>LR812520.1:47640589-48355589 GCA_903798195.1 Danio kyathit | reverse complement strand
ATGTGTTTTTTAAATATGTGGCGCTTCCAAAAAACTTTGTTCTGGAAACACAACACTTGACATGTGCCCTAAAGATAAATACTGTGTAAAGATTTTACATTTATACATATGCTTAAAGAGACTTTTAGATAAACTTTTTAGGATTACATGGTATCCTTTTTTTACAGCTCAGTTATCATTGCTGACGAGGGTTCAAACTGACAATCGATCAGCCCAGATCTGCCACACTCTATATTTTCAGCCTGTCTCTTCGTCCAAGTCTTCCTCAATCACTCTATAACCCTCTCCATCTTCACACAAATACTCTTCCTCTTTCTCTCTCTCTTTCCGGGCCGGTTGGCAGGCAGGCAGCGCTGGCAGGACAGGACTATATTGGCGCGCTGTGCGTCTGGTGCTGTTGTGGTGCGTTGGCTGGTAGCAGCTTGTGAAGGGTGGCGCCAAACACCAGACTCAAGTACCAGCTGGGCATCCAAACCCAAAAGAGGCTTCCTTGGACCGCTTTGCTTTCTTTGTGTGTTTGTGTGTGTGTGTTTGCATATGCTGTGTGTTTGGACACAGAGTTTACAGCAGGCTGTTTGTCGAGGGCCGCAAAATGCTCTACATCTGTGTACTCGATTATTCAGACAACAAACGTGTGTTTTATCGGAGAAGGAGAGCATCAACACAACAGATTACTCGCTTCGCAGTTACGCTGCTACATTATAGCTGTTGACACAAGTTGTGTTCGTTAGCACTCAACGAGGCACTAATTAATGGGACACACGGCGAGAGGAAACGTTCAGGATCGAGAATGAAAAGCTTAGTTGGTATAGCTGTCGTTTTTGTAATTCAGACTTATGATTGCAGTCTAAATGCCGAGGTTCAGATTAGTGGTCACTCAAGCTGTGACAGTTGCTCATGTTTTAAGAATGGACCGTGATTAGTAATATGGTAATACTTAAAAAAGATCAAATGAATGGTCATGACAAAGATTGCATAATAATAAAATTTATAATACATTATATTTAATTATCAAAATTATGGATAAATTAAGAATTTATATAAGAATGATATTAAGTTACCGTCATTGCTAAATATTATTATTATTATTATTATTATTATTATTATTATTATTATTATTACCTTACAGAAGAAAGTTAATACTATTACTACATTCATTATAATAATTAATAATAGTAAAAATAAGTATTTATCTTCATAATATTTTTAAATTAATTATATTATTATTATTATTATTATTATTATTAATAATAATAATAATAATAATAATATTGATACTAGTGCTACTACTAATAATAGTAATAATAACAACAGTAAATAAGCACTTATTTCCATATTTATTATTAGTATTTTTATGACAAATATAATATTAATTGATAAATTGATATTAAAATATAATAAATAATACACAAGAAACACAGAGTATATGTTGTTATTATTATTATTATTACCTTACAGAAGAAAGTTGATACTATTACTACATTCATTATAATAATTAATAATAATAAAAATATATTTTTATATTTATATTATATTTAAAATGATTAATAATAATAATTATAATATTGTTATTATTATTATTATTAATAATATTATTATTATTAATAATAATAATAATAATATTGATACTAGTGCTACTACTAATAATAGTAATAATAACAACAGTAAATAAGCACTTTTTTCCATATTTATTATTAGTATTTTTATGACTGCTGATAAATTGATATTCAAATATAATAAATAATACACAAGAAACACAAAGTATATGTTGTTATTATTATTATTATTATTATTATTATTATTATTATTATTATTATTATTATTATCATCAAGATGATCAAATAGTCAAACATGAAATAATGATTTATTAAATAAATAAACATTTTCAGAATGATTTTATTTTAATAAAGAAATTATTATTATTATTATTATTATTATTATTGTTGTTATTATTATTATTATGATTTATTGATGATAATAATAATAATAACAATACATTATATTTAATTAGCAAAATTATTGATGAATAAAGAATATATATACGAATCATATTGATAAGTTAATATATTGATAAATATTACTATTATTACCTTAAAGAAGCAAGTTGATACTATTAATACATTCATTAAAGTAATTATTAATAATAAATATAATATTTATTATATATTTTTTAATTATTAATAATAATGATACTAGTGCTACTACTACTAATAAAAATAACAACAACATTAAATAAGAACGTATTTCCATATTTATTATAAGTATTTTTATGACTGCTGATAAATTAATATTAAAATATAATACTAATTACACAAGAATCACAAAGTATATGTGTTATTGTTATTATTATCAAGATTATCAAATAGTAAAACATAAATTGATTATTGAATAAATAAAAATTATCAGAATTATTTTATTTTAATAAATAATAACAATAATAATAATAATAATAATAATAATAATAATAATAATAATAATAGCAAAACATGAGTCATTTACGCTAATTGACCCATCTTTTTAATAACTCATTCATTCATTTTCTTGTCGGCTTTGTCCCTTGCGGGGTCGCCACAGTGGAATGAACCACCAACTTATCCAGCACGATTTTACACAGCGGATGCCCTTCCAGCCGCAACCCATCTCTGGGAATTTCCACACACACACACACACACACACACACACATTCACACTCATACACTACAGACAATTTAGCTTACCCAATTCACCTGTACTGCATGTCTTTGGACTGTGGGGGAAACCGGAGCACCCGGAGGAAACCCACGCGAACGCAGGGAGAACATGCAAACTCCACACAGAAACGCCAACTGACCCAGCCCAGCTGAGGTTCGAACCTGCGACCCAGTGACGTTCTTGCTGTGAGGCAACAGCACTACCTACTGCGCCACTGCGTTGCCCCTTTTTAATAACTATTTTATTTACTTATTTAATAAGTTAGTTTACTAGGAAAGCTTTAAATCCTCTGCTAATAGTCTTTTAAACACTGCAGGTTAGTTTTAAAGCCTGTTGCAAGTGAATTAATTGAAATATAAATGTTAAATTTTATATTACACAATCTTGTTCGCTAAGTTATGTGAGGTCATTTTTAAATACAGCGCAATTGCCAATCAATAAGAAATTATGAATGACTGTTTAATACCAAGAGTGCAAACTAGTTTAATATAAATTATGTCATAGTATTCAAGTAATAATTTAGAGTCCGTGTCAATCTATTTATGACTCAGGTGTGAATTGAGTCCAAATGTCTTGAATTTCCATCTTCTCATTGAGCTCTGAATACTGAAATCATGTTCATGCTGCAAGTTGGCAGTTTTGCTGCAAAATAATGATTCATAGAGACCTGATGTAGAGGGTGGGTTTCTTACACGGCTTATATATCATATATAAATGTGTAGGCTCTTGCATTTATTTGTATCCAGTGACATTAATGCTCTCCGATTACCATTGTCATGCTCATAGCTCCCTCATGAAAACACCTGCACCATTACAAGTGTGTGTAATAGAGAAAAAGAAAGTCTTCAGAACCAACTTTTCAATGTTATGCTGTATTTTATGTTTATCATAATCAAAATTTGCAATGTTCATTTTGCTAGCACACATTGTTATTCTTTAGGTGAACAATTAATTTGGGCAAGTCAGGCCATGTCCACACTAATACGATTTTATTTAACAACGCATATTTTTCTCTCCGTTGCCCTTTCGTCCACACTGAGACGGCGTTTTCAGGAAACAAAAACTTTTTTTTTTTTTGAAAACGCTGTCGAGGATAAATTTAATAATGCCATTTTCATGTTGCAGTATGGACTGTGGAAACGGAGGCTTTCAAAAATTATGACACATTTTAGTCATGTGACCAATTCAGCCAACATGGTGGACAACATTGTAAAGCAGATGTTTTGAGTTCTGCCAGCTTTATTAAAGATTATTGTCAGTTTGTACATATTGACTCTCTTCAAAGGACACAGAATGTTTACTCAAAGTTATTTATTAGCAGTGTAAACAGACGACAGTTGCAACGTTTTGCAGCAATGTTTTAAATAGACAGAAAGCAAATAAACACCAGGCGATAATATGACGCAGGTCTTACAATTTGGTACCAATCGATACTGAAATTTTAAAAACATCCATTTTCGGCTAACATTTGAGCACTGAGCACATCCCTAAACACTGCCGATTTTCCATTTTGTTCACGTGCTCAACAGAAATGAGTGTGATTGGCTGTGAAGGTCATCAAATTCATAACAAATTAAGCAAAAGCTAGGTTCTATTACTACTACCCATGGCGCAGAAATTGAATTGGTGTCCCAGTAGAGATATCTTGGAATTTTAATTGATCGTACACTTTCTTTTAGTTCTCACATTCAGCAATTGGTGAAAAAATTAAACGTGATTTTAGGCTTCTATTTTAGAATTAAGAACTGCCTTTCTTTTGATGCTAAAAAGAAGCTGGTTGATGCAACATTTTTGTCGATATTGGACTTCGGTGATTAGGCATGGGTCGGTATAAGATTCTGATGGTACAATAACCTTGGATAAAAATATCACGGTTTCACGGTATTGTGATTACTGCTCTAAAATCTGTTGCTTTTAAATGTCTGGGTAAAAACTAAAACTTTTTCCCGTTTGAACACACTATATTTTATTTTAAGAAACATTTAAAATATTTTGGAGCAGTAAAGGGGTTTCTACAGGTTTCATCAAGTCAAATTTAAGACTTTTTAAGACCATAATGAATGAAATTTTAGACTTACACAAGGCTAAACCCTAAAGATTTTTTAATGGCTAATTTAAAACCTTAAAAAACATTAAAAAGAAAGGTTATTTAAGGAAGATAATAAACCATAACAATAAGTAAACAAAGTTTATAAATAAATGTTTCTTAAAACTTGAAATATACAGTATTGTTAGTGATTAGATGGGTGTTTGCCCAATTGGGTATAGCTTTACATGGAAAATGAAGACCCATTTAAAATGATTTAAGACCTACAACACAATATTTCAGTGGATTTTTAAGACTTTTTGAAATTTAAGACGTTTTAAGACTTTTTTAGACCCCACAGATACCCTGAGTAAACATGTCAGGCTAAATAATGTTTCAAAAACACAGATTTCTTTACAATTTAAAATGGCGTCTTTGCATATCTTTTCTGCTGGAGATACTCTTGTCCTAAAAGACTAAAAAAAAACGTAAATAAAAAAATCTTACATATACCTTTGAAACGGTATAGCAGAAAATTTTAGCAGTTTTAAAACCTTGACTTTTCCAAACCACGGTATACCTTTGCAAATGGTTATCATCCCATGCCTAACGGTGATGTTATCTATATGCATGCTTCGTCTCAGAGTCTGCATGCATTGGATCTACGGATCTACAGAATTACATTAGTAAAAAACCTATCCTTAGCTATAGCCTTCGTTCACGGGATATTTATTTACTCTCTGTTCCTAAAGTGCAGACTGAGATGGGAAAAAAGGCTTTTAAATACGCAGCACCTTTTGCATGGAACAATCTACAAACAAAGTTGCTCCAGTGTCACATATCTGTGTTTACACTGAGTGACTTTGGGAACTGATGACCTTCACGGCCAATCACAGTCATTTCTGTTAAGCCATGAACACAATGGCGCTCAAATGTTAGCGGGAAATGGACGTTTTTAAAATTTCAGTATCGATTGGTACCAAATTCCACTATCGTGACAACCCTACTCACTGTAAAAAAAAAAAAAGAAAAAAAAAAAGTTAACTCAACTTAAAATTTTAAGGCAACAAACTTCAGGACATTTTTGAGTTTACTCAACTTAAATCGAGTCAGGTGCAGTAATTGGGTTGAAAGTTTGATTCAACTCAAATGTCCTGAAGTTTGTTGCCTTCTTTTTTTTTTCAGTGCTTTTGACATCAGTTTGATGCTTCAGCCACGAAATTCCTAACTACGCCCCTCTTACCATTAGTTTGACACAAGTGAATGATGTGCAAAAGTACATCAACATAATGAAATAAAAGTCTCAGCAACTTACTTATTTAAAGAGTACAGCAGAAGAACAAAAAAAGAGCTTCATCGGTACCTGCCCAGGCCAATTTATCCAGGCAGACAGTGATTTAATGTTTTTAATAATCCTGTGGAACTGCCTCCCTACTTCGTGACTTAAACGTCTCATTTATCAATCAAACATTCAGACTCCGAAAGCAGCGCTACACTGAAAGTATTTTAAAACACACCAGGTTTTAATTAGGAATAGCAGTATTGTGATGTTCATGGATACGGGCTGGAACGGGGCTGAAGCGTGCCGGTGGTTTGTCTTCGCTCGGCTACGGTTAGAGCTCATTCAGAGGCCCGCAGTAATTCACACTACACACCTCATTTACATTCTATACCACACCGAAAACCCCAGCGCACCGCATGCTCTTTCCTTGACCCACTGTCCTTCTTGCAGACCGAGAGAAGCTGAGAGAAGTGAAATAAAGGAGAAATAAAAGGAAAGGCATGAAAGAAAATAAAGGTCTTATTTTTTTTCTCTTGTTGTGAAGGGACTACAGCTCATACAGTATATTGTAATCTATAACAAGCCTTTTGTGCTGGATAGTCCCACCCCCTGTCAAATCTTATTGGTCAAAAAATCTACTTCATGAAAATGTGTATATACTAGGGGTGTGAGATCTTTATCTATTGCTCCATTAACTATGTAAAAAAAAAAAAAAACGCATCTTTAGAGAGTAATAAAATTTGCTGTGTGAATGCAGCTAGAATGATCCTATAATTCAAGTTATGACGATGAAATTTACCCCTGTATTTGCTTCTTTATATTTGTAAGTTGTAAAAGAGTGCCTTTTTCTCAGATATTAAGTATTGAGTCTGTAATTCCGCAATTCATTCATAAGGATCAGTTCAGATTAGTTATCATCATAAAAAATATCCTTAAACATATTGAGATATCATTATTGCACCCATCTAGTATACACAACCAAATTTAGGGTAGGGCTGGACAATAATTGGATATCAATATATATATCGCGGTAGATTTTTTTTCAATAACAGTGATATGAGTTTTAAACCCATTTCCGATATTTCGATATAAATTTGCATATATATATTTTATTATTTGTATTATATATTATCATTTGTCGCTAAATAACCTTCAGTGCTCAGCCGTCAGAAAGAGCGTGATGTCACTTGCGTGATGACGTACATCACAGACACGCGCTACCAGCGCTCAGCAGTTGGTTAAGCTCCGTGAACGTCGCAGAAAGATTTAGCTACAAAATGAGTGCCTTGAATACAGATGTGAATGAACAAGCGTCCACAAATAAGAATAAAATAGTTGATAAGAGAGGAAAGACTAATGCAGTGGTGTGGAAGTGGTTCGGCTTTTTAAGTTCCGATAAACGTATAGTTTCGGTGCTCTGCAAAATGTGCGGGAGAGTGGTGCCGACTAGCAGCACCACTCAAATCTGTTTCACTCAATAAAACATACTGAGAGTGAGAAGATGAGGCATCATAAAAGTTTAAGCCGACCTCCCCGACACCGAAACCAGCGGTGTCAGAAGAGAAGGCAATGAAGCAAACACAGATGCTATGAGGCGCCGTGTAGGATTGAAATCAAACTTCGCTTATCAACACATACATAAAACATGTGCATATACACCTATACTATTGACTGTTCAAAAAACATGTATGAAACTTGCGCATATACATATAAACTTGTTGCATGCATACACCCACATACACACGCACGTATATATAAACTCGATCCTCGCATAAACACCCAAATTAACACTCACATTATACACAAACTCGCTGCATGCTGGCATATAGCACTCGCGCAAACGTACAAAATAAAATTCACAAACATATTTATCAGGAATCCGGTTATTGCAAAGCTGATGAAATAAAAAGAATGTTATTAATAGAGGTATTAAATCTGTTAAATAATAAAAATGTGTTATATAAAATAATATAAAATATTAGTCGATGTAAATCGACTAAATATAAATTAGTCGAACTTTAAAATATATAAGAAATATTTTATGTTAAACCTTTAATTAGGTAATTATACACAAATATAAATGGACAGATAGAACCCTCAGCTCATATATATATATATAAGCTGAGTCTGAGAGTTTTATTTATTTGATAGTTTATTTCACATTTCTTGTTTGTAAAGGCTAAATACAAATAAAAAGTGAACATACATTTTTTTTAACTGTTTTTTTTTTTTTTTTTTTTAAGTTATAAGAGCCTGGATGTTATTATAGACTTTGCAAATTCAGTTTGCAGACATTTGTGGGTACAGACATTCATTGTGTGCGTTCTTAGCAGTTTTTTCCTGGCTTTTTAATATTGTCCATATCCTGAAATTAAGAAATATATCGTGATATAAATTTGTGCCATATCGTCCAGCCCTAATTTAGGGTTTGAAAGTTTTTTAAAAACCTTTCTTAAATGCTCGCAATTGCTACATACACTCACCGGCCACTTTATTAGGTGCATCTGTCCAACTGCTTGTTAACACAAATTTCTATTTAGCCAATCACATGGCAGCAACTCAATGCATTTAGGCATGGAGACATAATCAAGACGATCTGCTGCCGTTCAAACTGAGCATCAGAATGGGGAAGAAAGGTGATTTAAGTGACTTTGAATGCGGCATGGTTGTTGGTGCCAGATGGGCTAGTCTGAGTATTTCATAAACTGCTGATCTACTGGGATTTTCACGCACAACCATTTCTAGGATTTACAGAGAATGGTCCAAAAAAGAGAAAATATCCAGTGAGCGGCAGTTCTGTGGGCGCAAATGCCTTGTTGATGCCAGAGATCAGAGGAGAATGGTCAGACTGGTTCAAGCTGATGGAAAGGCAACAGTAACACAAATAACCACTTGTTTCAGCCGAGGTATGCAAAAGAGCATCTCTGAATGCACAACACGTCCAACCTTGAGGCGGAAGAGCTACAGCAGCAGAAGATCACATGGAGTTCCACTCCTGTCAGCTAAGAACAGGAAACTGAGGCTACTATTAGCACAGGCTCACCAAAATTGGACATTAGATGATTGGAAAAACGTTGCCAGGTCTGATGAGTCTCGATTTCTGCTGTGGCATTTGGATGGTATGGTCAGAATTTAGCATCAACAACATGAAATATTGTTCTTGAATATTTTCTTGGCACACTTTGGGCACATTAGTAGCAATAGAGCATCGTGTCAACGCCACACCCTACCGAGTATTGTTGCTAACCATGTCTATCCATATCTTCTGATGGCTACTTCCAGCAGGATAATGCGCCATGTCATAAAGCACGAATCATCTCAAACTGGATTCTTGAACATGACAATGAGTTCACTGTACTCAAATGGCCTCGACAGTCACCAGATTTCAATCCAATAGAGCAGCTTTGGGAATGCGGTGGAACGAGAGAAAAATCTGCAGCAACTGCGTGATGCTATCATGTCAATATGGACCAAAATCTCTGTGGAATATTTCCAGTCCATCTTGAATATATGACACAATGGATTAAGGCAGCTCCAGAACTAGTAAGGTGTACCTAATAAAGTGGCTGCTGAGTGTATATACAGTTAAAGTCAGAATTATTAGCCTCCTGAATTATTAGCCCCCCTGTTTATTTTTTTCCCTATTTCTGTTTAACGGAGAGATGACTTTTTCAACACATTTATAAATATAATAGTTTTAATAACTCATTTCTAATAGCTGATTTATTTTATTTTTGCCATGATGACAGTAAATAATATTTTACTAGATGTTTTTCAAGACACTACTATTCAGCTTAAAGTGACATTTAAAGGCTTAACTAGGTTAATTAGGGTAACTACGCATGTTAGGGTAATTAGGCAAGTTATTGTATTACGATGGTTTGTTCTGTAGACAGTCGCAAAAAAAAAAAAAAAAGCTTAAAGGGGCTAATAATTTTGTCCTGAAAATGGTTCTTAAAATTAAAAACTGCTTTTATTCTAGCCAAAATAAAACAAATAAGACTTTCTCCAGAAGAAAAAATATTATCAGACATACTGTGAAAATTTCCTTGCTCTGTTAAACATCGTTTGGTAAACATTTAAAATATATATATATATATATATATATATATATATATATATATATATATATATATATATATATATATATATATATATATATATATATATATATATATATATATATATATATATATATATATATATATTATTATTATTTATTATTAATATTATTAATATTATTATACGTTTTAAAAACATTTCAGGATTTTTGACAAAATTTTCAGGATTCTTTAATGAATACAAAGTTCCAACTCAGCATTTATTTGAAACTCTTACCCCCGGTTTCACAAACAAGGTTTAAGGCTAGTCAAGATTAAATTGCTTATTTGAGCTGTCTCAACACAAAATAACTTGCAGTGAGATGTCTTAAAATACATCAGTGTCATTTTTTTTCTCCAGGTGCACACCAGTAATATATTTTTCTAAGACCATTTTTATAAATGTGGCTTAAATAGCCTAATTTAACTAAGGCCTAGTCCTGGCTTAATCTAAGCACTGTTTGTGAAACTGGGCCTAACTCTTGTGTAACATTACTTATGTTTGGAATTCTATATTTGATGCAGTCTTGCTGAATATAAAAATATTAATTCTTTTTGACTGAACACAGATTTACTAAACATTTAATATGTCAAGATTGTCAATGAATGTATGATCATTTATAATTATTGTATTTATTTGTGTTTGTTTACGTTGATACAATGTCTGTCTGATCTGTTTTATGCAACAGTAATACACTTTTGGAAGTTGTAGTGATGCTTCCTTTCCACTTAAATAATAAGAACATATGTTGGCTATAACATTTGAAAAAAAAAACATTGTATCGAGTATCGCATTTTTTAGCAAGCATATTACATTTTTAAAAATATATTTTCCCATATACACAGTTTGAGTTATAGCCAAACAGCCAACATGTTTATGCAGATGGCTCTTCCACTTGAGTCCAGTCCACTGAAGCTCTCTGCCAATTTAAAATCGATAAAGTGAATCCTCTGATGCCGCTGACAATGATGTGATGCTACATGCAGCTCTGTTTCCACACTACAGGACACGCAGTTGTGTTGACCGTTGCATCAGCGCTGACCCACTAATTAGTTCAAGCGCACGTCTAAATTCGTATAGATTTTGCATTAGCACAAATGAAGTGTTTGATTGTAATTTTAGCCATCGGAGAACTGGAGTCATGACAATAAAGGCCACAGAAAGTTCCAGCAATCAAATCAGTGAGTGACAGAATCAGTCATCAGTCTGTCAATGCTGTACGAGACTACCACTAAGGGCACTTGTCAGAGCCGGTTTGTGGATGATTAATATTTTGTTGTTGATCAGTAGAGTCATGATGATTCAGAGTTTAGTTAAACCAGTTGTTTTGTTTCTTAATTTTTTTTTTTATTTTAGAAAAAAAAAAAACTCATATGTTTGGATCCACTTAAATAATTAAATGTACGTTTTTGGGTGAACTCATTCATTCATTCATTTATTCATTTTCTTTTCGGCTTAATCCCTGTTTTTAATCCGGGGTCGCCACAGCTTATCCAGCATGTTTTTTACGCAGCGAATGACCTTCCAGCCACAACCCATCCCTGGGAAACATCCACACACATTCATTCACACTCATACACTACGGACAATTTAGCCTACCCACTTCACCTGAACCACATGTCCGGGGGAATCCGGAGCACCCGGAAGAAAACCCACGTGAACGCAGGGAGAACATGCAAACTCCACACAGAAATGCCAACTGACCCAGGCGAGGCTCGAACCAGCGACCTTGCTGTGAGGCGACAGCACTACCTACTGCACTACTGCGTCGCCACTTTTTTGGGTGACTGTCCCTTAAAATTTAAATAATTCTTTAAAGTTCATTTTTAGTTGTATTCATTCATCTCTCATTCATCTTTCTTTCTTTCTGTCTCGACTTTCTTTCTTGACTTCTTTCTCAACTTCTTTCTTTCCTTCTTATCTTTTTTTCTTTTCTTGACTTCTTTCTCGACTTCTTTCCTTCTCGACTTCTTTCTTTCTGTCTCGACTTTCTTTCTTGACTTCTTTTGCAACTTCTTTCTTTCCCTTCTCGCCTTCTTTATTGACTTCTTTCTTTCCTTCTTGACTTTCTTCTTTCTTTCTCGACTTCTTTTTTTCTCGATTTCTTTCTCGACTTCTTTCTTGACTTCTTTCTTAAACTCTTTCTTTCTCGATTTCTTTCTTGGCTTTTTTCTTTCTTGACTTTTTTCTTTCTCGACATCTTTCTCGACTTCTTTCTTTCTCGACATCTTTCTCGACTTCTTTCTTTCTCAACCTCTTTCTCGACTTCTTTCTTTCTCGACTTCTTACTTTCTCGACTTCTTTCTTGACTTTTTACTTTCTTGTCTTCTTTCTTTCATGACTTCTTTCTCAATTTCATTATTGACTTCTTTCTTTCTCGACTTCTTACTTTCTCGACTTCTTTCTTGACTTTTTACTTTCTCGTCTTCTTTCTTTCATGACTTCTTTCTCAATTTCTTTATTGACTTCTTTCTTTCTCGACTTCTTTCTGTCTTTTTTCTCGACTTCTTTCTTTTCTTTCGCTTTTTCTTTCTTTCTTTCTTACTTACAAATTGTAATTTTTTCTTCATCTTCATCTTTTCTCCCCCTTTGTTCTGTTGCTCATGTGAGCAACTCACGTTCTAGTCCATCTCTCACATAATTTCTTAACCCTTTTCTCATGTTCACAAAATTAATTCAGTTGAATTCACAAAAATGCCTTCAAATCTATCCAGTATCTTTAAAGCATTGGTCTTGTTCGTCATGACTTCATCAGCACTTGAAACTTTCACAGAGAATAATACAGTAATGGCTAGACTGACTGAGGATTTAATGTTTTTAAAAGCTGCATTTTGTTCAGCAAATAGACTTATTTCCAAGTCATTACTGTGATGGAGGGAGAGCGTTTCTGTTCAGCTCACTGATATCTGTGAGCTTCACCCCCTGCATTAATGAGGATCTTGAAGACCAAGAAGAAATCTGCCATTCTCTTGTTTTAAACATGGTGTTTTTTGTGTTGGTATAAACAGATCCAGCACACTTAAAATTGGCCATATCCACACATACAGCATGCACAAGTTTGGCATTGTGTCCATGGTAACGTAAATGTGCAAAACACTGCTGTTCTTTGAGCTCGAGACCGTCCTTGACTTCTCCCCGTCCTCTGTCATTTGAGGACATTGTTGTCTGAAATTCTTCTTCTCATGCACATGATCACATGCTTACTGAGGTCCTATTTATATTCCATTTCTTGTAATAGGTAATGGTCAGCTGGAATGCACTGCAGTTGAACACAAATTTATTTATTTAAATTCTTTTAAAACATTTTCTCAAGTGAGAATTTTTTTAACACAGTTTTTAAAACAGAATAGTTTTAATAACTAATTTCTAGTAACTAATTTCTTTCATCTATGATGTAATGACTGTACATTGTAAAATACTAGTTATTTTGCTTGATATAATGTTTAAAAAGTGCAGATTTGAAGGCTTGAAGAGGTTAATTAGATTGACTATGGAAGTTAGGGTAATTAGGCAATTCATTGGAAAGCAGAGATTTGTTCTGTAGTTAAAAAAAAAAAAAAAAAAAAAATATATATATATATATATATATATATATATATATATATATATATATATATATATATATATATATATATATATATATTTTTTTTTTTTTAAATGTACGGGGGAAGTCAGAATTATTAGCCCCCTTTGAATTTTTTTTTCTTTTTTAAATATTTCCCAAATTATGTTTAACAGAGCAAGGAAATTTTCACAGTATGCTTGATAATATTTTTTCTTCTGGAGAAAGTCTTATTTGTTTTATTTCGGCTAAAATAAAAGTCTTCTGAAGAAAAATATAATAGGAATTGCTGCTCTTTTAAATATCATTTGGGAAATATTTGAAAAAAATATTACAGATTTCGCAGGAGAGCTAATGAATTTGCCTTCAGATTGTAAAACACTAGGTATCATACACTTGCAGCTGTGTAAATTATTACATCATACACATACAGTACATGAGGATCATACACTGTCAGAATTACAAGTAGGGATGATTTTTTTTAGAACTGATCCAATACCAAGAATTTAGAGTATAGGCTGATACAGATAACAATCAGATACCAGTGCAGTTTTATAATCTGAGGTTTAGAAACACAACGAATAATCTCCCTTGTCTTGTGTAATAAACGCAATTTTATTATAAGGAAGAAATGAAGAGTTGGGATGCAAAAACCTCTTAAGTGCTGTTTGATATTTTCCTTTAAAATTAGCATTTTTCTCTGACTCTTGTGTGTAGGCTCAAAAATGAAAATTTTATAGTGACGAATAAGTTCTTTTCATTGCCTTTAAAGTGAAATACTTGAACATAAACATAGGAGGCAGAAAAAAATGAAATTTTAGGGGAGAATGTCAGATGGTACTTTTGCATCTAAGATCTTCAAATATTAATACTGTATGACTACATTACTTTTGCAGACTAGGCTAGTTAATATTTCAGCTGTTAAAATTACTCTTGATGTTGTCAAAAATATCAATATATCGATAAATATCGATACTAAAATATATGTAAAATGACAAAATCTTGCTTTTTGTTAGTTTCAACACTGACCTTGCTTAATCGCACTCTTCACACCAGCGGAGAGATGAGTAATTAATAATATTAAGATTTTAACATGTTTGTTTTAATCGGAGCATAAGATGAGATTGCACTAATTTATTTATTTATTTTTGTAATTTATTGCCTTTTTGATTTAAGGACTGCTAATGTACCTGGTATATAAGCACTATATGGTTTAGTAGTTATTTTTTCCCTTTTTGCTTCATTTGAATACTTTTAATGTGGAATTTGTTCCCTACTTTATTGAAAATGGTATAGTGTATCAGTATTTTTCAAGGTATCGTATCAAAGTTGGAAATTCCAGTATCGTGAAAACACTACTTGTGAGTGCTCAATAATTGTATCAAATCTAATCATTTGGTGATTTATAAAAGTAATTGTGATGCTGATTATTATATTGGTTCATTGTTATACTGTAAATGACACATTTATGAAAAATTTGTCAATGTAGTACAGTGTTTATATATGCCATGAACATCAGTTAGTTTTTATTGCGTTCACTCTCTCTTGTAAGCCACGTAGCTTGGATTCATTTATTAGTCACTGTTGTGTTGAGTGAAGGGTGGAACTGACTACTTGTGATCGGATCACTGGAAACGCATGTTATTACACGGTGGAAACAGGGCCTGAGTGAACTGACCAATCAGAGCATTTGTCTTCATCGTGCGGTTAATTACTGAAGGCTGCAGGTGTGTGTCAGAAGGTCACAGGAACAGCGCAGGGCCAGTGTGAGTGTCACAGCTAACATGATGAACAGGCACTTAACCTGACACAAACACGCTTAATCGGCGCTCTCAGTCAAAACTGGTTTCATGAACTTTAAAACTGAGGATTTTAGTATTTTTAGGTCTTGGTTTTAATGTTTTGAAAAGCAAGGGCAATGTTGGCCTCTTTTTTCAGTATTTGTTGGATTGCTCTAATTATATGCTACACATTTCAGAGATTATGTTTGCAAACAGTGATTGTTTAACAATGTCACTGTTAGTTTGTTGAATCTGAAGTGTTTTCCTGCAGCACGCTAAACTCTTGGCATGAATGGTTTGGCATATTCATGATATTTTTGAAAGAGTTTTGTGCAAAATGTGACTGTTTTTTCAGCTTTTTCTCCTGTTATTGTTTGGTATAGTTGTAATCAAAAGTTTTCCAAAATAGGATACTTTAATTGTTCTTTGGACTTCTTAAGTCTACAACTTTTTTTATTTGCCATTTTTGACTTATTCATAACAGTAGTGTGGAAAACTAATAAATCTAATAGTGTATTTACATGAGTCATGTATTATTTATTTTGTATGTTTTTTAACAGTTTCACACACAGTTCCCTGTTTACATTGATCAGCAAAAGCGACTAAAACTGTTTAATTAGGGTCTGTTCACATAATGTGTTTCAAGCTTGTTATTTTATATAGAAAACGGCACAGTTGTGAAGCGCATGCGGTGCAACGTGTTATGCTGATTATATAAAGGGGTACTTTTTGAGCAATGTTGCTGGACAGTTTTGCAAAGCGATGTTGCTTAGTTGGTTTTCTATTAAGAATGGGCAACAATATTGTATCTGTAACCCATTGCCCTAATTAGTTACCCTGTGTCTCACCTGGTTGCCCGTTAATCAGATAATTTCCCAAAGTTGCCGAGCAACATTGCTCAAAAAGTTGCCCTGTGTATCATCAGCATTAGTTTTTTCCAAGTGTGCCTACAGCACAACGAGTTTAAAACATCTCAACTTTTCAGAATGCTTTGTGACAAGAACCAACCAATCAGTTTCACATTTTTTTTTTTTTTATGGATTATGAACATTTCATGGATTATGAACACATTTCAGTAATAACAGTAGACTAATTACCTCAACAAATGCAGAGCACCCAAACACTGCTGCGTTCCTCAATGAATAATACTTGTATCAGAGCTACATCAAGGGTTTGTCAGCAGTGGTCACTTAAAGAGTGTAACTGATGGCTGCACATTGGGGTTTCATGGGGACTTCCCATAGACTTTTTATTTATGAATTTTATACACCATATTCTCTCTTTCTGTCCCTTTACACCAACTTCACCGCTAAACCCAACCCTGACACAGGGCTCGAAATTAACTTTTTTACTTGGCACAGATGCTCCCAACTTAAAAAATTTAGAAGCACCCACCAAAAATGAATGAGCACCACTGCAAATTGTATATTAACAGATTTATTGTATTTTAAAAACAACATCAATCAGGACTAACAAGAACCAGAAAGAACTATCTAACTAATGCTGTGATGACTTATTGATATTTGCGAAATAATTCCCAAATGAATGTCTAATAATTATAAAATATTATTGATGACGATGATGATGACAATAATACTAACTAACAACGAATAACATTTCTCATTATCATGCTGCCTTGAATGTGCTTGAATGCGAGTTATCTGCTATAAAATGTCCTACTGTTATGTTATGAAAAACAAATTTATGGTTTACATCAAATAAAAATGAAGCATTGCAGTAAGACATATGCATTTCGCACTATTGTTTTTATATGCATGTCAATTTATTAAACAAATATTATTTCTGCTACAAAACATAAACGTAGGATTATAATAAATCATTCAATTCAATGCTGGATGCTGCAAAGCAGTCATCAGTAATTAAATTGAAAAAGAATATGCATCTTAAGAAAGAATGGACAAAAGAAAGGAAGAAGAGTCTCACTTATACCACTCTTTAAAAGTTTTGGTTTCGGTTTGTGTCATTTTAAATGCTCAATGCTCAGTTTCGCTATGCGCAGATTTTCATTTTTCTGTGTTTGTGAAAAAAGTAGGCGAGTCAGCTGACTCAATATATGAGCGAGGCAGAGCAGGATTCTCGCGATGACCACCTGCGCAATACCATTCTTTTTCATGAGCCGCAGTATCAGTTAAAACTTAAAGGCCTGCTTCTTTGGCGAGGATGTATACAATGTTAGATTTTACATTTAGCGGCCATTTGCGCTGAACGCGCAGTGAATGCAACACATCGAGATTCAGGCCATTAAACAGCTGATCCACTCCGAGACTTTCAGCACTCTCTCCGAAAACACTCTCTTGGCTGGCGGATCAACATTCACCACATATCATCGGCACTATCATTTGTAGTTTTAGGTGGGTTTGCAAACCTGTGTGCTTTTCATTGCGTCTTCCTCAAACTTCAGCCATTTGCATTTCCTGCGGTCATAAAAGCTCCCTGGGATCTGAAAGCGGAAAGTCTTGAGTGATTGACAGCTATCAATATAGTGGCAGGGAAGACCGATTCAGCACATTTTTAGAAAAAATCAAAACAGATTGCACTACAACCATTATATGCAGTCGCACAAATGCTCTCGAATGTATTATGAGAACGCATAGATTAAATTTCGGGCGCATATGCGACCAAAGTAGTCACAATTTTAAGCCCTGCTGACAGAAAACTTTCTACAGTTTTGCATTTACAAATTCGTCATTCTGAAGACTAATTACTTCAACAAATACAGAGCACCCGAACACTGCGGCATTTCTCTATGAATAATGCTTGTATCAGAGCTACAGCAGGGGTTTGTCAGTGGTGGTCACTTGGAGAGCACAGCTGATGGCTGCACATTGGCGTTTCATGGGGACTTCACAATACTCCGTATTCTCTCTCTATATCACTCTATATTCTGTCCTCGAACCTCAACCCTACCGCTAAACCCAACCGTGACAGAAAACTTTCTACAGTTTTGCATTTACATATTCTTCATTCACTAGACTAATTACCTCAACAAATGCAGAGCACCCAAACACTGCAGCATTCCTCTGTGAATAATACTTGTATCAGAGCTACAGCAAGGGTTTGTCAGTGGTTTTCCCTTGGAGAGCACAGCTGATGATATTTTATGGGGAATTCCCATAGGCTTTTTATTTAGGAATTTTATACTCTATATGCCCTATGTATCACTGTATATTCTGTCCCCTCACCCCAACCCTACCCCTAAACCCAACCCTCACAGCAAACATTGGATGGTTTATGAGCTGTTTTCATTATGGAGATCAAAATAATTTCCTACAAGTTCAAAGATTACTGGTATTATTATATTTGTGGGGATATTCGGTCCCCACAGTGCCATGAATACCAGGTGCACACACACAAACACACGCACTCTTCCACCCACTAGCTGTGTGATGTGATGTGCTCTTCCCTCTTTATCTGGCAGCAGCGTGAGGCGTTCACCTCCTGGCATCTTCTGCTCGGTCCTGCTGTCATCAACACCATCAGACTGACAGCGAGAAAGCGTGTGTGTGCAAACAGCGTTACGATAGGAGCCCACACACTCGCACGGTTTTCTTTCTTTTTTTTTTTTTCTCTTACACACACACGCACACACAATCTCCCTCGCTTCCTTTTTTTTTAAATCTTTTACCTCATTTATATTTATGTTGGAGAGTCTGGAACACGTGCGGTTTGTTTATAACGGAAATCTCACTCCCCCTCTCCCACTTCGGCTTGTGCTGTGTGCTTTTTTTTTCATATCTTTTCCACACACTCGCACACACACATACACGTACACACATATACACAGATCTGAGGACGAGGGGGTGAAAACCAAGCGGATTACAAAGCCAGTTTAATCTGGCTAAGGCACAGAGGGAATTTTTCTCTCTCTTTTACTGCCCCCCCCACCCCTCCATCTCGCTCTCTCTTTCCCCTCTGATGGTGACAGAGAAGGTGACTGAGGAGCACAGGCTCTGATTGGTTCAATTACGCCACAGATGAGCTGGCCAGACGCAGGCTAAAGTCATCTGTTATCGCACACAAGACCTTCATATCAGCTAAGGGTGGTCCAATCAAGATTTTGGGGGCCTGATCATTGATTCCTGGAACTGGTATCGGCCAATACAAATTCAAATAACTGAGCATGGGGTCAGAATGGAGGGTTTGTTTTTATCATGGAGCATTATTTATAGTAGGGGTGTCAAAATTAATCATTTCAACTGTGCCTTGCGACACTATTCAATATTGTTTTAGTAAATTACCATGTTATTTCGGACGTCATTTGTTGCGGTAGAATACTACGAGGTAGGCATGACATGTTTGCAAGTGGCATACTATGGCAAGGGAAGCAAGTAATGCATATGAGTAGCGTATTATGGCGAGGGAGGTTTTGTTTATTTATTTATTTTTTAAAAGGACAGTGCTAATTAATCAGCCATGCTGCGTCTAAAATCGCCTACTACTTAAGTAGGTACTACGCTTAAATTAGAATTTACTACATGACCGTTATAATAGTATGTTCTGTCTCACAAGACCTTCATATCAGGTAAGGGTGGTCCAATCAGGATTTTGGGGGCCTGAATATTGATTCCTGGAACTTGTGTCAGCCATTATGAATTCAAATAACTGAGCATGGGGTCAGTTTGTAGGGTTTATTTTATCATGTAGCATTATTTATAGTAGGAGTGTCAAAATTAATCATTTTAACTGTGCATTTCATCACAAAACAGGACTATTCTGTATCGTTTTAGTAAATTACCATATTATTTTGGACGTCATTTGTTGCGGTAGGATACTACGAGGTAGGCATGACATGTTTGCGAGTGGCATACTATGGCAAGGGAAGCGAGTAATGCATATGAGTAGCATATTATGGCGAGGGAGGTTTTGTTTATTTATTTATTTTTTAAAAGGACAGTGCTAATTAATCAGCCATGCTGCGTCTGAAATCGCCTACTACTCGAGTAGGTACTATATTTAAATGTGAATTTACTACATGACTGTTATAATAGTATGTTCTGTCTCACAAGACCTTCATATCAGTTAAGGGTGGTCCAATCAGGATTTTGGGGGCCTGATTATTGATTCCTGGAACTTGTGTCAGCCATTACGAATTCAAATCACTGAGCATGGGGTCAGTAAGGAGAGTTAATTTTATCATGCATCATTATTTCTAGTAGGGGTGTCAAAATTAATCATTTCAACTGTGCATTGCCTTACAAAAGAGGACTATTCTAAATCATTTTAGTAAGTTTCCATATAAGTTTCCATATCATTTCAGATGTCAATTGTTGTGATAGGATACTATGAGGTAGGCATGACGTGTTTACAAGTAGCATACTATGGCAAGAGAGGCAAGAAGTGAGTTGCATATAATGGTGAGGGAGGTTTTGTTTATTTATGTATTTTTTAAAGGGACCATGCTAATTAGTCATCCACGCTGCGTCTGAAATCGCCTACTACTCGAGTAGGTACTACATTTCAATTAGAATTTGCTACATGACCATTAGAAAAGTACGTTCTATATAGTATAATTATTAGTAGTATGCATGGAACTTGGACGTACTATATCCGGCATTTGTCACTATGACAGGACCTAGCCGCGTAAGTTGCGTCACTTGCATTCATGAGTTCTCTCGCATGGCATCATGCCTAGTGTAGCGTCCATCGGATGTGCACTTCAGAATTTCGCCGGAAGTAGTAGGTCAAGTATGCAATTTCGGACGCAGCGGGAGAGTTTGCTCCAATGGCTATTTTTCATCTGATGTCCTGTCAGATTTTTAAAAAGGCAACCCAAATCTGAAATGCAGGAAATTATAAATTCGAATACACATGCACATACAATCACATTAAAGTTACATAAACGATGTTTTGTCTGTTAATGCCATTTCTTTATTTTATAATTAAATGTTGATTAATTTATACTAAAAAAAATTGTTCTGAAAGTGATCACAATGACATAGTTTCTCTACATCTTTATCGTTAGTTCTGGTCTTATATCTGCTGTTGTTTTATATTCAGAAAACTTTTTAAAAATCTATATTTATTGTTATATATTTTTATATATTGTTATATATATATATATTGTTATAAATATATATATATATATATATATATATATATATATATATATTCATTCATTCATTCATTTTCTTGTCGGCTTTGTCCCTTGCGGGGTCGCCACAGTGGAATGAACCACCAACTTATCCAGCACGATTTTACGCAGCGGATGCCCTTCCATTCCCTTACTGCATGTCTTTGGACTGTGGGGGAAACCGGAGCACCCGGAGGAAACCCACGCGAACGCAGGGAGAACATGCAAACTCCACACAGAAATATATACATACATATATATATATATATATATATATATATATATATATATATATATATATATATATATATATATATATATATATATATATAATTATTGTGCTTGGTGTGAACTGGTTCTAATTCTTAACATGGCTAGAATTTTTACCAGTATATTGCAAAATATAAAGCCATGGTCACAATGCAATTTTCGCCCCCATAGACCACTGATCATCAACTGGCGGCCTGCGGGCCGGATTCCAAAATTGTGAGGATCAAAAAGAAAATAGGGGTCCACACTATTAAAGCAACTAAAAATAACAACAACTGAGTCTCTTGTCAGAATAACCACCATTTATGACTATAAGGCTACACTTCAAAATGAGGACTGACTCAGACAGACTATGCGGTGTTAAGCATTTATTGTTTCAAACAGGTTTTAGCGTAAGTGAAGACCGGGTGGGGTGTAGGCGGAGTGTGCGCAACGTGTGTGTGATGAAGAGCAATGAGGGATGCGGTGGAGAGAGGTGTGCAACGTATTTGAGGATCGGGAGGAAGATGCGTGATTTCTGGGAGATTATCATTCATTTGCGGCCATCCGGGAGTCTCTATGCATTTGCGGGAGACTCACAGAACTTCCGGGAGACTTGGGATGTCTGCCTCAGGACAAAAAAAGGAGGAAAAACAATCTGGCACAACTTAAAATAGCATGGTAAATGAATAACCTAGTACCAGAACAAAACCGGTCACAAATAATGTTCGCACATCAAATGAAACGTTAAGTGGGCTTGAATTCAAATCACCATGCTGAAACGGGCTACTCACAGTGCTTAATCAATGGCTAAAGTTACATTTCCTCTTGTTAACTTGGCCTAATTGAGTTGAGGCAAAATATCACTCCTAGTGGTTGACTGTGGCATAGGTGATGGGGGCCTGAATCAAATGCCTTCAGTTTTGTAATGAAATTGAAAAAGTATAAACATTAAACATAATGTTAAGCCAAAATGAGATTTTTTTTTATTTTTTATAATTATTCTTTTGTGTTTTTTCACCTTTTATTAGATAGGACAGTAGAGAGTATTGACAGGAAAGCATGGGGGGCAGAGAGAGGGGAAGGATCGGCATAGGACCGCGAGGCGGAATCGAACTCAGGTCGCCGTAAGCATGTGTCGACGCACTAACCACTACACCACTGGCGCCAACAAAAAATTAGATTTTTATTTGATTTTCTTCTTGGGGGTCCGGCCCCCAAGGAGGCTGTCTGGTAAAACTTTGGCCCTCTGACATATATAGTTGATGACCCCTGCCATAGACTTTCATTCATATGCACACGAATGCGACAGCCCGGAAACGCAAACTCGTGAAGCAAAGTTCAAGCTTGGTGAACTCTGACCTGCGAAATCGCATCACGTGACTGCATGAGACCAATCGAAGATCAAAACATGACCTCTTTGCACAGAAATGTAAAATATGAATCAATCACTTGCTTTATTAAATGTATAATCATCTTGTTTAATCCCGCCCCTTTTCGTAGCGCCATACGACAGGATTTTGCATGCTCAAACTCAAACTAGTGTGACCGCGGCATAAGTCCTTAGTACCCATTGTCGGCTGATTGCGATCAGCGGTCAATCAATCTGACCCCAATTACTATCCATTAATGCGTTTGCTTCACACTCACGCAGGAGTTATTGCCTGGTACTGGTGAGGGAATGCAGTGGCTTCGCTTTACCTCAGCACTGAACACCTGAGGGGCGCAAATGACTGTTTGAGGGATCGCGGTTTATGTAATGGAAGTCTAAATGATAGTCTGGAGTCAGCGGACAAAGACATCTGTTATTTTTCCTCAGGCCAGACCGCCTTCTCCTCCTCCTCTGTACTCGTTCCGTGTGTTTCAGACTTTAAAGTGACATCTCTCATGTCCTGTTATGACATATCGCCCCCTTAAGCCAGAGCAGGAAAGCCCCTTTTGTTCTTGCGACTGACTTCTGTTTGCTACTGGAAACTTCTGGAGAGCGCAGGTTTACTTGCGTTCAGGCCAACTAAATAATGGCATCTTTGACTGCATGACAGCGTTTGATGTGTGATCTGGTTGGATTGGAGTACTGATGCTGCTTGAGGATGACATGCTTCAGTTGCTGTCAGGTTTTGCTGTGTCATTTCTCATCCGTCGTCTATTGCAAAGTAGGGTTTTCTCACTAATGGTTGGCGGTAATAGACCAACTGATTCGCTAAGTAGCATCACTCTCAAGTCGTTTTATTGTTGCATAAAAGCTCGCAATTAATATTTTATGTTAATTTATTTATTTAATATGTAGCTGGGATATGAGTAGGATAATGTTCAGTCAGAAGATCATCATTATTTTTAATCCATAAGGGTGATGATGATCCTCCTGCTGAGCTTATTTTGCGATAATTATCTGT
The DNA here is from genome assembly GCA_903798195.1 of Danio kyathit. Taxonomy (NCBI): domain Eukaryota; kingdom Metazoa; phylum Chordata; class Actinopteri; order Cypriniformes; family Danionidae; genus Danio; species Danio kyathit. Next base: position 48,331,413 of record LR812520.1, on the reverse strand, counting down.
GCCATCAATTCTTACATGATATATATCATAAATAATGACTGAATTTACTCTGATGTTATTTTACAATTTTGCTTTGTTAATTGTCCCTCACTTTTCAGTTTTTTTTCCTTTGTTTTTTCCCCCCTTTTTTATTGTCTTGTTGGTACTTTATGTAAAACAATTTAAAATAAATAAAAATATATGAAAATAAATAAATAAATAAAATAAATTTTAAATATATATATATATATATATATATATATATATATATATATATATATATATATATATATATATATATATATATAGATAGATAGATAGATAGATAGATAGATAGATAGATAGTGTGTAAATAAAAATGCTTATTTACATATATATTATATATATGAGCAATATAACACGAGTAGCAGTGCGATGTGGCTGTATATAGGCACTGGTGGGAGTCGTGGCTCGAGGCCGCAGGCCGATTGCCTTAGTGTCCCACCACCAGTGAAGATATACAGCCATATCACACTGCTACGAGTGTGATATTGTGTTTATACAAGAGTTCAACGGCATAATCATGTGTATAAAAAAGAAAATCAAACACGGAGAGTCTCAAAAATCTTTTTGTAGGACGAACTACTTTCTTACGCCGTTCATTCACATCTGCAGAACAGCAGAAACCGTTGCTTTAAAAATACGTCACTTTAGAGCTAGTATTTGAATGATTCTCTAGCGTAATGTCTAAAGTGATGACAAAACAGGTAATTTTGCTCACATTTTAAGATTTTAAGGCTGAACTGCATGAAATGCCATCAGTCTACAGAGATTTCCCAGTATTTCTCTGTTGAAATTGGGATTTCACAAAAATTAACCCTGAAAATCCAAAGCAAAGCAAACACTATCAGAGTATATGGTATAAATTTAGCACTACAAAATATAAAAAAGAAAGATCTCTGTGGTCTCTGTAGCCATCTTGTGTGCGGAACGTCAACCGCTTTTGCTCTGCTCAGTATGACAGGCTGGCTGCCGATGCGCTGAATCTCTGAAATTATAAATATTTAAAATAGGCGCTATCCTGATAAATAGACTGCGTAGTTGCAATCAAAACAACTACATTCTTGCCTTAAAAAGCCTCAATTGTACATTGTTGTCCAACAGCTGCAATTTTTGTCAAATTGTAGTGAGTTTATTATTCTTCTATCAGTAGCTATACTACTGTTGTATATTATAAGTAAATAAATATTTTTGTGTTTTATTTATATATACACATTTATACACGGTGATTACACACATTATATAAACACACATTTATTTTGGGTGTGATTAATTGCGATTTAATCATCTGACAGACCTAATTTATATTTTATTGTGTTTTAAAACTTACTATTCCACTTCCCCTAAATTTTAAGAGAAAATGGGTGTTTGTCAATTGACAAATACAGGATTAGCACTTGTTCTAGTTGGCTAAGCGGTAGGGCTGCACAATATATCGTTTCAGCATCGATATCGCAATGTGATCATTCGCAGTAGTCACATCGCAAGTATATGCAATGTTGAGTCTGGATTATAATTTATCATTTCGCAAGTGTTTTTTGAGGCCTGTGACTGTGTGAGAGTTTAAAAGCATTTGGGCCTAAGAAATTTAGTATTTTTCACTTTGAAAAATTTAAAACGCTAAATTTTTTAAAGTTGTTTATAAAACGAAGACTATGCAGTATTATTTTGCATTTGATTATTTTATTAATGCATTCGTGAATACAGTTCGACTCCTTGAAAAACAATAAAATGCTGTTTATTTAATTAGTATCTTTTTCTTTGTTGAATTTATCTATTTTTTGTTTCTTATATTTTATGCATGCACTCCCCTATAGAATCACCCCAATCAATCTAAAATTTCTAATTTATTCCATATAGATTTTCAACACATCTAGTAAAAATTGTAATCATATCGCAATATATATTGCTGAATAAAAAATATTGCAATGTTAGATTTTTCCAATATCGTACAGTCTATACTAAGCAGACACTATTTTTGACTGAAGTCGATAAGCTCAGAATAGCCAAATATCGACCTTACCAATGCACTTTTCTCATTTGAGTTCTTGCAGTTTCTTTTTTCCTTCTCTGTCTTTTTCTGCTTCATACACTCTTTCTTTTTGACTTTGTCCCTGAGTCTGTTTCCACTTTCTTTCTGCCTTTTCTCAATCTGTTTTCTTTCTTTCTTTCTTAATTTCTTTCTTTCTTTCTTTCTTTCTTTCTTTCTTTCTTTCTTTCTTTCTTTCTTTCTTTCTTTCTTTCTTTCTTTCTTTCTTTCTTTCTTTCTTTCTTTCTTTCTTAATTTCTTTCTTTCTTTCTTTCTTTCTTTCTTTTTTCTGTCTTTCTTTCCTTCCTTCCTTCCTTTTTTTTCTTTCTTTCTTTCTTTCTTTCTTTCTTTCTTTCTTTCTTTCTTTCTTTCTTTCTTTCTTTCTTTCTTTCTTTCTTTCTTTCTTTCTTTCTTTCTTTCTTTCTTTCTTTCTTTCTTTCTTTCTTTCTTTCTGTTCCATTTTCACTTTCTCCGTATCATACACTCTTTCTCTCTGTCTGTTCTTCATCTGTTCCCCCAATTTCTGTGTTTCTCTCTTTTTCTGCTTTCCCTCTTTCTCTCTTTCACTATCTCTCTCCCTCTCTCTGTCCTCTCTCTTTCGCTGTTTTACTCTTTTTCTCTGTCTGTTCCTCTCTGTCTTGATCTGGGATGCCTGGGGGACGGAGTGCAGACAGGACCGTCTCCATGGCAACTGACACCCATCCCCTGTTGCCGGGTTTGGGGGTGTAGAGACCACAGAGTGAGGAGAGAGGCAAGCGAACAGGCAAATCCTCCATTCCCGCTCCTGGGACTCACTGAATTAACATACACAAGCAAGGGGGAGGATGAGCTTGGAGTTTTCTTAGGTGTGTGCATATATATATATATATATATATATATATATATATATATATATATATATATATATATATATATATATATATATATATATATATATATATATATATATGCGTGTGTGTATGTGTGTGTGTGTGTGTGTGTGTGTGTGTGTGTGTGTGTGTGTGTAATATGCATATATGTGTGTGTGTTGGGGGTAGGACTCTCCCCAGGGTCTTAAAGTCTCTGGTTCTAGGTCAAGCTGTGGCCTTCAAGTTTGCACTGTCATCCCTGTCATTGTATTATTGTTTTTATATTTAAGATTTGTTTGCATTTATAACTTTCTTATCTTTCATGTATTTGAAATTATGGGTATTAAGTTATGGGTATGTTGAAATTATGGGTAAGGCAACCTTGGGTGTCCAGAAAGGCTGCTTTTATAAATAAAACGAGTTATTATTATTATTATTATTATTATTATTATTATTTTGTGTTTATTTTTTAGTTACTTTGCAAAATAAATATAAAGCTGCCATAGATAAAGAGAGTTTACGGCTTTCATTTTGTCCTATCTAGGTTTTGATGTACCTCACTGTCAGTGAAAGACTGTCCAGCAAACACAAACGCAGTGAATTGTGCTTTTTAAGTAAATGGAGTGTTTTAATTACTCGCAGTCTTACCCCTCACCATAGTAATTTACCGCCATATAAAGCATATGTGATAAATGACGTCAGTACACAATAACCGGTTATGGTTATTACTGAAACGATACTGAATTGTCTGCGTCTGCATCGCGGTGCATCGAAGAAACAGTTAATTTTGACACCCCTATGAAATACTGTAATTAAAGCACAATCTTTCAGAAATTATTCTGATAGGCTGATTTGGTGCACAAGACACATTTCTTATTATTATGATCAATGTTGAATACAGTTTTGGAAATTAATTTACTTTATTTTCTTCAGTATTTAATTTTTATAAATACAAAAATACAACAAATAAAAAATTTGTTGACAGCTCTAATAATGCATAATATAATATAATATTTTATATATATATATATATATATATATATTAGGGGTGTAACGGTTCACAAAAATCACGGTTCGGTTCGATACGACACAGTGGTGTCACGGTTCGGTATGTTTTAGATACAGCAAAAAAAAAAAAAAAAAAAAAAGGAAAAAAGCCAGAGGATTTCTCTGATTGAAATCTTTTTATTGTATGAAAACTAACATCATAAAAGCATGATCTCTCTTCTTTTCTTTTTTTTACTTTGAACTAGGGATGTCAGTTTCTACAAAATCCAGTTATCAATGATCATTTAAATTAACGACCAATTAATCTATTAATCGCTCATTCTTATAAACGATCCGTTTAAATCTAGGCTACCAGCCTGTGTTGAGGCTACTGAAGAATGAGCTGAATATGCAATGCATTATGATTCTTGCTTAATCGTCACAACGAAAAAATCCCAAACTAGGCTACAGGCTGAGTAGCCACGTCAGAGGTGAATGCGGCACACGCTTCTGTTAAAGCTTCCGTGAAGAACGAAAGCGAAAGCAACTACTAAACACTGTTATGCCATAAAATTATTTCATTTTTAACAATCAATTAAATTACACAGCGGTTTTATATCAAAAGTTTATAGTAATATAAAATATACTACATTTTGATGGTAAAATAATGATTTAAAGGACGGCTGTTATTTCTTTCAGCTTTCAAACATTAAATAACTGATGCATCAAGTGAAATAAAAACGAATATGAAACAACACATAGCAGGATTTAAAGCATATAAAGAACTATTATATTTAGCAAAATGCTGCTCTTTTTATCTTTGTATTTTTTTTTATCATTTTATTTTTGTTATTTTTAATATTTCTTTGTCTTCATAATTAAAGCTAATCGACAAATTCCTGCTTGACATTTTAGAAAATATTTTGCGTAGCTACCCAGTATATTTTAAAGATCACTAGAACAAAAAAACAAACACAAAAACATGTTACATGGCCCCATAAATGTCCAACTTATATTTAACTGAATCGTATAAATTATTAAAATTGCTCCTTTTATTTTTATAAAACATTTGTTTTGTTTTTTTTGAGTAAAAACAATATCGACATTTAAGAATCATTTTATTAATTCACTCATTCCTTTGACTTGTTTATTGGCGCATATATAGGCTATAATTTAAATCAAACAACAGTAAATTGGACCTCTACAATGCCACTAAGCTTTCAAACAAAAGTCCAAAAAATTAAAGAAAGATTGGACTTTATCCGGTGACGGCCGACACTGAGCTCAGTAAAATGTTTTTGATAAGTTATTAATAATCTGTTCAATAATTCGTTAAAGCCAAAATGAATGGTAATTTAATATAGGCTATTTAAAAAATATATATATAATAAATATAGGCCTAACATATTTTTAAATAAAATAAAATAGGCTATTTTCTGAAAAATGCGCCTGTCTGTGTTAATTATTCCATCGAATTAATTTGATCGCAACACCTGTTATTCCAGAACAGAACATTTGAGCTGGTTTCAGTTCTTTTCATTTTCTTTTTTTCTGTAGATTCATTTTTACAAATAATTTTATTTCATTTGTTTGTTAATTAAATGTTGTTATTTAGCCTATTTGTTATACAACAAAGTTGCAAATTAATTTGCTACAAGATGTGGCTGTGTAGTGCGCTTATCCAGAGCGCGTGAACTGCTGCTGCAGAGAGAAAGAGCGCAATGGAAATAGGCTATTTAAATTTTCGCATGCTGATTTATGTGAAATTGCGAATACATGACTAATCGCATTGCAATTTTAAAAATTATTGTATTTTTTCCTTTAGGAGGGAAAGTCGATTTCAATTCATGCTAAAGACATGTGGTGCTGAAGTCTGAAAGTGCCGGTCATGTTGATGTGAACAGCTGAAGCTGTCAAATTATTTTTAGTTTATTTATTATTAATGATGATGATTAAAAATAATAATGCTATTCATTTTATTCAATAATGTAATTAAAACATGTAATATATCTACATTAATGCGAAACAAGCTAAATATCGTCTTTAAAGTCGTCATACTGTAGATCTCAGCTCTCTGCAATATCTTTGCCTATATCCTCCTCAATACACGATATTGCAGGACAGGCTTAAAACAAAATTCGCAGCACTGAACATGTTCCCAGACTGAAAGTGATTGATGATGAGAAAACTCAGAAACCTGTGAAAACGGAGATGTTCACCGCATATAGCCGTGACGAGCGATTTTTTTTTTAAATGAAAGCATATTTGTGCCAGTCTGTTAAGATTGCTTGAAACACTTTAATATTTTAGAGTAAATAGTTAAAGTTTGCATCACCAATAATTGATCTTACCCACGCGTGACCCACGTATACTTAAATATCATGCGACCTATTTTTTGATTACCTGACTCACGGATTAACGGCAGCGCATGTGGATACAACCGAGATCTGCTTGATTTGACCGTCACCTGCCATCTCAGTGGATCTGAAAGCAGGAATAAGCAAAGTGCTCCCAAACGCCAGACCCGTTGTTGGTTATAGGAGGATTACATTAATGTTAGCTACTAGCCATTTTGCTAGCTGTAGTGCAGTCAGTCCGCGGCGCGTTTCCACCCTTTCGCTTTCGTCCGGAACAAACCCTGCATCATCTCAGCGCCCCTCGGTCTTCGCTTTTGTCCGGGACAAACCCCGCATCATCTCAACACCCAGCTCCGCCGGCTTTTTCGGATTGAAAGCGGCATAACTTTCGGTTTGAGCGCCAATTGAGCTTACTCCGACCCTGAGTGCAGTGTGTGCCTGACTGGAGGTGGGCGGGGAAGGCAGATGTTGCCTGTCACATCATGGGATGCCTTGTTGAGCATTGTTGCGCTGAAAACATTATATTTGTCTGAATCGTTCGGTTCGTATGCGTACCGAACCGAAAGCCTCGTACCGAACGGTTCGATACGAATACGCGTATCGTTACACCCTTAATATATATATATATATATATATATATATATATATATATATATATATATATATATATATATATATATATATATATATATATATATATGAGCAATATCACACAAGCAGCAGTGCAATGTGGCTGTATATAGGCACCGGTGGGAGGCATGTGTTGTCTGCAGGCCGAGTGCTTTAGTGCCTCCACCAGTGACAATATACAGCCACATCGCACTACGAGTGTGATGTTGCGTTTATATAACAGTTCACATTTTAATATTATAAGGCTGAACCGCATGAAATGCCATCAATCTACAGAGATTTCCCATATTTCTCTGTTGCAATCAGGATTTCACAATAATTAACCCCAAAAAAGCCAGAGCAAAGCAAACACTACCAGATTACTATGGCATAAATACAGCTCTACAAAATACAAAAGAGAGAGATCGACTCAGAATGTCACTTTCCTGATTTATGATTTGTTCTGCTGTAGTTTAAAATGTATGCTGAGAAAACCTTAGGTTTTTCTTACCTAAGGTTTTATTATGTGATCTCTATCGTCATTTTGAGGTAGAACGTCAGCCGTCACTTTCTTTGATCTGCTTAGACAGGTTGATGGCATCTGATGCACTGAATATTATAAATAAACTGCATAGTTGCAATCTAAACAACTACATTCTCAACTAAACAAAGCCTCAAAAGTACATTATGTTGTCAAACAGCAGCAATATTTGTCAAACTGTAGAGTGTCCTCGCCTCTGCTGTGGGGGGAGTAATACACAAGGGTGAAGGGTTAAGAGGCTGGATGAGTGCTGTTATTTGCAATATATTGCACGGCTATCAGCCAATTAGATTCAAGAACCAGACAGAACTGTTGTGTGTGTGTGTGTGTGTGTGTGTGTGTATATATGTGTGTATATATATATATATATATATATATATATATATATATATATATATATATATATATATATTTAATACTACTTTATAGGTTCTATTTTGTGGTTATTGACATTATTGCATGAAATAATCATATGTCAAAATGTATAAAGCATATAGTAAGACCTGTTTTATTGACATCACTTAAAATAATTACCAGTTCAGTATGAATTTTAGTCTCTTTACAATCACAACTGAGATTTAAAGCAACCAAAGATATCAGACAGATCCCTGCTTTGTGCACTGATATCGAAAAATAGATTTATTACGATTTTTACAGGTGAAATAACCTACAGTGCTGTTGTGGCAGAAACTATGGTTACTGCAGTAAAATTTAGCGAAGTTACTGAAGTTTTCCAGTACATCTTGAAGTTACTGATTTTCCAGTGCTTTTTATGATGCCATTACATCAGACTGGGAAACATTTGTATATTGAGTTGAAAATATGTTCTATGAATGTTTTGGATAGCATTGTGATGTAGCAAGCTAGCAACCATACACTTAAACAGCCATATATCAGTGTAGACGTAATTACAAATGACATGAAAGTTCCTTTAAACACTCACCATGTGTGCATGAGACCAACCTCAAATCAAACCCAGAAGTTGAATAGAAACGGAGCACTGGCGGCAGAGGAAGGGTTAAACATCTAAAGGAAAACAGAGATCACTCCAAATGTATAGTTAATGCCTAACACACCCTACAACACACACACACACACACACACACACACACACACACACACACACACACACACACACACACACACACACACACACTACTGCCTCTTGTTGCATAATGCTGTCTTTACGCATATCCTGTATGATGTTTTTTTTTTTTCTTTGGGGAAAATAGATAAATAAATAAATCCCCTGATGTATAGATACAAAGTTGGTTAAAGCATAATATAAATTCTCTCAACACATTTCTAAACATAATAGTTTTAATAAATAAGTTCTATTAACTGATTTTTTTTATCTTTGCCATGATGACAGTACATAATATTTGACTAGATATTTTTCAAGATGCTAGTATTCAGCTTAAAGTGACATTTAAAAGCTTAAGTGGCTTAATTAGACAAATTAGGGTAATTAGGCAAATCATTGTATAATGATGGTTTGTTCTGTAGACAATCGAAATAAAAATATAGCTTAAAAGGGCTAATAATATTGACCTTAAAATGGTTTAAAAACAATTAAAAACTGCTTTTATTCTAGCTGAAATAAAACAAAAAAGAAAAAATATTATAGGAAATTCTTTGAAAAGTTCCTTGCTCTGTAAAACATAATTCGGGAAATATTTTAAATAACATATTAATAATAATAATAATAATAATAATAATAATAATAATAATAATAATAATAATAATTACAGGAGGTCAACCACATCAATTTTGATTTCAACTGTATAGCACAGTTTGCAAGTTAAGATTAAAGTTCTAGCAGTCAGTTTTATTTTTTGTTCTAAGATACTGAATTATTGGAATGGAATTTTTGAAGTGCTTTTTGAGGTGTTGAATTACAATGCTTTTAATTCTAGGATTCTCTGAACGAACGCATTTGTTGTCAAATACACAACGTAAGTTGCTCTCATACTGTTTAACTACTGCCAAGAAGCTACTGCTACTGTTTTGGACAAAAAGGAATACCCTACATGTAAACTGTGGCTTGGAGAAATTACCTCTATGTTACATTTGGAGCGAATTAGATACTATTTGAAAAGAAAACTCAAACAATTTGACAATTTGGAATCCTTTTATTTCTTACCTTGAAAAAACCTTGTGGAATAATGCATCATTTCTGTAATGTTTTAATATCCTTTGTCATCATACTCTGTTGTTCAAACAGGTCTTTGTAACAAGTTGGCTTGTTATCTGGGTGTTTTTTTTTTTTTTTTATTATTATGATTTTTATATTGTTTTTCCTTTTTTTTTATTTGCTTTGCCTATATGTGAACAAATTATGTAAAACGGATTCCTTTTATTTCTGAATCTGGGTCTTTAATAAAACCCTTATTGAGAGTATTATTAGCTTTTCGTTTCTATGCTGGTATGCATCTCTTTCTCTTGAAGATTTAGAAGCATTAAATGTTCATCTAGTAGATAAACAGAGGCTATAAATTACTTTATAATTTACTTTTTTTTACTAATATATTTAATTATTGCTTCTGTGGAATTGATTAAGAAGCATGCAGTGCTGTATATATATTTTTATTGTATTGTTTTATGTTATTTTTTGTTTGTATGATGAGTGTCTACTGCCCTATACTCAAAAAATCAAGTTTGCTGTTGGTTCAAACTACTTATTTAAAATGAGCTGAATCAACACAATTCTTGATATTTTTTTTGGGACAACTTAATTGTTTGTTCCACTTAAATTTGTAAAAACTAAAACGTTAATTTAATTTCTTGATGTTGTCCTAACACAAATCAATTGTGTGGAACTTTTTTTTTACAGTATACTCTCAAAGTATGTTTGCTGTTTTTTTTAACTACGTATTTAAAATGAGCTGAAACAACACAATTCTTGAGTTTTTTTGTTTAATCCACTTAAATATATAAAAATGAATAAATTGACTCAGTTCCTTCATGTTACCCCAACACAAAGCGATTATGTGGAACAGTCTAGACTTTATTTTCTCAAAAATCTTTCCGATTTTAAATTAATTTTTTTTTTTGTGTGGTAAAAATCGAATAAGTTTCTTCATGTTGTCACAACACAAATCAATTGTGTGGAACCCAGTATTTTTTTCCTACATTGTAACTTAATAGCCCCTTGTGGGATTAATAAAGTTGTTACATTTTAAGTTTGGATTATCTTTATTTGACCAAAGTAAATAAAGTACTGAAACAGCAACAAATTTTGTGAGATATATTCACAGTTTATGTTTAATTTTTCGGATAAAGTATTCTAATATGCTGATTTGTTACTGAATTTGTTACTGTCTTATGACTGGAAAACAGCCATGCACTCCACACTCAAAAAATGAAGTATGCTGTTTGTTCAAACTACTTATTTAAAATGAGTTGAAAAACCCTATTCTAAAAAATGTTTTGGGACTACTTAATTGTTTTATGTTCAATCCACTTAAATTTGTAAAAACAATGAAGTGAACTTAATCGATTTGTGTTGGGACAACATGTAGGAATTGTGTGGAAAAGATGTTTTTACAGTGTATGCTGGGTATCCTTCATGTTGTCCCAACACAAACCAATTAAGTTAACTTAAGTGGATTGAACTTAAAACAAATAAGTTGTCCCCAAGAAACCTCAAGAATTGTGTTGTTTTGGCTAATTTAAAACAAGTAATTTGAACAAGCTGCAATAATTGTTGTGTGCTTAATGTATAGTTGATGCCTAAAAACCCCCTACAACACGCACACACTGACACACTCTTCTGCCTCTAGTTGCGTAACACTTTCTCACACACAGCAAAGGAGCGAGGGAGGGAGAGCGAGCGAGCGAGGGATGAAATTCCATGACATTGAGGGAGTGATAAAGCTGTATGTGCTGTGGTGTGTGGCATGGCCTGCAGGGATATTTTGAGGTGTGTTGTTATTTATTCATGGAGACGCTGGTGCAGGTTGCCCCAATGACATGCAAGTGCCTGTTCGCCAGCTGCCGAGAGGAAGACCTGACAACTTTATTCGACTCCACACTCTTTATCTGCAGGATCTGATCCGGGCTGAAGTAGATTTACATGGCACACGCTTGTTCCCAGTTATTTCTCAGGAAAGAATTATGACATTGCTTGTCCTAGAATAAAGTTTCAGGCGTTATTTACATAGCCTGCATTTTTTTTCCATGCTGTGGATTGGAAGTCTATGGGGTGGTCAAAAACATTGAACTTTAAGTATATTAAAAAATTGGTTGTAATATTGTTGATCATATATTTTTTTAAATGCTTTTTAAAGAAGTGCCTTTATGAAGAAATAAAGTATGAACAGAAATATGGTGAAAAAAAATCACAAATTATATGGAAAGGATTATAAAATGCTGAATTAGCACTCAAGAAAACACGTTTAAAAGTCTTTCTTTTTTTTTTCTTTTTTCCCTAATCTTTTCAGTATCCTTATGTCAGAACCCCTAGTTTTTTGCAATTCCACAGTCGCTGAATCCAACGCAAAATCAACAAAAAGTTGCACATTTTTGCAATCCTGCAAAATTCGTTATTTAAACGCAAAATAATTGCATAAAATGTAAATAATCTTATAAAACATCCAATTCCAAAGCATATAATCAAGTTATATTTATTTCAGTTTGCAATGAATTGTTTTACATGACTTATAGATGTTGCATCAAAGTAGTTTATTTACTAAGTCATACAACATGAAATTAAAATACATCTCAATTAGTCACAAAAGTGTACTAACTGCACAGAGCTCCCCCTGTCGTCGTTATTCCTACATTACAGGCGGTTATCAGTAGCTTGAGTTGGGCTTGAGGTGTTTGTGTCTGCTGCCCTGTCAGCTCATCCTCTGAGCTCTCACACTCTTTACGGGTTGAGCTCTGGCTTTACACTGGATTAAGAGATGTTGTGGCTGGTTGTTTATATGACCTGTGCGCTCTCACCCTGCTGAGAACATTAGTGGGGTGCTTGCTTGAAGCACACAGAAGGTTCCACACCAAAACCAGTCGCTCGAAACTTGTGCTTGTCCAAATTAGTTGGTCATAGAGAGGTCATCCAAGTTTAAGCGAGACTAGAGTAAGCAAGTGTAGCAAGAAAACCACTCACTAAGTAAGTGTCAGTGTTGGCCAACTGTATCAGTGGTGAGCGAATGTCTGAGCGGCGGCAAAATTGGTGGCCATATTGATATCAGATGATAAATTCTTATTTTCAATGTTATCCACTTTTTTTTTACACCGATTCCACTTCAGATGTGCCATCAGGGTTTTGATTGGTGCCTTCCACCAAAGAATTTACCATGAATTCTGAATTGCAACATAGAAAGATTTTTGATAAAATAAAGTCTAGACATACTCACCAGCCACTTTATTAGGTACACCTGTCCAACTGCTCGTTAACGCAAATTTCTAATCAGCCAGTCACATGACTGCAACTCAATGCATTTAGACATGTAGAGATGGTCAAGACGATCTGCTGCAATTCAAACCGAGCATCAGAATGGGGAAGAAAGTTGATTTATGTGACATAAAGTGTCAAAGCGTAAATCATCTCAGACTGGTTTCTTAAACATGACAATAAATTCACTGTACTCAAATGGCCTCCACAATCACCACATCTCAATCCAATAGAGCACCTGCAGAAACTGTGTGATGCTATCATGTCAATATGGACCAAAATCTCTGAGGAATATTTCCAGTACCTTGTTGAATCTATGCCATGAAGGATTAAGGCAGTTCTGAAGGTAAAAGGGGGTCAAACCCGATACTAGTACGCTGTACCTAATAAAGTGGCCAGTAAGTGTATTATTGCAGCACTGTAAAAATGCTGGGTCCCAACACAAGCAAAAACAATCCAAAAAACATCAACAATTGTGTGGTTTCAAGCTCATTTTAAATAAGTAGTCTGAAAAAGAAACAAAACATTTTTCTGAGTGTGTTTTTGGCTTTTTTTGTATTTTTTTATTTATCAACCTAAATATAATAGTAATTGGCTTCCAAACAAAAAGGGCTCTATTTAATGATCTAGGCGCAAAGTTCAAAGCGCAGGGTGCAAAAGCATTAAGGGTCTGTTCGAATCCACTTTTGCTATTTTAAGGACGGAAAAACGCCCTCTGCATCGTGGCGCATGTTCTAACAGGGTTGAGCTTATTCTCTTAATGAGTTATGGGTGTGCTTTGAGAATAAACCAATCAGTCTCATCTCCCATTCCCTTTAAGAGTCAGTTGCATCGCTCCATGGCGCATTAGCTATTTACATGGCAGACTTAATAAGTGCAAAAAACGGAACATTTCAAAACAGTTAAGAAAAAAGTTAAACAGCATCTGCAGCAGGAGGATAATGAGCCTAATCCATTCGGCTTTTTGATATCAGATGATAAATTCTTATTTTCAATGTTATCCACTTTTTTTTTACACCGATTCCACTTCAGATGTGCCATTAGGGTTTTGATTGGTGCCTTCCACCAAAGAATTTACCATGAATTCTGAATTGCAACATAGAAAGATTTTTGATAAAATAGTCTAGACATACTCACCAGCCACTTTATTAGGTACACCTGTCCAACTGCTCGTTAACGCAAATTTCTAATCAGCCAGTCACATGACTGCAACTCAATGCATTTAGGCATGTAGAGATGGTCAAGACGATCTGCTGCAATTCAAACCGAGCATCAGAATGGGGAAGAAAGTTGATTTATGTGACATAAAGTGTCAAAGCGTAAATCATCTCAGACTGGTTTCTTAAACATGACAATGAATTCACTGTACTCAAATGGCCTCCACAATCACCACATCTCAATCCAATAGAGCACCTGCAGAAACTGTGTGATGCTATCATGTCAATGTGAACCAAAATCTCTGAGGAATATTTCCGGTACCTTGTTGAATCTATGCCATGAAGGATTAAGGCAGTTCTGAAGGTAAAAGGGGGTCAAACCCGATACTAGTACGCTGTACCTAATAAAGTGGCCAGTAAGTGTATTATTGCAGCACTGTAAAAATGCTGGGTTCCAACACAAACAAAAACAATCCAAAAAACATCAACAATTGTGTGGTTTCAAGCTCATTTTAAATAAGTAGTCTGAAAAAGAAACAAAACATATTTTTCTGAGTGTGTTTTTGGCTTTTTTTGTATTTTTTTATTTATCAACCTAAATATAATAGTAATTGGCTTCCAAACAAAAAGGGCTCTATTTAATGATCTAGGCGCAAAGTTCAAAGCGCAGGGTGCAAAAGCATTAAGGGTCTGTTCGAATCCACTTTTGCTATTTTAAGGATGGAAAAACGCCCTCTGCATCGTGGCGCATGTTCTAACAGGGTTGAGCGTATTCTCTTAATGAGTTATGGGTGTGCTTTGAGAATAAACCAATCAGTCTCATCTCCCACTCCCTTTAAGAGTCAGTTGCATCGCTCCATGGCGCATTAGCTATTTACATGGCAGACTTAATAAGTGCAAAAAACGGAACATTTCAAAACAGTTAAGAAAAAAGTTAAACAGCATCTGCAGCAGGAGGATAATGAGCCTAATCCATTCGGCTTTTACTTTCACTTTCACTCTTTCATGGATAAGGAAACGGTGTTGTACGCTCTCCACTGAAGACATCCATTAGCCTACATAATTAATTTCATTTGTTAAGTGCAAAGATTTGTTTCAAAACTATTTCTAAATTCAGTTCTAATTTCCAGCAAACGAATAAATGAACAATAATAAGGAAATGTGGTAAAAAAAACTGAGTTATATCCAAAGACACGTCCTATGCCCCATATGGTCCAAAACCTGACAGGTGGACAAATCTAAGCTTGTTTTTAATAAAACAAATATAAATATGCATATAATAAATAATACTAATGATAATAATAACATTATACAAAAGCAAGTTGTTGTGAATAAACTGAAAAAAGCCCCTGAGGTGAAGAAGGCATGGAGGTACTGGTTTTTATATTTATAGAAAATCATATTTTTTGTAATATTTTAATCCTTTAATTCTTTTTCATTTGTAAAGATATTTCTGTATTGTTGTACATCCTGTGTGTTTTAAGCAATGTTTAAGCGAGGCGCACAACTGACGTGCTCTGCGCTGGACTTTAGACCTGCTCTCAGCTGGTCTATTGAGCAGTCTATTTTAGTTCCTCAAAATAGCAATGCGCCAACAATGTGCCTTAACACACCTCCTTTTTAGACCAGAACGCCTATGGGCACACATATGAGCGCAGATGCATTTGCTATTTAAACAGCGTGGTGCAAAACGTCGAACCGAAACTAGCAAATAACATTTGCGCCGTGCCTTGCGCCATATTGCACCGGGTTGTGATAGGGCCCAAAGAGTTCTTTGGTTAATAGTATTGATCTAAATGTCAATATTGGTGCATCACTTAATTTAATCTATACAGTACTCTCAAATCATTCCAAAGTTTATATTTATCAGCCTACTGTATATATCGGTTATCAGTTTCCAGATGTCGGTTGGCACTATTGCCTAAATTTCCATATCAGCGCATCCCTAAATTTTATCAGACAGCTATATGTCTAAATGTCTGATGTCAGGTTTCAAATATAAAGATTCATTGGTAATATAAAGAATTATCGGTATCGGAATTATCAGTGGGTTTCTAGAATTCATTGTTGAAATACTTTTACTTGTTTTAAAAGTCAAAGTTTCTTAAAGTGACATTTTATTTTGATTTCCTCATTTAGGAGCAAAAGTAAGTTAAAATTACCTGATCACCGTATGCTTTTTCAGACGTCCCAATGGTGTTCAAGCTGCTAAGAGCGCCATTTACATGAAAATAAAGAGTTATCAAATATGAGTGTCATCACATTAATTTCTATAGCACTTTATGCAGTAGATTGCTTTAAAGCAAGCAGCTTTACAGTGAGGAACAGTGTCAGTGTTGCTTTCAAGTAGAATTACTCTTCAATTTATATATAGTTATGTTTTTACTCGCACACATGTGACTTCAAAAGACTGCAGAGTCAAATTAAATTAAACTTTGGTCAAGGCAATCAAATTTAGCATGAAAGCACATTTTGTAGCACACTTGTGTACTGGTGAGTGTGTCTGCCAAAGGCTTTGCTCAATGTGGAGGGTTTATGAGTTTTAGTTTTAGACTGTTATAGAAAAGAGGCAACAGTATGAGTTGATTGAGTTTAGTTGACTCATTTTAACAGTCGGTTTTTTGAGCATCATTTTTTCCCGTTCACAGAAATACAGTTTACTATGACATGAGTGTCACTCAATCCAAACATCAATATTCAATTTTGGATAGCTGTTGAATATGCTCCTTTAATTCAATATGGATGTTAAAAGTTGATGTGAAATATTGAAAGACTCAATCAAAACAGGAGGCCTTCAAACACTTTTCAGTTAAGTACAGTACATATTTCATCACATTTTTAAATTAGTTAAGTAAAATATATCAAGAGAAGATGAGTATTTCATCTTTTTAGCACTTTAGTTTGAGCAAAATGTTAAAAATCCAATGTTATTTTTAATATTTATCTGATATTATAATTTATAAATCTGATATATTTATATTTTGCGTGTCTAGTTTGTTAGCATTCATTATATTTATTTATTAATAATTAAATAAACATTTAGTATCACCTTGGTAAAAAAAATACTGGTATTAATATAATACAAATGTTTTTTTGCTTACAATTAATTTTACTTAACTTAATTATTCAAAAATAATGAACAATGTTTCAAAAACATTATTATATTAAACTACATTGTAAAAGATAATTTGATTCCTGTGATGCCTAAACTGAATTTTCAGCAGCCATTATTATTAATGTTGAAAATGGTTTCAATGAAATCTGAAAACTTTAAAGGGGTGGTCCCGAGTGTTTTTTTAAGGCTTGGTTGTGTTTATAAAATATACAGCTACTCTGCTATCATAAGAACAACCGTTATATTTCCTAGTTCCTCTAAAAGACCCGCCCTCAAGAGTCTCTGATTGGTCAGCTAACATAATGTGCTGTGATTCCCAGATCGGCTCCATGTCACTAGGAAAAGCGTCACGCCTCTAATAGCACAATCTTTTGCGCTCTCTAAATAGTCGATCAGTGTAGCTGTTGGCCGTATCAGTTTGAGCCTGAAAATGACCGAAAATGAAAAAGACACAGCTGAACCTCACGCCTGCTCTCTAAAATAAGATCTGACAAGTGTCTTTCACATATATTTGGAATACGTATGTGTATGTAATATGAAACGTTTACATATCTTTTGCGAGTTTGTTATTTGAGATGTAGAACGTAGGGAAAGTGGCCACATAGAGAGACACTGCAATGCTGCTGATAATTGTGGGTGTTTACAGGAGTTTGACGAATAAATACGAATTTGTAGATAAATTGTTAGCGGTGCCAAATAGCATTTCCTGTTTTTTACATCCTTGTTTACTTCCTTGCTACAACATACTGTTAACGCTAGACACTATGCATGTAATAGATCAATTTTAACTAATAAAAAATACTTACAGGTTGTGGCTCACAATCCACAGCTTCGTCTATTATGGTTGGAGCTGCTCCTTCTTTGAGGAGTTTTTAGCTGAATCCAGCACTGAACTGGAAGACATTCTGGAAGTTCTCCTTTGTCGAATGCTAGCTATATCTTTTTTATAATTCCCTAGAACATGATTAAAATTAAACTGTAAGAACTTCTTTCTTAGTGTCGTGTCCTTTGAAAGTCAAAATACAGAAACAGAACAAGCTCTGTGGAAATAGCAGCGTTTGGACAGCATTTTAGCGTATTCTGCTATAACATTACAGCGGCTCTGGACACACCCCTTCACTGTTCGGGGTGAATCCGTGAAACCTAATGCATTTGTGATCTCACTAGCCCGGATGTATCTTTTTGTAGTCCCCAAACTTTGTTTGCTGTAGTCTTTGCTAAGCTAACTCTGTAGAAGCCAATGTCTCCCTTTGCATTGAACCTTGAGCGTGTTACATTCAGAGATGTTGTTTATGTTCACACAGCTACATTACACATCAACTAAAGTTTAAAATATGATATCGTAGTGGACCACCCCTTTAAAACTAATGATCTATGAATAAAAGTATTAATTTCTTACTAATCATATTGACTGCAAACATTTAAATGATTGAAAATATGTGATTTTATATATATATATATATATATATATATATATATATATACACATGCACAGTTGAAGTCAGAATTATTAGCCCCCATTGGATTTTTTTTCTTTTTTAATTATTTCCCAAATGATGTTTAAGGAAATTTTTACAGTAAGTCGGATACAATTTTTTCTTCCAGTGAAAGCCTTATTTGTTTTATTTTGGCTAGAATAAAAGCAGTTTTTAATTTTTTAAAAACCATTTTAAGGTCAATATTATTAGCCCCTTTAAGCTATATTTTTTTCCGATAATCTACAGAACAAACCATCATTATACAATAACTTGCCTAATTACCCTAATCGCCTAGTCATGGCAAAGATAAAATAAATCAGCTATTAGAAATGAGTTATTAAAACTATTATGTTTAGAAATATGTTGAATTTTTTTTCTCTTCGGTAAACAGAAAATGGGGAAAAAATGAACAGGGGGTCTAATAATTAAGGGGGGCTAATAATTCTGACTTCAACTGTATATTTGTCCCAAATCAAGTCATAACTATCATTCACATTACATCCATAAACTATAGAAATAACCTTGTATCTTATAACATTACCTGTAACTTTCCCCACAGCTCTGAGTTTAAAAGTGCACTGCCTTATTTTGCATCGCGGGCCAAAAGGTGCGCTCTGAGGTGTCGTCGACCCCCGCTTTACCCGGGTCACAGAGGAACCAGACACTGTAAAGAGAAAAGCAGAAACTCCTCAGTGCTCTCCCTGTACTCTTCTCCTGTTTCTCCTTTACATAACCACCTCCCTCCCTCCCTCTCAGTGCCTAATTAATGGCATTAATTATCTCCAATTAGCAGTGTGGTCTTGGCAGCCGTTTCTGTCCCCTCATTTCTTTTGTTTCACCGAGGTCTGTGACACAGTATTCTCCCTGTGGGGCTGTCAGCGGCCTAATGAAAGGCTACAAGGCCTGGCTTTCACCTCTCTCTCTCTCTCTCTCTCTCTCTCTCTCTCTCTCTCGTTCAGAGTATTTGAGTGTGGCGTTAGTCTCATTAGCAGTAGTTCAGAGTGCTGGAGTTAAGTTTGCGGAGCTGGAGTCTGCTGTGTTTTCCCTCACAGGTGTTTATCTGTGGAAGGTGAGAGCGAGTGGGTCAGCGCTCACCGGCATGAGGCTCATGTGAACAGACACGCTCCAGGGGTATCAATGTGTTTGTGTTAAAGTCCTTTCCAGGCTGCAGGTTTGAGCCTGATGTAATGATGGGGTCGTCAACATGCTTTGGCTCTGAAAGACACTTGGTTAAGCTGCTGTAACTAGTTCTGGTTCTAAAGTGATTATTAGCAGTCGCTCTGGAGATCTGTGTGAGATGCATGTGATTTCGTTGGTGAGGATGGTAATATGACAGTAGTAATGATAAAATGGAGCAAATGAGGGCATTTGTAACTCAGAAAATGGAACAATTTATTTCATTCTGAGGAAAATGGACCATTTATGCAACATCCCATAGACCTGAACTTTTTTGTTAGTTTAAAATCTGATAGAGCACTCCCTACATGTGCATAGTTTATACAGTGCATCCGGAAAGTATTCACAGCACTTTACTTTTCCCACATTTTTTTTTGTTACAGTCTTATTCCAAAATGAATTAAATTAATTCATTTCCTCAAAATTCTCCACACAATACCCCATAATGACAATGTGAAAAAGATTTTTTTAAATTGTTGCAAATTTATTAAAAATAAAAAACCTGAAAAATCACATGTACTTAAGTAATCACAGTCTTTGCCGTGAAGCTCTAAATTGATCTCAGGTACATTCTGTTTCCACTGATCATTCTTGAGATGTTTCAGCTGCTTAATAGGAGTTCACCTGTGGTAAATTCAGTTGATTGGACGTGATTTGAAAAGGCATATGCCTGTCTATATAAGGTCCCAGGGTTGACATAAAGACAAAGGAATTATCTGTAGACCTCTGAGACGGGATTGTCTCGAGGCACAAGGCTGGGAAAGGTTACAGAAACATTTCTGCTGCTCTGAAGGTTCCAATGAGCACAGCGGCCTCCATCATCCATAAGTGAAAGATGTTTGGAACCACCAGGACTCTTCCTAGAGCTGGCCGGCCATCTAAACTGAGTGATCGGGGGGGAAGGGCCTGAGTCAGGGAGGTGATCAATAACCTGATGGTCACTCTGTCTGAGCTCCAGCGTTTTTCTGTGGAGAGAGGAGAACCTTACAGAAGGACAACCATCTGTGCAGCAATCCACCAATAAGGCCTGTATGGTAGAGTGGCCAGACAGAAGTCACTCCCCACCTGGAATTTGCCAAAGGCATCTGAAGGACTCTCAGACCATAAGAAA
This sequence comes from Danio kyathit, assembly GCA_903798195.1. Lineage (NCBI taxonomy): Eukaryota > Metazoa > Chordata > Actinopteri > Cypriniformes > Danionidae > Danio > Danio kyathit. The sequence continues at coordinate 48,310,589 of LR812520.1, read as the reverse complement.
CAAAATTCTCTGGTCTGATGAGACTAAAATTGAACTCTTTGGAGTGAATGCCAGGCATTACGTTTGGAGAAAAGCAGGCACCGCTCATCACCAGGCTAAAACCATCCCTACAGTGAAGCATGGTGGGGGCAGCGTCATATTGTGGCGATGTTTTTCAGCAGCAGGAACTGGAAGACTAGTCAGGAGAGAGGGAAAGATGAATGCAGCAATGTACAGAGACATCCTGAATGAAAACCTGCTTCAGAGTTCTCTTGACCTCAGACTGGGGCGACAGTTCATCTTCCTGCAGGACAATGACCCAAAGCACACCACCAAAATATCAATGGAGTGGCTTCACAACAACTCAGTAAATAACCTTGAGTGGACCAGCCAGAGCCCAGACCTAAATCCTATTGAACATCTCTGGAGAGATCTGAAAATGGCTGTACACCGTCACTTCCCATTCATCCTGATGGAGCTTGAGAGGTACTGCAAAGAGGAATGGGCATCATATTCAAAAAGACTTGAGGCTGTAATTGCTGCCAAAGGTGCATCAACAAAGTATTGAGCAAAGGCTGTGAATACTTATGTACATGTGATTTTTCAGGTTTTTTATTTTTATTAAATTTGCAACAATTTCACATTGTCATTATGGGGTATTGTGTGTAGAATTTTGAGGAAATAAATTAATTTAATCTATTTTGGAAAAGGCTGTAACATAAAAAAATGTGGAATAAGTAAAGCGCTATGAATACTTTCCAGATGCACTGTATGATGTTCTGATGTTTTATACTGATGTTCAAAAAGAGCTCTGGACATCCCTAGTTGGAGTGTTAGCACCCACACACACAGACAACCTAGCAGAACCTAATGTGGACCCACATATGTTCAGATACATAGTTCTGATTTTAAGTTTCTGGTTGCTATGTGGTCCAATAAGCTTTAAGTTAGTTGACTAGCGTCACCTCACGACTGACTTTCACTTCACTTTCCTTCACACCTTCTTACACACGCACATCTCCCATTCAGTTAACGACACATCTGTCTGCAGCTTGATTATGCATGCAGGTCTCTCCAGCTAATCTTTATAGACTCATCTCCAGCTCCACCAGAGAGAATGAGAGAGATGGGAATGAAGCCGAGTGAATGAGAGTAAAGCAGGGATGTGGAAGCCACCGGAGAGAACGCCGTCAGGAGAGAGTTGGAGAGGAGGAGATGCGGAAAGGTTAAGGACACTGGACCAAGCTGAAGGGTCCGATCTTCGCCTCTCGCTTCGCACTCTGCTCGCTGAATCATTTTTAATAACCTGCACAGCCGCTCGGAGGTCCATTCTCAAAGAAGAGCGTATTTACAGGAGCCAGTCATTCAGGGATGCCGCAGGTCTCGCTACTCGGCCCGTTAACATTTAGATATTTGAAGATTTAATTGACTGAACTGCTGCTCGAAATGTAAATGAATAAGGCAGCCTTGGTGTTTTCATCATTCTTTAGAGCTGTTTGTTTGTTTGTTTGTTTGTTTGTTTGTTTGTTTGTTTGTTTGTTTGTTTGTTTGTTTGTTTGTTTGTTTGTTTGTTTGTTTGTTTGTTTGTTTTTGAGTGGGAGTGTGCTGTGTAGAAACTGGTTTGCAAAGAAACCCATGGAATAAAAAATTTATAAACAAAAGAAAGGAGTTTTGATACCTTTTATGTTTTTGGACATAATATCATATATAAATATAAATGATAAATATATAAGTATAAATATATATATATATATGTATATATTATTAATTTTCCTCGGATGTTGGTAGCAACCAAAGAAATACATACAGTTGAAGTCAGAATTATTAGCCCCCCTTTTGGAGAAAGTCTTATTTGTTTTATTTCAGATAGAATAAAAGCAGTTTTAAATTTTTTAAAGGCCATTTTAAGGTCAAAATTATGTATGTATATATATATACAATTATATATATACAGTATACATGCATGCATACATACATACATACATACATACATGCATGCATACTGTACATTTATTTTCTTTTTTAAATATTTCCCCAATTATGTTTAACAGAGCAAGGAAATTTTCACAGTATGTCTGATAATATTTTTTCTTCTGGAGAAAGTCTTTTTTTGTTTTATTTAATTTTTTATTTTATATAAAAACCATTTACTTAACTTTACTTGCTTACTTAACTTAATTACCCTAGTTAAGCCTTTAAATGTCACTTTAAGCTGAATATAGTGTCTTGAAAAATATCTAGTCAAATATTATGTTTGTGTGTGTGTGTGTGTGTGTGTGTGTGTGTATGTAGGTATATATATATATATATATATATATATATATATATATATATATATATATATATATATATATATATATATATATATATATATATATATATATATATATATAGTGGGTGAAATAAGTATTGAACACGTCACTATTTTTCTCAGAAAACATATTTTTAAAGCTGCCGTTGACTTGACATTTTCCCTGGATGTTGGTAACAACCAAAAAATCTGTATATGCAAAGAAAAAAAATCTAATTAGTTTACAAATTAAGTTATGCATAATAAAATTAAATGACAGAGGGAAAAGTATTGTACACATGAAGAAAGGGAGGTGTAGAAAGGCAGTGAAAGCCCAGACAGCAGCTGAAATCTCTCAGTAGTTATTCAGCAACCCTTTGACCTTCCTCAGTAAAAAAATGAATCTTAGCTGCTTCAGTCCAACATCTACATTAGCAGGAGGATGAAGATGAAACCAGGGTGGACATTTCAGTATTACAATGATCCAAAACACAGCCAATGAAACTCTCAAATGCTTTCAGAGAAAGAAAAGCATGTTGTGGAATGGTCAAGCCAATCACCTGACTTGAACCCAATAGAAAATACAAAATAAAGATCAGATTTGATAGACGAGACCCACAGAACCTTCAAAATTTTTACACTCTGTTAAAGTCTGTGAAAAACTCACACCTGAACAATTCATGTGACTTCATTCTCCATATGAGAGTCGTCTTTAAGCTGCCATTACCAATTAAATATATTTAACTATATACATTTAAATAAAATACATTTTATATAAATTTGATATACATAATATACATTATAATGATATGCCGTTCATATGTATATTTTATATATTTTTAATAAAGTTATGTGAACGTGGCAGTTTATTTATTTATTTTTACTTATTTTTATTATTTTTTAAATAAAACCATATGTGTGTATATTTGCTAGCTCTGCACGCTGGCTGTCGAGTATTAGTTTTTGCAACTGGCGTTGAGATGTAAACCCCGAGTGTTTATGCGAGCATGCTTGAGTGTTTGTTTACTTGTGCAGCGGGTATTGAGTACCGTGCCGAAGCGTAATACCCAAGAGAGCGTGTTGTGTGTGTATGTTTATGTTTACATGAGTACTGTTATTTAGTGGCTGCTGTAGAGGTGTGTATACCGAAATGAGCTGCTGTTTAATGGCTTGATGAGATGATGGCAGTAATCAGTGAGCAACCAGACGAACGCTCAAAAGCTTGGTCCCTCCCTTCTCACATGCATTGCATACGCACATGCACACACTCACACACACACATATCTCCCTACTGGCGGATGATTGACGGCCTGAGGGTTTTAATGGCACTGTAGAGGGAGAGCTGAGGTCGGAGTTGTCATGGCAACAAGACGAAGGAGGCCTCGTTCTCCCCCTCTTCCTCACTCTCTTTATGCACCTGAACAGAGCTGCATCTGACTCACACACATACACACACACACACACACACACACACATACTCTCACACACACACACACACACACACATAGGGCCCAATGAAACCTGCTTTATTTTTTTCCCTGAATTACGTTTTCGGTTTTATTTTTTTGCATTTAATTTTTTTATCTCTACTAAATTTTAATAATAAAGAAAAACATGTTCAGTTAAAGGGTGGCACAGTAGCTCAGTGGTTAACACTGTCGCCTTACAGCACGAAGGTCGCTGGTTCGAGTCCTGGTTTTGTCAGTTGGCATTTCTGTGTGAAGTTTGCATGTTCTCTCCGTGTTTCTGTGTGTTTCCTCCAGGTGCTCCGGTTTCCCTCACAGTCCAAAGACATGTGGTATAGGTGAATTGGATGAAATAAATTGGCCATAGTGTATGAGTGTGTGTGAATGAATGAGTGTGTGCGGGTGTTTCCCAGTACTGGGTTGTGGCTGAAAGGGCATTCGCTGCATAAAACATATGCTGGAATAGTTGGTGGTTCATTCTGCTGTGGTGACCTCCGAAACAGACTAAGCCGAAGGAAAATGAATGAATGAATGTCCAGTCAATTGAAATCATGGAACGTTTTGAAACTCTCCTCATGATTTTACAACAATTTCTGAAGAAGAAAATGTACTGAATCTTAGGAGCCCTGTAAAATGTTTAGCATTTTTCTCAAATTAAACCAAAAACTAAAATTAAATCTCATTTTTTTTTTACCGGTTTAGTTGAAAACACGGTGAGTTAAGTGTATATGATATGGCGATAATGTTTCTTGTGTAAAGCGGTAGAAGCTCTTGGACCAGCTCTGGAAATCAGGTTAATTGCTGCCATTAAAATTGCATACTACATAGCATTCCAAAAATGTTTTCAAAATCATACCATGTTGAAATGTGTATTCCAAAGGTAATATAGGCTAATACACGCACCACATTGATTGCACATTGTCTGAGGATTCAACTACAAAGAGTGTAAAATAGTTTAAAAATTCCAAAAATGGTGAGTGTGAGATACCAACAGTTAAGTGATGATTAACAACTAATAATTAGTAATAAACATCTAACTTTTTGAAAAATATTTATTTCTAAAATACACTCACCGGCCACTTTATTAGGTAGATAGGTACACCTTACTAGTACCGGGTTTGACCCCACTTTTCCTTCAGAACTGCCTTATTCCTTCATGGCATAGATTCAACAAGGTACTGGACATATTCCTCAGAGATTATGGTCCATATTGACATGATAGCATCACGCAGTTGCTGCAGATTTGTTGGCTGCACATCCATGATGTGAATCTCCCATTCCACCACATCCCAAAGGTGCTTTATTGGACTGAGATCTGGTGACTGTGGAGGCCATTTGAGTACAGTGAACTCATTATCATGTTCAAGAAACCAGTCTGAGATGATTGACACGTTATGACATGGCGCATTATTTTGCTGGAAGTAGCCATCAGAAGATGGGTACATTGTGGTTATAAAGGGATGGACATGATCAGCAACAATATTCAGGTAGGCTGTGGCCATAGATATATACACTAGATGTCGCCTACCCTACTGTTGTCTATTAGAAGGAACGCGTCAATAGAGCCGCCATTTTAGTACAGGGTAGCGCTCCTTTGAAATGAATGCAGGACCAAGGTGAAGTGGAGGACTGTGGCCATCCAAAGCCAGAGAAATGCACATATACACATATATCTATGATCGGGAGTTTTCCCCGGTGGTCAGTATGCAAATATTTTTTTAAATTACGAAATATTATAATTTTACATCACTTTTCTACATTGGTGTATGTGACCGCATGACATTCCTGACAAAGAGCGTGTGTTTGTGTGCATGGAAATGCATTACCCTCCTTCCCTGTTTAATTTGATCTAATCCGTGTCCTGAAACACACCCCCTCACCTGCTTTCACTTCTCATTCTGACGGAGGGAGCGATTCGTTTGTGAATGAATCTCCGTTATGAACGACTCGTTCACTTAGCTAATAACACAAGTTTCTGGAACCGCAGCGTCTTCTTGTCATATTTCATAACATTGTTTGCTTATTTTATTCAACAAAACTAGCATGAGCTTAGAATTTAGTGCGAGTTGATGCTACTTTGCCTTATGGTCACTGCGGTAAGAGACTGTATTATCATCAATAACAATACTTGTTAAGCACAAAAGTTCATAACATACAAAAACATAAAAAACTAAATCTTACCTATGAAATGTGATGACTTTGTGCTTTGTTTTCTTTGTTTGCTCGTTACTACACCCGTACACAGCGCTAAAAGTCCAGCATCTTCACATTGGCACACTGTCTTGACTAGTGCGGTTGAATGACGTTTGTCCTAGGAGCCCTGTACCAATGTGGCGGCGCTATTGACGCATGCTCAGGGTCCCTATGCGATATCTAGTGTATATATCTATGGGCTGTGGCATTGACATGATGCTCAATTGGTACTAATGGGCCCAAAGTGTGCCAAGAAAATATCCCCCACACCATGACACCACCACCAGCCTAAAACATGTTGTTGATGCCAAATTCTGACCCTACCATCCGAATGTTGCAACAGAAAATTGAGACTCATCAGACAAGGCAATGTTCTTCCAATCATCTATTGTCCAATTTTGGTGAGCCTGTTCTGCTGCTGTAGCCCATCTACCTCTAGGTTGGACGTGTTGTGCATTCAGAGATGCTCCTCTGCATACCTTGGATGTAACGAGTGGTTATTTGAGTTACGATCGCCTTTTTATAAGCTGGAACCAGTCTGGCCATTCTCCTGTGACCTCTGGCATCAACAAGGCATTTGTGCCCACAGAACTGCAGCTCATTGGATATTTTCTCTTTTTCAGACCATTCTCTGTAAACCCTAGAGATGGTTGTGCGTGAAAATCCCAGTAGATCAGCAGTTTCTGAAATACTCAGACCAGCCCGCCTGGCACCAACAATCATGCCACGTTCAAAGACACTTAAATCACCTTTCTTTCCCATTCTGATGCTCGGTTTGAACTGCAGCAGATCGTCTTGACCATGTCTACATGCCTACATGCATTGAGTTGCTGCCATGTGACTGGCTGAATAGAAATTTACGTTAACGAGCAGTTGGACCTAATAAAGTGGCCGGTGAGTGTATATACGGTTTCTTCACACAAGGGCACATCATTTTAGAGCGTCTTATAAGTAGGCATCTCATCTAATATATATTTCATATCTAAATAGTTTCTTACGATTTGATAATCACAGAGACTCATCGATATTGCAGTTTGATTAGGTTTACAGCACTGTAGAATTGATTTAATTTATTTTCATCAATTCATCCCCCCCCCCAATTTTATTAAGCTAATTCTGTTTATGTGACTGGATTCTTCACACACACACACACACACACACACACACACACACACACACACACACACACACACACACACACACACACACACACACACACACACACACACACACACACACACACACATACACACACACTCAGACTGCAGTTGTGGCGTCCCTCCTCTATGTCCGCAGTGTACACAGTGCTTTGTGTGTTTAAATGTGTGTGTATGTGTGTGTGTGAAGCCATATCTAGCCACCGCAGTCTCTCTCTCTCTCTCCGCTCGTAAAAGAGCTGGAGCCCGAGCGCTAATACTCTCTGGTCGCCCCGGGTTACGGTTCACCACACGCCCCCTGCACTGCTGTGTGAGCTGGGATTGGCTGGGTTGGTGTGTGTGTGTGTATGTGTGGCACAGGGGGTGATGCTGTATAACAGCTCTATAAGAGCCTCAGATCTCAGGCGGAACAGGGAACCAGACCCTGTTCACAGACACTCTCCTCCCATGAGTATTGGATCAGTACCAGCCGCCAGTATCACAATGTGTGTGTATGTGTGTGTCTTGAGCAAACTTTGCCACAATCCTTCTTCCTGCCTTCTGTATGTTAGGGCTGATGATTTAAGAAGTAAGATTATAAAATATCCAGACTTGTTACTGGTACCTACTTGGATTATTGATCTAATTAAAATGATAAATTATATGTGAATATAAGCAGGGAGTTCATTTTTTTTAGAAATTCAAGTAGAAAAAAAGTTTAATTATTTTTAGATTTTTCATTTTCTTTTCATTAAAAACATTTATACAGCTAATTCATGCCCTAGCTAGCGTCTTTTCAATTAAAATGAAAGAAAAAAAGTTAAAAAGTAAAACTTCTGCATAGATCAGTGGCAATTAGAAAATACATCATTTTAATTTTATGGCAACATTTAACATCTTTATTAGTGGTGGGTTGTTATCGGCGTTAACGCGAGACTCTTATCAGGCGATAAAAAAAAAAATATCGCCGTTAATCTATTCTCAAAGTTGGGTTGGGAGCTGAGTCTATTCTACGCAAGCTATGATGACTTTCACCTTGATATTTTAGCGCGGATGTATACCTGGCCGAATTGCACTGTAGGTGGCGAGAACGAGTCTTCGAACCTTTGTGTATTCCTACTGTGAAATTACCACATCAAATGTGACGTGCTAACATGGATGCAGTTCACTAGAGTGAATCTGATTAATGTTAGCTCCACATTTAACTATCAGGCACCTGTAGAGTTTTTGCGTTCGAGTAAAACATATACAAATAAAATGGACCAGGGGCTTTTTAAAATGAATGACGGTGAATGAAAGTCTAACCAGTGAGTTGTCTGACAAAAAAGTGCCCTTCTGAATCAAATCAGCAGGATGCCCTTCTAGATCTTTCACTTACTTCGAAGACACTACTGACTACGCTTACATGGACATCTGTAATCTACTGTAGTTATTTGCCTTAATAGACAATAATATAATTAGGGTGTTTACGTGAAGAGCTTTCATGTAAGAGTTTGCTGTAATTTTGGCTGACCATAACTGCAGTTTAATTTTCACTTATGAACATTTCATTCATGCCCCCAAGACATACTGATGTATTAGATGCAAATAAGGAGTAAGGACTGGTGAGAGTGTTATGAAATTTAATAACGCACGCCGAATGGAAAGAAAAAACTTTTGCATTTTGCGATTAAGGTAATCCATCGCAGTTTCAAGCTTATGTAGGCCTACAGTTCAAAATTCATGTTTAACTGAATAAACAGTAAACACAAGTGCATCTTATTGAACATAATTAATTTTTTTTATTATCAAAGTAAAACAGTTTCTCAAGCAGTTTGTGATGCATTTTGGAAACAGGAGATGAGCCCCTGGTCTAATGCGCCACCTGGCTTGAGAAACCCGTTCTCAAAGACTTAATTTTAGTCATTATTTGGGTAGCACACATATTCTGAATGCAGAATTCAAATGAGCCAATTTAATCTAGATTAATCTAGATTAATTCCAAGATTACAGTGAGATTAATCTAGGTAAAAAAAAAAATCTATGCCCACCTATAATCTTTATGGTTATACCAACAAATCAGTGAATTATAGTTTTAAATAGATTCACTGAAAGTTTAAACAAATTCACAGAAATTAATCAAACCTGCCAAATCTAATGGCACATACTACTGAAGTTTAAAAGGGGCCTATTATGCAAAAATCACACAAACACAGTCATGTGGCAACAGTGTATAGTCAGCCTCTAATGGTAAAAAAAATTATAAATTCTTTTTTTTTTTTATAATCACAGTTGATAAAGAAACACTTTGATTGACATTCTCCCTTTGTACTTGTCATCAGAGAGGGGAAAGCCCCACCCATAAGTGACGATCTCGCCCTCATTAGCATAGACAGCCCTGAGTGAGAAGCAGCCGACAGCCATTAGAGTTTTTACACTGTAATCATAATTTAAATTTAATGCGACAGTCACCAGATCGACTCAATTTGGATCAAAATCTAAACGGGGCAGTTTCAAAGAGTTATAAATATATTGAGCTGAAACTTCACATACACACTCTAGGGACAACAGAGAATAATTTTACATCTTGTAAAAAGGGGCATAATAGGTCCTTTTCAAATCTTAATGCCGTCACAGTAAGAAACGAGACAAAGAGGAATTGTGAAACTAATCTAATGACACTTTTTAAAGCACAATGACCTAATAAAAAGCACATTAAAACCCTCACAGTGTTGCTTAATTTTGTATTACCAGCATAATCATTGATTGTTTAATCTAGTAAGAGTTTTCTGTTAACATTTGAGCGATTCTGCAAATTTGAATGAGTTGATTCATTTAAATAATGGATTCAATTAGAAATATTTGAACTGCCTCAAAGAAAAGAAGCACACTTACCAACATTTGAAGCAATTTTGTTGCATTTATATAAATAAGTGTTGCATGTCAGTGTAGAATGATCCGCTAATTCAAATTATGAAAGCAAAATATCCTTGTATGTGTTTTTTGGTATAATTTGATAACGTTAGGTAATATCACTTAAGCAAGAGTGCAGTTCTTTCAAAAAGAACTTCTTTCTTCTTCTTTTTCTTCTTTTTCTTCTTCTCTAGAATCATGCTCGAAAACTCACGAAACTGCACACACACCAGAAGTGGCTAAAATGTACGTGTGATATAGGTTTCGGAAGTGGGTGTGGCAAAATGACTTTGCAGCACCACCTATGCACGTTTGACGGACTGGCCCCCCGAGCTACATTTCATGCACATGTACGAAAATTGGCACAAACGTTAAACATGCCAAAACCTACAAAAAATTCTCTTGGAGTGAAATCTCAAGCCCAAAAGGAAGTCGAAAAAGTGCAGTTTTTGCCATTTCCATGCGTTGTACTTTAGCAAACTCCTCCTAGGGATTTTATCAGATCAACACCAAACCTGGATATTGTCATCTAAAGGCTTTGGCGATGGTAAATTGCGAAGATCTAGAGTTTTCGTTGAAGGGTGTGTCCGTGGCGGCCTCACAAACTTTGATGATTCGCCACCAAACAGGAAGTTGTTAGAACTCAGGCATGCATAGTCTGATCTGCCTCAAAATCCACACATTTGATAACAGTCCTGACCTGAACATGATTACATTATCCAGATACAGATCCAATGTCCAGATACAGTTATAGCGCCACCTGCTGGCAGGTACATGGCAATTACATGTTTTACAGTGTAACGCACTCCTCCTTGAAATGTTATCAGGTTGAATCCAAGTTTTGTCAGTCTAATCCAAAGGCCTTTGTGATGTTACATTGTGACGATCTAGAGTTTTCACCAAAGGGCATGTCCGTGGCGGACTGACAAAGTTCAGTGTTTTGCCATGGAGGAGGAAGTACTCATAACTTAGTCACACAAAGTCCGATCAGCCTGAAAATTGACAGGTTTGATGAGATTCCTCTCCTGAAGACATCTACATGCCAATTTTGAGTCACAGTTATTGCGCCACCTGCTGACATAAGGAAGCTTGACATAAATCTGTGATTTTCTCAGGTATTTAATATGTATCAGCTTAAATTATTATTGTCCACTGTTCTCTGTCATCCTAAGGCCACCAGGCGGCGGTGAGCCTGGGTGTGAGGTCCCTTTCATCGCTGCTTAAAGCTTTAATTTGCTATTGGAGTTCTTTCTAAATGAATCAGCCTTTTTGAATCATTTGAATCGATGATTCCATGAATCACTCATTAAGGCAGGGGAAGAAACTGCCAGAACCAACTGGCAATTTTAGTGTTGCCCTTATTTATCCACAAAAAAAAAAAAGGTCAAATATTTATTTTTCAATGCACAACAAGCATTATTCAAGTAGTCTAAGCAAATGTAAATTCCACTAAAGCAAATTGAATCATTGCGATCACAATCACAAATCTCAAAATCATTCATATACCAGCCTGCCCTAATGGACCCCTTTCACATTTCCAGGTTTCTCAGCAGCGTAAATTGCCATAGTTGGGTAAACTTAGAGCGCAGTGAATGAGAGCTTTCAACAAATAATTTTTTTACAGTCCTATTTGCTAGAGGTGTGACTCTTCGGTTCAATTACGATTATCATGCCATCAATTCGGTTCAATTCGATATCTCGGTGCATCATGGTGCATTGACGATGCTTTCCATACACAGTTTTATATTTTACTTGACAGGCGCTGATAAACAGCAGCGGCGCAGTGTTGCCAGATTGGGCGGTTTTGGAAAGGCATTTCGGCAATTCTTGGATAGTTTTTGGGCTGAAATCAGTCAGCTACATCTGGCAACACTGCAGCGTCGATCATGCTGATCCATGATAGACGCGGTGGAGAAAACTCGCACGCTCATGTCTGTATCCAGAAGTATCACTGTAACAGACGAGAGGAAAGGAAAAGTCATGCCAGCCGGTCAAATGGGCCACTGTGAGAGAGAGAGAGAAATGGAGTTTACTTTCATTCTCTCAATCGCAGTGAAATAGGGATTTCTGCTATAAGTGTCAGTGAAAGACTGTCCAGCAAACACACACGCAGTGAAATTGTGCACAGCTTCTGCGTTTTTAAGTAGTTGGAGCGTTGTAAACACTCACGCTTGCCTCCCTCACCATAGTAAGCTACGGCGACATAGCACATATGAGATAAATGACGTCAGTACACAATAACCGGTTATGATTATTACTGAACCGATACCGAATTGTCCGCGTCTGCATCGCAGTGCACCGAAGAAACAATTAATTTTGACACCCCTACTATTTGCTGAAATAATAAAAGAAAAACTCCATGATGGTGTTATCAAGACTTTCGGAAAAGGGAAAAAAATTGTGTGAGACGAGGAGAGAACGAAAAGGGAAAAAAATTGTGTGAGACGAGGAGAGAACGACGTCAAATATACTGTCCTTTCCATAGATGCTGCATTAGAAACACCTCGCATAAGCGGTAATTTTATTTTTGTAATTTGATGCAAAGATGATATAATACATGCATAATATCATAGAAATATACATACGTTTTTTAAAAATATATAAGTATTAAAAACTATTAAGAATGATTTAAGATGCTGATGACCGTTAAACATGTCATAACAGCCTTGTGAAAAGGTCTATATGTGTATTTCTGGAGCATGTGGGAGGAGTCATGCTTAACCAGCCCCTCCCCATGAGCTCAGGTGTCATTCATGTATGAGAGATGCTGTGTGTGTGTATTCCCCTTGTGTGTGTGTGTGTGTGTGTGTGTGTGTGTGTGTGTGTGTGTGTGTGTGCGTGTGCGTGTGCGTGTGCGTGTGAGAGAGGTCAGGGGTGTCATGGCTGTTTGTACGGCGGCTGTACAGAGCTTTGAGTTTCAGCAGAAGGAGGGAGCGTGCGAGGCGGATGCCAGCTCCTGCTCTTTAATCCTCCCTCTCTTTCTCTTACTCTACCTTCTCCTTTATCTCCCTCCTCGTTTGGTCTCTTTCTCTCTCGTTTCCACACACAATGTGCCTCGTCTCCTTCCATCTCCTCTCTCCGTCTGGCAAACACACAAGCTCCCGGCATCAGACTGCGTTAAAGAGGTTTCGAGAGAGAGGGAACGGGGCCAGCGGAGGAGAAAAAAAAAGGGGCCCCGGTCTCTAAGTGTTCCTCTGGCTCAGGAGAATCCACTTCAGGCTCCTCTCGCTCTGTTTGCTTGTTTTATGCCCCTTTTACGAAGGGAAGTATGTACACAAGAGCCGGGGTTTTTTTTGTTTTGTTTTTTTCTGATGCAAATAAACGTCTCATGTTAACACTCTGCGTGTTGAATGAGCGGGTTTTACTTTGAGTGATCTTTCTTGTGTAACTACATGCTGATGCTTTAGTATTATACTCGTGTAGTGAGGCTGTACAGCTAAAAAGCTTTGTTTGCAGTAATTAGACAAACTTCCAGCATTGGAAATCCTGCTTATTATGTTTCCTTGTGGTCTGCGACGTATTATGGTGGATCAGCGTGGTTTTAAAAGCATTTGTCTCATAAGACGGTTGTTGATTGAGGAGGGCAAAGAAGCTTAGGTTCTTATTCTGACATGTTTAATCAACAAATCAACTGATTTTACATGTCAATTTTGAGTTGTTGATAATATTGTCAAATAAATTATAATTGTGAATGAAAATGGAATATTTCTTTTATGGAATATTTCTTTAAATGCACGGTATTGCCAAAAGGGCATCCTCATGTTGTTCCAATCTCCTTCATTTCGGGACATAAATATATATATATATTATATTATATCTAATATAATATATTAGATAGTGGCGCAGTAGGTAGTGCTGTCACCTCCCAGCAAGAAGGTCGCTGGTTCGAGCTTCGGATGGGTCAGTTGGCATTTCTGTGTGGAGTTTGCATGTTCTCCCTGTGTTCGCATGGGTATCCTCCGGGTGCTCCGGTTTCCCCCACAAGTCCAAGGACATGCGGGACAGGTGAATTGGGTAAGCTAAAAAAATTGTCCTTAGTGTATGTGTGTGAATAAGAGTGTGTGAGTGTTTCCCAGTGATGGGTTGCGGCTGGAAGGGCATCCGCTGCGTAAAAACATCTGCTGGATAAGTTGGCGGTTCATTCCGCTGTGGCGGCCCCAGATTAATGAAGTGACTAAGCCGAAAAGAAAATGAATGAATGATATATTAGATGAAATCCAAGAGTTCTCTGACCCTCCATTGACATAAAGGATCACAAGGTATTCAAAGTCCAGAGATGACCAGCTAAGACCAGCTTAACCAGCCTAGCCAGGCTGGGAGCCCAGACAAAACCAGCTACACTGCATCCGGAAAGTATTCATAGCGCTTTACTTTTTCCACATTTTTTTTATGTTACAGCCTTATTCTAAAATGGATTAAATTTGTTTATTTCCTCAAAATTCTCCACACAATACCCCATAATGACAATGTGAAATAGATTTTTTGAAATTGTTGCAAATTTATTAAAAATAAAAAACCTGAAAATTCACAAGTATTCACAGCCTTTGCTCAATACTTTGTTGATGCATCTTTGGCAGCAATTACAGCCTCAAGTCTTTTTGAATATGATGCCACAAGCATGTGTGTGCTTTGGTGGTGTGCTTTGGGTCACTGTCCTGCTGGAAGATGAACCATCACCAGTCTGAGATCAAGAGCACTCTGAAGCAGGTTTTCATTCGGGATGTCTCTGTACATTTCTGCATTTATCTTTCCCTCTATCCTGACTAGTCTTCCAGTTCCTGCTGCTGAAAAAGATCCCTACGATATGATGCTGCCATCACCATGCTTCACTGTAGGGATGGTATTAGCCTGGTGATGAGAGGTGCCTGGTTTTCTCCAAACGTAACGCCTGGCATTCACTTCAAAGAGTTCAATTTTAATCCCATCAGACCAGAGAATTTTGTTTCTTATGGTCTGAGAGTCCTTCAGATGCCTTTTGGCAAATTCCAGGCAGGGAGTTGATTTCGTCTGGCCACTCTATCATACAGGCCTGATTGGTGGATTGCTGCAAAGATGGTTGTTCTTCTGTAAGGTTCTCCTCTCTCCACAGAAGAACGCTGGAACTCAGACAGAGTGACCATCAGGTTATTGATCACCTCCCTGACTAAGACCCTTCTCCCCCGATCACTTAGCTTAGATGGACGGCCAGCTAGGAAGAGTCTACAGACAATTCCTTTGTCTTCATGCTTGGTTTGTGCTTTGACATGCACTGTCAACCCTAGGACCTTATATAGACAGGTGTATGCCTTTTCAAATCATGTTCAATCAACTGAATTTACCACAGGTGAACTCTAATTAAGCTGCTGAAACATCTTAAGAATGAACAGTGGAAACAGAATGTACCTGAGCTCAATTTAGAGCTTCTCGGCAAAGGCTGTGAGTACTTATGTACATGTGATATTTCAGTTTTTTTATTTTTTATAAATTTGCAACAATTTCAACAAATCTTTTTTCACATTGTCATTATGGGATATTGTGTGTAGAATTTTGAGGAAATAAATGAATTTAATTCATTTTGGAATAAGACTGTAACATAAAAAGTTGTGGAAAAAGTGAAGCGGTATGAATACTTTCCGGATGCACTGTATGACCAGCTTAGACTAAGCTGGTTTTAGCTGGTCATTTTCCAGCCAGACCAGCTAAGACCAGGTTGGAAATGGCTGAAATGTGCCTGGTAATGGAAAAAAACTCCTCTAAAACCAGCCAACCACCTCAGGCTGGTTTAAGATGTTTTTTTTTCATCAGCTATAGTCTTCTATAGCATATAATAATTTTGTTTTTCTCGCCTAGTAGAGCATTACTTTTACGTACATTTATTACAGTTTATATAGCTATAAAATGAAAGTCTCAGTTTAGTATGTGGAGTTATCATTATGCAAAAATAATTTAAGTAAACATTGGATTCGTTTGATTTGTAGATTATGTAGGCTATTTTATAAATGGATATTTATAAGCACTTTTAATAACTGTAATTCTCCAAATGGAAAAAAGTTGGTTAGTTTGTTGGTTGTACTCTAAATCATCAAAACTATATCTGTTGTGTTTATGAGCTGTGTCGGAGCGTGCCCTGAGCGAGAAAGTTTTGCTTTTGTGGCTTCTTTCTCCACTTGTTTGCATTTTTGGGTCAATTAATTATTTAATTTATGTACAATTTTGCTAAAAGAAAGATAAAAGATAAAAAAGAAAGCTAATAAATGCATTCATGACACAAGTGACCCAGATACCAGAATCAGACTTAAAAAAAAAACTTGTTTTGGTGCTATTTTGTTATTGATGGACCAGCCAATGCACTATTATTATTAAAGCAATATTAGTGTAATATATCTATTATAGATCATTTCAATGTGGTCATGTCATTGGCCCATGAACATTTCCTGCTTGTTATCAAACTATTTCATAACTGTAACAAGAGTCAAGTCAATCATATCTTGATGTTGAAACAATATGTGGCAACAATATGTATAACAATACATTATTTCTCAATATGTGGCTCTTTTTGGATTCTCGGAAGTTATAGAAATTAAAAATGTAAAACAGGAAATACGTTGGGACCATTGTTTTGTTTACATCCGTCAAAATGGTCTGTATCAGAGTTGACTAATTGATCTCAACACCTAAATTGTCCTCATCGTCTGTTTGCTTGTTTTTTCCCCAGAGTGCAGCAGCAGCCCCCAGCCCTGTAATGGGCAACATGCCCCCTAACGACGGCATGCCAGGCGGACCCATGCCCCCTGGTTTCTTTCAGGTAAGATGAGCTGGTTTCTTTCTCTTGCTTCCCCTCTTATTCTTCATTCCTCACCCAGTCACGACTGCGCTCCATTCATCCATTCATTGATTCTGTGTGTGTGTGAGTGTTTGCTACCGGTGGGTCTCTCTGTGGCTGTGGGTGGCTTGACAGCAGCCTGAAGCTCTGCTGTCTGTGTGAGATCATTCTGACCTTTTTTTTTTCCCCCACACACGATATTCCTGTACCGGTAAGATGAAGGTGCACAGTGTTAAGTGTTAGTGGAAAGTAGCTGTAGATTCATTTTTTTTGGAGCCGGGTTACACTTCCTATCTTAAAGTCTTAGAGATCCCAAACGGAAATCGGCCATGATTTACTGAACGACTAACAGTTTGGAGACTTTTAAACACTTTGCTTTTCATTCTCTTGCTAATTTATTTTCTTTACTCTCTTTATTATGGTTTATTGTTGCTTTTTCACAATAAAATTTCAAGAAAACATCCAAAATGCACTCTTAAGTGTTTGATTTGTCACACTTTAAATAAAAAATTAATCTGTGTCTCTAGATTTCAATTACAATATATGTTTTTAAAGGCTGTCTTCTCAAAATTTGTTTTATTTTGAACCATAAATCTCCTCTTCAGCAGCACTGACATACAACTAGGGATGCACCGATCCCGATACCGGTTCGATACTGCATATTTTTGCTGGATCGGATATCGGCCAGCTGGTACTGATCCAAATCCGATCTTGCACGTGCACTATATTCTTTGTAATTTTTTTCCCCCCACATGATATTCCTGTACCGGTAAGATGAAGGTGCACAGTGTTAAGTGTTAGTGGAAAGTAGCTGTAGATTCTTTTTTTTTCTTTGGAGCCGGGTTACACTTCCTATCTTAAAGTCTTAGAGATCCCAAACGGAAATCGGCCATGATTTACTGAATCGCTAAGATCCAGAGTTTGGAGACTTTTAAACACTTTGCTTTTCATTCACTTGCAAATGTATTTTTTTTTATTCTCTTTTTTATGGTTTTTTGTTGCTTTTTCACTATGTAATTGAAAGAAAACATCCAAAATGCACTCTTAAGTGTTTAATTTGTCTCACTTTTCAAAAAAATTAATCTGTGTCTCTGGATTTCAATTACAATACATGTTTTTTGTCTTCTCAAATTAGTTTTATTTTGAACCATAAATCTCCTCTTCAGCAGCACTGACATACAACTAGGGATGCACCGATCCCGATACCGGTTCGATACTGCATATATTTGCTGGATCGGGTATCGGCCAGCTGGTACCGATCCAAATCCGATCTTGCACGTGCACTATATTCTGTGTAATTTATAAGCCAACAAAAGCCATGAATGTAGCCTATTATAAAGCACTAGAAAGTTGTCATGTAGGCCTACTATATCTCAAATATTCTGAAGCTATTCTATAGTTTAATGTGATGTACAGATGAATATTCAGCGCTTCCCGCCGCTGCACCTGTCAATCATTCTCCGTTCATTCACATTTCAAACTGCGTGTCGCATATATGACAACATGAAAAACTTTCTCCAAGACTGTTTGTTCCTGTTAATATAAGTAATCGGCGGAGAAATGCATTTAGTTTTGCATTACATGGGTTCATTTTGACCTGCAACAAGTAGTTCAATGCTGTTTCTAAATCATGTTGCGCTGTGTCTGTTAGATCAGCAGATCGCATTCGCAACACTGGAGTAGAGATGGTTATTGCCTGCTCTTCACACACAAAGTAGGCCTATCTGAAATTTAAAATTAGAAAAGGCTCAAAAATACATTGGACAGATTTTCAACGCACTGATTTCTTCCCTTTTTGCTGCTGTTTTGGATTGGAAGTGTCCGCAGATACCGGAGGTACCGGAGGTCTCAGTGATGCATCAATCGCTTCATTCACGCACCGGCTGCACAGATGCAATGTGCGCCACTCTGTAAAATTATTCTGTAATATTAAGAGTTTCTGTTCTCTCATCCTTCTGACTGAGTTTATTCTTCCGAGGGGAATACTTTCAGTGCTGCGAATAGTTTGTAAAGCCTGGCTCATTGTGATCAAAATTGATTGAACTAATAAAAGTGAAACTGACGGACGCAATATGGATTGTCATTAACAGAAAATTATTTAGCCTAATATAGGCAACTCTGGAACTGTGAATATTTCACTGTCATTTAATTTATATTATTATTTTATTTAACAGAGCAGTTTGTGTTTTGATTAGGGTCAATAGTTGCCTGTTACAGAGTTCAAGGACAAATCTTAATATTAAAAAGAAAACATAAGCTGGACTACAACATATCAATGTCATAACCAATGTTTAAATAATGTAGCCTAGTTTATAGCAAGCATCATGTTTTTAGTTAGATTGTGCTGTCTGTCATGTATAGTAGGCCTATGGTTCTGTTATTTTTACTACAGAAGATATATTATTTGAGTTTATCACCAGAACTATATAAACTGTATAATGGAGAAAAAAAAAAACAGCACAGTATTGGGAACAGAACTGTATTGGTCGATACTCAGAATTTTGAGATCGGGATCGGATCGATTCCAAAAAAATGGTATCGGTGCATCCCTACAACAGACTTCATATGTGTATTTTAAAGGGATTTACAGAGGGATTTGTTCATGCATAATTTTCCTCATAATGTTTTATTCTACTCACACACACCCACATAAAGCAAAACATTTTCCTCACTTTTTGCAGTATTTTCTGAGTTATTGAATGACAGACAGATAAAAAGATATTCTCAAAATCCCCTCTGTATAAACCTTTGGCTCTGTGGGAAAAAAAAAAATCATTTGCATTTTTAAACATACCTTTTTAGAAAAAAGAAAACTTGTAATACTTTTTTTTTTTAGCAAATTTTTATATAATCAATGAACTCTGTAAGGAAGGAAAATTATTATTATTTTACCTTGTTCTGCAGCAGCACTAGCCTTACAGCTCCTATAACAAATCAATGGAAACAGTTGTTACTGATGATCGGTTAACTGTATAACTAAGCATATTACTAGAGAGAGACTGAATGGGATTTCCTCTCTAACATCTTGCATAATCTCGTTCATTTCTTCTTTCAAAGCTTTTTCATTGTCTTTCTTGATCATTCCTCCGTCCATCTGCTTGCAGCTTTATTCATTCCATACTGCAGGCTGTGTTGTGTTCATTAAGATGCTGTATGTGTTTTATGCAATGCGTGTGTGTGTGTGTGTGTATGTGTGTGTTTTGACAGTTGAGTTTTCTCTCAGTGATCAGTCTGTTATGAACGGACGGCCTGTGAAAACAGATCAGTGATGGCTGTACGGGAACTTTGTGAAGACTTTTTGCTTGTTCTGAGTGGTGTTCGCCTGTGGAAACATTGATGCTATTAGATTCTTTTTTTTTGTTTTTTTGAGGTTGCTAAGGATTTCAGAGTGTTTTTAGCAGTCACTAGGTGGTTTCCTGCTGGCACAAGTTAAAATAACCTTTAAGTCTTTATGATATTCTGTTCCCCTTCTCTGTTGTATTGTTTTCACTCATGTATCGTCCTGCAAGTGAAAAGTCACTTTGCAACTAAATCACGGTTCTACCGAAACATCATTCATGTGCAAAAAGTTTAAACTGTTAGTAAAGATGCATGACTTACGGTATTGGTACTACATAATTAGCTAATATTAATTAGCTAATACTTTTTTCCCGTTTATTTATTTTTTACTATGCTGTCATCTAACACACATTAAAATTACTGTAATCTTATCTTTAGAAAAGATTCATCTTTAAAGGTGCAGTAGGTGATTGTCTTCAGAAACATTTTTTGTTGTGCTTGTTGAAAGTCTGTTCACATTCCACCAGGGTTGGGCCGATAGACGATGCAATCGTCCATCGATGATGGCCGACAAACTTCACAATTCTGAGCCAGCATTGCGATCCACCACACCGTCCCACATTTATATTGATATATAACCTATTATTTGCATGTCATCTTAATAGCAATAACGGTCTTTTCATGAGCTGTGTTAAATTTTACATATAGCTGCCGCTTGCACGGCTGACAGCATCGTGAGGATTAAATCCCCGTCCCACAGACTTTACAGTGAATGGCTTTAGTTATTTTCATAGCGGACATAAAGCCACTGGAAGTCTTATATCCACTCTTGGAAAAGTGTAAATGCTGGATTAACATTCAGCACATGATCACTAATAAGATGTGCCATTATTAGTAACTTTAGATGGCTTCTAAAACAAAATCTGTCAGTGTTATTTTCATTCTTTCATCTTCAGCGCTTCACATTTTCGCAGTTGTAGCTCGCTGTCATCTGAAGGCAGAAGGCATTGACTGAGTGATTGACAGCTGATATTTACCAATCCATTTGCGTTCAGCTCTAGAGCAGTGGGCCAATAAGAAGAGCAGGCGGGGCAAGCATTGCAGGTTTTTTTTACTTTAGCAAGTTCACATAACAACTGTTTTAATCTGTTCCTTAACGCTGCGTTTGGTGTTTTTAGGTGCAAAGATGCATTCTGCCTAAATGTCTCCTAAATCCTTGCACGCGGTGAGGATGTGAAAATGTATGCACACCCACAAATGCTTCCAAATATATTTTTAGGTCGCCTAGATAAAATTTCGGGCTAATATGTGACCAAAAGGTCGAGCCCTAGCATCTTTACTTGCTATCATTTCCTCATAATAATAATAAAATAAGGAAGTTATCACCAATATAATTTACAGTAACTCCAAACGAACTCTCGTCTCCTCCACCAGCTGTGGGAAAAAGCCATTATAACGACACCGATCACTGTGCCTATTCATGCCAGAGTACCCCGGAAAAAAAGTGATTGACAGGTGGTAGTTTGTGTGTAACTTTATTTATTTATTTATGGTTGGGTTATGGGTAAAGCAAAGACCATGTGGGTCAGGTAGTGAAAACGGTAGGCTACAATTAATTAATTAGTTCTGAATTAATTGATATTTAACAACAGCCACCCCCACCTACGACGACGATGCCTTCGTCCATCGCGATGTTTCACATTAGACATTGTTCGATGCCAAATTGGTCAACGTTGCACCCAACCCTACATTCCACTAGTAATGATTAAAGTAAATGATCTAAATGTATTTATATGTATTTTTATAATCTGGGTAAGGCATAAAACTAAAAAATGTTCATCCAATTAAATATTGTCAGGCCGACAATTGCCATAATTCTGCTAAGTAGCCCAAATTCTCTGTCAGCAAATGTAGATTTGTACAATTGCGCACCTCTGTTCACGCAGATCCGCCAATGCGCGTACACGCGTGCCGCAGTCACGTGGACACGACTGACAGCGGTAAAAACAAATACTGAATCAAAACTTTTTACAATCCTGAATCCGTATTGGAGCTACTTTTGCACGCTGGAGGAAGGGTGACACCATGGCTGAAGTATTTCTATTAAACAGGTAATGCTATGTTTTAAAACTATTTTAGTCACGCAAAGCTGATGTAGTTTTTTTTTTTGTTACTAATGGGTTATATGCACAGAAGTGTTGTTCAGCCACTGAAATCTTACGGCGAAAGATTGATGTGACTATTTTCAGTTTACTAAGGGACCTTTTACAGCATCGATAATGTAGATATTTATTTAGTTTAACAACAAAACATCAGTAAATAGCGCTATTCTGCCGAGCCTGCTTTACTGAGGTGAAGTTGGTTTTATATATATTCACATCGGTTTATTTTTGAACAATGACAACCTGTGACGCGCTCCCGATATTGTTTACCATGCTACTCTGAATATTCAGTCTGAAATAGCATGTCAGTATGGCTTAGTAATAAGTGTTATTCCTGCACCCCGCCAGCCAAGCACAGTACATACAGTACACACACACATACATACAGTATTCGCTTTAGGACAAAACACGTGAGAGAGTGAGACCAGCGATCCTTGCATGCAGGAAATATTGCACATTATGACAAGTTTTGCTTGCTACATAACTGAAACGTGCTAGATATAATACAGTTTTACGTTCAGAATTGTGGTATTCAAAAGTACTATAAAGTTTTCTAACTGGTGAATGACATGAACTAGTGGGTATCTGTTATCTTTAATATGCGGATTCGCGATTTCAGGAGGCATGGTTTTGGACGGCAGGGAAGAGACTGTATTTGAAAGCTATTACGCTAACCGGTTAGCATTTTGGCAGATCACCTACTGCACCTTAAATTAATCTTTAGAAAAATTACAGGTGTTAAATGTATTTTTTTTTAGAAAACCTAAATTTATATCCAATTATCATATTGTACATTATAATGTTTTGATTCTTAATCTTTGTAAGACATCCAAATTATGCGTAATTTTCTTAAAATACATTTTGTGATTATTTTTAGTTAAAACCAATAAATGTGAATGTGAAATTTGTGTGAAGTTTGATTTAACACTGCAAAAAAAGAAATATTGTGCAATATTGTTACAGTTTAAAATAACCATTAAATGTAAATGTAATAATATAAAATGGCATTTATTCTTTTGATGAATTTTCAGCATTTTTAAATACATTACCATTAACTTTGAGGGATTTCTGTGAGTAAGAAATCTTTTGTTAAACTGGGCGATAAATAGTAACAATATCGCAATCACGTTTTTAGCAAAAGCTGCGATTTTCATGTGTACCTTATCCATGAAGCACGGTTCTGTGATGAGTAGTAAATCTCCTTCAAAGGCCAGAGAGTGAGTGCTCTGACACAGAAAATCCCTATATTTGCTGAATAAACAGAAGATTTCACTGATTCAGTGAGACCAATAATCACACGACTATACGCAATCATCTACAGCAGGATTTAATTCTGACTCTGTGTAGTAAAAAAGCTGGACATTTACTACTAGGGCTGTGCGATTTGGGGAAAATATCTAATTGCAAACTTTTTTATTATTATTATAATTATTTTTTTTTACATATTGCGATTGTGATTTTATTTACGATTTTATTCAAGCTGTTTTTAATTTAATTGAAGCTTGAGCTCAATAAGCCCGTAAGCCGTGCCAACAATTCTGTTTTGTGAAGATTGTGATCGTGGCAATTATTTCTTCTCGTGTAATGGCATAGTTCACGACAACCGATTCCATGTCTGCGAAGCCTCACGACACCATTGCAGAAAGTCTAGCATGTTTAATTTTCTGATGCAAAGCGGATTGGTTTTAAAGCACTTCACCTCAGATGTTATTCATTATTTTTGTTTATATATACACATATATATTTTATATTGCAGCCACTTGCGATTAACTAACTGCAAAGTTTCAATTTGCGATTGTGATTCGATTTTGATTAATTGCACAGCCCTATTTACTACTGATTACACAACCGGCTTTACTGACAAAATGTGCATAAAAAATCATCTTCAATTAATCGCCCAGCTCTAACGACATTACAAATCTCTTTACTGTCACATTTAATAATGAATACTTGATTTTATAAATAATTTAACTTATTATTTGTAATCTGACCCTAATGTTTCAAAGAAACTAGCTTAACGGATTATATTTTTAAAACCTTCAACGAACACCATGTGATACTGAAACGATGCTGTATGAATTAAACAACAACGTAACTATGGTAAATGTCCAAAATGAACATGATAAACTACATTTGTACTGTATGAGACACCATTTCGATGAATAACTTCACTATACGTACACAAAAATCAATAATTAGTGTCAGGGGGAGCCCTGTATTTATTAAATGAAGATTTTCTTTTTAAATTTCACATTACTCGTGAACCACACCAGAAAAATAAATATAAATATAAATAATATAAACATAACTCTAAAAATAAATGAATTCATTTTACTTATTTATTTTTATTTTTTTAATATTAATATATACACAAACATATATATATATATATATATATAGAGAGAGAGAGAGAGATTAGTGATTAGTGACTTTAGCCTATTATAAATGGACAGCATTTGAATATCAGACCATCCCTACTGATTTGTATGAGCAAGTTCACTTAAATTGTAGGAAAATTCTATTTATTTGCATCAAAAGATTCTCCATTTGTCCTAAGGTGGAGATGTGGATGTCTCCAAAGAGCTCTTTTTACCATATGTCTATTATTCCCCATTGCACCTGTTTACATGAAGCGTCAGATCCACAAAACCACACGTACAAGCACTGACACACACACACACACACACACACACACACACACACACACACACACACACACACACACACACACACACACACACACACACACACACACACACACACACACACACACACACACACACACAGACATAGCCTCATAATCAAACATGCATGTACACATCCACAGCCCTTCCCATGATGCAGCGCTCGCTCAGTGATGGACAGGCCTGGCATTTGGCAGTGTTAGCGATAAAGCAGAGCCGAGGGAGGAGACGCTTTCTGACGCCGGTCGGGGAAAGGTTTGAGGAGAAGAAGGTTTTTGGAGAAGCAGAGAAGTGCTATTTATATCAGATCAGCACTGAGGGAGAGAGAGGAGGTGTGAGGTCCTCTGGTGTATGTGTGTGTGCTGTTTCTGAGATTTGTTTCTTTGAGAGAACAGGACTGTGTGGTTTTGGGTTCATTCATTTGTTTACTGGGGACACGCAATATAGACATTTTAGCTAATAATGTGGATATTTGTTTTTTTATGGCAGACACAAAATAATTCAGTAATTTTGGATAGTATCTGTGGTGAACTGTTTGATTTAATAAATACAGGGCTCCACCAGACACTAATTATTGATTTTTGTGTACGTATAGTCAAGTTATTCATCGAAATGGTGTCTCATACAGTACAAATGTAGTTTATCATGTTTATTTTGGACATTTACCATAGTTACGTTGTTGTTTAATTCATACAGCATCGTTTCAGTATCACATTGTGTACATTGAAGGTTTTAAAAATATAATCCGTTAAGCTAGTTTCTTTGAAACATTAGGGTCAGATTAAAAATAATAAGTTAAATTATTTATAAAATCAATTATTCATTATTAAATGTGACAGTAAGGAGATTTGTAATGTCATTAGGGCTCGGCGAATAATTGAAGATGATTTTTCATCCACATTTTGTCAGTAAAGCCGGTTGTGTAATCAGTAGTAAATAGGGCTGTGCAATTAATCGAAATCAAATCGCAATTTGAAACGTTGCTATGAGCTAATCGCAAGTGGCTGCAATATAAAATATATATGTGTATATATAAACAAAAATAATGAATAACATCTGAGGTGAAGTGCTTTAAAACCAATCCACTATGCATCAGAAAATTAAACATGCTAGACTTTCTGCGATGGTGTCATGAGGCTTCGCAGACGTGGAATCGGTTGTCGTGAACTATGCCATTACACGAGAAGAAACGATTGAATCTTGTGTCACGATGCCCATTTGTCGCTTACGACTCCCCACGACACCCTACGTAAAGTAAATTTTTAAGAGCTGTCACAGAATTGCCTTGGCTTACAGATTATTGAACTCAAGCTTCAATTAAATTAAAATCAGCTTGAAGCTTGAATTAAATTGTAAATCAAATCACAATCGCAATATCTTTAAAAAAAATCGCAAGTAGATATTTTCCCCAAATCGCACAGCCCTAGTAGTAAATCTCCTGTTTTTTTTTTTACTACACAGAGTCATAGTACACAATATTGTGTTCACAATTGCAGAAAATTTAATTGCGTCATAATGAAATCGAAAATAGCTTTCTGGAGTATTGATAGCTGTCTGCATAAATTATAAATCAGAGATAATGTTCCATCTGAAAGCACGCAAAAATACTACATTTAATAACATTTTTACTCCAAACTCACTTCCTAACTTTAGTGGAATGCTTGAATTAAATCCTGCTGTAGATAATTGCGTAGTCGTGTGATTATTGTTCTCACTAAATCAGTGAAAGCAGTTAAATCTTCTGTTTATTCAGCAACTATAGGGATTTTCTGTGTGTGAGCAGTCTCTGACCTTTGAAGGAGATTTACTACTCATCACAGAACCGTGCTTCATGGACAAGATGCACATGAAAATCGCAGCTTTTGCTAAAAACGTGATTGCGATATTGTTACTGATTATCGCCCAGCCCTAAATGTAACAAAAGATTTCTTATTCACAGAAATTCCTCAAAGTTAATGGTAATGTATTTAAAAATGCTGAAAATTCATCAAAAGAATAAAGGCATTTTATATTGTTACATTTACATTTAATGGTTATTTTAAATTGTAACAATATTGCACAATATTTCACTGTTTGCAGTGTTAAATCAAATACCTCAAAATAAAATTGTTATTATTATTATTAATATAAATATTAATAAATATTTTTAAATTATTATTGTCAATTTTGCTGTTTTGTAAATCCCAGGTATACATTTTATTTTAAAATCCAGAGTGTCATTATAAACAATGTTTCAAAAATCATTTACATTTCATTGATTATGACTGATTATAAACATAAAGCAAACATACATGCCGGTTTTTATTATGTAGGATGTCAGATGAAGTGAACGGGTGTTACTGACGTAACCAAGATTGTTTAGCAGAGACAGACAGAGACGGTGAGCTCCACCACTGCTATGTGTGATGAGGTGTAATGAACAGTCGTGACCTCAGCGATACTCTGAGCTAAAGAGGCCTTGAGCATCCCGAGACCCCTCTAATCCCTCCCTCAGACACACTTTGAAAGATGCAGGCGGCCAGTGAAAACACACACAGGCACACACACACACACACACACACACACACACACACACACACACACACACACACACACACACACACACACACAACACACACACACACACACACACACACACACACACACACACACACACACACACACACACACACAGAGACTCGTTCATGTGTTGCTGTTGGTTTCTGGGACAGCCAGTAGAGCAGCTCTCATGCCAGACCCCGCAGCCATCCACTCGCACAGGGAGGTCAGAGACGGGCCACGGATAAATCACAGACCAAAATCTCTGAAAAAAACAGCCCCTACCTGAATCAGAAACATTTATCAGAGCATGTGAATCATGTATGCGGTTTAAAAAGCCACTATAAATGCATCACTTCCATGGGAATTTTGTTTTGCATTAATTAAAGATAGCATGAAATTGAATGAAAATGTGATAATTTCTTCTTTCATTCATTCCTTTTCCTTTGGCTTAGACTCTTTATTTTTGCAAAAATGTTATTGTTGCAAGAGTTATATTTTTTTTCCTTGTTGTATATTTGATTAAAATGGTTTCTCAAACAAGACAACATGTGGAACAGGACTTTTAAGTGAAAGATCGTAAGTGTTAGTGCTCATATTTTTTGAAACAGCTTTCTTTTTGTATCACAAAATGTATCAGTTGCAGACAAAGTTGACATGACATGGAACATGTGAGTTTTTATTTTTGTGATGTACAGTGCATCCGGAAAGTATTCATAGCCCTTCACTTTTTCCACATTTTTTTATGTTACAGCTTTATTCCAAAATGGATTAAATTAATTTATTTCCTCAAAAGTCTACACACAATACCCCATAATCACAGTGTGAAAATTTTTTGTTGTTGAAATTGTTGCAAATTTAATAAAAATAAAAAAAGCTGAAAAATCACATGTACATAAGTATTCACAGCCTTTGCTCAATACTTTGTTGATGCACCTTTGACAGCAATTACAGCCTCAAGTCTTTTTGAATATGATCCCACAAGCTTGGTACACCTGTCTTTGGGGAATTTTTGCCCATTCCTCTTTTTTTGCAGTACCTCTCAAGCTCCATCAGGTTGGATGAGAAGCAACGGTGTACAGCTATTTTCAGATTTTGAGATGTTCAATAGGATTTAGGTCTGGGCTCTGGCTGGGCCACTCAAGCACATTCACCGAGTTGTTGTGAAGCCACTCCATTCATATTTTGGCAGTGTGCTTTGGGTCATTGTCCTGTTGGAAGATGAACCGTCGCCCCAGTCTGAAGTGTGAAGTGAAGCGATATGAATACTTTCCGGATGAACTGTATATATTGAGTATGAGAGACCTGAATTTTTCCATCAGGATAAGAGAAGACATAAAAAAATAATATAACTACAAGCACAGGTAAAACATGTATAATAAATTCTGCAATATTCTATTAATATGGTGACTTAAAATCAACCTACCAACATTCACTATGTTTATACATTTTGGGCTGTTTGGGACAGAAGGGAAAAGGAAATTATGCTGAAATTATATTGAAAAATGTATTGTGCAACAAGAATATGACAGTTAACTCTTCAAAATAATTGTTTTTGTAATTTTGTGATTGTAATTGCATCCATGGTGAGAAACCTACCTCTTTAAATCCCACAAGTTTTTTTTTTTTTTTTTTTTTTTTTTTTTATAGTAGAAGAAGGTTCTTTATGATCTTTCAAGAACTCTTTCCTGAAAGGTTCTTTAGGGAATCCAAAACATGCTTCACTCCAAAATCAGTATTCTGAAAGCATTATCTTGGTTGTTGCTAGACGGGATACAGCTGCGGCCCAGAAGTTAACAAGAATTATTTATTATATTATCTATTAATTGTATTTTATTAACATCTACTCCTATCCCAGCCATCACAGTGATGTAAAACAGTTATTCTACCAAGTGTTATTCATATTAATTATTAAATTATCCATTAATTCTATTCTATTAACGCCTAACCAGACCCCAACTCTAAACCCAACTATCACAGTAATGTAAAAAATTATTGTTGTACAATGTCACAAAACTGATGCTATATTGATGTGAGCATCCGCCACTGTATACCAACTAGTCTTTACCCATCATCTTTTAGTAGTGAATCTGAAAAGAGTGGTGTTATTTGGGTTGGCATGGAACGGTCATTGTTGTACCCCGGGCAGATGTGTTGTTCTGCGGCTGTGGTGGTCAGCGTGGAGATTTCCGCTGGTGTTGGATGGATGGTTTCCTCAGCCGCTCTCCAACCAGCGGGAAGCCTTGTCTGAGGTCTGAACACTGGACAGAGGTCAAGAGGCGGTAATAAGAACGGGTCACAACCACATACACAGACTCAACAGGGCGGCCAAAACACCAATGAAACCATCTAAAGAGCATGTTTTTTGTTTTGTTACTAAACTTCCAGTATAACTTGAAGTGATTAGTTTAATGTACGCATCTTATTTCTGTTGTTGACGTCAAAACGCGAGGATGTTCAATGCTCAGACAAGTACGTGAATGGTTTGCTTTGTTAACACTGCCCCCGAGTGGTCAATAAGCGCTGTTGCAGCTGTCCAGCGGTCGTCATTCAGAGTGTATGAATACTGTCAAGCTAACTGCCCCCTTTAGGGCCTGAGAATAGAGATTGAAGGCCGGCCATGCCGTAAGTGGCAGGTTATTATCTTCTCAAAGGTGTCGGAAGTGATTTTTATATATGGCTGTTTTGAGGCAGGACTGCAGAGCGAGCGTGATTGGCTGGAATGGGTGCACAGGACCCGTTATGGCATATGCTTCTCATTCAGGCTTGTTGTTCAGGGAGAGGAAAGAAATGAAGCCAAGCTCCTTTGCTGCGTGTTTGTTATTAGTCATATAGTCTCAGGTTCCTTACAGAACCGTTTTAGACCTGAGCTCAACGGCCTGTTGGCCATTAATGAACACTAATGGAAGCTCCGTGCAACAGTTCTAGAGAGCAAAGGGGTTTAACAGGTTTTATGCGACACATTTCGGGGAATTTCCTCACAGTACATACTGTACACGAGCAACGCTGGTCTGTACGCTATTTTTTTTTTTTTTTTTACGATTTCTGAAGAAAATGTGTTTGGTATTAGCATAGATATATAATACAACTATATTCACAACAATTTATCCTCTGTTTTCTTTTCTTTTTTTCTTTCTTTTTCAATTGTTTTCCATGTGATGTTTAATGGAGCAAGAAAATTTTCACAGTATATACTATATATTTTTTTCTTCTGGAGAAAGCCTTATTTTTTTTTAGCTTGGCTGGAGTGAAAGAAGTTTTATATTTTTAAGGTCAATATTATTGCTTGACTTGCTTAATTAACTTACCTCGACTTGTTAATCAGATTAATCAAGCCTTTAAATTGCACTTAAACCTGAATACTAGTATCCTGCAAAATAACTTGTTAAATATTATTTACTGTCTTCATGGCAAAGACAAAAGAAATAAGTTATTAGAAATGAGTTATTAAAAGTATTGTATAAAATGTTGTTGAAAATCAACCGCATTTGAGAAACATACAGTATTAAAAAGAATAAATATTTCACACATGAGGGCTAAAAATGTCAACTTTGTGTGTGTATTTGAGTAATGTGATATTTTTATGATGTTTTATATATTATATATTTTTTAAGTAATATGGTTTTAGTATTGGTCACTATTACATTAAATTCATACTTATACTATTATTGACAAATAGACAATATTATTTATTAGGGCTGCACAATATATCTTTCATCATTGATATCGCAATGTGCGAGTCTACAATAGTCACATCGCAAGGATCTGCAATGTAGTTGAGATTATAGTCGGCCACACATTAGGCATGGGACGACAACCGTTTTCAAGGTTATACCGCGGTTTGAAAAAAGTCAAAGTTTTAAAACCGTCAAGATTTTCTGCAAAACCGTTCCTAAGGTATGTGTACGATCGTTTATTTGCTTTTTAGGACAACAGTATCTCCAGCAGAAAAGATATCCAAAGATGCTGTTTTAAATTGTAAAAAAAAAAAATCTGTTTTTTGAAATAAAGACAGAAGAAGTCAATAAATAATTTAGCCTGACATGTGTACTGTTCCAAAATATTATAAATGTTTCTTAAAATATAATATATTGTGTTTAAAAGGGACAAATGTTTTAGATTTTTACCCAGACATTTAAAAAGAATACATTTTTGAGCAGTAACCATGCAAAACTGTGAAACTGTGATATTTTTATCCAAGGTTATTATACCGACTCTTATACCGGCCCATGCCTACCACACATTACAGTTAACAACATATTGGAGTCATTTCCACTTTTAACATTAGAGTGAATGATTATTATTTTCATGTGTTCTTAAGGCATGTAACTGCACTGTAAAAAATTCTGGTTGCCTTAAAGTTTTAAGCTGAATTAAATTAACTTTATGAGTCCATTGAACTTATACTATGTTAAACTGACATAAAACAGCTTGCGTAACTTATAAAATTAAGTTAGAACAGGATTAACTTAGTTTAATAAGTTGCAATGACCTAAAACATTGGCTTTTCATTCTTTCATTAACTTTTTCTGGCTTAGTCCCTTTATTAATCTGGGGTAGCCACAGCGGAATGAACCACCAACTTACCCAGCATATGTTTTTTACACAGCGGATGGCCTTCTAGCTGCAACCCATCACTGGGAAACATCCATACACACTCATTCACACACATACACTACAAACAACTTACCCAATTCATCTATAGCTCATGTCTTTGGACTTGTGGGGGAAACAGGAGCACCCCGAGGAAACCCACAAAAAACACGGAGAGAACATGCAAACTCCACACAAAAATGCCAACTTACCCAGGCAGGGCTCGAACCAGCGACCTTCTTGCTGTGAGGCGATTGTGCTACCCACTGTGCCACCGTGCTGCCGAATTGGCTTTTTGTTTATTTTATTTAAATATCCTGTACAAATTAAAACACACATTTTAATTAAAACAACAATGTTCAGTTTCTCAGAATGCTGTGATTTGTATGAGTTAAGCTTGTTTGATTGGTGTTGTAAAACTAAAATATGAATTTAAAGGTCTTTTGCTTAACAGGGCTCGCAAAATGTAGTTGCCCAAAGTCCCGGGGCTATTGTTTTTTTCAGTCAGGCTACCAAAATCTATCTAATTTTGCTAGCCCTGCTTAAGTATCTGAAACATACAGTTAAAGTCAGAATTATTAGCCCCCCTGAGTTATTAACCCCCCTGTTTGTTTTTTTCCCCAAATTTTGTTTAACGGAGAGAAGATTTTTTCAACACATTTCTAAACATAATAGTTTTAATAACTCATTTCTAATAACTGACTTATTTTATCTTTGCCATGATGACAGTAAATAATATTTGACTAGATATTTTTCAAGACACTTCTATACAGCTTAAAGTGACATTTAAAGGCTAATTAGGTTAATTAGGTTAACTAGGCAGGTTAGGGTAATTAGTAGGCCCACACGGAATCAGTGCGCACAGAAATCCACAGATTTTTAGCCGATCGTTGACTCTATTTATTTACTTGTGTAAATTTATATTTATTCAGTTTTTAAATAAATTTCAGAAATATTATTGACTAATATGAAAATGTTCATATGATTTATTTACAATACAGTAAATTAATATTACTTGATTTACTTAATATTTGCTTAATATTTATTTAAGTAATATTTTCTGTCTTTTAGTTAGTAGATCTAATATATGAGACACTTGCTTTGTTTACCTAAAAAGTGGATCTAATTGGGTTTGCATTGTAAAACAGTAAATAAAAGTTAAAAAGGTTTTATTTTTTATTTCATATATTAAGTTTTTGTTATGATTCTCCCAAAATTATTCCACATAAATCTTCAGATTTTTTACAAAATTCTCCACAGAAATAGTAAAAAATGTCCGCAGATTCTGTCTGGCCCTAGTATTTAGGGTAGTTATTGTATAACGATGGTTTGTTCTGTAGAAAGTTATAAAAGATAGCTTAAAGGGACTAATAATTTTGACCATAAAATGTTTTTAAAAAAACTTAAAATTGCTTTTATTCTAGCCGAAATAAAACAAATAAGACTTTCTCCAGAAGAAAAAATATTATCAGACATACTGTGAAAATTTCCTTGCTCTGTTAAACATCATTTGGGAAATATTTTAAAAAGAAAAAAAATTCAAAGGGGGGCTAATAAATCTGACTTCAACTGTACTTTTTTGTACTGACTCAACAAAGCCCTGCCAATGTTGAGAACGTTCTGCTTAAAATACCAGCTAGTTGTTCGATTCCTATAAACTGCCATTCTTCATCGAACTCCCCTCACACAAAAGCTTTGGGTTTCCAACCAGTATTTAATACATGATGAGTGAGAGTTGTGTGAGTGTATGTGTGTGTGTTGGGGGTCCGGCAGCAGCAGGCCTCACTGGAGGGCCGTCTGTGCATCTCTCATCTCCCTCTTCTCTCTTAAAGGGGCCTCCCGGCTCGCAGCCGTCACCACACGCACAGCCTCCCCCACACAATACCAGCAACCCCATGATGGGACCACACGGCCAGGTAAGACACACAGCATCCCTTGCACAAACACACCCCCGTCTCTCTACTTGCACACTCGCTATACATACTTGCACACAAGAACTGTTGGTGAAGCTGGCATCAACTCACTCGGGCAAGATGAGTGATGTAAATGAGATGCTTATTTATAGTTAGAGTTTGTTTGTTTTTTTCTCTTCCACACATTTCCTCGAACTAAAGTTGCAGTTTTACAAAGAGAGCGGTCTATTTAAATGTATAACACACACACACACACACACACACACACACACACACACACACACACACACACACACACACACACACACACACACATATATAAAATGTTTTCATGTTATTCTTAAAGAGTGTGACTGACTGACTTTCTGTGGATCACAAAAGAAAACATGTTAACTTTATTGGCCGGTATTTCAATGAATGGAGATGGAGAACAAAAAAAAATCAGCAGATATATTCGAGTAAAATGATCACTTCTGTAAAACATTTACGTCTTCTGAAGATTTCAGAAGAAAAAAATAGTAATTACTCTGTCATTCACTCAAGGTCTTGATAATTCACTCTAGTGTTCACGAGGAAAAAAAAGCCAAGTGCAGGTCTGTGAGCAAATGGTTCTTTTGAATCTGATCTTAGTTGGATCCAGTTCACAAAGCTGGAGTACATGAATTAGACCGGTTTGACTTTTGAGACTTTATTTCAGGAATCTTTTTTAAAACCTCTATGAATGTCTTAAATGGAACTTTGGATCAATATAAAGTGTCCCTGCTGCATAAGCATGTTAGTTGCTTTGAAAAAATATATATCTTACTGACCCCTAGCTTGCTTTGCTGCCTGTATAGTGAGCCATGTCCTATTTGAAATATAGGGCTTGTAAAACTACCAAAAAAAAAAAATGGTCCAATTTGATAAATTTAGTTCTTGGGGACTGGTTCCTATAACTAAGTTCCTATAACTACCTGGTGCAAAATATTGCTTTGATTCTAACTGGCTAATGAATGTTTAAAGGTGTCAAATTATGTTCCTGGAAACAAAGAGCTGAAGTAGTTTCAGTCTGCTCTTGACCAAATCACAGTTCCAGATCAATTCACAGGACAATTCCCCAGGAAAAGCTGATAACAACAAAATAATCAAAACAAAACAAAAACAAGCAAATAAATATATTAATTAATAGTAGAAATACTGCAAACTATTTCATGTTTTATTTAAACAATATCTTGAAATAATAGTCCAGTACCTATGTAACCCGTATGCACCAGCGTATGAATTTCGGTGCCACTGGTGCCGCTAAAAGGATGTAAGAATCATCAGGGGTTGTATCAGAGGCACACATAGGTACGCGTTGTGTCACACCTTCTCTAAACATTTAATTTTGAACAATTTTGAGGGATACGGACACCGTCGGCGGCACAGACGTTTGTTCTTGTTGCTTGTAGGCAGTGCGCACAGTACAGCGCATCCAGTGAGCGACTCCGCATGATCGCGTTCATCAAATTAGTCTAAACTAAGGGAAGTTAGGAAGATTCGAAGGGCCCACGCCATTTTGGGAGATACTATTAGGGGCCCACCAGTGCCCTACTCCGTACCCCCCCACCCCCCCAATATGAACTACCCCCAAAGCCCCCCCCCATCACTTTCGTCCATGACAATCACGAAATGCAACATAAAGTATCGGTAACTAACTAAAGTTTTTCATCAAATATTCTGACCAATCAAATGCCCTCTAGTATCTGACATGTCCCGCCCCCCTTTTCATTTGCTTTTCATTTGATGCACTTGAGCTCAACCACTCTCACTGGCAGAGCTTTGCTAAAAACTAAAAACATTTTTTTTAAAGGGGAGGAGCTACTCTATATCCCGCCATGTCTTTATGTTTCAGTTGAATTTACGTCACACATCGAATGGAAATGCACATTTCAAAGCACTTCACAGCACATTAAAAACGCATATTCCAAGCAAAAATTAGAAATTGCTGTTAATTTACTCACTAATGGGGGAATTGTGGTGAATTTGTCCTTTTTCATTTAAAAAAAGGACAAAAAAAACTGCTGAGATTTTGAGAAAAGTTTTGGAAAAAAGGATCTAAATGTTTCCTTGTAGTTTTTCAGCAGTCAAGGTTAAACATTGTATTAGTTTGTTTTGTTTTTGTAAACTTCACTGTAAGAAAATTCGTTATTTTACGTTTTTTTTTTTCAGGCAGCTGATCCACCATAAAAACTAAAATGCCTGTCTGAAGTATGACTCAGTTGTTTTGAACACATAACCATAACGTTCTAATAATTCAGTTAGAAACAAAGCTCGAGTCTCCATTCCCTAAAATATTAATCCAGCAGTTTTCTGAATATCTTCTTTTATGTTTTATGGAACAAGAAAATCATACTGATTTGGAACAACACAATAAATAAAGGATTAAAATAAAATAAGAGGATTAATAAAAGATACAAAAATAACAGGATTCATTTTTTTAAAAATTAAAATAGATGTTTTTCAAGCTGAAAGCATGAATCGAAGGAATAAAAGTACCGTTTAGTACTTGTCACTCATTCAGCCATCAAAATTGGACAAAACAACCTGAGAAGTGTGGTTGTGAAGATTACATCTTAGGTCTTATGAAAAGAAACTACATCTGGAATGCACTCTGGACAGTTTACTGTGAATAAAAGATAATAATGTTTTAAATTATGTACAGTTTTTTTGTATGCATCACCAGGAGCCACAAGTATTGATTTTGTTTTGCCTTTATATGTTTTTTGACTCTAAAAGTGCTGTTATCTGTTGGCTTGCATTATAAGAATCAATGATCGGCTAAAAATCTTCTTCATTGTTCTACCGAATAGAAAGTCACCTGCATTTTGAATGGCATAAAGGCGACTTCATTAACAGCGAAATGTCAATTTTAACTGAACTATTCCTATTAACGTCCCTCACATCCTGGTTTTTATTCCTCCTTTGTCCTTTCTTTTTTCTTTCTTCCTCCCTCTGTTTTCTCAATGCTGGGAGTGTGGAGTATCCTGTACACCCCTCACCCCCCTCAACAGAGTCGACTCCCTGCGAACAGGATAAATAATTCAGTCTCCTCCTTGTTCTTGGAGATGGGCCTCCAACTCCTGGCCCTCTCCCCCACCATCAATAGCACATTAATATTGTAGAGGCTCCCGCCACACAAACACACACCGACTGCGCAGAAACCAGAACAACTGCGTGCAGATGCGCATACACACAAAACACCAGAAAAAAGGCAATTATAAATGCTCTTCCGCTTCTTTTCTCCTGGAAAACACACACTAACAAACACTGCATATTCAGTGTCTTAAGGCTGATTTATACTCTACGTGTCCGCTAGTTTGCTTTGGGTGCGCGTGACTTCGTCTGCAGAGTATCCTGCAAAAACTTGTGATTAATCGAAATTTGAAATGTTGCAATTAGGTAATCGCAAATATATATGTATTTAATTTCCCCCTCCCAGAGCAAATGTGTGACTGCCGTCTGTGTGTGACAGTCTCACTAGCCAATTGAGTGAGCACACTTTCATTCTGTCCAATCAAAATTGCGCAACCAAACTATGCGGAAAATCCACAATACTGGAAAAAAAGAAAACAAACAGGAAAGAGTGGGATGATGGTGTCTGCTGCTTCATAAGCATTAATAGACTAAATAATATCAAAGAGAAAGAGCATTGGTAATATGGGAATATTTTGGTTTCAAACTCACAGACACTGAATAAAAACAGGTAATTTTTAAGAGCTGTCACAGAATTGTTACTATGACTTACAGATTATAAAGCTGAAGCTTGAATACAAAATTAAGTCGCAAATCAAATCGCAATATCTGTCAAAAAAATCGCAATTAGATATTTTCTCCAAATCGCACATTAAAAATGATGTAACGTCGTCATGGCAAAGACATTGGAAATTAGTTATTAACACTATTGTTTTAATGGAGATGTGCAATGCGTCACCAGGGGAAAATATAAATCAGCCTTTAAGGAGATCTATAAGCTAGTGTACTCCAATACGGTCACATTTGGAAAATATAAACAACCATAGTTTGGAGTTTTTCACTTCCGACTAAATGAATCAAAGGATTTTTGAGGTGACCTCATTCTCATCAAATATTTTGACCAATCAAATGCCCTCTAGTATCTGACATGTCCCGCCCCCTTCTCATTTGCTTTTCATTTGATGCGCTTGAGCTCAACCACTCTCACTGGCAGAGCTTTGCTAAAAACTAAATACAGTTGAATTTACGTCACACATTCAGTGGAAATGCACATTTCAAAGCACTTCACAACAGATTAAAAATGCATATTCCAAGCAAAAATGAAAATTTGCTGTTAATTTATTCATTAATGGGTAAATTGTGGTGAATATGTACTTTTTAGTTGAAAAAAAAAAACAACTGCTGAGATTTTGAGAAAATTTTTGGAAAAAAGGATCTAAATGTTTCCTTGCAGTTTCTTGCTTTCAGTAGTCAATGTTATCTATTGTATTATTTTGTTTTGTTTTGTAAACTTCACTTTAAAAAAAATCTATTATTTTACTTTTTTTTTTTTCGGCAGCTGAAATAACCGCCGTTAAATTGCAGAAATTTACCATAGAATAATGGACGTTAAATTACAAAGATTTACTGTAAAACAACTGCTGTTAAATTACAAAAATTTATCGTAAAATAACAGACGTTAAATTACAGAAATCTCCTAAAATTTAAATTTACAGTAAATTTCTGTAATTTAACATTTGTTATTTTACGGCAAATTTCTGAAATTTAATCTCCGTTATTTTACAGTAAATTTCTGTATTTTTATGGTGGTTATTTTACGGTAAATTACTGTAATTTAACGACGTTTTTTTTCTGTCAAAAAAAAATTTAAATAACGATTTTTTTACAGTGTTATTCAGTTAAATTCATATAAAGATTTATATTTATCAACATACAAGTTATCAGCTTGTTTATTGGTAAAATCTCCATAACGGCGCATTTCGTAAAATGCACTCAGGACTGTTTTGTGAGGCTGTGAATTAACGGAAATAACCAACACTGCATATTAGAGCACAATGGTTGTACAACATCTTTCCACAATGGTGAAAACACTCCAATTAGCTTTAAACACACACACACACACACACACACACACACACACACACACACACACACACACACACACACACACACACACTTCCGTACAGCGCCGACATGTTTCAACAGAGCCCTAAAAGTTGGCGCAGGTCTCTGGAGGAGCTTCCCACAGGCCTTGACCACAGAAGTGGCATCGGGTTTCGTCTCTAATGGTTTGTACGTGGGGATGCAGGCACGATACTGCCCTCGCTTGGGTTGTTGTGGTCACTTTCCTTCCTGCCCAGACGTTCACTCGAGAAGCGTCTTGAGTGTTTTTGTGTGTGCACGTTTTCAAAGGCTGAACCGGGAGCAGGTTGTGTCGACGGACAGAAGGAGAGATGTCAGATGTGCATATTTCGCTTCTGCTGTCCATGCATCTGTCTGTTCATTCCATCTGCTATAGCGTGGGCTGCTGCAAACTCATTCATTCTGGTCAATGCAATGCTCTGGGGTTCTTCTTAAATTAGACTGTGTGTTGTTGTAATGATGTATTTTTTGTCTGTTCTTGGTTTAGCCTTTTATGTCTCCGCGATACCCCGGTGGACCACGGCCGTCTCTTCGCATGCCAAATCAGGTAAAGTGTCACAAGTGGCAAATTTTGCAATGTAAAATGGAAATACCAGGGCTTAAGGTCATTAAAATGTCATGGAAAGTTCATGGCTATAAAATATTCTATGGTTAGAATTTTTCAATTGTAAGAGTTGATCTGTGGTGCTTTAAAACTGCATAAATTGTAAATTGTAAATTAAAATAAATCAGGAATAAAATACAAATATTATATGATAAAGCTAAATTGGAATTAGAAATGTTTTCTTGGCAGCTAATTACAATAAAATAAGTGGAAGTACTAAAAGTATTTAAAAATTAAGGTAAAGATAAACAGAATATACAATAAATAATGATTGAATATGACTAAAGCACAAAGCAAAATAAAAGTCTAATTGAAATGTATATTATAACAGTCTAATTAGAATATTAATTGGCTAAACAGAATATAAAATAAATAATGATTAGGGGAGGAAATTAATTATGAATAAATGGGTTGGGACAAAACCCTCTCTTGTCAGGGTCTGGAGAATCCTGATTAAAGAAACCATAATTATGGAAAAGATTGGACAAATATTAAAAGGAAAATCCAAGTCATTTCAGAAGCTTTGGGAAATTCCTTTGACCTGTCTTGGCCCGTCCTTAACTGTGCACACCGCGATATTGTAATACTGTTTTGAATTAGACTACACTGCTGTTTTTTTTTTTTTTTTTTTTTTTGATTATTTTTTTAATATATTTTCTTTTTATATTTATTTATTTTTTTCCCTTAAAAATACTATGTACTGTTTATGTTCTATTCATTGCTGTGTATACAACTCATTCTGAACAAATCAATGCAAAAAATAATAATAATGATTAAAAATGACTTAAGCACAAAACAAAATAAAAGTTTAATTAATATTATAAAAGTCTAATTAAAAATTAATTGACACTATAATAGTGTATATATAATAATACTAAAATAACAGGCGCTTGACATTCATCGAAGAAATGTAGCATTTAAAAACATTTACTTAAAATAGCATAAGATTAGTTTATACATGTTTCAAAAATGTAAATTGGGTTTCATTTTAAAGTTGCATTTAAATATTCAATTAATTAATGAATATGCAATTATGTAAGCAATAATTTATATAACATTTTTTGTATTTGTTTAAATGTTTGTTCAGAAATCAACCTGCAAATACATGAAAGAGACTTTGAAATTTTATTTTTGAGACCAGGCATGAACAGATTGTTTATACTAGATGCCGAATTGGTCACTCTAGGTTGACTCATTTGTATTTGGGACATTCTACCAGAAACGTACATTTTCACTTATAAAAAAAGTGACAGGGTCTGACTTGAGCTTGTTGTCCTTGAAAAATCATGCAAAACAAGCATAAAATCACACAAATTCAATGATAGAACACATCCACTGTCAGCATCTCCTCCGTCAAATGATGTCATAATCTTAAAGGTGTATTACACGCATTTTATGTTAAATTTTATACAAATGTGACAGAACTGACCGAAACATGGGGACAATTGTAAATGTATTTGTATGATATTTTTGTAGTATTTATTTGTAGAATTTATTCATAATTTCACGTTTTTAATCAATTGATGTGAATGAGAACTTAAACTTGCTATTTCTGAAGTTGTTTTTCTTTAAATAACAGTTTTTAGCATAAAAAATCTATTAAAGCTGTAGGTTCAATTGGGCTGAGGACAAGGACAATGACAGGGTTTGTACATTTCTAAAGTGTTTTTAATTTTTTAAAAATCTGAGGATGAAATGAATGACATATTCAGAACAACTCACAGAAATCAACCATCAGTCCATTTTTAGACATTTTTAAGATGAAATACTTTTTATTTACTGTATTTATTTTTTTATTTCAGGGACAGATAATGCACGTTTCTGGTAGAATGTCCCATTTATTAAATAACAATGCACCACCCACATGTAATTACTGTCAAGCTGCTCTCACTATAAATCATATATTATTAGAATGTGAAAGTATTGTTAAATAACATTTTTATAATAAAATCCCTTTGATGGATGTTTTTAAAAAGGTATCCCCAGGACAAATTTATTTAAAAAGTTTTTTAAAGTTTAAAAAGATTAAAGTTATTTAACAAATATTGAACTGAAAAAATCATATTTAAACTTTAATATACAGTTTTTGTGAATTTTATTTATTTATTATTACTATTTATATTTGTTTGTGTATCATTTTTTAATAAAATATAAAGTTGTTCTTATCATGTAATGTTTTTATGTATATTTATCTTGCCATGAAATAGCCATAAGTTGCTGATGTGGCAATAAATAAACAAATAAATTTATAAATAAACAAGTCAATCAATCAATCAATCAATCAATCAATCAATCAATCAATCAATCAATCAAAATGTTTGTTCATTAATCCATACATATGCATACACACACAAAAGCTTTAGAATTTTTTTATTAAATCGTATTTATATTTTTATTAAGCCTATTTATTTTAAAATAGTATTGTATTGTATGAATATAAGAATTGTCATTATTAATTTCTGTTTTATATTTAATTCGATTTATATCAATTATTCTAATATATGCAATTATAATAATTTTTTATTTACTTATTTTAAAGACCAGTTATATTTAGTGTCAAAATAGGCTTTAGGAATTGTACAGGCATTATTATTTTTTTATATATATATAAATGCAAATTAATTCTGACCAATACTTGCAGCAAGCCTACAGTATTTCTAGTTTGTGGTGTTAATGTAAAATGATTTTTCTAACCAATGTACTATAGCAATACTAACATGACATGTAAAGTTATAATTTCTTCTTTTTTGTAGGAGCCCATTGCAATTACTTTTCTGTACAAACAGAGTTTAATTTAAAGTCAAACAAATACTTTCTTTCATATACATTTTCTATTGTAGACTTTGAAAGTTATTGAGATCCTGATTTCTGTGGTTTTCCATGCATTTCATTGACCTTCCTTGATTTCTGTGCTCCTCAGCCTCCTGTAGGAGTTCCAGGTTCACAACCACTCCTGCCAAACAGTTTGGACCCGACCAGACCACAAGGTAACATCCTGACCCATTTTCCCAAAACTCACAACCACATAGGTTTTAGGATATATTTCTAATTTTAATTCTAATTCTATTTTCTAAGCAGCTCAGTAGTAATGCTGAAATTTCAGCATTCGAAGGATAAAATACATATAATGAGAAACAGTTATCTTTAATTATAAATCATAAATATTATTACAGTTTAGGATAATTTCTGTAAGTAGTAATAGTAAAAGTAAAAATTATTACTGAGCTGCTTCTCTTCAAGCATGTATTATCAGCGTAAAAAAAAAACAGTTTTAGGGTGCTTCACATTTTTTGGAAACTGTGATACAATACCATTCGAAAGTACCATTTAAAAGAACACATTGGGGGGGGGGTTTGTTTGAAACGATCTAATTTCTAGGGATTAAGCAAATTATCGGCCACCAGAATTTTTTTTTTAAATAAAATAAAAAAGGAGAGAAAAAGGGCAAAAATGTGAGTCAAGTCTTAGCTACTTTGAAGTATCTGAAGTGGCTTTCACACAGTATGTGAAAAGCACTTCATCATGAAACCCATTCATTTTAATGGGTTGTGCCAAGCAAAGACGATTTGTTGCAACCAAAGCGCAAAAGCTCC
Source organism: Danio kyathit (assembly GCA_903798195.1). NCBI lineage: Eukaryota > Metazoa > Chordata > Actinopteri > Cypriniformes > Danionidae > Danio > Danio kyathit. The sequence continues at coordinate 48,267,329 of LR812520.1, read as the reverse complement.
GTCCACTAACTTGCATGCATCATGGTCAAAGTTCAAAATAGTTTAATATTCCACTCTGTGTGTTTTTAGCTAATGGTAACATATACTTGTATATCCATTATTCGCACATGTTCACTGAAAAAAGCGAAATCTGCTCAAATATGTGCAGACAGGACATTTCTAGCACTACTGTGCTGTCATTGGCAACACTGGTAAAAAGACGCCTCTCGACTTGTTGAGTCAATAATATTCTACTGTCAATAAAATGTGTTTATTTTACTGGCTTATGTTTTTAAATTCAGTGGAGTTAAAATACAAGTTAAAAGTCTTACAAAATTACTTTATTTTAGTTCAATAATTATTACAAAGCATTTTCGGTTTCCTCTTAGATTTTTTTGTTTGGCCAAGTATATTCAGAATTGTGAGTTTTAGCCTAGAATTCAGTGCAGCTCTAGTCATTTCAGTTCAGTATTAGGCTTTAATCATTGAGTATCAATAATAGTCTATCCAAACAGAACATACTAAAATGATTTTTGAAGTATCATGTGACTGAAGATTTAATGATGCAAAAAATTCAGCATTTATTTACAGAAATAAATGACATTTTAAACAACATCCAATAAAAAGAGAGTTATTTTAAATTACAATAATATTTCACAATTTTACATGTTGTCCGCTATTTATTAACAAATAAAAGCAGCTTTTAAAAAAAACATAAAAATTGTACTCATTCCAAACTTTTGACCAATAATGTATTGTTTTTGTCTGATAAACACAACTCTCCTTAATATTTTCCAGGACATCCTAACATGGGTGGCCCGATGAGAATGAACCCTCCCAGAGGAATGGGTGGCATGGGCCCTCAGGTAGGCATATATTTGTGTGCTTTTTCTACTCATCCACCCTCTAGTCAAACAGGACACGACTGAGACACTCTGAAGCCCTGTTTATTCACCTGTGCAGAAGGCGGAAAGAAACCTCTACACTTCTCTTTCTATCCATCTCTTTCTCTGTCCTTTTGGTTCTTGGCAAGCGAGGTGCTGCACAAATCGGCAGCTGGTGCAGCATCTGTTCGACAAATTGGGTAGAGCGCGGAACAAAGGCTCGGGTTAGAAAGAAGCAGCCTCAGGCCTGAAAGCCTCTGTCACACTTTGGCCTCCACCCGCAGGCAGGCTGACAGGTGGGCCTCCGTCTGCCCGAGCACAGCTTCGTTAGCAGAGTGGCGAACGAGGAGCAACCTGTTTGGTTGAATCCCCAACCGCTGTGGACGACAGAGATTCCTGTGCTGCACCATTGCTGGATATTCTGCGCCACAGCAAATCAAAATCAAAATAATAATATTAAAACTGTTTCCCCAAATTGTGAAGATAAACTCTGAATTGAAAATGATGTGCCTCAAAAAAATTATAACAATTTTCATTTATAAATTATTTATTTACTTTAACAAAAGTTGTTTTTTGCATTTGATTTACTTAAAAAAATACATTTATATATTTTATTAAGTGCATTACTATGTAATTATTTTGTATATCCAATCATTAATAGTATTATTTTAAAAAATCTATGTTGTTTATCTATTTATTTACACTTCAAAACAAAATTATATACACACACAAATGTATGTATGTATGTATATATATATATATATATATATATATATATATATATATATATATATATATATATATATATATATATATATAAATATATGTATGTGTAGGAATGTGTGTGTGTGCGTGCGCGTATATATATATATATATATATATATATATATATATATATATATATATATATATATATATATATATATATATATAGATATATATATATATATATATATATATATATATATATATATATATATATATATAATGTATATGTGTGTGTGTGTGTGTGTGTGCGTGTGTGTGTGTGTGCGCACAGTATAAAATTATATATGTATATATAATTATATATTATATATAAGTGTATATATACAGGGTGACGCAGTGGCGCACTAGGTAGTGCTGTCACCTCACAGCAAGAAGGTTGCTGGTTAGAGCCTCGGCTGGGTCAGTTGGCATTTCTGTGTGGAGTTTGCATGTTCTCCCCGTGTTCGTGTGGGTTTCCTCCGGGTGCTCCGGTTTCCCCCACAGTCCAAAGACATGTGGTTTAGATAAATTGGGTAAGCTAAATTGTCCGTATCGTATTTGTGTGAATGAGTGTGTATGAGTGTTTCCCAGTGATGGGTTGCTGCTGGAAGGGCTGCATAAAACATGTGCTGGATAAGTTGGCGGTTCATTCCGCTGTAGTGAACCCAGAATAATAAAGGGACTGAGCCGAAAAGAAAATGAATGTATATATACACACACAGACAATTTATGATTATAATAAAAAATTATACTTTTTTTTATATATTTTTAAATGTATTATTTATTTATGTTAGTAAATGTTATTTTAAGTCGTTTGTCTTTAATTGATTTTGTTGAATTAAAAATATGCATGTAGGCATTGGTATGCAGTTATACTTAGTTTTATATATATATAATTTATTTTATTTTTTTTAAAGTATGAAATAGTAAAATGTATATAAATAAATAAAATGATATAAATACTAAACATATCAATTTTATAAATACTCTAATGTATATAACATATAAAAATACTAATGATATTTAGTTTTAAATGAATGCCCTAGTATGTAATTATTCTTATACACAATTAAATAGAATACCATTAAATTCATTCATTTATTAATTTAGAACACTTGTTATAAATGATTACACTTATTATAGTTATGTGATCGTTTTTCTTTTATTTTCTCCTTGTAGAACTATGGTGGCATGAGGCCTCCTCCTAACTCTCTAGGTGGACCAGGCATGCCAGGGATGAATATGTGAGTCCTTCAACATGAGAAACACTCTCTATCTAATCCCATTCAATCATGTTTGTTAACCTTCTCTTGTTTTTCTGTTCTTTTTTTGTCCCCCTTCTCCTCACAGGGGTCCTGGAGGACGTGGCCCGTGGCCGAACCCCAATGCTAACTCGGTGAGTTCATACATGCGTTGGTGTCTGCAGACGTGATGTGCATTAGAGCTGCAAAAAAGACTTCATAAATGTCCTGTGGCTGCTCTGTGATGCGTTTTTATATACAATACCAAAGATTAATATATCGGCACATTGTGATATTACTATTAGGTGGCATATATTTATTTATATAACATATTTATTTGTCTGGGTTGACAGATAGCATACTCCTCCTCGTCTCCAGGCAACTATGTGGTGAGTAACAAACATAATATCAACATTTACTTTTCATAGCATATATAAATTGTCTTATTGCATAAAAAAGAAACCACTTCCGAGCTACCTTTGCAATATTTCATTAAAATATAATAACTTTCATTTTGGCATGATGAGATCTAGGCCATGTTGGTTTTTGATTAAAGTGAGCCATGATGTAATGCGCAACAGAGTGGTTTGCAAAGTGGTGAGGTGATTCTGAAATGCATATTGTGAGAAAATTACTGTGCTTTTTGACCTTGAATGGAGGTAAACCTGTTATAGGACACATTAAACAAAATTAGGAAATTTCATAATAGCATATTGAGTGGCTTTAAGGTTAAAACAAATAGCAATTTAAGCTATTTTGAGCTACTGTTATAGGTAATGCAGTCTTCTTAAAATATTGCCAGTGGTTAACATCATATTGTAGCACACTCATTTGTTTTTAAAGGGTTTGTTTACTCCAAAATGAAAAACATCATCATTTACTTATGGCTTATCTCCTCATGTCATTTCAAATCCACAAGAAACTTGTTCATCTTTGGAACCTCCGTTTTTGTTCTTTAGAATTTTTTGTAAAATAAATGAATATAAAAAAATAAATGTGAGGTTCAAAACATATCTACTGACCATATTTTTATTCACATTAATCAGCAAACATTTTTTGCAGCATTCAAATTTTATCACGGAAATTGTGCTTGCCTAAAAAATGAGATCCAATGAGATTCCACACTTTGGTCTTGTCATAAAACTACACCTTTAATTGTTGTGAATACATGCTCTCTAGTGATGGAAATTATGTACTGTGCCTTTAAAGCCAAATTTAAAGGGATCGTTCACTTAAAAATTACAATCCTGCCATCATTTACTCTTCCTTCACTTGCTCCAAACCTGATCGAGTTTCTTACTTCTATTGAGAAAAAAAAAATTATATATATATATATATATATATATATATATATATATATATATATAATTTTTTTTTTCTCTGAAGAAAGCTGCAAACCTGTAAACATTGACTTTAATAGTATTTATTTTTCCTTCTCTGGAGGTCAGTGGTTAGAGTGGTAAATATCTTCTTTAGAGTTCAACATAATGAAGCACATAAAGATGTGGAGCCATTGAGGGAGAATGTTAAATCTGTTCATCATAGTCTTCAATTTTAGATCTTCCTTTAGTTTGCAGATTGACTTACATTTTATGTATATCATCATGTTTTTTAATTTAGTTTTTATTGTTTTTTTTAATGTAAAGCAAGGGTCTCAAAATCAAGTTGGCGGGGGGGCATTTCAATGACTGACACTTCATAGGAAGGCACATTCAAGTACAAGAAAAAAGTGGAAACCTGATGTAATTGATGCATAAAACAACAGACATGATGGTTATATTTCAAGCATCACCTGTCACCAGTGATAATGCAAATCAGCATGTTTATCGTGTCACACATCAGCTGCTGAAATATGTCTGTGGTTGTTGTCTGTATGGCCGCGCGTTAGACACACACTCAGTCATTCTTCCACAGAGTATATGCAGTCAAAACTCTAGCTCTTTTGTTTTTTGTTGTACATATTGAAGGGGGAGTTTAAATTGCTATGAAAATACCACATATAATAGGCTTAATAATTATTACTCTGTCCCAAAGAATTGTATTGTCCCAGTAGCGTAAGAACAGCAGAAAGCAGTTTGGGTAACTTAAGTGACTTTAGTGGCAATTGTTCTTCTCAATATCTTTCTTTTTTTTTGTAAAACTACAACAAAGAGGGGAAAGTATGTATATATTCACATTTACTTTAACAAGTTAAATTCAGCTAGCAGCACAATTTTACTAATGTACATAGTTTTTGTGCAAAGCTTAATAAGCATATGAGGAAAATCTATTAAATGAGATAATTTAAATTAAATATTAGCAAAACTATCATATTTTACATCATCCAGCATACTGTGTAAGCCATGAAGAAGTATTTGTACAACAAAATACAAAAGGTATAAAACTGATAATAATCAAACGACCTTTGAATATTTACAAAAATAGAGCTTTAGTAAAAATAGAGCACGGACTAAGCATGGGCCGGTATAAGTTTCTGACGGTATGATAACCTTGGATAAAAATATCATGGTTTCACGGTATCACGGTATTGTGATTACTGCTCTAAAATAAGTTGTTTTAAAAGAACTTCCTATTTAAAAACAACTTTTTTTTTTACCCATTAAAACAATATATTTCATTTTATAAAACATTTAGAATATTTTGGAGCAGTAAACATGTCAGGCTAAATAATTCAATTAAATCATTGACTTCTGCTATCTTCATTAGTTTCAAAAACACAGATTTCTTTACAATACTTAAAAAAAACACTTTAAAAACCTTTACATATACCTTAGGAACGGTATATCATAGTTTTTTGCGGTTTTAATACCTTGATTTTTTTATTTTTTTTTCCAAACCGCGGTAAACCATGAAACTGGTTATAATCCCATGCCTACTTACAGACATGTATTTCAACGTTTAAATCAGCCCCAGAATTAAAATGCATGTGTTCCTCTCGACCGCACACTGAGAGAAACCAAAAGTAAAGCTAATCTGAATGCAGTACTTTAAATGTCCAGTAGGCAGGTCAAAACCACAAGTGGCTAGACGCCACTGCAGAACAATAATAGATGTTTAAAAATATATGTTTTGGTGGGCCAAATCTCGTTTTATTTTTGATGTCAGTTGCGGGCCGGAGGGTGGGCCGTAAATGGCCTGCGGGCCGGCAGCTTGAGAACCCTAATGTAAAGCCTATCAAGGGACGAGGGCTGCAAATTAGCTTCATGCTATATACCCTATGTACGTAACATCAGTTGTCTTTGTATAACGATGTCAAGTATGTGCTCCCTGTTAAATAAACAAACAAATAAAAAAACATAACTTAAATCAGATTTATTTTGAACTCTTTATGAATATTTCCAAACTTTACACAAGCATTTAATGAAACGAAAAAAAAAAAACATCTTTATTTCTGTTTTGAAGAAGAAAGACACGTGGAATAAATGATGACAGAATTTTCATTTTAGCATGAATGTACCCTTTAGTGCACAAGAGGGCATGTCAGCTTGCTCTGGAAGGTGACACTGACCTTTATCATCAGCACGCTAATCAAATCCGCTTGTTAAGTGTGACGTCACGCGAAGCGGCTTCCGGGTCCAATCGCTCTATCAAACTGAAAGGGGGGACTCATCAAATGGTAATAATAAACGTTTTCACGATCACCATCGCAATGTATATATCCATGCCTAATATCCGATGGCCAGAAAGTGATACATTTTTTTATAAATTGGTCAAATTTTGGTGTTTGTGAGACTGTTGTGTACACTATAATTTGTGTACACACTTTAACGTGTGATATGACTAAAAAGTGGCCATAAACGAACATTTTCTCAATTCAAATGAGTAGTGGCTTGGACCCGGAAACAGTATTCCATACGTCACCATTTAAAAAGCAGATAACTCCTCAAAAGCACCCGGCAGCAATGTTTCAGGCGAACATACTTTAATACTGCCAACTCACAAAGCATTTCACAGATACATTTTTCCTGCATTTCCTTTTAGCTCAAAAGAAAACTGCACGATTCAGTTTCTCTTTGTAAACTAAAAGCATAACTAAGCACATATTAAAGTTTCTAAATGTATTGATTTTACTTGAGCAATTACCATCCAGCCTAGTTTTGCCTCAAGCATCGCCTCTCTTAAAAGTAAAATATCTGCACATTAGTCAAAGCGGCTTAATGGCTCCCCTGTGCCTTGTGTGTGTGTGTCTTTGTTTAAAAACGGCTAGTCCTCTTAGAGTACAGCAGGTACTTTTACACACAGAGAACTAGCTAAGAATGGCTTTGTGTGTGTTTTTTCCCCTCCCTCAGGGCCCACCGGGAGGAGGCGGTCCACCAGGAACTCCCATAATGCCAAGCCCAGGAGGTAAAGTACTGTTCTCTTGCTCCATTCATTCAACTTAGTTCTTTATTTATCAGGGGTCACCACAGTGGAATGAACCGCCAAATATTCCAGCATATTCTTTACATAATGCATGCCCTTCCAGCTGCAACCCAGTACTGGGAAACACCCATACACTCTTGCATTTACACACACGTGTAAGGCCAATTTAGTTTATTTAATTCACCTATAGCGCATGTCCATGTATAGCGCACCCTATTTAACACCCTAAACCCAAGCCAATATCATTGCAAGGTTACCTGTGCTTCCTTCCTCTGGCAGGAAAACAAAAACATGTGACATCATCGCCATCCCTCCCACTATGTTAATGTAATTCCACTCCACTCGCTTCTGTTTGTGATGCCGGAGAGCAGATTATGAGCATCTCCCTTCTCGTTTCTCTCGCACACACAAGCTATAAATCATTGAAGCGGTACATTTATTATGGTGATTAATCCCGGCCAGCCATGTTCTGTATTGATCTAGTGTGGTGCTGTAGTGCGCTTGGCTATCCCAATATGCTGTGGTCTGTTATTTGAGATATGTTTTTTTTGGAGTTAACAGTGGCTTTCTGTTCTTTTGTAGACTCCACAAACTCCAGTGAAAATATCTACACTATGATGAACCCTATTGGACCGGGAGGAAACAGACCCAATGTATGTATTACCTGGAATTTTGCTATGTTTTATTTTTCAGACGTTCTAAAAAAATACTGTTTGGGAGTGGTAAGATGTTTCTGGGGGGAAACAAAGTGTTCTGCGTTTGGATTTATTTGTTCAGAAATACATTAAAAACACTAATATTGTGAAAGATTTTTCTTTTACTATTTAAAAGTTGTTTTCTGTTTTAATTAATGTAATTTATTATAATGGCAAAGCTGAAAATTCTTCAGTGTCATGTCATTCTCAGAACCATTTAGATATTTTAATTGTTTTGTGGCATTTGATAACTTTTATAATCAATAAATAGTCACTATAGAGCAGTAATTTAAAATATAAGTATTTTGTCTTGACTGTGAGTTTTGTTTAATATATACTTTTATGCTATATCTATATCTGTATACTATATCTATCTATATATGTATGTATATATATACACACAGTTGAAGTCAGAATTATTAGCTCGCTTTAAATTTTTTTCTTTAAATATTTTCCAAATGATGTTTAACAGAGCAAGGAAATTTTCACAGTATATCTGAAAATATTTTTTCTTCTGTAAAAAGTCTTATTTGTTTAATTTCGGCTAGAATAAAAACAGTTTTTAATTTTTTTAACACAATTTTAAGGACAAAATTATTAGCCCCTTTAAGCTATATTTTTTCTCGATAGTCTACAGAACAAACAACTGTTATACAATAACTTGCCTAATTACCCTAATCTGCCTAGTTAACCTAATTAACCTAGTTAAGCCTTTAAATGTCACTTTAAGCTGTATAGCAGTGTCTTGAAAAATATCTAGTAAAATATTATGTACTGTCATCGCGGCAAAGATAAAATAAATCATTAATTAGAAATGAGTTATTAAAACTATTATATTTATAAATGTGTTGAAAAAATCTTCTCTTTGTTAAACAGAAATTGGGGAAAAAATTAACAAGCGGTCTAATAATTCAGGGGGGGCTAATAATGACTTCAACTGTATATATATGGGCTGTGCGATTAATCGAAATTGAATCGCAATTTGAAACATTGCAATTAGTTAATCGCAAGAGGCTGCGATATGAAATGTATATGTATTATTTAATTTCCCCCGCCCAGAGTAAATGTGTGACTGCCGGCTGTGTGTGACAGTCTTACTAGCCAATTGAGTGAGCACACTTGCGTTCTGCCCAATCAGAATTGCACGACGAACTATGTGGAACGTCCACAATAAAAAAAGAAGAAAACAAACAGGAAAGCGCGGACAAATATATATATATATATATATACACACAGTTGAAGTCAGAATTATTAGCCCCCCTTTTAATTTTTTTTTCTTTTTTAAATATTTCCCAAATTATGTTTAACAGAGCAAGAAGATTTTCACGTTATGTCTGATATTTTTTCTTCTGGAGAAAGTCTTATTTGTTTTATTTTGGCTAGAATAAAAGCAGTTTTTAATTTTTTTTAAACAATTTTAAGGACAAAATTATTAGCCCTTTTAAGCTATCTTTTGTTTCAATAGTCTACAGAACAAACCATCATTATACAATAACTTGCCTAATTACCCTAACCTGCCTAGTTAACCTAATTATTCTAGTTAAGCCTTTAAATGTCACTTTAAGCTGTATAGAAGTGTCTTAAAAAATCCAGTAAAATATTATTTACTGTCATCATGATAAAGATAAAATAAATCAGTCATTAGAAATGAGTTATTAAAACTATTATGTTTAGAAATGTGTTGAAAAAATCTCTCCGTTAAACAGAAATTAGGGAAAAAATAAACAGGGGCTAATAATTCAGGGGGGCTAATAATTCTGACTTCAACTGTATATGTTATATATTACTAACAGCGTTACTTTTTTCAGTAACAAGTAATCAATAGAATTACTGTTTCCCCAGTTACAACGCCACTGCCGTTCCTGATAATAAAATGCGCATTACTATAATTGAGAACACTGAATCGGATTTCATGCGAGCAGCGTCTCTCTCAGCCATAGGACCTCTCTTTCTGGGGCTGGGGCGGGAAACATAACCAACTGGTGATGATGATTGGTGTGTCTGTGAACAAGGTGTAACTGAGAACTTGATGATTGGCTTAGATAGAGTACATTTCCATGGTTTTCCAATCGGAGGCAGAGTAGGATGGGCATTCGCACACACTAATGACCAGGAGTCAGAATGATGGCAAATCCAACAAATTCAAAGGTAGCGTTTGCAAATTGGAAATATAAGCACTACTTTTCCATCGTTGAGGTGAAAGGCATGAATTTTTATGTATCGTGCAACTTATGCCCAGTCCCTCTGCGTCGGTGACAAGAATTCTATTCTAATGAAGCACCTCACGTCATCACATTAGTGGCTACACAGGTGATAACATGAGCTCTGCTACCAAAGGATGAGACAAAGCCACGACGTCAAAGCAATTAAAACTTGACTTTTCTCCATCGCAAACACTTATTAGTCAGACAGAATTAAACAGAATAATATCTAATATTTATAAGTTTATAGTAATATTTAATAACTATAGTAATGATAATATTTATAATGATATGTTGAATTTGATGGTTGTCTCTCACATTGTCCCACAATAACATTAAAATAGTGTAGATTAGGGTACAATGTTTTAGATTTATTTAGATTTTTTAAAGTAACGCAATAGTTACTTTCCATGGTAGTTAGATACTTTCATAATTATTTAACTCGGTTACTAACTCAGAAGTAACTAGTAACTATAACCAATTACTATTTTGAAGGAACGTGTCCAACACTGTATATTACTAATATTACTGAATGCTTTTAATTGGAAAAAACTGTCAGTCATGCAGTCATATATACAGTTGAAGTCAGCATTTTATTGATTTTTTTACATTTTTTATATATTTCTCAAATTATGTTTAACAGGACAAGAAAATTTGCACAGAAATTGAGAGGAAAAAAATAAACAGGGGGTGTAATAATTCAGGGGGGCTAATAATTCTGACTTCAACTGTACTGTATATCACTGACTGTTTTTGGCACATCTGTATTTGCAAAGCCACTGCTAAATTTTGATTCCCTTTTGATTTCCAGACATATTATGTATAAATGATTATACAACTCTTTTGAATACTTAATTCTGGTTAATTGTGGCATTCAGCAGTCAAACATTTGTGTATTATCTCTAGCTGTGCTCTTTTCTGTAGTGCTAGCTCTCACGTCACATCATGGTCTCTTTCTCCTTGCATAATGCTGCAATTTGAACTCGAATCAATATTTAATGTCCAATTATTTATTTATCTGCCAAGGAGTCATATAGTAAGTTTCATAATGTTCAGTCAGAGATAAATCCCTGGGATACAAAGGAAACCCCCTTAGTGTGATTTAAGACCTGCCTAGTTTTGTTTGTAATAAAGTGGTGCCTGATTGTACATTATGCTTTACTTGTATTAATCCTAGATGTCACATTGTGATCATTGTTTTCATATAAACAAATGTCTTTGGATGAATCAAAGGGGACTTTTTTTTTACTCTTTCAAATTATATTGCGTAATAAAGAAGTCCTAAATGACTTGGGGCACTAGATGTGGAGTGGTTGGTTGAATAGGATTGTTTTTATTTTCTCAGTTCCCTATGGGTCCTGGTCCAGATGGCCCAATGGGCGGCATGGGTGGCATGGAACCTCATCATATGAACGGATCGTTAGGTAAGCCTTAAATCTGCATTGCGCTGCACCATAATAATATTTTATGTAATCATACATCTATATACTGAATTTATTTGCTCTATTTCAGGCTCTGGTGACATGGATGGGTTGCCAAAGGTAGGAAAGGTTTACTTAGTCAGCATTTTTTTTTATTTTCACATCTTATCCTCAATTTGTCAAACATCACTTTCGCTGCAGAACTCACCCAACAACATGGCAGGCATGAACAACCCACCCGGCACACCGCGGGATGATGGAGAAATGGGAGGCAACTTCCTCAACCCATTCCAAAGTGAAAGTGTGAGTAGATTCTGACCCGAACCCAGAGACCTGCCGTTCCCTTCACCTGCCAACCATATACACTACTGTTCAAACATTTGGGGTCACTCCATGCTTGAAAACTTAAACGTCCCATGAAATTAAAATACATTTTTTAGATGTTAGTTTCAGGATATCTATTAGCTAGTGTGCTTCAAAACAATGCCAAAAGTTGCTTTTCGAAAATATAAGTCTGCTTTAAACATGCAAAGCTTGTAGTTTGTCACTTTCGACTAAAATGGATCAATGATTTTTTTCACGTCACCTATTCAGTTTCTCATCAAATCTTGACCAATCAAAAGCTCTCTAGTATCTGGCATGTCCCGCCCCCTTCAAGACACTTTTCATTTGATGCGCTTGAGCTCAAACACTCTCACTGGCAGATTTGTGATAAAAATGAAGCATCATTGGCTGTTTTTTTTTAAAGGGAGGAGCTACTCTATGTCCCACCCTCTTTTTATTTTTCAGTAGAGATTACGTCAAACATTGAATCAAAAATGCACATTTCAAAGCACTTCACGGGACCTTTAATTAGGAATGAACACGTAAATTGATCAGTATTGGAAGTAAAAACTTTTAGTGCCATCCTGCACATTATTTTGTACATTTTTATTTAAAGCAAAACGGAGAAATGTTGTTCCTGTGTACTTTTCATCAAAGGTTCTTAGGTTAAATATGGGTTTTAAATCATAAGAGAAAATAGTTAATAACATTTTTGAGATCAGATTAGCACTGTCGCCTCACAGCAAGAAAGTCTCTGGTCGCTGGAGTCCCGGCTGGACCAGTTGGCATTTCTGTGTCTAGTTTGTATGTTCTCCCCTTGTTCTTGTGGGTTTCCTCCGGGTGCTCTGGTTTCCCCAACAGTCCAAAGACATGCGCTAGGTGAATTGGGTTAACAAAATTGGCCATAGGGTTTGAGTGCATGTGTGAATATGAGTGTGTATGTGTGTTTCCCAGTACTGGGTTGCAGCTGGAAGAGCGTCCGCTGTGTTAAACATATGCTAAAATAGTTGGCGGTTCATTCTGTTGTGGCGATCCCTGATAAATAAGGGACTATTCATTAATAAAATTCATCAAAAAAAGTTATGTTAAAAAAATAAAGCATATGCATAAACCCTAACAGGTATTGAATAAGCATGCATCCTATTTTGTACTGAACGGTGCAAACTGAAACAAGAGATCCAGTAAAAAGCAGCGGAATATCATCTCTTACTAAGCACATGTTAAAAGGCAAGAGTTGAAAAAGCAGCAGAGAAACACATTAATATTATTAGATCAAAAGAATGTATTTAGATCAGTTTTAGCCCTCTTAGAAACTAATTGAATTACATTTTTCTTGCAGTAACTGTAGCAGATTTCAGTTAAATTATTTTGTAATACAATTATGTAACACTGTTATATGTAACTAATGAGTCTCCCACACTTGTCACTAATAATGATAACTGGGGATGGGAATTATCACTCAAAATATGTTTTTCAGCTTCAATATTTTAACATATATAAACTCACAAATCAATATTTTAGCTTCCTGTGTTTTTTATCTTGGCTTTCAATGCAATATATATATATATATATATATATATATATATATATATATATATATATATATATATATATATATATATATATATATATATTATAGACCCCAAATCTTTGAGCAGTGGTGTAGATCTGCCCAGCAGGCACTCAGAAGGCCCCACCTAGTGGACATAAAACGTATAACAGACCAGAATATCAAATATACTGTATACAGTATATAAACAAGAGAGAGAGAGAGAGAGATCGAAAATGATTCAATTTGTAAGTGTTAATGATTCAGTCCAATAGTGAGTGCTGGAATGGCTTCTGTTATAAAAGACCAGCAGTTTCCCGGACAGACGCTTATGTTGTTTATCTTGAAGTATTCTGTCCTGGGTTACTGCTTTGTCGACAGAATCACGCATCTTCTTGCTGTATTTTGAGACAGTGACTACGTTTATATGGACATCAGTAATCAAATTATTTGCCTTAATCTGAATAAGACCGTGATATGATTAAGGTGTTTACATGAGTTGCTTTTTGAATGTTCCTTTCATGATCCCATTTTAGCACATAATTTGGTTAATGTCATTGCGTCATCATGCTATCCACATTTCCCCCGGAATTTCATGTAATTTCGAGTGTTTCATTTTTAATTTGTTGACTTTTAGCTGCAGTTTGGCACTTTCACTTTTCACATTTCACGATGCAGATGCAGGTGTTGGTCCTTCACTGACTCGGTAGGTGCAGAGAATAGTGTCAAACAGCCGTGTGTGTATGGACTATCCTGTCATAAAATGCAGCAAAAATCCTACATAACAATAGTTTGATTGCAGTGTTTACATGTCTGTACTGCACTTCAATAATAAGACTAAAATCGGCATACTCCACGTCTTAATCTGATTTTTCTTTAGTTCGATTATGACCTTAATCAGATTAAATGAATCAAAAATCGCTGTTTACATGGTAGACTCATAATCAGAGTACTGTCTTAATCAAATTAAATGGGATTATTGGTGTCTATGTAAACATACTCAGTGATGACATAACCATCTTGTATTTGCTCTGTGTGGAGTTCTCATAATCTCACATCCCTATATACCCCCCACCCCTTTCTCTCTTTCCAGTATTCACCCAACATGACGATGAGTGTGTGATTTCGTCTGATATCGTTTTATTTGGGCTTTTCTTTTTCGTTTCGTTTTCAAACCTCCTCCGACCGCCCCCTTGTTCCTTTTTAACCCCGTCCCCTCTTGTCACCCGACCCCCGGAACCCTCTGCCCATCGGATCTCTGGCCTTTTCTGCACAGCCTTCTGGGACGTCCCACGAGCAGAGGACTCACATGAAAGTGGCCCATCCCGGCTTGTGCAAAATGGCCAGCGGCAACAGGAAACAGCCCCAGAGCCACAGGAAGAGCTTGTTGACTGAATCTCCCTGCCTCCCGGACTTCCTCCCTAGTTCAGGACACTAACAGGGCTGAACACACACAGGAAGGCAGGTGTATGTGTGTGTGTGTATGTATGTTTGAGCAGTTTCACCGGGCTGCTCGGTGTATGATCTTTACGAACTCACTCCACTTTTTTGATTCATTTTTTTTTTTAAATCTTGAACGGATGCAGTCGTTTTTACAGTGGAAAATATCTGCACCTTTTTTTCCTCCATTTTATCATGTAAATGCAAGAAGAAGCTCGTCGCGTTGGGTTCGGCAATGAACTTTTTCATTATTCTGTGTATGTATTGTATTATTATCAATTGTTGATTTTATTTTTATTTTGAATAATATTGTAATGATGATTATTGGTTAGGTTTTGATCGTTTTTCCGAAAGGGGCACATTGTATGTAAACCATGAATTTGACAGAAAAAGCACACATCCATAATGCACAAAAACGTGTCATGGCTTCTGCCGGAAGTCTGCGCTACGTTTTGTGTTTGCTGTGAAATCTTACCTCCCGCTGATTAAAAAGGTATCTTTTATTCTATGTCTGTGTACAGGAAATGTACAGTAGTTTTATTGTCGCTGTTGAGTAAAAACCAGCAGTGACTTTAACCTCTTCAGACCAGCCTGCGTCTCAAAAAACAAACAAACAAACAAACATGTTTTCCAGTCTAAAATGATCTGTAGACAGGAAGGGATGTCATACTAGAGCAGAAAAACGTGGAGTAGGTCTGTCTGTGTACTGCAAGATGGAAGCGTAACATGAAGGAGCGTAACTTGTAGTACGTTAGCAGTGTAACTTGAAGTTATGGAGACCCACATGTCAAAACTATGTTATCGGCAAGATGGCGCTGTACATCAGTTATTAATGTCTACACTTACCACAACTCTTAACCCAATCATCACCATTATTATTGTCTACACCTACCTCAACCCTAAACCCAACCATCATCGTTATTAACGTCTACACCTCCCCAAACCTAAACCCAACTATCATCGTTATTAACGTCTACACCTCCCCAAACTTAAACCCAACCATCACAGTTATTAATCGTCTACACTTACCACAACTCTTAACCCAATCATCATCATTATTATTGTCTACACCTACCTCAACCCTAAACCCAACCATCATCGTTATTAACGTCTACACCTCCCCAAACTTAAACCCAACCATCATCGTTATTAACGTCTACACCTCCCCAAACTTAAACCCAACCATCATCGTTATTAACGTCTACGCCTTCCCCAAACCTAAACCCAACTATCATCGTTATTAACAACTACACCTCCCCAAACCTAAACCCAACTATCATCGTTATTAACGTCTACACCTCCCCAAACTTAAACCCAACCATCATCGTTATTAACGTCTACACCTCCCCAAACCTAAACCCAACTATCATCGTTATTAACGTCTACACCTCCCCAAACTTAAACCCAACCATCATCGTTATTAACGTCTACACCTCCCCAAACTTAAACCCAACCATCATCGTTATTAACGTCTACACCTCCCCAAACCTAAACCCAACCATCATCGTTATTAACGTCTACACCTCCCCAAACTTAAACCCAACCATCATCGTTATTAATGCTACACCTCCCCAAACTTAAACCCAACCATCATCGTTATTAACGTCTACACCTCCCCAAACTTAAACCCAACCATCATCGTTATTAACGTCTACACCTCCCCAAACCTAAACCCAACCATCATCGTTATTAACGTCTACACCTCCCCAAACTTAAACCCAACCATCATCGTTATTAATGCTACACCTCCCCAAACTTAAACCCAACCATCATCGTTATTAACGTCTACACCTCCCCAAACTTAAACCCAACCATCATCGTTATTAACATCTACACCTCCCCAAACTTAAACCCAGCCATCATTGTTATTAACATCAACACCTTCCCTAAACTTAAACCCAACTGTCATCGTTATTAACGTCTACACCTAGCCCAACCCTTAACCCAACCATCATAGTTATTAACGTTTAGGCCCAATCCCAATTCTACCCCTTAGCCCTTCCCCTTACCCCTACCCCTCGTTTTGCGCGTGCCCGCCAAGGGGTAGGGCTGTCCCAATTCTCTTTAGCTTGAAGGCGTAGGGCTAAGGGCAAGGGGTATACACCCCTTCGAACGAAGATTTTTCAGGAGCACACTTGAAACGGAGGGGTAAGAATAGTTCCCAGAATACACCTGCCACAACGGCAGTAATGCTGAACCCGGAAGTCTGGAGATCCAGAAATTAGTATTTTTTGTCATTATTACGGATTTTTACGACAAACAAGCACATGTTTTATTATATTCATAACTGCGTTCATGTTTTACGGTCATGCTTTTTAAAAAAAACGCAAAAAAAACCCCGCTAAATTTCGCGATCTATAATCCCTAATAATAACTCTTGTACAGCAGTCCTACAACATTCTGACACTCGATAACACTCGAATACCCTGTCAGAGCAGTCTAGTGGCTGAAAATGAGCTTTTTACAGTGTCTGCTATAATGTTAATGTTGTTTTCATGTGTTTACATAGATGAATACGGCCACTGTGTAAATACACAGTACAGTTACGATCTTATTGCCACATTAGATCGTTATGATAACATAATATATGCCTTCAGTGATTTCCTGAAGATAAACACCACAAAATAACACTACTGCAATAACTACAGCAGTCATGATCGTCTGATCTCATATGAAGCAAGAGATCGTGATGACATATGATGACGTGTGCAGGTGTTGAAGTGCTGTCCCAATTCTTAGGGGTAAGTTTTGAAGCCCTTCCCCTTAACCCTCGGTTGTAAGGGCCAAGGGGAAGGGGAAGGGGAAGGGGTAGGGGTACAAAAATAGAATTGGGATTGGGCCTTACACTTTCCCCAAACTTAAACCCAACCATCATCGTTATTAGCGTCTACACCTTCCCTAAACTTAAACCAAACTGTCATCGTTATTAACGTCTACACCTAGCCCAACCCTTAACCCAACCATCATGTTTATTAACGTCTACACCTTCCCCAAACTTAAACCCAACCATTATCGTTATTAACGTCTACACCTTCCCCAAACATAAACCCAACCATCATGGTTATTAACTTACAGCCGCAAGTTGCGGAGACTTTCATACATGAAGCACTCGCCATTGTACTGTTATTTGCAACCACAGGGGGCCACCCGAGTAGGCTAACTGTCATGACAAAACGGATGAAGTCAGCAAGTTGCATGGTGGAGTTGCTAAATGAATGAATATATAATAATATGTCAAATGAATTGTTTGTGGATAAATTTGGAGAAAACTTATGAAAACATTTGGTGAAAATGTTCTCTGGTAAGTATTTCCGCCATCTTGCCAACAACATCTCAATGTGACATCTTGCATATTTCAATTGGATCTCAATAACTGCAAGTTACGCCTCTAACTTACTACAAGTTACAGCCCTTCATGATACGCCACGGTCTTGCTATCCGCAGACAGATGAAAACATGCTATTACACGACTTTACTATTAACTTGACTCAAACACAGACTCGCCGCGATCTCAACTTATTTATTCGTTGTTTTTGTTGAATGGATTTCTCGTGCACAACGTCTCGCATGCGACCCGTCAGGACATACTGTACACATGTAAATATGCCAGTCTGAGATACCTCTTGAAAGATTTGTATCGTTCTGTTCCTCATCAGAGACCCACATGCTATTCCTTCTGCATGAATCTGAACAGGGGCGCTTCTAGTCACATGACATTTCAACTGAGGTTCCTGTTGGCCCGGTGCTCATCATACTGGATATAGTTTCAGGTGTGGAAATGGAGTCCACCTCCTTAAGCACATTTTGTTAATTACGCGTTCTATATTACACCAAAAACATTAGATAGCAGTGCTTATTAAAATGTGACGGATCAGAAATGTGGAGTACTGAGTGAGAACTACATATTCCTGACAACCTTTGTTTCATAATATACATTTCATTTCACTATATGTTGCGTCTTCTAAACGTATGGAGTGCGCAAAATTGAAAATTCTGTCATAATTATTTTCCATTGCAATTTTTGTTTATACAGTGGGAATGGAAAACATTGATTACGATTTACTTTACTTTACACCATGTCCTAACAATATGTGATAAAAGCTATCTTTTCTATGTTAAAAGGAGTTTTCGTCCTAACTATCTGCGAAGGCGATCTGCAACTTAATTTTTATATATAGTAGTTTCTATTTCTGCGAATTCGCGACAGGAACAACAGCATAAACTACTATGAAAAAGATCACCTCAGGTGCTGAATATGTGCTTTATTCAGTGTTAAATAACACCAGTATTAGTTTAAATACCATGTTATGTGACATTCTGAATGCGGCAGCAGACAGTTTTTCTCTGATTTTGAAAATAAATGACTAGCAAACTTATAAACATAAACGTTAGAACTGTGTTTCATTGTAAGTCAACAACATCAGTCGCTCAGCATGCACTTTAATAGTGTTCATGAGGTTTAATATGTATTCATTCGATTATAAACCTGTCCTTTTTTGATCAGAGTGCACTATTCAGTGCTTCTGAATGGCTGTATTTAAATTTTTCCGTCGTTTCGTGACAAACTTTTTGTCGCTGGAATCTTGTCAGTTCACATGTTGTTAGGACACGATGTTATGATGCTAAATCTAATGAAATTAAGCAAATTCCAGACACCTTTTTGTCGATCTTATTAAACAAGAAATTTTAAGGATATTGAATGTTAATGGGAACTAAAACTATGGACATCAACATTTTTCAAAGTATCTTATTTTATGTTCTAAAGAAAAAAAAATGTCATACAGATTTGGAGAATAAACGATGACAGAATTTTTATTTGTCAGTGGACTATCTTATTAAACAAGATATTTTCTAGAATGTTGAAAGTCAACAGGAACTAAAACTATGGACATGAACATTCTTTAAAGTATCTTATTTTATGTTCTAGAGAAAAAATGCATGCAAATTTGGAATTACACAAGGAAGATTAAACGATGGCAGAATTTAAATCTTTTTTTCAGTGGACTATCTTATTAAACAAGATATTTTATAGAATATTAAAAGTCAATGGGAACCAAAACTATGGACATCAACATTCTTCAAAGTATCTTATTTTATGTTCTAGAGAAAAAAAAGTCATGCAACATTGGAATCACACAAGGGAGATTAAACGATGACAGAGTTTTCATTTGTCAGTGGACTATCCTAGTAAACAAGATATTTTATAGAATGTTGAAAGTCAATGGGAACCAAAACTATGGGCATCAACATTCTTCAAAATATCTTATTTTATATTCTAGAGAAAAAAATGCATTAAATGATGACAGAATTTTTATTTTTCAGTGCACTATCCCTTTAAACGAAATGTGTTTTTGGAAGTCTCCATGAAATGGTTATTAGGGGTCAAAAGGAACCGGTAAATATCAGAGCTAAATGCTAAAATCCTCCTGCTGATTACATAAACACACACAGACACACACACACACACACACACACAGCACCTATTTTTAAGTTCTCCACATCTCCACGACACGATGTACACAGAGAATCACACATTTATACAGCGTTTATCTTATTTTATTACTTTGTTTGTTTGTAAATACTGTAAAATGCATTTTGATATCATTGACATGTTTTGATATTTCAGTCACTACCAATGAATACTACCAGATATTGGGGTTACGCGAAAAAAAAGACAAAAAATATATATGTAAAGCAAAAGAACCCGTGTTTGTAGTTAAAAGAGTCGCCATTCTCTGTCCTTGACTCTGTTCCACTGTACAGATGTACTAAATCATGCAAATGTAAAGATTTTTGTCAGCCTCTACTTAGTAAAATGACGTCATGCTTTCGGAGAACAGGAAAGTAAGCGGTACCGTTCGCTCCACAGGAGGATGTTTATGCGGAGGGCGAAAGCCTCACGATGCTTGTCCTCACTTTGCACTTTCCAAACAGCAGCCCGCATTTTAATGTATATGGACATACAAGAACACAGCAAGTCGTCTCTTTGTGTGCTAAAGGGACCATGCATCGCAGACTTTACTATGAAGGATTTTTATCTATTTAAATTTTAAAAAACAAACAAAAAAAGCTTGGAGGAAGGATGTTTAAAAAAAAAAACAAAACGGAGGGTTGTGTCCTTCCTGTTCTCTTGAGATAGTGTTTTATAGGTTGCGGTCTCTTCTCCTCGGCCAGTCCTCTGTATGTAAACCACTCACGTTGTTGGCCATTTCTGTAATTCTATTGTGACGCTGTACGATACTGTAATATTAGCGCGGAGATGTGGCAAGAGAAAGAAAACAAAAAAAACCTCCTTCACCGATGTTCTTTCTGCCGAACGAAATACAGTATTGTGTATAAAGCAGTCTGTCTCCTGGGTTTGCTTTGTATTTCATGTTTAGGGTAGTTTGGATCCTTGTCTTAGGGACTCTTTCTGTCTTGTGTAGTAAATTAAGATGTTCTTTGTATGTTTCTTTATATTGTAAAGTTTCTTTTAGATTTAAAAGTTGCTTAAAATTTGAAAAAAAAAAAAGTGCTTCGATAATGTATTTTTTTCTCTCTCTCTCTCCCTTTCTCTTTGGTTTCTTTTCCATGGAGTTGTTGCATATTTTTCTTTTGCTTGTCCCTTCGTTGTAGATACAAATTTAAGACTAATAAAATAACATAACCCCTTTTACCAAGACTTCCTGCTCTCCCAGCTCTTAATTTATTATTAAACTATTGATTTTGAAAATGTGTGTGTTCTTCTTGTGAGCATTGTTCAGGTCACCTTCTGTGGTAAACTGTTTTCATTTTTTATTATTATTCTTGTGTATGTCTATGAAAGAAGTCTCTTATTCTGCATTTAGTTGATCAAAAATAAAGTAAAATAGTAATACAGGCAGTTCAGAATTATTAGGCAAATTAGTATTTTGACCACATCGTCCTCTTTATGCATGTTGTCTTACTCCAAGCTGTATACTCGAAAGCCTACTACCAATTAAGCATATTATGTGATGTGCATCTCTGTAATGAGAAGGGGTGTGGTCTAATGACATCAACACCCTATATCAGGTGTGCATAATTATTATGCAACTTCCTTTCCTTTGGCAAAATGGGTCAAAAGAAGGACTTGACAGGCTCCGAAAAGTCAAAACTAGTGAGATATCTTGCAGAGGGATGCAGCACTCTTAAAATTGCCAAGCTTCTGAAGCGTGATCATCGAACAATCAAGCGTTTCATTCAAAATAGTCAACAGGGTCGTAAGAAGCGTGTGGAAAAACCAAACCAAAGACCAAGGCGCAAAATAACTGCCCATGAACTGAGAAGAGTCAAGCGTGCAGCTGCCAAGATGCCACTTGCCACCAGTTTTGCCATATTTCAGAGCTGCAACATCACTGGAGTGCCCAAAAGCACAAGGTGTGCAATACTCAGAGACAAGGCCAAGGTAAGAAAGGCTGAAAAACGACCACCACTGAACAAGACACACAAGCTGAAACGTCAAGACTGGGCCAAGAAATATCTCAAGACTGATTTTTCTAAGGTTTTATGGACTGATGAAATGAGAGTGAGTCTTGATGGGCCCGTGGCTGGATCGGTAAAGGGCAGAGAGCTCCAGTCCGACTCAGACGCCAGCAAGGTGGAGGTGGAGTACTGGTTTGGGCTGGTATCATCAAAGATGAGCTTGTGGGGCCTTTTTGGGTTGAGGATGGAGTCAAGCTCAACTCCCAGTCCTACTGCCAGTTTCTGGAAGACACCTTCAAGCAGTGGTACAGGAAGAAGTCTGCATCCTTCAAGAAAAACATGATTTTCATGCAGGACAATGCTCCATCACATGCGTCCAAGTACTCCACAGCATAGCTGGCAAGAAAGGGTCTAAAAGAAGAAAAACTAATGACATGGCCTCCTTGTTCACCTGATCTGAACCCCATAGAGAACCTGTGGTCCATCATCAAATGTGAGATTTACAAGGAGGGAAAACAGTACACTTCTCTGAACAGTGTCTGGGAGGCTGTGGTTGCTGCTGCACGCAATGTTGATGGATTCTGTCAGTGTTTTGATCTGTTCACCATGAATGGCAGGCTTTTGAGTGTCCTTGCAAAGAAAGGTGGCTATATTGGTCACTGATTTGTTTTTGTTTTGTTTTTGAATGTCAGAAATGTATATTTGTGAATGTTGAGATGTTATATTGGTTTCACTGGTGAAAATAAATAATTGAAATGGGTATATATTTGTTTTTTGTTAAGTTGCCTAATAATTATGCACAGTAATAGTCACCTGCACACACAGATATCCTCCTAAAATAGCTCAAACTAAAAACAAACTAAAAACTACTTCCAAAAATAATCAGCTTTGATATTAATCATTTTTTTGGGTTAATTGAGAACATGGTTGTTGGTCAATAATAAAATTAATCCTCAAAAATACAACTTGCCTAATAATTCTGCACTCCCAGTATTGTTAAATGTTGTAATGACATTTAAAAATATTATCATTTGTTATTTTATCAGTTGGCATTTCTGTGTGGAGTTTGCATGTTCTCACCGTGTTTGCGTGGGTTTCATTTGAGTGCTTCAAAGACATTTGCTATAGGTGAATTGGGTAAGCTAAATTGTCCATAGTGTATGTGTGTGAATGAGCGTGTATGGATGTTTCCCAATGATGGGTTGCAGCTGGAAGGGCATCCGCTGCGTAAAACATATGCTGGATAAGTTGGCGGTTCATTCCTCTATGGCAACCCCAGATTAATAAAGGGACTAAGCCAAAAACAAAATGAATTAATTAATTTTTTTTATTTATATTTATTTATGCTTATTCTGCATTTAGTTGATCAAAATAAAGTAAAAAAAAAATAGTAATATTGTTAAATGTTAGTACAACATTTAACAATATAAAAAAAAAATTGTTACTTTATTTTATTATTATTTATTCTTATTATTTATTATTTTTATTCATATTTATTTATGCTTATTCTGCATTTAGTTGATCAAAATAAAATAAAAATAGTAATATTGTTAAATACTAACACTTAATAATATTATTATTATTATTATTATTATTTATTCTTTTTATTCATATTTATTTATGCTTATTCTGCATTTAGTTGATCAAAAATAAAGTAAAATAGTAATATTGTTAAATGCTGTAATGACATTCAACAATATTCTTATATCTTGCTTTTTATTTATATTTATTTATGCTTATTCTGCATTTAGTTGATCAAACATAAATAAAAAATATTTGTTCGACTAAATCCAGAATAAGAAACTTTTTTTTTCTTAAGCATAAAAAATAAATGTTTTAATTTTTTTTTAAATGTAATGTGTTCAGCAGAAATTACTCCAGGTTTCAGAAATGATCATAATATGCTGATTGCTGATGATGTGATGCTTTAAAAATTTTTCCAGTATTAGAACGTTATGCTAAATATTTTTATAAAAATAATTTGTTTACGATTCTTTGTTTGATACGATAGAAATGTCTTTACTATCAAATTTGGAAATAAATAATAATAAATTAAGTTTGAAAAATGAAACAAAACACAAGATTATGTAATACTAATTGCATGAATAACGAAGAAATATTAATTAGGGTGCAATACGGTGCAATATGACAATATATAGTGTGGTCACAATAAAAAACTCTATCATTTCATATCCTCTGCTTTATTTTGTGGTGTCACAGAATACTTTGTATATGATAATAAACATAAGATATTATAGGTATTATTAAGATATATGGTGGGTGTCACTGTGGCACAGTGGGTAGCACAATCGCCTCACAGCAAGATAGTCGCTGGTTCGAGCCTCGGCTGGGTCAGTTGGCATTTCTGTGGAGTTTGCATGTTCTCCCGTGTTGGCGTGAGTTTCCTCCGGGTGCTCCGGTTTCCCCCACAATTCCAAAGACATGCGCTATAGATGAATTGGTTAGGCTGAATTGTCCGTAGTGTATGTGTGTGAATGAGACATATGGGTGTTTCCCAGTGATGAATTGCAGCTGGAAGAGCATCCACTGCGTAAAAAACATGCTGGATAAGCTGGTGGTTCATTCCACTGTGGCGACCCTGGATTAATAAAGGGTTTAAGCCGAAAAGAAAATGAATGAAAGAAGATTTTTGGTAATATACAGTATAGGAGCACAATATTACACGTTGTATGCAGACAGAAACGAATGACAGCATCTTGAGAAAGTGGCAATCTTTAAAGTACAATGTTTACTTTGTTACAGATTGCATTTTATTTAGCGATTATATATATTTTATTTATTACATTTTTTTAGGGGTTATTAACCTTTAATGGATAGAACAGTCTAGAGAATTGACAGGAAATCGTGGGGAGAAGAGAGACGGAAATCAAACTCGGGTCGGTGCTATATGTCGGCGCACTTAACCACTAGGCTATTGGTGTCAACATTAGCGAGATTTTTAGTTTTATGTTGCACAAAAAAGTATAAATCAAGGTTTTTATTTTATTGTACAATAATATATCATTGATAAGCATAAGAGATGTCTTTGAAAGTTGATTAAAAACAATTACATTTTATATTATAACTTATAAAGTTGTAATTATTTTATCCATGCTTCTGTGGGTGGAAACATTGTGATGGTGAGTGTTATGTGGTCATTTACCAGGCTGTTCTGCTGTTCTCTCTCTCTCTCCTCTCATGTGGATGAAGACAAGTGCAGAAATCACCACTGCTTTTCTCCTATAGGGAGGCCTGTGAATATTAATTACTATGGTGAAACACTGACCCTTGGGCCGCAATTAATTTCAATTGAACTATGCCAGCGAGAAGTCATACAAACAGAAACAATGCTATTAAGTCTCCAAGGTTGTGATGTCCCTGAGGTATAGAAACCCTACGACTGCCAGCTTAAAACGTGATTCACGGATGAAAAAGGAAGTGCCGATTGAAATGTCGCCTCCATGCAGATTTACCAGTGTCAGACATATGGGAAACACACTACTGTGGCTTACTATTAATTATTTGTCTTTGAATTGGTTCCTCGGATGTCTGTGAGCTCTGAATCGGGTTTAAAATGGGCTAATCAAGGTCATAGTGTTTGTCCATATTGTCATATAGTGACTGTGACACTTTGCACAAACATTAAAACGACTTTATTTTAAACCACATTGTGATTATTAGCAGTGTGTTCCATTTTTTTTAAATTTATTTCCAATTTATATTCTAAAGCTCATTATGGTTCATTCATTTAATAATAATTCCTTACATTTATATAGCGCTTTTCTGGACACTCAAAGCGCTTTACACATCTCCTCATCCACCACCAGTGTGCAGAATCTACCTGGATGACACGACGGCAGCCATATTGCGCCAGACCGCACACCAGAGGAGACAGAGTGATGAAGCCAATTAGGATATGGGGATGGTTAGGAGGCCATGATGGACATATAGGTCAGTGGGCAAATTTGGCCAGGATGCCAGGGTTAAACCCCTACTCTTTTCAAAGGACATCCTGGGATTTTTAACGACCACAGAGAGTCAGGACTTCGGTCATGTCTCCAAAAAGAACTGGTTAGTAAACCATTTGTTATTTTTCTATTAGTCTGTTTACTCAAAATATTGATTGGAGGAAAGTTTGGGTATTACCTAATAAATATCTAAATACAAATAAAATCAAAGAAATCTCATTTAAGATACTACACAACTTTTACCCTGTTAAGCATTTTTGAACCAGATTTATTGAAGACATGGATGTCAATTATGTTCATCATACCCAGAAACAGTACCTCATATTTTCCGGCATTGTTCGTATACAACACGGTTATGGGGGATGGTATCCAAATTTATAAATGATAAAGTGCTGTCAAATTTTCTTTTACTGTTTGAATATTTTATTTTTGTTTTTTTGAACTATTATAAGAAGTTGGAAAATGAAGCCTATGCTATTAATCTTTTGATTATACTTACCAAGTTTCATATCCATCGATGTATATTTAGCAATCAGAAACCTCTGTTTTTAGTAGTACTTAAAGAACTAAATATTTATATAAATACCATTAAGGAGAGTACAAACAAAAAAGTTGTTAAAACCGTATATTTGTTTGACACTTTTAAGTTATTGTGAGTTAGCAAGGCCTAGCATTATTTATTTGTAAAAAAATTTTAAATATTTTTCTGTTATTTTATTTTGTTTTATCTATTGATTTTTTTTATACTTTTCATTTTTTTGTATACCTCTGGCATTGTTTTGTATGTATCGTTCTTGCATTAATAAAAAAATAATAATTATCGACCTTGTCATACACAAAAAAATGGTGGTATGGCTAAAAAAGGGTATATTATAAAGGATATATACAGTTGAGGTCAGATTTATTAGCCCCCCCTGTCTATTTTTTCCCCCAATTTCTGTTTAACTAAGAGAAAATTTTTTCAACACATTTCTAAATATAATAGTTTTAATAACTCATTTCTAATAACTGATTTATTTTATCTTTACCATGCTGACAGTAAATAATATTTTACTAGATATTTTTCAATACACTTCTATACAGCTTAATGTGACATTTAAATGCTTAACTAGGTTAATTAGGTTAACTAGGCAGGTTAGGGTAATTAGGCAAGTCATTGTATAATGATGGTTTGTTCTGTAGACTATCGAAAAAAATATATATCTTAAAGGGACTAATAATTTTCACCTTAAAATGGTTCTTAAAAAAATTTTAAACTGCTTTTATTCTAGCCAAAATAAAGCAAATAGGAATTTCTCCAGAAGAAAAAAACATTATCAGACATACTGTGAAAATGTATTTGGTCTGTTAAATATCATTTGGGAAATATTTAAAAAAGAAAAAATATTCAAAGGGGGCGAATAATTCTGACTTTAACTGTATGTTTGGATATAGCTAGAAACTCAATTTATTACATTTTAAAAAAAATGGCTTGCTGCTTGTTCAAGCTACTTATTTAAAATGAGTTGAAACAACACAATTATTGAGTTTTTGTTGGGACAAATTAAATGTTTCATGTTCAATCCACTTAAACTTGTAAAATTCAGCATTTTTTTACACTGTAGTTATTATGTTTCCTCTGATATGGTACTTATTAGGTTTTAGTCTTTAATTGAACAACTCTTAAACCTGAACTACATCATTGGCACAGAAAGTTTGAAATTCATATATTTGCATAAACCGATTGGGGTATACACTTAAAAAAGATGTGTTGCTTGTTCAAACTTCTTATTTAAAATGAGCTGAAACAACCATTCTTAAGTTTTTTTATGCCTGAGATACTGACTGAAAATCTTTCCTTATAGGCCCATTGTTTATTAAGACTTTATAATAAGGCTCTATTGGTTAACATTAAGCTAAACTGAAGATAAAAAGTGAAGCTCTCCACTGTTGTCACTGGCCTGCTTGGTTTGGGACATGTGGAGCTGTGCATTGATGGATTTGTTCTTCAGTGTTTGGACTTTCAACAGTGAAAATTAAACCACAGCAAAAATTCCTGTGTTAAATATGCAGTGTGATTTTTTTTTGGTGTTGTTCAGTGTTAAAACTGGAGTAGATTTTAATCCACAAGTGTGAAAGAGTGTATTTTTAAGCGGTTTTCTTTCAGTGTTAAACTTTTAACCCAATATGCAGTGTATTTCGTACTAGTGATGGCAAGTCGAGTTTTTTTTTACTCTGACAGGTTCTTACAGACAAACAGTGATCAAACCAGCATGTTTACTTACCATTTTAAAATGCAAAGAGTTGAATTGAAATTATTTCTGAAAAGATTAATGAACATGTCATAAATTAAAACTATTTTTAACATATTTAATCACTGTTATCTGTCACACACACCAATTGATAATATAGGAAAAAGGTAATATATTAACACTTTGAAGAGTAACACAAACTCCAGTTTGATGTAAGAATAAACTCTTACTGTGATAAAATGAACTCTGAGAGTAATGTACAAATTTCACACCTTAGAAAATGTTATTTTAACTCCAAAATGGAGGGAGTCATACGTACTCTCAAGCAGTGTTAAGTTAAACTCAAATTGAGTTAAATGTACACTGATTTTTTTTGCTGTGCTGAACTGAACTAAACTGAACTTCAACTCCGAAAAATAGACTGACACAGTTTCAGTTTCAATTTACTAGAACTTCAATATTAAGCTGCTTTGACACAAACTACATTATAAAAACACTACAGAAATAAAGATGAATTGAATTGAATTAATAATTCTAGTTGGTGGTGATTTCTTAATGAATGTTTAATAATTAAAAGTTGTAACTGTTTTCTTTAAGGAAGCTAATGATAAAGTTCAGATGCATATATCTAACATCATAACTTCTGTAACAAGCTATTTCTCAATGTTGATGTTGTAATGTTTTAATAATGTTAAACAATATTGTGGTGATATTGTACTAATTTTGCAGTTAAATTTGAACATTTATTTATAATAAAGCAAAATACAAAATTGTATATTTGTATAACGTTCTTTATAGATAAAGTTGTACCCTTTTTATTGCAGATAAATGCTTCAACTTGAAAATTTGATGTTGCCTATTCTGTTGTAAATGATACATTATAATTATAATAAAATGAAATAATGAAATACAAAACATGTGCATAACTAAGAAAACGCTTAAATATAATGATTCAATGTCAATAAAAGTAAAACTTCAATGTCAATTTTTCACAATAAATGTATATTGTGTTGTGTTGTGTTAATATGTTGAAATCCCAAAGTGAAAAAAAAGAGTTTTCTGTCTGGTCTGCTAAGAATTACGTAAATGAAATAATTTATTTACTATTTAAAACAGCGAGATCTGTTTTTTTATAGTACATTAGTTTGCATCAATCATTTGTATATTTACATTTTAATCCCAAAACAGTTGTTATTAAATATTAAATATTAAATATTTAGCTATTACAACAACTTACCTCAGACTCAGACAAAGCCCGCCATTTCAGCATCACTTAAATATTATGCGGTAGACAGTTTGGCCACTAGCTACTTATTAAATATAATTACTTGTGTATATTTACAACAGTTCTTTCCTAGTATTAAAACCATGACGTCTCTTGTCCTCCACACCCCAGGGTGGCGCTGCATCTGTGAGATTTTGTGCGTTCGGGTTCAAAGGTTGTTTCACCATCCTCGTGTTGTCATCGCTGTTGTGGACCTGTAAACTTCTACTAGAGGGAATCGAATAAACAAAGTAAGATTGCACTTTCTAATATGTGAACATGATATCTGACACATATTTTTCTTGTTATTTTACTTGATTTGGTTGTTACAGTGCAACGTTACAGTTACAGTTGTTAACGTTAGTGCACAAAATGACAGATCTGACGACACACTACTTGACTAAATTGTAATTCGCTAACGTTATATAATTTTACAAACGTAAACGCCATGCTTTTATTTTTCGTTTTAGTCTCTCATTTAAAGTAGAAGAGAATGAAGAAAGTTCTCACGATGGTTGGTTAAAACACGGCCATGTCAATATGGAGAATTGCGAATATTTATTTAACGTTACTGAAGCAGTCAGTGTTTTGGTTACAAGTAACATGTTGTTAACTAATATTAATCAAATTGTAAAGGTCTTTCTTGTTTTTTTCATACAGAATAATAATAATAATAATTGTGATTAATTAGCCCCGTTTATTTTTTCCCCCAATTTTTGTTTAACGGAGAGAAAAAAATTTCAACACATTTATAATCGTAATGGTTTTAATAACTCATCTCTAATAACTGATTTCTTTTATCTTTGCCATGATGACAGTAAATAATATTTTACTAGATATTTTTCAAGACACTTCTATACAGCTTAAATTGACATTTAAAAGCTTAACTAGGTTAATTAGGTTAACTAGGCAGGTTAGGGTAATTAGGCAAGTCATTGTATAATGATGGTTTGTTCTGTAGACTATCGAAAAAATATATAGCTTAAAGGGGCTGATAATTTGACCTTAAAATGGGTTTAAAAAATTTAAAAACTGCTTTTATTCTAACCGAAATAAAACAAATAAGACTTTCTCCAGAAGGAAAACCATTATCAGACATACTGTGAAAATTTCCTTGCTCTGTTAAACATCATTTGGGAAATATTTAAAAAAGAAAAAAAAAATTCAAAGGGGGTTCAATAATTCTGATTGCAACTGTATGAAATTATTAATATGAACAACAGGTGTGACTGTAAGACTAACAAAATATCAGCAAATGAGCACACAATTGTGCAAAAACCGAAACTGCTATCAATTAATGCGTTTTAAGTAGTTGCTTTTTTTTTTATTTAAAAAAAAAACTGTCTAAATCTAAAACGTGCTTTCATATTAAAAACAAAGTATACATACTTTGTATTAAATAAACCATTGTTTAGAAGTGAGTAATTAGTAAAGTAAAATCCCCCCAAAAGGCCAAATATAATATAAATAATCTTACAGTAATTTCACCAAAATGTGATAACTGGTTATATCTGTTAATATGTTAATTTGCCACTGGATTTTAAAATGGGTTTTTCAATTTAGATGTAAAACAAGGTATTTTGGAGGTTTTTCTACAACATGAACTCACACACCTCAAACATTTTAATTGAGTTACCTAATACAAACATTAGTTTATAAAACTAAAATGAGCTACTAAAATGGGCCTTTTTTTATAGATCAAATTATTGTCCAAGAAAATCTTTAAACTTATATTTGTGACTGCAGCACTTTATTAAAATCACAAGTTTGACCTTTCATTTTAAATGATCATGATGTTTAAAGGTGCTGTATGTAAGTTTTTGACTCTTCTAAAGCATAAAAATACCACAATATGATTGCAGATATATAAGAAAAATGCCTAGTGAACATTCTTGTTTATCTGAAAAACAATGTTAAAGTCGGTGGATATTCTGCTTTGAAAGTGTGTTTTCCGTTCTGGAAAGGCTGTCTATGTTTTGGTTATTTTAACCCGCCCACTGCCGCTTTAGCCAATTATATTTCAGTGCCCCGAGTTGGCTTGCTGGAAAATCGCATATTTAATTCATTTAGTCAGAAACGCGCTACGTGACGAGATTTGCAGTGATAAGCAATTTGGCTTGTTTGCACCATGCGACGACACATGACATAAATTTAAATACAGCCATTCGTAAGCACAGACTATGCACTCTCTCACGAAATAGTAAGGTTTCTAATCTAATTTATACATATTAACTCTCTTTAACATTATTAAATGAATATGCTGAATCACTGATATGTGTTGGTTTTGAGTCACAGTTCTGCAGTTCAATTTCAAAAGGTTTATTTTATTTTCAAGATCTGAGGTGAACTATCTGCTGCTGCTTTCAGTAGTATGTCATGTGGAATGTCATTCAAACTCACATTCTTAGCATTTAACACTGAATAAAGCACATGAGCTGTACCTGAGGTTGTTCACCTGTGAGAAATAGAAGGCGTTTCTAAAATATACATTTCAGGTGTTGGTTAGGACAAAAACTCTTTTTAGTATGAAAAAATATTTCCTCTATCATGTGCTGTTGCTTTTAGTTAGAAAACGGTTCAAATCAGCCTTTAGGCTCAATTGTCAGATACACTCACGTCAATCTGGCTACTAGCGCTTGCATGTGTTTTGATCCAGGAGTGCAATACCCAGTTCAACCACTGGGTGTCAAATTTACAGACTGCACCTTTAAAATGAATTTGTCACAGATTCTTTTTTCTTCTTCCTGCAGTCATGTCATACACTTGCATAAGCTGCCGTGTGCAGTTTTCTGATGGCGAGGTCCAGCGAGCGCATTATAAAACTGACTGGCACCGCTACAATCTGAAGAGGAAGGTTGCAGACATGCCTCCGGTCACTGCAGAAAACTTCCAGGAGCGAGTGTTGGCGCAGCGGGCAGCGGCCGAGCAGCAGAGCCAGGGCGGCGGACATGACGCGGCCTACTGCGCCACCTGCAACAAAAAGTTCTCCACCGACAACGCCTACACCAACCACATCCAGTCCAACAAGCACCAGCAGGCGGAGAAGAAAGCCCTGGCCACCGCCCAGGAGACTGTACAGCGAATGAACGAGAAGAATCTGGAGAAAGGGGCGGGGCTAGAAAAAGATGCACAGAATGAGGCGATTCAGAAAGCAGTTAAAGAGCAGCAAAGACACACCCCTTCCAAAGCCACACTCGCAGAGAAACGGGTCAGAGAGCGGCCTGACAAACCACCTCGGCTGCAGTGGTTTGAGCAGCAGGCCAAGAAGATCGCAAAAGAGGATGGTGAAGAAGAAGAGGAGGAGCAGGAGGAGGAGGGTATGAGTGATTACTAGGCCTGTCACAATAATCAATATATCGACTTATCGTGCAATACTTTAATATGACCTCAATCAATTTTGGTGTATCAAGATTAGGGCTGCTTGATTATGGGAAAAATCATAATCACGGTTGTTTTGGTCATAATTGTAATCACTATTATTCAAAATGAGTTACAGTTGAAGTCAAAAATATTCGCCCTCCTGTGAATTTTTATATATATATTTATTTATTTATTTATTTCCCAAATGATGTTTAACAGATTCAGGAATTTTTTGCAGTATTTTATCTAATATTTTTTCTTCTTGAGAAAGTCTTATTTGTTTTATTTTGGCTAGAATAAAAGCAGGTTTAAATATTTTTAAACCCATTTTAAGATCAATATTATTAGCTCCCTTAAGCAATATATTTTTTTGATTGTCTGCAGATGAAACTACTGTTATTCAATGGCTTTCCTAATTACCCTAATTAAGCCTTTGAATTGTGCTTTAGGCTGAATCCTTGTGTCTTGAAAAATATGTAGTAAAATATTATGTACTGTCATCATAGCAAAGATAAAAGAAATCAGAAGTGAGTTATTAAATCTATTATGTTTAGAAATGGGTTGAAAAAAAATCATCTTTCTATTTAACAGAGATGGGGGAAAAATATAAAGGGCCGCTAATAATTCTTCAACTGTATATATACAGTTATTTTCCTCCCTGTAAATAAGGAAATGGAAGTAAATACAATAGAATAAAAATATGAAACAAACTGTGCTTTAAGCATCTTCACTGTAAGAAAAAAAACTTTAAATACAGCTACAAAAGACCTTCAGTCAAGAGCAGTGAGTGATTTTTGTCCTTTTGTTGTTTGATTAATGATAAAAGGAGTCGGCAGCAGGAATATTGCGCGCTGTCACTTTAAGAGCAGTACAGTTCTGATTTATGGTTTCACTTTAACATGTCTTTTGATTCTCAACTCGTTTGTTTATTACACAAATGAGGATTAATATGAATAATCACCGCGTTTTGACACACATTTGCATGTATTTGACCATTAAAGCGCTTCAATTAAGATGACTTTAGATTTGTGTGCTCTGCTCGTCTCTGAGGCTGAGCCTTGGCTGAGCGCATACAACACCATGCAATCTCCTCTTTCGCGCTTTTAAAAACATGAATGATTTGAATCAATGAATGATGCACATTCCGTGCTGCAAAAGCTACATTACAGTACATGCTTTAAGTCATTTTCACTTAAAACTGAGCTTTGTAGAGCAACAAATCTATAAAGGTATGGAACTATTTGAGGATGAGTAAATTATTTTTTTAATACTATCCCTTTAATTGCACAGTAATTCTAATGTAGACATCTTACTGTCAAGTCTGTACTATGCTTAGAAATAATTGCATTATTCAAATTGAATTGAATGAACGTCAAACGGAATGAGAGCAAACAGTAAGCACAATTAAAAACCTTACTTTTCTGTAAATAAGTTCAACTCAAATTAGGGAGATAGTGTAGCTTATTATACAAAAAAACAAAATGCAGAACACTCAGCAAAGAGCCTTTCTGTAGCTTATATTGTCTAAAAACAAAATAATTGTCATAGATGCTACACAAAATATCACAACAATCAACGTACAGCTGTGATACAGCAAAATGGCTAAAATTTGCATGAGATGGAAGAGTATCTCCTATCCAGCATTTGGATGAGGTTTTTAAATCCCTCTTTGGTCACTACATTAAAAGGCACCGTATCTTTAGCGAGGTAGTGAGTTATGGCGTTAGTTATCTCCTGGTGCCTTCGTGATGTTTTTTCATACGGTGTAACAGCCGCAAACAACTCTGAAATTGTACTTTGCTGTTGCTTGCTACTAGATTCAGTGTCACTGGCAATTATTTTAAGTTGACTTTTTAGCAAGACGCTCCTCATATAGGCACATGTGGAGCTTTTTTAGGTGCTGGTTGTTGTATTTCCTCATGCTGTGGTAACAGTTCTCCGACAGCTCTTACAAATGACCTGTTTTTGTTTGGTGATTATGCCTTTGAAACCAAAATACGCCGTCATCCCACTGTTCATCATCCCCATTGTTTTATTGTGGGCGTTCCGCATAGTTCAGTTGCTCAATTTTGATTGGGCAGAACGAAAGTGTGCTCACTCAATTGGCTAG
This sequence comes from Danio kyathit, assembly GCA_903798195.1. NCBI lineage: Eukaryota > Metazoa > Chordata > Actinopteri > Cypriniformes > Danionidae > Danio > Danio kyathit. The sequence goes on along the minus strand of LR812520.1, from coordinate 48,232,131 downwards.
TAAAACTATCACACACAGACGGCAGTCACACATTTTCTCTGGGTGGGGGAAATTAAATGATGTATATTTCATATCGCAGCCTCTATTAGCTAATCGCAACGTTTCAAATCGCGATTTCGATTAATCGCACAGCTCTAGCTTATATTGCTATTTGCAATACAGACAGTTAATAATCTGAACTGAATCAACATTGAAATGAATTGTGCAAAAAATAATTCAAAAAGGAATTCACAACATTAGTTAATTTTATTTTTAAATAAGGAGAAACTATTTTGAAATGTTCTGTGGTATATAAAAAGATATAATTAAATGGGCCTACTACTAAGAATCTTTTTGTTTGATGAAAACTTTTATTGAACTGAACAGATTCAACATTGAACTGAACTGAATAATGATGCTACTATATTCTGTAGAGCAGTTTTATAGTTTATCAAATTTGTTTTTATAGCTGTAAAGTCTGTAATTAAGAATCACTATTTTTCTTCTCAGATTGGGAGGATGTTGATGAGGATGAGGAAATGGATGATGATGATGACGATGAAGAGGAAGAGGAGATGGAGCAGGACTCTTCATCTGGGGCAGCTCTTGCCCCCGGTTCAATCCCAGTGACAGACTGTCTGTTCTGCGGACATCATTCACACTCGCTCAGCCGAAACATAACACACATGACCAAAACACACAGCTTCTTCATCCCAGACATTGAGTATCTGGTGGACCTGAGAGGACTGATGTCATACCTGGGTAAGCTAGAGAGAGAATTGAGTTTATCTTTGATTGTTAGAATTTGAGAATTTGAATGTTTCTGTCCTTAATCTGTGTTTTTTTTTTCTGTAGGAGAGAAAGTCAGCGTTGGTAAGGTGTGTTTATGGTGTAATGAAAAAGGGAAGTCATTCTATTCCACAGAAGCAGTTCAGGCACACATGACCGACAAGAGTCACTGCAAACTCTTCACAGACGGAGACGCTGCACTTGAGTTTGCAGATTTCTATGATTTCAGGTACAGAGACAATTGTTAACATTTTTTTGAACATATTTTGTTTTGAGACTGTTTGTGAGTATTACATAATTTCTGATAAAAAAAACTACACATCAAAATAAGTATGTTAACTATAACGTTATATATTAATGTTTATTCAATCGCAAATAAGACATTGCAGTGAAGAAGGCATTTACTTCAATAATCATTTTTGTTTACCATTATTTTGTATGTATGTTAATTAGTTTTTAGAAAACTTAGAAACTGATTTTAACAAGCTTTTATTAACAAATATGTATAAATTGGCATTAATGAATATTAAGAAATGCTGTAAAAAATTGGTTTATTGTATTTTTTTCATTACACATAGTTTGTGTGGAAATAGAAATTCACCCAGTCTAATTTCTAATTACAAATTATTTATCTATTTGCGGTTTTATTTTATTTTTAATTTTTTTTTATTATCAAAATGTCATAACTTCTGGCTTAAAAAAAACTAACATTAGAATAGAACCAACAACCAGTGGATCATTTATTTACAGTGCATCCGGAAAGTATTCATAGCGCTTCATTTATTCCACATTTTTTTATGTTACAGCCTTACTCCAAAATGGATTAAATTCATTTATTTCCTCAAAATTCTACACACAATACTCCACAATGACAATGTGAAAAAAGATTTTTTGAAATTTATAAAAAAATAAAACTGAAAAATCACATGTACGTAAGTATTCACAGCCTTTGCTGTGAAGCTCTAAATTGAGCTTGGGTACATTCTATTTCCACTGATTATTCTTGAGATGCTTCAGCAGCTTAATTGGAGTTCACCTGTGGTAAATTCAGTTGATTGGACGTGATTTGAAAAGGCATACACCTGTCTATATAAGGTTCCAGGGTTAACAGTGCATGTCAAAGCAGATCCCAAGCATGAAGACAAAGGAATTGTCGAGGCACAAGGCTGGGAAAGGTTACAGAAAAATTTCTGCTGCTCTGAAAGTTCCAACGAACACAGTGGCCTCCATCATCCGTAAGTGGAAGTTGTTTGGAACCATCAGGACTCTTCCTAGAGCTGGCCGGCCATCTAAGCTGAGTGATCGGGGGAAAAGGGTCTTAGTCAGAGAGGTGATCAATAACCCGATGGTCACACTGTCTGAGCTTGAGCGTTCTTCTGTGGAGAGAGGAGAACCTTACAGAAGGTCAACTATCTATGCAGCAACCCACCAATCTGGTCTGTATGGTAGAGTGGCCAGACAGAAGCCACTCCCCGCCTGGAATTTGCCAAAAGGCACCTAAAGGACTCTCAGACCATAAGAAACAAAATTCTCTGGTCTGATGAGACTAAAATTGAACTCTTTGGAGTGAATGCTAGGCATTACGTTTGGAGAAAAGCAGGCACCGCTCATCACCAGGCTAATACCATCCCTACAGTGAAGCATGGTGATGGCATCATCATGCTGTTGGGATGTTTTTCAGCAGCAGGAACTGGAAGACTAGTCAGGATAGAGGGAAAGATGAATGCAGCAATGTACAGAAACATCCTGAGTGAAAACCTGCTTCAGAGTGCTCTTGATCTCAGACTGGGGCGACGGTTCATCTTCCAGCAGGACAGTGACCCAAAGCACACTGCCAAAATAACAATGGAGTGGCTTCACAACAACTCAGCAAATGTCTTTGAGTGGCCCAGCCAGAGCCCAGACCTAAATCCTATTGAAAATCTCTGGAGAGATCTGAAAATGGCTGTACACCATCGCTTCTCATCCAACCTGATAGAGCTTGAGGGGTACTGCAAAGAGGAATGGGCAAAAATTCCCAAAGACAGGTGTACCAAGCTTGTGGCATCACATTCAAAAAGACTTGAGGCTGTAATTGCTGCCAAAGGTGCATCAACAAAGTATTGAGCAAAGGCTGTGAATACTTATGTACATGTGATTTTTCAGCTTTTTATTTTTAATAAATTTGCAACAATTTCAAAGAACTCTTTTTTCACATTGTCATTATGGGGTATTGTGTGTAGAATTTTGAGGAAATAAATGAATTTAATCCATTTTGGAATAAGACTGTAACATAAAAAATGTGGAAAAAGTGAAGCGCTATGAATACTTTCCAGATGCACTGTATATTTTCTGAGACAGTCACTAACTCCATTGCGTTGTAAAATTTAACAAAAATTTTTTTTAAGTGTTTTGTTTTATGAGTAAGAATAAAATTAAGTTTTGTGTCTTTTACATGTACAATAGATTTCATATGTTAGTTTAGTAAAGGTTTACTAAGTTGTAAAATTGAGAAATAAATAGTGCTCACCATCACTGAGGGGGTTTAAATCTAAACATCAAAATATTGTATGAATGTTTTATTTTGAATGTGAGTAAAAATGATTTTCCTTATAAATATACAGGAGCAGTTATCCTGACGCTAAAGATGGAGTTGATGTGGAGATGAAAGATGGTGAACTGCCTGATGAAAAGACTGTAGAGTTTGACGACGAGACACTGGAGCTCACTTTGCCCTCTGGTATTTAACACATTACTTATGTTCTTTAGTTTACATGTTATTATGCACACATAACACAGCAGATTGAACATGTTCTTTGCTTCAAAGTAAAAAAAATAAATGTTAGAAATAACTGCAGTGGTACATTGATAATAAACTCAGACACCGCTCATGCTACTGAGAGGGATATGTAGATGAGTATGATAATATTTGCTGCGCTTTTTCCAATAACAAAATAAACATGTGAGAAAATATTACTGAAGAAATCATCTGATTATAGCATTTGCTTTATGTTGCAGGTGCTAAAATTGGCCATCGTTCCCTAATGAGGTACTACAAGCAGAAGTTTGGTGTTCAGAGGGCATTGGTTCCAGCACATAACCAGAAGGCCGTTGGTCGAGTCCTCAAACAGTACAAAGCTCTTGGGTGGACAGGAGACTTTGGTAAGTTATTTTACAGAAAGGATTTATCCAACATTTTTTTTTGTAGATGTTATGTAGGTCATTCAAGTCTTTATCTTTGTGCACCACTGACTGTTTAAAATGTATCTTCTTCAGGTAAGGGTTTCGTGAGCCAGCAGCAGAAGGACATGCAGTATGTACAGAGGATGAAGTCCAAGTGGATGCTGAGGACGGGCATGGGCAATAATGCCACCAAACAGACCCATTTCAGAGCTCAAGTCATGTTCTAGTCGTGTCTTCATCATCAGTAAACACAAACTACTACGACATAAAATCAACCCAAGAGACTGAAATAAGAATCATATATGTGTGCCGATTTAACTGAGAACTACTGCTGAAGGACAGTTCAAAAATCTAAATTTGCTCATCATTTAGTCACTCTTTACTTGTTTTAAATGTTTCTGAGTTTCTTTCATTGTTAAACACAAAAGAATATGTTTTGAAGAAAGCTGGAAACCTGTAACCATTGACGTCTATAGTGTTTGTTATGGAAGTATTTGGTTATGAGTTTTCAGGTTTCTTCAAAATATCTTCTGTAGTTATTAGAAGAAAGAAACTCATAAAGGTTTGGAACCACTTGAGGGCGATAAAACATACATTTTTAGGTCAACTGTCCCTTTAGGAGTGACTTGCAAATAAAACTGGTGTCCAGATTGGAGGTTGAATCAAAAATGATTGAGTTAATCTGTGATGAAACATTGTTTTTCTGGTATCTGGTGATCTGAATCATGTGCTGATCCACTATCAAAATAAGATTGCTACTTTAGGTTTTGTAAACCATTCAGAATGACCTTTACTACCCATTATAGTTTTATTACGGTGTGTAAAAGGCATAAATATCATATAGCACATTTTCCGCAATTGTAACAGTACATTGTTAATAAAATAAACAGTCAATCTCTTGTTTGTTATGTCTTTTTTTAATGAATCAAGACATTGCCTTTATGACTTAAAAAAGATCATTGTTTTGTTATACACGTGGTAGAAGTCAATATAAAATAGTAATGCATGAATACACCTAAAAAGAGCTCCTGGCCGATAGGTGGCGCTGTTTCAACGTACAATCCTGCTGGTTGTATCAAAGGTCACGAGGAAGTTAATCATAACATTTGAAATATCTAATGTGGAAGGCAGAATGTCAGAAGAACTAGTACGTCTATGAAATAATGTGATATCAGCTGAAGCTCACAGTATGTATCCTTCCCGATATGCACGTTAACATTTTGAATTGTAGCGAATGTCAAATGAGAATAACCAAAGCTGGATGCTTCTAAACTTCACGTTAATCCTTCAAGGCAAAATGTCGACAGTATAATGTCGACAAATGTTACAAACATTTGTTGTTAGTAAGTCAAATCGCTTCAGCAGCATCTAACGTGTCTTTCTATCTATCTATCTATCTATCTATCTATCTATCTATCTATCTATCGGTCGGTCTGTCTGTCTGTCTGTCTGTTTAGTGTTGTGATATATTTGTAGGGTTGTCATTTCTTACTATCCCTAAATAAATACGACTCAAGTTAATGTGAATCATAATAATATGTCTATTTCTGGTATATTATGCATAGTAGTACATAAGCACAGTTTTGTCCATTGGGAAAGTAAGTACTCTGCTCTCTTCAGCACAGATATGGGGATGCTTCAGAGGTGCACACGACTCTCTTTGAGGTCCACATATATGTGGTCAGTGTGTCCTCAGTACAGCACTGCAGTCGCTGCCCGAGAGACCCCAGACAGAGCTCTGATAGTGCGCTGGGCTCAGCATCGTGGTGTGCACAACAGCAGACGACTGGGAGCAAATCCAGCCAACCCCAGTGCTGCTCCTCCACGCCTACCCTTCTCCAGGGTCACACAGGAGGATCTGTCCTTCTTCAGAGTGCTACTGCCTGGAAGAACCATCACTGATCCAGACCTGCTGAAGTCCAGTAATGTAGACTGGCTTAAGACTGTACAAGGTGAACTAGATTTCCATTCGCTAAAGAGTAATATTAAAGATTTATATGTTTTAATAGTCTAAATAAGTGTTATATAAAAAAAATAATGATATATTAATATTTTTTTTTCTGATCAAAAATTAATGACTACAATACAATTTTAATATAGTTAATAAAGACATCAAACATTCAGTGTACCAATAATTTGTATATAAAAAAAATACAATACAATATTTGAAGAGCAAGAATAGTTCGATGCCATAATAAAAAAAACTTTAAGGATCACAATGAAGCCTCAAAATGCTAATTTTTGTTTTAAATCTTCATACTTTTTTAACTTTTATTTATTTATTTAATTACTTATTAACTTTTATACTACTAATTTGCCATCAATAAGTATTAAAAAAAATTTCATTATATTTTCATTTCAAGTAGAAGTGGACAAGTAGAGGTCAGACAATGTACATTATATTTTTTTGTAAATATGTATAAGTTTTTTGCTGAAAAACAATAAATTTTTTCTCTCCATATTTTGACAAGTGATTTGAAACAGTAAAGTTGGCAAAGTTAAAATAATTTGCGTTTGATGTGCTTTCTACATATATAATTTTGTTTGAAATACCAAAATATAAATAAATATGAAGCAATGATTTCTGGGATTTGGCCTCCTCAGCTGAATGAACAGGTTTCGTCTAATTGGTTAAAAGGATTTAGATACCTGGGTATTATTCTTACTCCCAAGCCTAGCCAGATTTTTGAGGCAAATTATACAAATCTAATAAAACAAATATAAAATTATTTTAAAAGACGGGAGGTTCTTACTTTCTCAATACTGGGTAGAATTGAGGTAATAAGAATGAGCATATTACCCAGACTTCATTTTTTGTTCCAGTCTCTCCCAGTAAATGTGCCTGTCTCAGAATTTAATTTGTTAGATAAAATATTTGGAAAATTCGTATGGCAGAAAAAGAAAGCTAGGGTAAAATATAAATCATTGCTTTTATCAAAGGATAAAGGAAGTTTAGGCTTACCAAATCTAAAAGATTACTACTGGGCAGCTCAGTTAACTGCAATAGTAGCTTGGATTAGAAATGATAAAGAATCAATATAAGTCGAAATAGAACAAAGCACAATAAAAGAGACATCATTGTCCGTTCTACCTTTTATAAATGTAAAACTGGCCCCAAAAATTTTAATTGATAACCAATGGATAAAACATACTTTAAAAATTTGGAATAAAATTCAAAAATGTTCGGAGATCCAGAATCTATATCCAGGGCCATGCCTATAGTAGGAAACATTGAGTTTCTCCCATCTGTGTGGAATGGTGGATTTCAAATATGGGCAGATAAAGGTCTTATAACAATAAATCAGTTATTCGTTGGAAAATAAATTAAATCATTCTCACAACTCCAAGAACAATTTAATATTTCATCTAAAGATTTGTATAGGTTCTTCCAAATAAGACATTACATTACAAACCATAAAGATAAAGCTCTAGTCATGCAAGAACCAAATAAAATAGAGGAACACTTCATAAATATTGCAGAAAAAAAACATTCCAGCTAAAAAACACGTCTCCCTTTTATACAAAAGATTAGCAACTGATACTGTACAAAATACAGATCATGTTAAAGGAAAATGGGAACTAGAACTAAATATCATAATTGAGGATGAGGTCTGGATTGAGTTATGTGAAGGATGGCATAAAGGAAATAATAGTCAATTATGGAAAGAATTTGATTAGAAAGTTAAAATGAGGTACTTTAATACTCCTTTTGTAATTTCTACATATGTAAAGGGACATATCTTTTGCTTTGTGTTGGAGAAAGTGTGGTAAAACTGGAGATCATACCCACATTTTTTGGGACTGTCCTAAGATTTAAGAATTTTGGAAAAATGTTAAAACAGAAATAGATAAGATATTAGATATAGAAATAGCCCTTGATCCAGTTGTGTGCTTACTGGGAGCACTGTCCAAAGAAATGTTTATTGAAGAAACAAGATTTGTCCTAATAATATCATTATTGGTTGCAAAAAAAATGATAACAGTACATTGGGTGGAAGAAGGTTCTCCAAAGGGTGCTCAGTGGATTCAGAGATTTAAACAGGTCTATATAATGGAAAAAAATGACTGCATGTCTACAAATTAAGACTGATATTTTTCTGAAGAGGTGGAAAAGTATTACAACATATTTAGATATGTATATTTAGAGGTTACTTAACCTATCACCAGTGTAAATTGGAGAAACTACAATGTAACACAATGTAACTTCATGTACAAATGTATCCCCTAAAAAGTAATTATGATGCCAGTACCTTTTATTTATTTTTTCTGTCAGGGGTTAAAATGTTGGGGAAGGGGTTGTTCTGTAAAAAATATATTGAAAAATCTTAAATAAAAAGTAAAAAAAAAAATGAAATACCAAAATGTATATAAAATATACTTCTCTCTTACTTTATATATAAGATAAAGTAAATAGTTTTAAGCTATTTAATTCTATTTAGAAAAAAAAGCATAATGTTTGAGTATTATATTAAACATAAATGATTAAAAAGTAGTGACATTTTAATGAAAGGTGATGTTTTTTTTCTGTCAGGTTGTAGTGATGTTCTCCTGAGACCCAAAACAACAGAAGAGGTCTCTCAGATTCTCAGGTCAGTTTTCCAGGATGACGCTGCATTACAGCTATATTTGAGTTGTTTTGTCAGCTCCACCGATGTGTCTCCACAGGTACTGTAATGAGCGTAATCTGGCGGTGTGTCCACAGGGAGGAAACACGGGTCTGGTGGGAGGAAGTGTGCCTGTGTTTGATGAAATCATCCTCTCCACTTCTCTAATGAACCAAGTCTTCGCCTTCGACAATATCTCAGGTGTGCATATACACCTACAGTAGATCTTAGTTTTGCTAATCACCTCATTATCTGTCATGACTTTGCGTAAAGCATGTGACATTAGTCAGTGTGACAACTTAAAGTTGCCTTTAAATGGAAGTTAAGATGTTCTTTTATCCACTGATGGGATGTAAATACACTAGAAATAGTCATGAAATGAGAAAAAAATGTAGGGCGGTGCTTGATTTTGTTCTTTGGGAACCGATTGGATTGTTATTGCTAACAAAATAAAGGAAGATTGATAAATGGACGAATTTAGAGCAGAAACGAGACACACCCTCATAGCCCCGATCTTAAGGCATTTCATGTGACCAGAAGTGAAGAAAAGTTGTTTTGAGGGCGAGGGAAGGTTATGATATTAGAGGATATTTAAAGATTCTGAGGGCAAATTCATTTTTAGGAAATAAGGAAGTGTACACATACTTTATTTCTAACAAGCAATACTGTATACATATAAAAACAAGTACTCAGTTTTGATTTCATGGCAACTTTAAATAAAAATGAGCACATTTTAGGGTAAAGAAATGAAGTTTTCACCATACTTCAGTTCATTAGCTGATTATATTTTTTGTGTTTATATTTTCTAAGTTTTTAAAAATGTTATACTCAAATATGTGAATGGGGTATTATTTAATTAAATATGGGATAATTTGCATACATTTATAGCACAAAAATCTTAACATCATTCATTCTTTTTCCTTTGGCTTAGACTCTATTTCAGGGATTGCCACAGCGGAATGAACCGCCAACTATTCCAGCATATGTTTTATGCAGCTGATGCCCTTTCAGCCACAACCCAGTACTGGGAAACACTTATAAACTCACACACTCACATTCACTACGGCCAATTTAGTTAATCCAATACACTTATAGCGCATGTATTTGGACTGTGGGGGAAACCAAAGCACCCGGATGAAACCCACGTGAACATGGGGAGAACATGCTAACGGCACACAGAAATGCCAATTGGCCCAGCCAGGACTTCTGGCAACCATCTTGCTGTGAGGCGTCAGTGTTAACCACTGAGCCACCGTGCAGCCCTATCTTAACGTTAGAAAAAGTAAAAAAAATAATAATTTTTGACACGTTAGAGTTACAATTTTACCAAGGAGATTTTGGGAATTTTTATCGGTCTGTAATTCAGAAATTAATAAGAGCAAGATTTTTTTTTTCAGAATACAGATATGAAGAAAACTTTGAAGTTTTACCTGTAAAAAGTATTGTAATTGAAACCTACAGACACATATTGAAAAAGTGCAAAAGTGATTTCTGTACCTTTTAGTGAAAAGGACTTTTTGAAAAGCTGAAAAGTCCAAAATCTATCAATAAAAGTTTTATTGTCTGCAATGTGTCACCTTAATACATTTCTTTCTAAGATTGGCTTGGCTTTCAGGTATCCTCACTTGTCAGGCAGGCTGTGTGTTGGAAAACCTGTCTCACTATCTAGAGGAGAGAGACTTCATCATGCCGCTGGATCTCGGAGCGAAGGGAAGCTGTCATATTGGAGGGAATGTGTCCACTAATGCAGGTGGTCTCAGACTCCTGCGCTACGGCTCGCTTAGAGGGACAGTTCTGGGCCTGGAAGTGGTGAGCACATGTAACTTTAAGAGATTCACACGAAAAATTACTCAAGTTATGTGATGGATGTATGTGATGGTAAACATTCACTCTTATAGTTTTTTTTTTTGACTATAGAAGTCAGTGGTAACATCAACTGTTTAGTTAGCAACATTCTTCAAAATATCTTTAACAGAAAAAACTCATATAGGGTTGAAATAACTTGAGTAAACAGTGAGTAAATTGACATTTTTGGGTGGCCTTTGACTTACATTTATCTATGTGTGATTCATGAGCAGTGTTCTTGTCATATTCCATTGCCCACAACAATATTTAAATGCCCAATTTTTTTTTACTTGAGAAGGATTGTAAAAAAACAGCTTTTACTCAAAATGTCTAGCTTTATAAAATATATAGAGCTTGATGTAAACTACCTAACAAAAATCTTGTTGTCGATCCTAGTTGTAAGAGCAACACATAATAACTTGACTTCTAGTTGATGATTTGGAAAAGTGGCAGAAGGTAGATTTTTCCAATGAATCATCTGTTGAACTGCATCCCAATCATCACAAACACTGCAGAAGACCTACTGGAACCTGCATGGACTCAAGATTCTCATAGAAATCGGTCAAGTTTGGTGAAGGAAAAATCATGGTTTGGGGTTACATTCAGTATAGGGCGTGCAAGAGATCTGCAGAGTGGATGGCAACATCAACAGCCTGAGGTACAAAAGACATTTGTGCTGCCCATTACATTATAAACCACAGGAAAGGGCAAATTCTTCAGCAGGATGGCACTCCTTCTCATACTTCAACCTCCACATCAAAGTTCCTGAAAGCAAAGAAGGTCAAGGTGCTGCAGGATTGGCCAGCCCAGTCACCAGACATGAACATTATTGAGCATTTCTGGGGTAAAGTGAATCCAAAGAATCTTGATGAACTCTGGGAGTCCTGCACAAATGCTTTCTTTGCCATTCCAGATGACTTTAATAATAAGTTATTTGAGTCATTGCAGTGATGTATGGATGCAGTCCTCCAAGCTCATTGTCTAAGCAAAGTCAGACCTTACTGTCCTAATTATATAATTAAAAATCAAGGCATGATCATATTTTGTTTTGGTAAAATAAGCATAATCTAGAGGCCTTTGCCTTTCATATAAGCCACTTTTGATACCAAATGATCAACTAGAAGTCAAGTTATTATTTGTTGTTCCTAAAACTTGCATAGGCGACAAGACTTTTGTCAGGTAGTGTATATGGAATTATAAGATTTTATTGATTTACATGACATTTCCAGTTAGGCAGCTAGGATTTACATTGCTTAATCTGTTTTTTACCTTCTTCTTTTATTGTATTTTAAAATTGTCTTAGCAAATCTTAAAAGAGATGAATATTTCAAAAAGAAAAAAAAGAAAAAACTATTAAAAGACAATAAAAAAATAATTTGTTGTTATTTAAGCAAATCTTACTTAAAAGTTACTTAAAAAGAAAATAATAAAAAAAAATGAAAAGATAATTAAAAATCTGGGTTCTTGTTATTTTAGCAAATCTTTAAAGGTATAGTTACTTTAGTTACTTGCAAAAGGAAAATTATTTTAAATAGAATTAAACTACAATAAAAAAAAGATTTTATTTGACTTTTACTTTTATATTTGAGCAAATCTTTAAAAGGATCATTTACAAAAAAAATGATCATCATTCACAGACCTTTGGTGTTCTTCCAAAATTCCACCAAAAAGAGATTTTTAAAAATATACTAAAAGCCAACTCATGCTGTATTTTCTGGGTTGTATACTGTAGCATTTTGTGAAAACAAAAAAACAAACCTAAACTCAACAACCATCTTATTTTGTCCTATTTTAAATAATTTGAAGTCATCTTTGTAAGTTGGCACTGGCCACTATGATTAGATGATGATGTTAAAAAATACATAATTAGTCTAGATACTGCATCTACATTCATGCTTCAGTCGTAGGCTGTAATCTTTAAGAGTCAGAAATCCCCTACTTGTTATAATAATACATATTTTCTCTGGGTACAGGCAGTACTGAGCTGAAATTATAATAAAGCATCTCTGATGAAAGGGATCCAAATGTGCCTAAATGGCTCTGAGTTGTATTTCTTATCCTTCTTGTTTGTGTAGGTTTTGGCAGATGGACGTGTTTTGAACTGTCTGGCCACACTTCGCAAGGACAACACGGGTTATGACCTCAAGCAGCTTTTCATTGGCTCAGAAGGGACATTAGGAGTCATTACTGCTGTTTCCATCCTGTGTCCCCGCAAGCCTAAAGCTGTCAATGTAGCATTTTTAGGTAAAACACACATCAGAAACAAAGCACAATTCAAACTTGCTAAGATGTTAAGGCAGGGTATCCGCGGATCTTTAAACGGTCTTAAATTCCATAGTATAAAGATAATTAGCCTTAATTAGTCTTCAAATGATTAAATCTGCATTTCAAAGGTTATAAAATTGCAATCTAACCGACCCCATAAAGATAAAATAAATGCTTGGATGGTAATTCATTAGTTGTGCTTTTTTAAAAAAAATTATACTATACATTTGAGCCCAGTTTCACAAACAGGGCTTAGCTTAAGCCAGGACTAGACCTTAGTTAAATTAGGCTATTTAAGCCACATTTATAAAAACAGCCTTAGAAAAATACATTACTGGTGTGCACCTGTAAACAAAAAATGACACTGACATATTTTAAGACATCTTACTGCAAGTTATTTTCAGTTGAGACAGCTCAAACATGCAATTTAATCCAAGACTAGCCTTAAACCTTGTTTGTGAAACCGGGGGTTGGTTTTCTTTTCATTCTGTGTGGTATTAAAATGGTCTTAAAAAGTCTTAAATATAACTCTTAAAAACCTGCATATTCCCTCTAGGGCAGGGGTGTCAAACTCAGTTCCTGGAGGGCCGCAGGTTTAGTTCCAACTCTGCCCTAATACGCTTATCTGTAGGTTTTAGGTTTCAAACAAGCCTGAAGGACTCAATTAGTTTGATCAGGTGTGTTTAATTATGGTTGGAACTAAACTGTGCAGAGCTGCGGCCCTCCAGGAGCTCAGTTTGACACCTGTGCTGTAAGGGCAATTCACACCAGGTATGATAACTGTAATGATAGCTATTAAGTTTTATAAGCATTCTTATTCTGTGATGATTATAATAAAGTCTGCACTGATTCATTTTTAGAATGTCGAACAATAAAATCATTGATAGTCATCATTCAGAATCGATTAGGTTTTTAAGACTTCATGGCAGACTTCTAAACAGGCCCGTAGCCAGGGGAGTTCGGGTGGTTTTGAAAGACCTATCCCCCACTGACAAAGGTCCAGAATTTGCCATTGGTCCAGAATTTTTGCCCCTATTTTCTCATTTATGCTATTTTGACTACTATGCCATCATAAATTGTGGAAATAACCCATCCAAGGTTTTAAGACCACGCAGAATATGGCGTAAGTGAAGTCATGTTTTAATTGTTTTTAATTCAAATGGCCAAATTCTGGCTGAGGAAAGTTGAATGTGCTGGCCAGTTTGTTATATGTCTAATAAATGACAACAGGCTACATTGTTTTTCTCATGATACAGTTGAAGTCAGAATTATTAGCCTCCCTGAATTATTATTCCCCCTGTTTATTTTTATTCTCAATTTCTGTTTAACGGAGAGAATATTTCTTCCAACACATTTCTAAACATAATAGTTTTTATAACTCATTTCTAATAACTGATTTATTTTATCTTTGCCATGATTAAATCTTTTACTAGATATTTTTCAAGACACTTCTATACAGCTTAAAGTGACATTTAAAGACTTAAACTTTATACAATTTATTGTATAACGATGGTTTGTTCTGTAGACTATCGGAAAAAAATTTTGGCTAATAATTTTGACCTTAAAATGGTTTTTAAAAAATTCAAAACTGCTTTTATTCTAGCCGGAAAAAAAACAAATAAGACTTTCTCCAGAAGAAACAATATTACCAGACATACTGTGAAATTTCCTTGCTCTGTTAAACATAATTTAGGAAATATTTAAAAGAGAAAAATAATTCAAACAGGGTTTAATAGTTATGATTTCAACTGTATATGATGTAATAAATTTGTATTTTAAAATAAGTTTTTTTTTTTCATATTTGTTTATTATAAATCTTTAGGAAATATATTCGGTACATCAAAAATTATGGCTTTGATGACCATCCGACAAGCTAATCCAGCTAAAAATAGTGTTTAAAATGTCACCAAATGGAGTATTTAAAGCTCATAATTAAATAAAAAATGAGGCGAATAACTGCAAAAAATCCACTTTTTGAGAAAAAAGAACCACCCCTTTGGCTGCCTCTTTCGCCCACCAGGCTGATAAACGATGTTGTTTTGTTATTGTTGTAGTTATCTTTAATGTGTGGCTAAATCAGCTCACCGCAGTTCCTTGTGTGTCCTGCAGGGTGCTCCAGCTTCCAGCAACTACTGGAAACATTTCAGTGTTGTAGAGGGATGCTGGGAGAGATCCTGTCTGCTTTTGAGTTTTTAGATGCCTCCTGTATGAACCTTCTGGAGAAGCATCTGAAACTCACCAACCCCATCACAGGTAAACAATACTACTACTGGTAATTAGATTTTTGGGATGAAATTGTGATGTTATGGAAATAGCAGTAGATCTTTTTGTCCCATATTGTGATGTTGTTAAAGACAAGACGTGCCATTTTGCTGTATGGATCAAGTTAAATTGGTGGGCTTTATAGACAAAATAAAAACAACTCAAGTAAACTGTCTACTTTATTGTTAAAAAATAAAATATCACAATATGGGTAAAATATTCCATCATTGATTTACCATAACAGAAATGTTTGTGTAAAAATAAAACAACATACTTATTATGATCTGTACTTAATAATTATATTTCAAAAAGAAAGTGATCATTCGATCATACTAAATGTTAAATGATTTTTACTTCTTTATAAAACATTTTGCTGACAAATGTCTCGTAAAAAACTAGTGCTTTAAAGAATAGTGGCAAAATGTGCTTGACAATATATTTTGGTAAACTATTATACAATAATCTTTTGGTAATTATATTAAAATGTATGATAGTCAGTGTTTTTTTCTTACCTAATTAAATACTATAATAATTAATTAATACAATAAATTTTACATATTTGACCCATTTATATTTGAGAGTAATAAATTATCAAAACAGCCAAATGGTCAAGTTATGATATATATATTTTTTTAATTAAGAGAGTTAGTGCCAGTAGCCGCATGGGCTGTGCACAAATATACAGTATAGCTCCATATAGTTTACATATACCGAGGGGAAAATAAGTATTGAACACATCACTATTTTTCTCAGAAAACAAATTTCTAAAGGTGCCATTGACTTGAAATTTTCCTTGGATGTTGGTAACAACCAAAGATATCCATATATGCAAAGAAAACAGATCTAATTAGTTTACAAATTAAGTTATGTGTAATAAAATGAAATGACACAGGGGAAAAGCATTGATCACATGAAGAAAGGGAGGTGTAGAAAGGCAGTGAAAGCCAAGACGGCAGCTGAAATCTTTCAGTAGTTATTCAGTAGTTCTGCCCTTCCTCAGTGTGTAAATGAATATTAGCTGCTTCAGTCCAACATCTACATTATCAGGATGATGAAGATGAAACCAGGGTGGTCATTTCAGCAAGACATTGATCCAAAACACAGCCAAGGAAACTCTCAAATGCTTTCAGAGAAAGAAAATCAAGTTGTGGAATGGCCCAGCCAATCACCTGACTTGAATCCAATAGAAAATACAAATTAAAGATCAGATTTGATAGAAAAACCATCAAGATTTTGACACTCTGTTGAAATCTGTGAAAAACTCACACCTGAGGACTTCATGTGACTTCATTTTCCATTAGAGAGGCGTCTTTAAGCATCACCAAAAAAGCCTTTAATATAAAGTATTAAATACGTTTCAGTAGTTCAGTACTTTCTCCTTGTGTCATTTCATTGTTATTACACAACTCATTTAGTACACATAACTAACTAATGTAGCTCCATTGGGCTTTGGGGTGTCCCGTGTTCAAGTTCCAGCTTACAGGCCTTCCTCAATCCCGCACTCTGTCTCTCAAACTTTGCTTCTTGCCTAAATATTGAGCTCTCCTAATAAAGAAAAATGCTAAATATATATATATTTTAGTGCAGACAGTTAAAGCGTGGTGCTTGCAACACCAAGTCCTTATGTTTAAAACAGGGAGATCATCAAGTATGTACTTTGACTTGGACAAAAGCATCTGCCAAATGTGTAAATGTAAATGTTTCTCCTTTGTGTTCAAAGCACAATAACTTGTGTTGCAGATTGTCCCTTTTACATTGTCATCGAGACTGCTGGATCCAATGCCACCCATGATGAAGAAAAACTACACCACTTCCTTGAAGAAGTCATGACATCATCTCTGGTCACTGACGGGACAGTTGTGACAGAGGCAACAAAAATCAAGGTATCTGCTCCCTTTTGTTGGTTATCTAAATTCAACACGGCATTTGTTCTGTGGCGCTGAAGCTCTCATCTCACACGCAGGCATTGTGGTCTTTGAGGGAGAGAGTCACAGAAGCTCTGACGCATGAAGGATACACCTACAAATATGACATCTCCCTTCCTGTGGAGAAGATCTACGATTTAGTTCAAGACATGAGGAGGCACCTTGGAGACATGGCCAAAAATGTCGTCGGCTATGGACACGTTGGTATGCTTGGCTTTTTCTCTTCTAATAATTGCTGGGCTATTTTAAGTTGATGATAAACTCGTTTGCCATCGGACCCAAAAAAACGAAACTTTCTTTCACTATTAAAGTGAACTTTGGGACAGTTCCTTGTTCACGCAACATGCAAAAGTTAGTCTTGTCTATTGATGAGAGGTTTGGTCACTGCAGGGCTTTCATTCCAAATTTTCTAAAATATTTAGACCGTGTATTCAGAGATGTTTCATTACACTAGCTGGGTTTCTATCATCCTGGATTAATGCACATTTTGAAGTATTGCGTAAAAAAGAGAACGATAGAAAGACAAATTTTGAATAAAAGTCCCTTCATTCTGAAAAAATGGGTGAAAAAGATTAATACCTATAATGTAAGATGGAAAAGCATTTGACAAATAAACTCTGACGTAAGGAACGTTACACTCGCATGACCAATCAGCTGTCTCCATTATTTATTTATTTATTTATTTATTTCATTTTATTAGGGTATATGCACAGCTAGTGTTTTTTTTCCCCTACTGATAAACTTTCTGTGAATAGTTAATGTGACTTTTTTTCAGTTTTATACTGTTCCTTTTACAGCATCAATATAATGTAATTAAAATATAATCAGTTAAATAGATGCAAGCATTCGTTTAGTTGTTTTATATATATATATATATATATATATATATATATATATATATATATATATATATATATATATATATATATATATATATATATATATATATATATATATATATATATTCATTTATTCATTTTTATTTCGGCTTAGTCCCTTTATTAATCCGAGGTCGCCACAGCGGAATAAACCACCAACTTATCCAGCACGTTTTTACACAGCGGATGCCCTTCCAGCCGCAACCCATCTCTGGGAAACATCCATACACACTCATTCACACACATATACTACGGACAATTTAGCTTACCCAATTCACCTGTCCCGCATGTCTTTGGACTGTGGGGAAAACCGAAGCACCCACACGAATGCAGGGAGAACATGCAAACTCCACACAGAAACATCACTACCTACTGCGCCACTGCATCACCTATATATAATTCTAATATATAATAATTCTGACTTCAACTGTGTATATATATATATAATTACAATGAATCATTGACTTCTGCTGTCTTCGTTAGTTTCAAAAACGCAGATTTCTTTACAATTTAAAATGGCACCTTTGGATATTTTTTCTGCTGGAAATACTGTTGTCCTAAAAAACAAAAAATGTAAATAAAAAAAGCTTACATATACCTTAGGAACGGTTTTACAGAAAATGTTGGCGGTTTTAAATCCTTGACTTCGAATCGCTTATGATAGCCTACAGATGACTGGGCGGTTGTTTTTGCATTTCGGCGAGTTTTGGATAGTTTTTTGGGCTGGAATCAGTCAGCTACTTCTGGCAACACTGATTTTACTAGATATTTTTCAAGACACTTCTATACAGCTTAAAGTGACATTTAAAGGCTTAACTAGGTTAATTATGTTAACTAGGCAGGTCAGGGTAATTAGTCAAGTTATTGTATAATGATGGTTTGTTCTGTAGACTATCGAAAAAAAAAGCTTAAAGGGGCTAATAATTTTGACCGTAAAATGTTTTTTAAAAAACTAAAAGCTGCTTTTATTCTAGTCGAAATAAAACAAATAAGACTTTCTTCAGAAGAAAAAAATATTATCAGACATACTGTGAAAATTCCCTTGCTCTGTTTAACATCATTTGGGAAATATTTAATAAAGAAAAATAATTCAAAGGGGGGCTAATAATGCAAACTTTGAAAAGATTTGCTTAACATTATGATGGAAACCCAGCTACTGTTCAGCACTTGTGAACAATTACAGCTGCAGTGTTGCACTGATTGGCTATTGAGATTCTCCACATTACCCTGTTTTTTCCTGGAATGACCAGCTTCTCTAGCAATGCCAACCTGTTGTTAGAAAGTTTCAGGCAGAAAATTAGGCCAACAGTTAAAGAGTTAGTTCATCCAAAAATAAAAATCAAGTTTTTGTACTCACCCTCATGTCATTCCAGTATCCTGAGACCTTTGTTCATCTTAAGAAAACAAATTTGAATATTTTAGATGAAATCTGAGAGCTCTCTGACCCTCCATATATAGCAATGGTCACAAGATGTTCAAAGTCCAGAAAAGGAACCACAAACATGAATCAGAACCAACTGTAAAGCTCCAGTGACACTTTTGTGTGCCAAAAACAGTAAAAAGTAACTCTGTTTGCCAAAGTCTTCTCTTCTGCATCAGGTAAGGGTGTGTGTTTGCTACAGTAGTTGACACTAGTTATCCAAAGTCAGATTTTGGGCAGTTTGAATTGATGTTGAATATTGTATTTCAGTCCATCCAGTTATCAAATGTGACTTTCTTGTTTTGTTTCAGGGGATGGAAATCTTCATCTAAACATCACTTCCTCCTCTAAAGACCCTGCTCTGCTGGCTGCCATTGAGCCATACGTGTATGAGTGGACGTCTCAGTGGAAAGGCAGCATCAGTGCAGAGCATGGGCTCGGTCTAAAAAAGAGAAACTACATCTACTACAGTAAACCCTCAGAGGCAGTCGCTCTCATGGGCAGCATTAAAGCAATGCTGGATCCTAAAGGCATCCTCAACCCTTACAAAACACTACCAGACAACATAAACTAAAGGTTTCATAGTGATCAGGATTTCTATGAAAATTAAGGCTGTCATTTTACCACAGCATTATTGATGTAATGCTTTTAATGTATTAAATGGGCTATAATAGATTCCAATTACTTTTTTTGTTCAGTATTGTGTTTTAAAGCTATGTAACTGTTGGTTGGTTGGTTACTTTATATATAGTTTATGTTTATGATCATCTAATCATCATAAATGTGATTAATGACACAAAACTAGCTTTAAATCAGTTTTAGCTACTGTTAAAATGACACTAAAAAGTTTATACATAACATACAATATGGTTGCTATTTATATTTGGTGAAGTATAATGGTGAAACTATAACTTTGCAATACTATTTGTGGGTAACTAAAGCTAAGTAAGTAGCTGAGACTGGGGCTGTATCCAAAATCACCCCCTATACCCTTAAGTAATGCACTAATTGAGGGAGCAGCCATTTATTTGTGGTGTCCAAAACCATCGCGGACGTTCTGAAGTCCCCTCAATCAATCCCATGATGCACCGCAATAATAAGTTCATTCATTCATTTTCTTTTCGGCGTAGGCCCTTTATTAATCTGGGGTCGCCCCGGCGGAATGAACTGCCAACTTATCCAGCCCATGTTTTATGCAGCAGATGCCCTTCCAGCTGCAACCCACCACTGGGAAACACTCATACACACTCATTCACACACACACTACCGACAATTTTAGCTTACCCAATTCACATCAACCGCATGTCTTTGGACTGTGGGGGAAATCGGAGCACCCGGAGGAAACCCACGCAAACATGCTAACTCCACACAGAAATGCCAACTGACCCAGCCAAGGCTCGAACCAGCGACCTTCTTGCTGTGAGACGACAACACTACCTACTGCGTCGTTGTGCCCATTCACTGCTCTATAGCCTACCTTCTGAAGTGACAGCTTTTAAGGGATGAAGGGTGCAGGTGTCAAAAAAAGGTTATTTTTTGAAACACACTTCTGCATCATCTTAACAAGATCAAGGTGTGCTTTTGTCTCACTTTTTGTCTGCTGGTTGACTCCTACAAATGCACTCTGAATGATTGTGCATGCACTTTAAATGTGTTTCTATGTATTTATTTAAATGTATTTTATAATTTGTCAATTTTATTTAGAACCCGTGTAAATATTACAGTAGTAGTCTATTTAAAAAAAATACAACACATGTAGGCCTACATGCATTAACAGTTAAAGTCGAACTCTGAGCCTCGTTCTGTGACACCAAACAACTTTACAAAGAATCATGGAGGGCTGCAGTGTTCATTAATCGCAAGTGGTCTGTTTTGAGCACTTTGGAACGACACTTTAATATGGGGGACATTCCAAAACGCTTAACGTGGCTTAACGTACCTAAACATCAACCTGAGAAACAATTTCTGTCAAATCGTACTTGTAACTAACCCCAACTATTGTAAAAAGAATGAGTCCCAATTCCATAGATAAAGTGGAAAAACAGCACATTAAGCGTTTTCTCCCCATTGAAGTCCATTATAAGGAAAAAGCTTAAGGTGGCTTAATGTACCTTAACAACAAGAGGGGAAAATCGACTATTTCAGGCGTCGTGTTAATTTCCGGTTTTCTGCGTCTGAATACAAGATGGCATCCACAGCGGAATCTTATCGTAAGTTTCTAAAAAAATATGTTTAAATGTTAAATTAACGTGTTAATACATGACATACATCAGATTATTTGTTTTAGTGCTAACCGTCTCTGAATGAGAAGTTGAAATTCTAATCCGTCCGAGAGAATTATCAACCAGCAATAAGTTTAACTCACACTTTTAAGTGGACCAACGTTATATTAACGGCATAATGTAATGACTTTGACTAGGGAGTGCAGGAGGCGATTTCGGATACTGCCTGGGATAGTTTGGCTGCTGACAAACATAGTTTTATGAATCTAGCGTAACCAGTACAAAGAAAATGTGATGGTACGCAAACTGAATGATTTATTTCAGGTGCGACGCTTACCCCCTTATGCTCACAAGTCTTTTTGGTTTGAGGTCGAGTTGTTGCATCAAGTGACTTAATGATTAGTCCAAAACGTAGTCTGAGAGATGTTTTTATGACATTCTCTCATGATTTCAATTTATAGTGTTACATAGTGTATCTTTCATGGTAACCCTGCTGAAAAAAAAACTGCATATGCTGGTAAGGTCTGTTTTGATGCTGGTCCTGACCAGCAAAACCAGCATCGAAACATACCAGCATATGCTGTTCTTTCAGCAGGGAAACTGTGTAATTTTACCAAATTGAATTGTAAGCTTTTTATGTGCTTATACATATAATATAAGTGACTGTAGGATAAATTGAAATGCTACATCAGATGACCATCTATAAAAAAACATCTGAAGACAAGAATAAAACCAGCATTCTTCAAATAAAAGCCCAGCATGAGATTTTATTAATTTTCATATCATGTAAATACACCAAATTATGTCTAATATTCATCAACAACAAAAAAAGTTGTCAAATCCATTTAGACAATAAAAGCATATTTTGGTTAACAATGGCTGATGCCTTTTTACTGGCATAATTATACCCCACCCTCCCCTATGACATACAAATAAATGATCTGTCCATCGTGCAAAATGGAAAACAAATTGAATTCTTTTCCAATACAGAGCATCTGCAAAACTGGAAGAAAGCAATGGAACTACCAAGCTGATTTTTTTTTTAAAGACAATTACAAAATGGGTCTACAATTGATCTTGCGTTTGTAGCAGAGTTGGCATTTACGTTCTCATTAGCTTGAGCTGGTGAACTTCCAGCTATAAAAGCACTGGATATCGGAGTGAGGCTGCAGACCTCCTGTAAACATCAGCACAGATAAGAAGGTCATTTTCCAGCAGAGTCAGACAATGTGGAACCTTTACTAAGGCTTGATTTAGCTCATCTCCCAGTACAGGAAAACTCGAGACAGATGCATGACAATCTGCAAACACGATTCTTGAGATTTTACTGTAAAAAGAAAGCATTATCACAGCATGGACTAGCTTAAAGCACAAGGACATGACAGAAAAAAAAACCTTCCACTGATGTAACCAATGAAAAGAGCAGAGATTTCCTTTTAATTCTTAACCGCGCATTCAATATTCCAGTAACATCATACATAAGGTTTCTTCATTATAACATTCACAGTTCATAATGCAATAGTTGCTGTAGTCTTAATTCCTAACGTCGCTCCCCAGTTCAACACAAACATGTAAACGTTCGGTTTTTGGGAGAGCAAAAGCGACCAGAATTGAAAGTTGTAGTGTATCATGACTAAATTTTCCAAAATAAAAAAAACTAAATTCAAACAATTTCACTTAACCCAAACCATAAGCAACATACACAAGCCGTTCGGTATAACAATAGCATTTTCCTTTGTAAACCTCTTACATCCTATATTAGAGTTTTACTTTTAAATAGTCAAAGACGTTTAAAGTTTTAAAAGCATCCGAATTCTCTCGGCTTATGGTGCGTGTTGAAAACCGTGATACAAAAAGTGTGAAAAAAGCATGAGGGTAAACATACACAAATTCACAAAACCAGAGTCTATTTATGATCATGACTAGCTCTGTTAGTGTGCTGAGACGTCACCTTAAAAGCTCATAAGTAGGGTTTTGTACATGACATTAGCAAATAGTTCAGGCCCTACTGGACAGCGGCTGATTGTCATTGAACAAACATCAAGTACGCATGCCTGTGAGGGCAAAGATAAAGACAACAGCTACAAAAATAAAAAATAAAACAAAAAAGCACTACGGTGTGCTACAATGGCTTTTAGTCAGGCAGGCATAGAGGCAACAGGTCAGAAAGGCCTTGTGTCAATGGGAAGCCCTCATGGGGTGCTATGAGAATGACCAGACTGCGAGTTCACCCAAACAAAAATGTTAAAAAAAAAAAAAAAAATTCTCTCATTATTTACTCATCATTCATGTCATTCCAAACAACATATGAATGGTTTTTGTTCATTTTAAGAGAGCATGCCACAATATGTGCTCACTGTATGGAAAAAAGCAGCGTGAGCATTCTTCAAAACATTTTTTTCGTGTTCTAAATTTCTACCAAAGAAAAAGTTATTTACGTTTGGAATTACATGATGACAGATTTATTTATATTTTTTTTAGGTGAACTCTTTTTACTACTACTTCAAAACCCAGGTCTGGTCACTAAACAGGCCTAATTGAAGAAATAAGCCTGTAGATTCCTACTGTACATGGTGGCATTAAGCAACCAAATGCTTTATGACAAGTCCACTATAGCAAAACTGTGACTAACATATCTACAAGAACTATCAGGACCTTTAAAAAGCTCAAAACCCACCAGATTTCTAAAAGCAGGTGATGTTGCGGCTATGAAGTTTTTCTGGTTGTAACAAGAATCATGTGCACACACACACACTATGAGACTGATTGCATTTCAGCATGTGTGCATCTGTACTTTTCATTTTCCTGAAAAGTACAAATCTTTAAAGTCTGCCAATGGTTAAATAGACAACGTGATGCTGTTTTAAAAAAAAAAAAAAAATCCATGACAGAGGGTTTCTTCAAGGCCTGTCAGTGTGTGTCCATATATTTTGATGGTGTCTCTGTTCTTTTTGTTGCTTCTTGAGGGTAAATGTGAGTTCCACCGGGTTCAGTGGGGGAGAAACGAAATCCATAAAAGAGAGTGTAATTCTCTATAAAAAAGTTTTTAGGCCAATGAACAAGAAGAACAAAGCAAATAAACAGCATGTTAGAGTTGGGACAGATGCCAGCGCTGGAATCCAATGGTTTGGTTACACACAGTGTCTGTATAATGAGCGGGTGAGCGGTCAGTAGTTCTGCAGCTCTCTCTCTCCTCAGCAGTCGGTTTTGCCCTTCTCCAGTGAACTGTGGATTTTATCCAAAGTCTTTTTGATGCGCAGGGCAGTGAGACGAGCCGAGGGGTTCTGGTACCAGCACTCTTTCATCAGCTTCACCAGAGCAGACAGGGTCTGTGAACACACACAAACATACACATTTGTTGTCAGATCATGATCTTCAGATCGAGAATCTTTGGCCCATTGCAAATGATTGGATTAGATGTCAGTGTGGGGTTTTTAATATTCCTAAAGAGAAACTGGGCAGATTCATTAGTCAACAGAACTAAAACTGCAGTGTACAAATACAGTGTTGAAAATGAGCATTAAACATGTTACAGTTGTCAACTTGCAGCCTGGGACTCATTATTATTTACTTCAGAGATGTAGGTAGCTATCTGAAATGGCCAATGTGAAAACGTGTAACATTACACAGGGTTCCCACTTTTTTATGGACACCAGATTCAAGCACTTTTAAAGACTTTTTAAAGCACCATTAATTTTAAAATTAAGCACCTCTGTAATTCATACCCCAGCATAAGCAGGACCATTAAAGTCCTTACTGTCATTAACATTTCACTTACCCTTAATATTTACATTAAAAATGTCAGAGTAATTTTCAAACAACTTGATCATTTTAAGGTTTCTGAAATATTGATCAAATGTGCATTATTTGTCATTGTTATTGTACAATATTTAAATGTAAGATTTTTAAATTAAGAATTTTTTCAACAGTACAATTGTTGAAATGGCACAATTTTCTTTTCTCAAAACTTAATTTAGGCACAGACCTATGTCTGTTTATAATTATTCCAGGCCTTGAATCCATATGTTTGAGATTCAAATACTTTCAAGAAGTGTGGGAATTCAATTCACTTTTATGGCCGTTTCCACTGTCAAAAGGTAAATAAAAGCGAACCGTATCGTACCACTTTTTGGGTACCCTTTCCAAAGGGTACCTAGCATGACAAAGGGGTACCAAAAGGCAGAGCTAGATTCACATCTAAAAGCTATTGGTTTACAGAGAAGCGTCACTAGTGCATACACAAGCCAAGAGAATGAAAACAAAGGAAGCGCCAATTTTTAAATTCACAGTTGAGACACTACATCGTAATACTATATACATATAATAACAAGCCATGGTCGACCAGAGCTCAAACAAACACTGTCGTCATCTTGATGAACAGCCACAAAGCCAAGAAGAACAAAACCTGCCGTGTCCTGTTGTTGTTTTACGAGGCCGTCTAAAAGCACTTTAGAGTGCGACGTGCGTCTATATTTGAAATAACGAACTTCTCGAGCTGATGATAATAACGTTCACGTGATTATTGAAGTGCTTCGGACATTCGATCCTTTCAGAAATGGACAAACGCGAGAGTGCCACTGGAAAAACCTATGGAAAAAACAAAGAAGCCCGAAAAAACTAAATAGCAAATGATTTTTTAAGCAACCTAAAACATAAACAAACTGCCATGTTTAACTATTATCATCACCTTTTGGACTATTATGAACTTGGAATGATGGAATTACCTTTTAACAGAGGTTACATGTGCTGGCGAAGATTAAAGACACAGATGAGAGGTTTGCTCTGACTGTGGGCTATATGCTGCGTGTAGTTTTTCTGTAATTGGTAACATATCGGAGACTGTAAAGGTCTATATGTGTTCATATATGTTGCATCTATTTATTTTATATAATTGCAGACTTTACAGTAGGCTATTTCACACTGTCATTGATCTGTAGTTATAATCAAATCCTGTTCATAGGTAAGTTAATAATGAACATTTATACACAAGCATTTGTGTAAAGCATCTCTTTTGTGAGAAGTTCTTCTCATATAATATGTAAACGACCCGTATAGCTTTACTTTGACATTTCCTCCAGCGAGAATGACGTCAACTGAAACTTTCTGTTGTACACCATGCCCACCAAAAGGGTACCATTGGTATCGTTTCGTCAGTGGAAACGCAAGCCTGATAAAGGTGACTCATACCGTACCGTACCACTCAGTGGAAACTGCTCATAATATTAGCTGTTTGATATTGTAGTCAAGCCAAAGGGTAATAACATCAATTACGGTTCAGGGGTGATAGTTATAGACTAAAGCAGTGGTCTCAAACTCAATTCCTGGAGGGCCACAGCTCTGCACATTTTAGCTCCAACCACCTCTAATTCACACCTGCTTAATAGTCTCTAGTAGTCTTGAACACATTGATTAGTTGGATCAGCTGTGTTTGATTAGGGTTGGAGAAAAACTGTGCAGAGCTGCGGCTCTCCAGGAATAGAGTTTTTGACCTATGGACTAAAGCAAGGGCACCCTAAGTTTAAGCTTTAATAGAAAAATATTGGCAAAAAGTTGAAGTTGTAAAAACTACATTTTTTCAAAATCTGTAATAAGCCAGATTTGGTTAGCATTTCTGTAGGGGAACAGAAGTTGGCATAACACTGGTTCCCTTGAAAAACAACAACATTTTTCCATTGGTTAGATTATTACAGGAGTAAGTATTACAAGTTTAAAATTCTTGTGCTATTTGTTCATTAACTTTGATAGATCTTATAGAATTTGAAGCCTAAACACATTTAAGTGGAAGTTAAAAACTAAACTTATAAGCCAGCTATTATCAATCTACACAGTGGTCACATGACGTCAACATCCCAGAAAACAACAAATATTTCAACAGTACTTACAGGATCTGAAAACCAGCGGTTGGGAATAAATGGCCTTTGCTGCTCCACACAAACCACTTTCCTCATGTCGTCAAAGCTGGGGTCATTAGGGACCAGGTCATAAAAAGGCGGCTTGTATTCCTCTACAATTCCTACAGGATCCAGAATCGGAAAAAAGTCAGTGGACATAAAGATGTACAACTCTTTGATCTACATTATAATTAGATGCTGACACAACACTGCAAACAAAACGAAACATTTCTAAATGTAGTATAGAAAACCGACCATTGCTGATGGTTCTGCGTGCGATCTCCCACAGCACCAACCCAAAGGCCCAGATATCCACCCTCTTATAGGCATCAAAACAGTCCGTCTGAATGGTCTCATCCAGAACCTCCGGTGCCATGTAGCGCTTGGTTCCCACTTTAGGATTATTTCCCACATCAAGCTGATTATCAGACTGCGTGTGTGTTACTGCCAAACCTACAGAGAGATACAAGGTGGGAAAAAAAGTTGTTTGATGTTTGATGATCTCAACTAAAAAAATTAAGAGGGGGTGGGACAGAGTAGCTTAAAAAACACCCAATAGCGTTTTGTTTTTATCACAGCTCTGCCAGTGAGAGTGGTTGAGATCAAGCGCATCTAATGAATAGCAAATGAGAAGCGTCTTGAAGGGGGCGGGGCATATCAGATACTAGAGAGCATTTGATTGGTCAAGATGATGAGAAACTGAAGTATGAGGTGACGTGAAAAAAACCAATATTATTCAGCAGCAGTACCAAAAAGACAAATTTTAGATGTTTATATTTTCTAAATTTGATTTTTGCCACTGTTTTTGAGCACGTGGTTTGTGCAAGATAGGCTGGTCAAAGTAGAAAACTGGTGATCTCTTTTCACTCAAACATCTCTTTTGTTTACAGAGAATGATCAGAAAAGAACAGGAATTCTGAGGATGAAAGAAGCATATCTAAATGGAAAAATGCACTGTTGAAACTAAAGGTAAGAGGAAAATGACCAGCTTGGTTCAAACTGATAGAACAACTTTAAATTGAATAACTTGAATGCAGAAGAGCATCTCTAAAATGTACACACCAAACCTTGAAGCGGAAGAGCTACAGCAGCAGAAGGCCACACTGGTGCCACTTTTCTAGGTATATTTATATTATTATTTTATAATAAAAATATTAATATAAATATTATTTATTTAGTTCTGGATCACTAATTATCTTTTTGTTCTGGGTCACTAATTATCAATTTAGTGCCTCAATTTCTGCTGCAATATGAAGATGGTACTGTAAGAATTTGGTGTAAAAATATAAGAAAGCTTTTGTATCCATCTTAAATACAAACAACTAAAAATCCATCTCTTCAATGATCACCTGAAACCAGGACCCCCTCTTCTCTTCCCCCCACCACATCACACAACAACCTCAAAATATTATGCAAATCTGAGTAGGGTTGCACGATACCGGAATTCGGTACCAATCGATACAGGAATTTAAAAAATTCTTGCTAACATTTGAGCGCTGAATTGCCATTGTGTTCACATGCTCAACAAATATGACTGTGATTGGCCGTGAAGGTCATCAGTTCACCGAACTCACCACTGTTTACTGAGTGTAAACCAAGCGGCAACCTCCCGCTCTCCCTCGGGAAGCCAATACGGAAGTAACTAAAACTGCAGTTCATCGACTCGCCTGGGGGGCTGGCTCCAGGAAGTCCAAGGGCTTTCTTTCTGCATTGGTAAATTGGCCATTTTTACAGCTGATAAAAACATGTTTACAGCCTGGTACAAACGATGGCTTTGGTGCATATAGCTATGATTACCATTCATGACAACTCTGAGGGGGGTGAATTTTTTTATAACTCATCCGTTTCGTTTTTATTAGGTTATATTAAGTTTGCATAATTAAGGGCGTGGCCACTTGAGTGACAGCTAGCCCTGCTGGTCGCTGTCTCGTCACTTCAGCTGATTCTGGCTAATTAGCCGCTGAGCTCGGCATATAAATCGTGTATTTGTTTTGGTTAATGTTTCTTTACACCTTCATTTGCCTTTTGGAATTATTTCCTGCAATTATCAGATGATATAGCATGCTGTGTGGACTTAATTGTGCTTACAAACCGTTCAAGTTGCCTCCATTTCACAGGTGAGTGAAAATATATACTTCTATACCATCTCTATAAATGTATTTGTTTTATTTAAGATCATTTATCATTTAAATGTTCTTTAGACCAGTATTGCACTCCAGAATCTGACAGATTGATTAGCTGTAGGCTATAAAACAGTCATCTGAAGCGTTGTCATACAGTGTTAGTGCTGGATTTTTATAAACAGCCTTGCATTTACTAACATAGACTATATCTGAAGTGTTTGATAGTAATTCGCGTTTTCCTCCTGTCGAAAAATGTCATAAGAACAATGTTTAGTGGCTCAATGTGTTACAACAGTGTTTTTAAAAGTCTAAACACTTTATTAATATAGTGTACAACCAAGCACATGTGGTCAGAACACAAACAAGTCACAGGCAATGAAGTATTAAACGTTCTCCCAAAGTAATAAATCCGTTTTAATCCAGGTCCAAGCAAAATGCTGAGAATCCAGCATGTGTCTGTAGCTCTGCTCACTCTCCGCCTCTTTGCCCTTATTTGGTATGCCGCGTTTGGTGCGATGACGCGCAGACAAAATGGCGACGGTTGGCCGCGCCTACTTGTGGCTTCTTTTGCAGTGTTCAGAAACCTATGGGTGATGTCTCGGACACTACGTCCATATCTTTTACAGTCTATGGTGTAAACACAGATACAGGAGTGTACACTGGAGCGTTTCGAAGTCACGTCAATCAGCTGGTTTGTCTATAAGCTGACATACAAGCGATCCGCTAATAAATCGCGGATTTAAAACGCTCCAGTGTCCCTGTATCTGTGTTTACACTCAGTAAACAGGAGTGAGTTCAATGAACTGATAACCTTTATGGTTAATCACAGTAATTTCTTTTGACGTTCTGTTCACGTTAACACAATGGCAAATCAGCGGTGTTTAAGAACGTGCTCAACAGCGCTCAAATGTTAGCAGGAAATGGACATTTTTTAAATGTCATTATCGATTGGTACTGAATTCCAGTATTGTGTCAACCCTAATTCTGAGTGTGCCTCACACAAGTGAGTGGGCTTCACAAACCACCTATAGAAAATACACACTTTCATCCGTCACTTCAACTGACACTTGCACCAGTTTTTGACCCAGACACATTCTTACAATCACTTCATTTCTCTAAAAAAACAAAACATTATGCATTTATGAAGTAAGCTTCACACAGGTGAGTGTGCTTGACAAACCACCTGTAGAAACACTCTTCTCTGTAAAAAAAAAAACTCACCCCCCCTTACTTTACCACTTAATGAAACAGTTCCTTTGTATAATTAGCATTTCTTGTGTGTATTGCCTCTTCTTGTTGAATTGCTGAATGCCTGTAATTCACTTGTTAAGTGTGACGTCACGCGAAGCGGCTTCCGGGTCCAAGCGATATATCAAACTGTATAGGGAGACTAATCAAATGGCAATAATAAACGTTTAGAAAGCGATGTAATACTTTCGAAAATCATGATCGAAATATATATCCATGCCAAATATCCGATGGCCAGAAAATGATTAATTTTAAATTTTTTTATAAACTGTTAAAGTTTTGGTGTTTGTGATGCAGCAAGTCCAGAGACTGTTGTGTACAATATGATTTTATATAAAGTTTACTTTAAAGTGTGATATGACTAAAAAGTGGCTGTGAACTAATATTTTCTCTATTGAAACTTGAACTTTGAAACAGTATTCCATATGTCGCGACTTAACAAGCAGATTCGATTTGGACAAAAGTGTCTGTTAAATGACAATGTAAATACAACAAAAATGCAGATCAGGACTGACCCGTTTGTAAAATTTCATATTGCTGGATTAAATGATTTTGTCCAGTTAAAGCAGTTTTAAATGTTACATAAACAAAAAACAGAGCATGACAGAAATTACCCAGATCAGCGATGCAGCACTGCAGATCTTTCTTCACAAGGATGTTCTTGCTCTTCAGGTCTCTGTGAGCGATGGCCGGTTTGCCCTCCGTGCCAAAGATCTCCGTGTGCAGGTGCACCAGCCCGCTGGCAATCGACGCCGCCATGTGCAGTCCATCTGCCATCTCCACAGCCACGCGCTGCAGGTAGTCATACAGAGAGCCATTCTCGTGATAGTGTGTGATGAGCCACAGCTGAGTGCTAGAGTTTCGGGAGGTCATGTCAGAAGCCATGAAGCCTGCAAAGAAAAAGAGTTGAAAATAACATTAGCCACAATGCTTTGCAGTGGCAGTTTCATTCATTCATTCATTTTCTTGTCGGGTTAGTCCCTTTATTAATCTGGGGTCGCCACAGCGGAATGAACCGCCAACTTATCCAGCACATTTTTACACAGCGGATGCTCTTCCAGCCGCAACCCATCTCTGGGAAACGCAGTGGCAGTTTATTTGGCTTAAATAATTGGTTCACCCAAAAATGATAATTCTGTTATTAATTAATGAATTAATTCATTTTCCTTTAACTTAGTGCTTTTATTCATCAGGGGTCGCCACAGCGGAATGAACCGCCAATTGTCCAGCATATGTTTTACACCGCGGATGTCCTTCCAGCTGCAACCCAGTACTGGGAAACATCCATACACACTCATGCACACACATACACTACGGTTAATTTAGCTTTGGACTGTGGGGAAATCGGAGACCCCAGAGGAAACCCACGCGAACACAGGGAGAACATGCACACTCCACACAGAAATGCCAACTGGCCCAGCTGCGACTCAAACTAGCAACCTTCTTGCTGTGAGGCGACAGTGCTAACCACTGAGCCAGCCTGTCACCTAAATTCTGTTATTAATTACTCATAATTTTCAGAACACAAATCAAGATATTTTAGATGAAATCCATGAGCTCTCTGACCCTCCATAGACAGCAAGAGTCATGAGAAGTCCAGAAAAGGAACCCAAAACTTCCAAGTGACTTCAACTGTAAATGATATGAAGCTCCATGAACACTTTGTGCACCAAAAAAACTGTAAAGCTAGTTTGCACTCCAATGCACTCCAAGGTTTTGTTTCCCTGTCAGGTCGGGCATATTTACTACAACAATACGATGGTATTGTGTGTTGAGCTGCTTACTCCAACGGCAACACATCGTACTGCCCATAGTAAAATAAATTATCAATGCAAACCAGTGACAATAGCCCCTTTCACACAGTGATACCGGTAAATATCCGGAACATTACCGCAATGACTTAACCGGTAAATTAAAAAAAGTGCTGACAGGCAAGAACGTTCTGGAATTTTTCCGGAAAAGACCATTCCAAAATACTGGTATATATTCTGACATTATTAACCAGAAATGAGCTCTAAACGGCTGCGCTTGTATTTGTAAACATAGAAGGGCTCGGGCTTTTGTTGATGGTACAAAATATGTGTACATATGTACATGGTACATAATATGCTGGCGCTCACCGGCTCCTTCATGTGCACAAGCGTCAAGTAACTAAAGCAGAGCTTAAAGGTAAACAAACAGCGATTTATCATAAGCATTTTATCGATATTTTTTTCCACAGTTGACATTAAGGAACATAGAAACATTATCTGACTAACATCTAGCAGCTAAATGTGTCTGGAAAAATATTCAAAGGCTTTTATTTTCATAAACCGCATGGATGTGAATGCGTCTGAATGTTCTGATTGGTTGGAGTAGACGTCTCATGTCAGCGCGTTCTAATCATGAATGCGCTCTTTCCGGCAATTGTCCTTCTGCGTTCACACAGAGCAGCATTCAGGGGAAATTACCGGTAATGTTACAACATCTCTTTCTGGAAAATTGCTGGAACTAATTTACTGATATTTTCAAAAAGGGCCTATTCACACGTACAGACCTTTCCGGAAAATTGCCAGTAATTTTTTGGAAAGGTCTGTATGTGTGAAAAGGGCTAATAGTTTTGGTTCCCTTTTCTGGACTTTGATCGTCTTGTAACCCTTGCTGTCTATGAAGAGTCAGACAGCTCTAGGATTTCATCTAAAAAGGGCTGCAGGATACTTGAAATCCGATATTGTTGAGTGTTTCGATGATAATATTTCTTATGAAATAAGAAACTTAAAAAAAATGCTATTTTATTAGTAATTAAAAAAAACATTTATGTAATGATCATATTAAAATAAACCGCCAATAGATATTTTTCGGCGTCAATTAAAAGCTAATTGAACACAATGAATGACAGTAACCCTCGGCAGAAATTCTAATTCTTATTGGCTATTGTCATTTTCCTCTCCCGTCTCTAGTATTTTTTTTTCAGCTCTAGGTTCACCTAACAGATGAGGTAAGGATAAAGTCTGATTGGTCAGATTTGGATATACAACCTATGTATGCAGCACACAAATGCTTGGCATTAAACTAATTTAAAATATAGCACTTTTTTTGTGATATGGATACTGCATATACTATTATCGCGATAACAATATTTTCTCAATATACTGTGCTGCCTTAATCCAAAATATCTTGTGTTCTGAAGATGAATGAAGGTCTCAGCGGGTTGGAAATGACATGAGGTTGAGTAATTGATAAAAAAGAATTTCTTTTTGGTGTGGTATAATCGTTTGAAGATTGTCATTTTATTGCTATGATGTAGAAACAAATAAGATGCTAATTCACCTAAAATATTTTCATGTCGTAGCAGAACCGTGTTGTATATTTCTGTTTCTCTGAACCATGACTTCTCATCTCTAGAGGAAAAGATCTTCACGGCTACATTTTCTCCTTGCCATTGACCTCTCCATACTTCACCGTACCGTCCTTTACCTGAGAACACATACAAAAAAAAAAAAAAGACATTTTTGTAGACATCACTTACATAAAAGTCTAAAAAAAGGATTTCCGTTTATGCACTTGGCAAGTCTGACGTACTTCCAATGCCAAAATCTCAGATAGCCAGACGGTAATTAATATTTTAAGTATTCTTAAAATATTGGTGCTCAGGAGGATGCTGTGAACATGAAGAATGAAGTGTACACCGCTAGTTTTTAAAAGTTTAGCTTAAATGTGTAATATGAACAAATTGTGCCCATAAATGTTTTAAACGGAAACAAGGCAGTATTCCATGAGGCCCTAAAACATCTCTAGTGACATGTTTTGTGTAGTCTTCCATGCAAGTCCTACAGCTTGTCTTACCAACACACTCCACCAGGCTGATCTGCCGCGCAACCGTTCTCTGAACCAGGAAGGGCAGTCCTGAACCACTGCCTGAAGTGCAGGAGTGATCCATCAGATCCTAGGAAACCACATATTAGTTAGCATCTACCGTCAATGAATGAATAACCTTAGCTGAAAAAAGAAAAGATAACTTCATATGATAATCATAATAATAATCAGCATACACTGCCATTGTAAGTTTTAGGGTTAATACGATTTATTTATTATTTAAAAATAAATAAATACTTTTTAAAAATCACAAATTGACAAGTTATCACTATTTTAAGTAAATATTTTTGAAATTTTTCCTGCTTTCCACAAAATTTTTTCAGCATCAATAATATTAATAAGAAATGTTTCTTCAGCAGCAATTCATGATGATATAGATCAGTGGTCCCCAACCTTTTTATCACCGCAGACTGGTCAATGTTAGACTAGTGTTCTGTGTTTGTCTGAGATAATTAGTCTACCAAAACATGTATATTCCATACAAGCTGATCGGTCAGTTCTTGTCACGTGACTTGCGGTGTGCTTGCGGCATTCATTCAACTAGGTGCGTCTGGAAGGTAGGGATAGGGAATCGACTCCAAAAGAGTCGATTCCTCGACTCTCAATAGACCAAGTACCGGAGTCGACTCCAGAACAAGAATCGACTCCTAGAGTCGAGTCTGTTTTTTCAAATCCTCCTGAATGTAACAGTTACATTCTACAGTTCTAATGCTCATTCTCGAACACGATGAACACTGAAGGCGCCCGCTTTGAATGTGTGCTCACACGTTTTACGCTTTTGAATTTCGCGACCACGAGCATTCTAGGCTACTAAATAGTGCTGCGTGATGAAGTTTGCTTTCATTTTCATCAAAGCACTTACACCTTTTTGCTCAATTTATATGCCTATTTCACGAATACATAAATAAATAAAACACTAATTATAATGACAAAAGTAGCCAAGATTTATTTATTGTCACAAAATCTGACAATACATATGGTCGTGGTTTTGTTTCGGCCCTGAACGCACTTAATTTCACCTCTAATTCATTCTTCTCTTCATTTTGTAAATAACTACAAAAATACATCAAAATTATGCCAAACAAAATTTCTTCCGACGTATGCCATCCCATTAGCACACCCTTATTGAATTACAATGATGAACAAATTGCACAAAAGAGTGATATTTAAAAGTAAAGGAATTAACTATTTAAAAGTAGACTTTAAAAAAAATCACATTTACGAAAGAGAGCAATATGATATGCTTTAAGGCACAGTTTGTCAACTGCTTTATTTTAGGTTTGTTAATGTTTTAATTATTTAAGTTAAATATTTTGTGTACAGAGGATTTACTGCTGGTTTTGTCTGACCAGAGGAGAACACCCTGATAACTTCATATATTCATATAAATGTCATATAAAAGACCTGAAATTTGTATTATAAAAACAATTAATGTCACATAGTCTATAGAAATCTAACTTCAGCAAAAAAAAAAAAAAAAAACACCAAAAAAAAAAACAATAACTTCATATATTATCATATAATTGTGATAAAACATCCACGAAAGACCTGATATTTGTATTGTAAAAAAAACTATTAATGTAGTTTATAGAAATCTAACGTCAATGAATAACTTCAGCTAAAGAAAATATTTTTAAAAATCTTCATATAATAATTATCATAAAGTGATAAAACATCCATAAAAGACCTGATACGTGTATTATAAAAACCCATAACAATTAATGTAGTCTATAGAAATACAATACCGCAAGCGTGCTGTCTCCGACATTAGACGCGATAAGCCCATCGATGGCCCCCTGCTCAGTGTCAAACTCATGCAGTCTCTCCAGACGCCCATGATGGAGTCGACGGCACACCAGCAAAGCCAGAAAAGACAGCAGACCCAGAACCACAAACGGCCCCAACACAAACAGAACCAACATCTCCACACGGTAATGAACAGTCTTCTCCTCTTCTGGACCTTTTCAGAAACACAGTACAATCAAAAACATTCACAAATGATAGCAATAGAAGAAAAAGGTCATAATAATGTGTTTTAGAATTGAAAATGTAATCAAACAAAAGGCTAAAAATATATAAAGGTTTTACTTATAATTATATAATAGTAGCGCATCATTTGTACATACTTATTATGGTCATTGCATAAACAGGGTAATAACAAATACTGTAGAATACAAAAGACATTTCACTCATATAGTTTTGAATGGGGAAAAGTGTAACGGTCAATATGGCAAATGAAGCTCCGCCTACTAGTACAGGAGCCAATCATTGATCACTATAGACTGATGTTTCTCCTGGGGAGAAGCTCGGACCAGACGTGTGCTTTTACGATAGTTTATGTGGTCAACAAACACTCTGGAATCTCAGCGAATACTTGTTTCACAGACATAAGAAATATATCAAACTAAAGCTTGAAATCTGTACCTTTTTATCGAACCAACTACACTTGAAAACAAAAGTTTATTAGTTTTGTAATCTGTATGAAAGTAATGCGAGGTACAGACTGTCCTGTCAAAACGCACATCACATGACAGCAACTACTCAAATGCTCACAAACTTGTAAACAAAGAGTTCATTTCTGGAGGAAATTCGCCATCTAGACCAAGTTGGGAATTACTTCAGAAGAGCAGCGCGATCTGACGAAGTATTATTCAGAGGATGATTATGTGTAAATAAACGAGGTTAGTGTCGTGATCTCGTTTTTTTGAGTGCACTTGCGCATTAGCTCGAGCAACCTGAAAAAAAATGTCGATATTGTTTGATTCTAACGTTTAGAAACGAAACTTATGATTGTTGTTTAAATTTATAGGTGATTCTATATGTATTGCAATCGTAAGCTTGGCAAACAGTTTTGGATATTTTGATGTCTCTTCATTCAGACAGAATGAACAAAAATACTGCCCGAGAGGCGTTTCAAAGATGGCTGCCGAGTGAAATAATTTGTCTTTAAAGGTACTTTGGTAATAAAAAGGTACTCTTTCTAAACCTAGTCCTGAACTTAAAGGTAATTACCTAATATAGCCCAGAACTTTAAATAAAGTACAATATAAGCTCTAAATACACATACTGTAAAATAAAATGCAACCAATATAAATAATAAAAAGAAGAACAATGATTTGAAATTATGGTTTTAA
Source organism: Danio kyathit (assembly GCA_903798195.1). Lineage (NCBI taxonomy): Eukaryota > Metazoa > Chordata > Actinopteri > Cypriniformes > Danionidae > Danio > Danio kyathit. The sequence continues at coordinate 48,194,529 of LR812520.1, read as the reverse complement.
GTTATGTTTTAACAATTTTTTATATTATAATTTTTGGGGTTTTTTCACCTTTTATTGTGATAGGATAGTGGAGGACAGACACGAAAGCGTTGGGACCAGAGAGAGGGGAAGGATCGTCATAGGAGCTTGAGCCAGGAATCAAACTCGGGTCACCGTGAGCACCATGGTGCGATATGTCAGCGTACTTAACCACTAGGCTATTGGTGCCGACTTAACTACAAAAATTTTAACATACAAAAATACAAGCTACTATTAAAAAAAAATATTTAACTTATAATTATACACACACAGTCAAGCTCAAAATGATTAATTCCCCTGGCAAATTCTGACTTGAAGTTACTTTTATTCTACTTTTATTCAAAAGTTTTTTTGAAATGACATGGATAAATTAATAAAAATATATATCTTACTTGTCAGCAGCAGTCGAAGAAGGGTCTCTTTGGAGACGTTGGCGTTGCACATGTGTTGAGAACAGCATTCTACCACGCGACTAGCAGAAGCTGTTGCGGAGCAGGTCATGCGTTTGCTCTCAGGCCCGATCAAGCAGCCCCGCTTGAACGTCGTCACATCGTTGCTGATGATAACGGAGGTGTAACACTGGTCTCCAGTACACTGCTGCTCATTACAGTCACTGCCGACACACATGCAGTCAATGGAGACATCTGGAGAGAGACAGAAAACCAGGGAGCTAAATCATGAATTAAAAAAAAGGAACTCGGTCTGTAGCCATTTGTCGGTTGTCACCAGCTGAAAAATCTCTGGGAACAATGAAATTAATTAAGGAAGACCAGCGTGACGCCAGTCCTTGCAGACGAGACTCTTTCTCAGCCTGATAACTCAGGCTGTTTTCTTCCCTTCTCCCTGCCTTCATTTCCTGTGACACTGAACTCTGTCAGCTTTACAAATTGACTACACAGGATAAAGGCCAGGGAGCATCAGTGACACAGATCAATTAACCCGGCATTCATGTTTTATGCCCTCTGTGAGACACGCTAACAGAGCCTGAGAGGAGAGAGGACACTGACACCTAACGAAAGCACAAATACAACTAGCTACACCAATCCTACTGCACTGGAAGTTACATTTTTTAGCTGCTTCTCATTGGCTGGCCTCCATGGAATAGGCATTGATGCCAATGTGCACAATCAATTAACAGTTCAGTAATAAAGGGATAGTTTATCTAAAAATTTTGTAAAATAATGAGGAACCAAATTTGTAAAGTTTTTGAACGATGAAGTGTTAAGAGTTAAATGTTACAGATGTATGGGGTACATCATGTATTGTATTTTTTTACTATAATTTTTACAACTCTCCTAAATGGTTGAGTTTTACCATTTTTTTAAACCATTCAGTCCATCTCTCAACTTGGCGCGACCACTTTTAACTTAGCATAGATCCCTGAATGGGATTCGACCATTAGCATCTCGCTCAAAAAGAGATTAGATAGTTCTCCTATTTAAGGCTTGAATCATTTGTAGTTACATTATGTACTAAGAAAGACTAAAAATGAAAAGTTGCCATTTTCTAAGTCGATGTGGCTAGAAACTATACTTTCATTCCTGCATAATAATCATGGAGCTTTGCTGCCATACCATGACATCAGCAGCTGCAACGATATTACAAAATGCCTGAAAATCGGGTAACTTTTGTTAGGCCCAATCCCAACTCTACCCCTAAAGGCTGATTTATACTTCTGCGTCAAGCGCACGCGTATGCTACGGCGCAGCCTATGCGTGGACGCATAGCCATCGCCATGGCCGTCGGCGACGTTGACGCGCAAAAATTCGCAAATCGCGTTTTCCTCCTGTCGAAAAACGCCATAAGAACAATGTTTAGTGGCTTAATGTTTTTTAACAGCGTTTTTAAATGTCTAAACACTTTATTGATATAGTGTACAACCAAGCACATGTGGTCAGAACACAAAAGAGTCACAGGTAATGAAGCATTAAAGGTTCTCCCAAATTAAAAAGTCTGTCTAAGCCAGGTCTAAGCAAAATGCCGAGAATCCAGCATGCGTCTGTAGCTCCGCTCACTCTCCGCCTCTTTGCCCTTATTTGGTATCCCGCGTTTTATGCGATGACGCGCTAACAAAATGGTGACGATTGGCCGTGCCTACTTGTAGCTTCTTTTGCAGTGTTCAGAAACCTATGGGTGACGTCACGGATACTACGTCCATATCTTTTACAGTCTATGGTGTTTACAAATTCCCGCCTCAAAATTAGCGAATTTAAGCCACTTGTACATTAAGGAAGTGTTCAGAAAAAACAAAACACCAGCGAAGAAACACGACACAGAGAAACATAAACACCTACTGCCAGCTAGCATTTCGTAAGCGTATTGCAGAGCAACAGAAACAGCGCGCAGAAGTATAAATGCATGGCTATGCGAAAGGCTTGCGCCGTGGGTCACGCCGATCACTTGATGCAGAAGTATAAACCAGGCTTTAGCCCTTCCCATTACCCCTCGTTTTGCACATTCATGTAAAGGGGTAGGGGTGTCCCAATCTTCTTTAGCTTAAAGGCGTATGGCTAAGGTGAAGGGTTACAGCCCTTGAAAAGGAGATTTTTCAGGACCACACTCGAAACCAAGGGCTAAGAAAATTTCCCAGAATACACCATCTACAGCGACAGCATGGCTGCACACAAAAGGAGATGCACAAATTAGTATTTTTTGTCATTATTACGAATTTTTACAACAAACAAGCATGTTTTAATATATTCATAACAGTGTTTGTGTTTTACCGCTAAATTTCGCTATCTATAATTTCTAATAGTAACTCCTGTATAGCAGTCCCACAACATTCTGTCACTCGATGACACTCGAATCCCCTGTCAGTAATGTCTAGTGGCTGGAAGTGACCTTTTTACAATGTCTGCTATAATGTTAATGTTATTTTCGTGTGTTTACGTAGATGAACATGGCCACGGTGTAAATGCACAGTACAGTTCCGAGCTTATTGCCACATTATATTGTTATGATAACATAATATATGCCTTCAGTGATTTCCTGAAGATAAATACCAAAAAAGAACACAACTGGAATAACTACAGCAGTCGCCATCGTCGATCTCATATGAAGCAAGAGATTGCGAGGGGTAAATTTTAAAGACCCTCCCCTTCACACTCTGTTTCAAGGGCCAAGGGGAAGGGGTAAGGGTACAAAAATAGAATTGCGATTGGGCCTTAATCTAACCAACGTGACCACCTGTTTGCCAGTTACCTAGCTTGGGACAATTTTCAGGTGCTGCATAACATCACTGGTATTTTTTGAGTGAGATGCAAATGGTCTAATCCGATTCAATGAACAATGCTAAGCTAAAAATGCTCCCAACCAAACCAAGAGATCAGTTGAATGGATTCAAAATGTTAAAACTCAACTATTTAATTCTGGAGAAGAGTTGTAAAATATTTTCTAAAAAAAATTTGATATGTTCCTTTAATGACCTAAAGTTAACAAGATCAAGAGTCAAAATATTTTTTTGTGATGTACTGCATCTTTAAAGCATAAGCTCAGTTCAAGAAATTTAGTAACAAAGGCAGCAGTTCTAAATCCCCGTCCTCATGATCTCCCGCTCTCCATATTTTGTATGTTTTTCTCTTGCCGCTCCAGAGGTTTGTTTCCTTTGACCGTAAGTGCCCTGTGAAGTATACATCACAATTCTGCCATGATTCGCGTTCAAAAAACATGTTCAACTTAAAGGGTAACACCAGCAAGACGTGAGAGATACTACTACTATAGTACTATACTTTACTATAGTAACTAATAACTAGGCCCACACGGAATCTGCGCGCGCAGAATTCCGCAGATTTTCCGCAGAATTCCGCAGATTTTTAGCCCATCATCAATTCTGTTTATTTACTTGAGTAAATGTGTGTAAATCTGAATTTATTCAGTTTTTAAATTACACATATTTCACATATTAAGGTTTTAGTCATAAGACTCCAAAAATAATTCCACAGAAATCCGCAGATTTTTACCAAAATTCTCAGCAGAAATTGCAAAAAACATCCGTAGATTCCATCTGGCCCTACTAATAACCTTAACTTTTTAGGGGGATTTTGATGAATTTGACTTCGTATCACAGTAACGTGCACCTTTTGTTAAGCTGCTTTGAAACAACAATTATTGTGAAAAACGCTATACAAATAAACGTGAATTGAATTGAACTTCTATGCAAATCACATGGTTACAGTTAAAAAAAAAACTCACACATTCTTTAATAACTGCAAAATATTGCACAAATATATTTTTTAATTAAGTAAACTTCAAGTTTACTCTTGTTTCCCCGGTGCAGGGGGTAGAGAGCAGTGAACACTATTTAGGAACATGTTGATTGGAGCACATTTTCTTCTTGCAGCTGGATATAAAAATCATGCGTGTTAAACATGAGTGATGCAAAATAAGCAAAAGCGGGGTGGGGGAGTTTCATGAGGAACAGGACTGAAAAATGCTGACAAAACTAGATTGTGACATTATTGTAAAACAAGATTTTTTATGTTCATCAAAGCTACAATTATTTTATAAAAATCCTGTTCAAAACAAAATAACTATTAAAATAAATCTGAATTTTAAGCAGCCATCACTTTAGTCTTCAGCGTCACCACTTTTGAGGAATTAAAGAGACATTTGGTGCTCAGGAAATTAGGCCTGTCACAACAATCAATATATCGCACAACACATGGACATGACCTCAATCATTTTTGGTGATGCAAATATATATCGCCCATACATACAAACCAATTGTAGCAACATTTTAGCTGATTGCACAACATCTTTATCACTATTAGAGGTGTCAGTGTCAGTATGGTTAAAAATCACTATAGCATTTACTATAAATTACTTTAGTATATTTTCATGTGGGTGCCTGAAGAATGTAGATATTGCAACCTCTTTTACTTTTTACCTTGCACTTTTTCTTAACATTTATTATTATTTATTTAGGATATGCATTTTCACATTCTGATTGTAATGCCTAATTATTAAATTGTTAAAATGACTATAATTAAATGAAATATTCTTAAGAATAAAATATTATGTATTCTTTGTAAGAGTGTACTTGCTGATGATATTATGTTGTCATTCTAGCATTATATAATGAGTGCTATATAATTGTCTTAAAATGACAATAATATCGTTTATCGAGTTATATTTTGCTGCAATATATCATACAACAAAGAATAGATATCGTGACAGGCCTACAGGAAATATTTTGATTATCAATGTTTAAAACGGTTATGCTGATTCTTCTAAATGTGGTAGCTTGTAGATTTTATTTTCAAGATTATTTGATAAGTTCCAAATAACAGAACTCATCTGAAATAAAAGTGTATGACATTACAAATGTAATATGAATATAAAACAAAAACAAATAGCCTTAATTAATAATACAAAAAATCTGTACCTTTAGCTGATGTCTGTAAGAACTGAAGCAGGAACAGGATGATGATTTGGGTGCTGCAATGCCCCATTTGGTTCAATGCACTGAAAAGAAAGTGAGGTGTTACAAACTCAAATTTCAACCAAGATACACGCATCACCTGCCTAGATTACATAAAAGTTGTGCAAAACAGTAGGACAGGATCAATCCCCCGAAGAAAAAAAAAACAGGACAGCAAAGATGACGACTTAATTACATTTTTAGAGAGTGCAGCTGTGCTCTGCCTCTTTCTTTCTCTCTCCTGCCACAAATACTTCCGCACACACAGCATGAGTGTGTGTGTGTATGTGTGTTAGAGAGGGGGCCGTTTCTGTGGCAACCGAGGAGAGAGAGAGAGATGCCCATTATGGAGCAACATCAAAGACAAGCAGAAAGAGCACTTTCGGAGAGGCAGAAAGGAACACATTTTGGGAGTGTAGGACTCACCACTGTGGTGTAAAATTCAAGAACACAACTCAGGAGGACACTATGACTAATTGTAGATTGAATTCTCGAAAATGTGGCATTATTTTATCCATAAAACAACAAAGGTAACATTCTTACTTGTACAACTCCTCAGGTGACTCTCGGCACTGCCTTTCACTATTCGCACAGCCAGACTCTGTCTTCCCATTGGATCCTAAAAAGACCAAAAGCAAAGATGCATATTAAGCCGTTTCCACAGACACACTTTTCTCATGGTCATTTCTTCAGGACAGCAAGTGACAGGATAAGAAGGGTGCCTTGAAGTCTCTGAACACTGATAGCCTGAGAGCTGGACAGACTTAACGCATTCATTCCATTCTGCTGCTCTTTATACTAAAGTTAGGGTTATAGAAACACAAAAAAGTCCCAAAAATTATGTTTTGTGATTTATATTTTTAGAAATTCAGATTAACTAACTTGCTTGTCTTTGCTTTAATGAAAGCAGATTCTTGTGCTTGTGGAATTAAGAACTTCTGACTGTTTATACAAAATAGTCGACATAAGAAATGTATAATAAATACATTAGAAATAAATCTTGAATAAATGACATTTGAACAAGAAAACAAATAAAATCAAACTTTATATAGTAACATTTATTTACATTTTTCCTATTGTCAAGTTTTAATTATATTTCAATTATATTACATAAATCCCATAATAAATAAATCATAAATATTAATAAATCATAATAAATAAGAACTTGATAAATACGAATTTGATAAACATAGTCTGGATGTGATTACATTCAGCAGTGGTTTTCAATCTGCAGGGGCCCCACAGAAATGTTTGTAGAAAAAGCATTAAAAAAAACCCTTAAAAATGCACTGAATAATAATAATAATAATTATCATCAAATAAAAATAAGATTAATATATGCAAACCTTTTAACAATTATAATACATATTTTTTCCAAGTAATATAAATAAATCAAAGTGTAAACAAACACTTTAAGCATAACAATTTTCTTTATTATTTATATAAATAAACATAATTAGCACTTGGAGTAAAAAAAAGTGTTTGTTGTAAGAATTTTAATAATGAAACTTAATAAACTAAACATTTTTCAAAAGTATTAGACCCATTACATATTGTAAGTTAATAGAGGTAAAGTTGGTTTTATATTTGTACATTCGTTCAGAAACAACTTCTGACATGCTCCCTTTATTTTTTGTATCATGGTACTTTAAATATTTGGTCTGAAATCGCATTTAAGTATGATTTCAAAACAACATTAGCATTATTTAATTGACTGTGAACAATATTGTACTTTGATAGTCATTGGCTGCTAATATGATTTCCCTGTTGAGAATTTATAAATAATACTTTTCTGAAATTATATTATTAACAAGAAAGTCAGAATGTGAGTATATAAAACCAACTTTACCTCAATCGTAAGACACATATACAGGATGCGGTTTAGCCAGTGAAATAGCTTTGTCCTGCATACTAATAATAATATAAAGGGCAATTAAATAGGGTTAAATTAATAATTAAAAAAAACGCTTTCGTGACTTTTCCAGAACTGCCCATCATAGTTATTGAGGTAAAGTTGGTTTTATATTCGTACATTCGTTCAGAGACAACTTCTGAGATGCTCCCTTTATTTTTTGTATCATGGTACTTTAAATATTTGGTCTGAAATCGCATTTAAGTATTTCAAACTTCAAAACAACATTAGCACTAGTTAATTGACTGTAGGCATGGGCCGGTATAAGATCCTGACGGTATGATAACCATGGATAAAAATATCACGGTTTTACGGTATCATGGTATTGTGATCACTGCTCTAAAATAAGTTCTTTTTAAATGTCTGAGTAAAAAACTAAATATTTTTTCCCCATTTTAAAACAATATATTTAATTTTTTGAAAGACTTATAATATTTTGTAAGAGTAAACATGTCAGACTAAATAATTCAAATGAATCAGTGACTTCTGCTGTCTTCATTAGTTTCAAAAACACAGATTTCTTTACAATTTAAAATGGCATCTTTGGATATTTTTTCTGCTGAAGATATTGCTGTCCTAAAAAAAAGAAAATGTAAAGAAAAAATCTTACACATACCTTAGGAACGGTATTGCAGAAAATGTTTGCGGTTTTAAAACCTTGAGTTTGCAAACCGTGGTATACCTTGAAAAAAGTTATCGTCCCATGCCATTCGACGATAAACAATATTGTACTTTGATAGTCATTGGCTAATATGATTTCCCTGTTTAGAATTTGTAAATAATACTTTTCTGAAATTATATTATTAAGGAGAAAGTCAAAATGTGCGAATATAAAACCAACTTTACCTCAATCGTAAGATACATATACAAGATGCGATTTAGCCAGTGAAATAGCTTTGAACTGCATACCATTAGTAATATAAAGGGTAATTAAATAGGGTTTAATTAATAATTTCATTAACAGAAAAACGCTTTTGTGACTCTTCCAGAAGTACCAATTATAGTTTATAAAATCCACCGACATTAATTTCCAGTATTTCTGTGACTGGGCACAGATAAAAGAAAGCTCTAATCGTCTCGATCTAAACGGATCTCATAGGCAACAAAACAATCAAGACATTTGAGGTGTAATGAAATTACATTGATGAATTGTAAAAGAAAACATTTTAAAGCTGCAGATTATTAACACGGGGCTCTTGTATTCAAGAAGGTGGACGACAATAACAGTACAGATGATCAGCTTTTACAAACACAAGTCACCACATAGCAGATCTCTTCGCAAGCTCGATCCAAGCGCAAACAACACAAAGCAACATCAGAAACACAAAATAACACACAAAAATCGACGCTGTGGAAATACCAGGGTCATGTTTGCAATATAACTATCTAATAATCGGCCTGTTTGCAGCAGCTGTGCTAACAGTGCTAATAACGATCATAATTTACTCGCCGCATACATTTCCAGCAATCAAATTAAAAATGGAGATCGCGGTTACCTTTAGCTGCAATGCAGATTCATGTTTGTGTTAATATTCCGTATTATCACTCTTTTATTCGAAGTCGTGTTTTCAGCGCTGACAGACTGTCTGCCGCCACCCAGAGAGACTGAAAAGACTGCGCCGTGACGTCACCATAAACAAGTGACGCGCGAGGGCATTGTGGGATACCACGGTCCGCCGAAAGTGAGTACCTGCTGGTTTATTTTACGGAACATTTCTTTTTTTTTTCAACCTTTAAAGGTGCTGTATGTAAGTTTTTGACTCTTCTAAAGCATAAAAATACCATAATATGTTTGCAGATATTTAGGAGACATCCCAAGTGAACATACTTGTTTAACTGAAAAACAATGCTGAAGTCAGATATTCTGCTTTGAAAATGTTTTTTCCGTGCCGGTGTTACGGTTTAACTGGTGACCGTGTTAACTGGTGTCCCTTTCCAGATGTAAGCTATCCACGTTTGCAGATTGGCAGATTCGTCACTTTTTTACAGCAACAAGGCATGCCCATACCAAATAATTCTTATTACTTGGTGTCAGTGTCATTGTAAGCATTATTTATTTTAATATCTGTGCAGAAGAACAGTATATAACCGAAATTAATCTAAAAAAAAAATTATAATTTACATGTCATCAACGGGATTCGAACTCGTGTGGTCAAAAGGTTCAGCACACCTATCATACGACCTATCCAACTGAGCTATTCAGATCTATACAAAATTGAGTCTGTTTTAACATCTTTATCAGCCAAAACATGCTTTGTTGTGGTTGTAAACTCGCGTTAACCTGTTTCCATCGACTCATGTTAACATGTTTACATGTTGTTTACATGTGCTCGCGTTAACATGTTTCTACAAACTATCCCGCTGAATAGAATAGCTCCGAATGACAAAACGATGTTTCATCAGTTGGTCAAACCATGTTTTTTCATAGTTGTAGACTCGTGTTATCCTGTGCCTTTGGACTCGTGTTAACCCGTGCCCCATGCTCACACATGTACATAAAGATTTTACAAAAAAATGAATACAATGACAATATTATTATGCAACATAATATGTCTCATATATATCTAATATATATTTAATATGTATAGTATATATGCTTACAATGACACTGACACCAAGTAATAAGAATCTTTATTTGGTATGGGCATGCCTTGTTGCTGTAAAAAAGTGACGAATCTGCCAATCTGCAAACGTGGATAGCTTACATCTGGAAAGGGACACCAGTTAACACGGTCACCAGTTAAACCGTAACACCGGAACGCTGTCTTTGTTTAGGTAAAGTTAACCTGCACAATGCCAGTTTAGCCAATTATATTTCAGCACCCCGGGTTGCCTTGTTGGACAACAGCGTATTTCATTCATTCATTCAGAAAGGCTCTGAAAGCATGCGCCCGTGACCGTAATGGACAGTGTCAGACGTCGAAAAGAGACAGATTCAGTTCCACATGAGGTTATTAATTAGCAAATGATATAAATATTACGAACATAAACATTAGGTGAGCAGGTTACATTGTAATCTCGTGTCCTACAACACGCTTCATGACGAGTTACGCAGTGATGAGCAGTTTGGCTGTTTGCACCAGGCGAAACACGACAGAAATTTAAATACAGCCTTTCAGAAGCACAGAATATGCACTCACTCACGAAATGGCAAGGTTTAGAATCTATTTAAACTCACATTGTTAGCATTTAGCACTGAATAAAGCACACAAGCCTTACCTGAGATGATCACTGTCATAGGTTTCACATGTTCAGCTGTGAGAAATAGAAGTCGTTTCTAATATATCAATTCGAGGTGTTGATAAGAACCAAAACTCCCTTTAATATGGAAAATATTCCCTCTATCGTGTGTCGCTGCTTTTATTTAGAACACAGTTTAAATCACTCGCTCCTGTACTCAATCTGGCATCCCGTGTGTGTGTTTATTTTGATCCAGGAGTGCAATACCTAGTTCAACCACTGGGTGTCAAACTTACATACTGCACCTTTAAACAAATACTTTGGGCTTCACCTACACGAAGCACGAAAATTTGTGGCTACAAACATTTTTTTTGTAGACAAAATCTGCTACTTCAGACTCACTAGCAACAACTAGGTGCCACAGTCACTTTGTGATTAGTGAGTGAAAGATAATTAGGAAATTATAAACAAATGCGTTACTTTTAGAAATGTGTTAGGATTTAGCACAAACACGATAATAATTTACACTAGTATCATATTTAGTGTTCACAATGGCAAATCATTTGAAAAAAATGCAGTTATCAATGGAGTACCATTTTCATTTTAAGAGGGCTCAGCTCCTTATAAGGTAAATATATATATATATATATATATATATATATATATATATATATATATATATATATATATATATATATATATATATATATATATATATATATATATATAAATCCTAATATGACATTTATAAGTAGTAATTTAATAGTAATACACTTAAAAATGTTTGTTTAATATAGGTTGTATACTAGTATTCCAATGTATTACATAGACAGGCATAGCCATTTGAGTTCTGAATAAGCCAAATAGGCTCAACCCACCTGTTTACTGTAGTAAAAACCACTTTCTATATTCAAGTGCATTTTTTGTTTCCATGTATTAAATAAATAAACTGCCACTTTTCTAAATGACATATATATATATATATATATATATATATATATATATATATATATATATATATATATATATATATATATATATATATATATATATATATACAGGGGTGTATTGGACATTTTAAAAGTGGGTGGGGGACAGCTGTATGAAATCATAAAGTTTACATTTTTAATCACCTGTTTCTAAATGGTCTGTCTCTAAAAGTCCCCCCCGGTTGCTACGCCCCTTTATATATATATATATATATATATATATATATATATATATATATATATGTCATTTAGAAAAGTGGCAGTTTATTTATTTAATACATGGAAACAAAAAATGCACTTGAATATATATATATATATATATATATATATATATATATATATATATATATATATATATATATATATATATATATATATATATATATATTGGGATACAGGTGATACAAGGTTATCTATATCAAAGAACTGCAAATAAGCAGAAATTATAACAATTTATCAAAAAACACACACCTCGTTCTCTCACCGTCCACGGCTGTGGTTTGCTGCTCAAATGAAAATCAAAAGACGGGGAGGAGCCGAATTCTGCTGCCGTTTTCTCATCAAATTTAAAGAGGACTGAGGCGATAATTTAGTGTACAGTTTATGAGCTAATCGGAAAAGTTTTAGGGGGCTGAGTAGAAATATAGGGGGGCTACAGCCCCACCCCCTAAAATAGGCCTAGCAACGCCCATGTTTACTGCATTAAAAATAAATAACTAACCATGATTTTACATTGGTATTTAAAGATTGTGGTTATACAAAGTGGTTATACAAGTTATAATAAATGCACTTAAAAAGGTTACTAAACTTTCACTACAATTAATCCATTGTTCATTTTCAGAAGGTTTGACAATAAAAAAAGTTCTCAATTCCATTTCTTTGTAGAAAAGTGAAGCCAAAGCATACCAGAAATGGCCACTGTCATCTTATGAATTTGCTGTTTATAATTTGTGCAGTTGTGACCACCTAAACTCAAGCAAACTGAACTGCCAGTAGCCCACACATTTTAAGTGCACACCTGCCCATAACTCTAAAACACACACCCACTGCATGGTTATTATTTATCTAGCTGTTGAATGTTTTTGTCTTTTTTCATGCCTTTGTTTGAATAAGACAGGAATGCAGACAATACAGCTCAGGCTAATGTGTTGTAATTTCTTTTTCTTTGTTGGTTTTAGAACAATTTGGCACACAATAATTATATTGATGTGATAAGGAACAAAAAATGTAGTTAGATTACATTACTTTAAATGTGTAATCTAGATCAGTGGTTTCCAACCTTTTTTTGCCCGAGACCCGCTATTCCCCCAGAAAATATTCTAAGGCCCCCCCTCCACATTTAATGATATTATCGCTTATATAAGTTTGCAGTAGGTATGACAAAAAATGTTGTTTTCAAACAAATAGTATGTTTATTACTATAACTAGATACGTTTATGCACAAATAATAGCCTAATGTAAATAAAAGCAACTCTTTGGGACTCTTTGCTTCGAGAAAATGGAATAAAACCATAGTTCAGGTAACTATCTTGGTATTTCCTGCATTTTGTGTTTCCAGTATTGCTAGTGCTGCGACTCGAAATGTTTGGAGCTTCCTCACCTGGGTCCAGTATGTTTATGTCATTACTATTAGCTGCTGACTACTTCTACTATTAGCTCTGTCTTTTTTGTGGAGGACGAATTACAAATTTGTCAATTTTTTTGGTCAGCCAGGGGATAAAATGAACTAAGGCAACATGATTGTTATCTTAATTGTCCACAAAAAAAACTGTAAAATAATGTAAAAAAAAATGTAAAATATGACGCGACCCCGCCCCCCCCCACAAAGCTCGCTGAGACCTAGATTATGATCTAGATTACATTATGCAATTTTTAAGTAATCTACCCAGCACTTGCATCCTCAAGTTCACCACACCTATCATTAGCTCCCATATGTTCATATAAATATCCATATTTTGTAATAAATGTTAAAAATATTGTTTCCTTTAGTTGAAACTAACTAACATCATGAATAAGTTCATAGTATATATTTTATATGCTATTTTAATGTAATTTTTAATTTGACTTTTATTCAAAAAGTTTCATAGGATTGTAATTTCAGACATTTTCTAAACCATATGGAGATGGAAATCTGTGTATCACTCACTATTGAAAAAAGTGTAAAGGCTAACATTCCACAAGGCACCTCAGCCAATCATGTAACAGCATTAACGTCACTGGTCAGCATTCATGTAATTCATGCAGTTGACACATAGATATATACATTAGATACAGGCCCTGAATATGCGTCAATACCGGAGCCATATTTGTACAGTGCTCACAGGACAGAAGTCATTCAACCGCACTTAGTCAAGACCAAAGCCAATCTAAATATGTTGGACTTTTGCGCTGCATACTGGTTTAGTAACGAGCAAACAAAGCAAAAGGCATAACATTTCATAGGTAAGATTTCGTTTTATTACGACTGTGTAGGTTACGAACTTTTGTGCTAAACATGTTATTGATGATAATACAGTCTAGTTGATATGATAATACTTATGCTAGTTTTGTTGAATAAAATCAGCGAAAATGTAAATTAAATATGACAACAAGATGCTGGTGCCATCCATGTAGATAACCATCCATGGTTATTTATCAATGTAGAAAAGTGATGTAAAATTATAATTTTCATCATTTAAAAAAAAATATTTGCATACTGAGCGCCAGCTAATCTCCCAAATATGTATATATGTGTATGTATCATTGCTCCAGATGGCCAATTCACCACTCCACCTTGGTCCCGCATTAATTTAAAAGAAGCTCTACCCTGTACCAAAATGGCGGCTCTATTGACGCATTTCTTCCAATAGACAGCAATAGCGTAGGCGACATCTAGTGTATATATCTATGCAGTTGACAGACCTAGCTGACGCAGCACTCCCTACCCTGACTTCTCTTAGAAAATAACATTTTAATTAGGGTAAAATATACATTTGATTCACCATGAACGTGTGTAAAGCATGTTGAAGATTAGCGGACAGGATTTCGATTGATTAAATGACAATTTATTTCCTCAGAAAAGCTGTTTATCCAGTGTAGTGACGCCTCTCTTCTATTGACTTCCATTAAAACAAAGAAGCCTCTGGTCTCCTTCCCTGCATGCTCAAATTTGCATTAGCTGTTACACCTTTTCGGCTAATGATTTCCAGCTTGTCATCTATTGGCTTTGGTATTTCTCTCCTTCAGTAAAGCTATTAAAGGAACAGTTCACCCCAAACTTTGTTCCAAACTTGCTTGAGTTTCTTTCTTTTGTTAAAAACAGAGAAATATATTCTGAAGAATGTTGAAAGAAACATGACTTCTATTGTATTTTTGTTTCTACTGTGGACGTCAGTGGCTACTTTTTTCCAACATTCTTAAGAATCTCTTGTTTTGTGTTCAGCAGAAGAAAGAAATTCATAAAATCAGTTAGAACCACTTGAATTTGAGCAAATACTTGACTACACCTTAAACTAACCCTTTAACTACTTCATTGCTTCAAATAAATGTTTGTAATGGTGCAATGTTTCCTGCAATGTTGTGATATTCTAAATCCCAGTAGGCAGTGTTACATCTGAATGTAGTTCTTCAAATGTATGTGGTCATTTACTTCACCGTTTGCATGGACATATAGGTGCTTAAAGAAAGCAAAATGTCCTTGCCATGATAGGAGTCAAGGAGTCAGTGGCCTGACAGTTTTTTTTTTGTTCTAAAATAGCTTGTTGATTAATGGCCATGTCATTTTCTATATGGGGAAAAAAGGATAGGGAGTCAGGGGCACTGAAGGGCAGAGAGATAAGCCGTCTGATGGCCCTCAACTGACTAGCCACAATTCTGCTCCACTCAATATCATAGATTTCTCATGTATAATCAATGCAGTGCAATATTTGTGGGCGTTTATGGCACTGAGGTCAGTGTTGTATGAAAGCAATTGCAACTCAAGGGAAATGCATTCTTTGCTTTTTTCTTCTTTTGTTTGCAGCCACGTGGAAAAACAAATGGAGGAAATTCATTGGTTACTGCATTCTGACCAAGTTAGAAAACACTTTAAAAATTGACTTTACTGTTAAAATATTGAACCAGTTGCCATTTTTGAGGCACTCATTCCTGAGAAAAAAAAGTAAGAATTTTCAATTGTTTTTGTTATTTTCTTTTGTTTTAGTTAGCTTAGTTTTTTCGTTAGAGGTGTGAACCTACACTGGTCTCACGGTTCGGTTACAATTATCACGCTATCAATTCGGTTCAATTCGATATCACAGTGCATTGACGATGCTTTCCACACACAATTTTAACAGCACAACAATTCTTGTATTAAAATTCATAAATATGTTTATATATTATTTGTAATACAATTTTCTCCTTTAATACAGTCAGACGAATGAACTGTATCTTTAAAAATTTAAGTACATAACGACATGAGCATTCATAGCAAATAAACTAATGTAAATATCCCGCTCGCTGTCTGAGCATTGTCGAGCGAGTTCTTACACCCCTATGATTGCTCACGCGCACAACAGAAAGGGCTGTGATTGGCTCTAATGCTCTCGTGCTGTTCACCGATGAGTGACACTGATAAACAGCAGCGGCGATCACAGCTGATCCATGATAGACGCAAAGGAGAAAACTCGCTGTATAACAGCTGAGAGGAGAGGAAAAGTTACCTCACGCCACAGGTCAAATGTCTACAGTGAGTGAGAGAGAGAGAGGTAGAAATGGAGTTTACTTTCATTTTCTCTATAGCAGTGAAATAAGGGCTTCTTCTGTAACTTCAGTGTCAGTAAAAGACTGTCCAGCAAACACGCAGTGAATTGTGCAAAGTTTCTGCCATAAGTAGTTGGGGCGTTTTATTTACTCGAGCTCGCCTCCCTCGCCATAGTAAGCTACCGCAATATAGCACATATAAGATAAATGACGTCAGTATGTAATAACTGGTTATGATCTATTACTGAACCGATATTACTGAACCGAATTGTCTGCATCGTGGTGCATCGAAGAAACAATTAATTTTTTGACACCCCTATTACATTTTTAATATTTAATTTCATATTATTAAGTTTTCTTGCATTTATTAACCTTTATGTGCTGTTCGAGATGTTTTCATCCACTCTGGGGTGATTTTGAGTCTTAATTTGGCCACAACTTTCTCTGTTTCAGCAAATGGAATGATTTTTGGTGACAAATATTATTTTGACACATATTTTGGGAAAATGCTTTGAAAGTTTTCAAAAACTCAACAGTACACTCTGGGCAAATTGACCTCGGCTGGGTCAGTTGGCGTTTTTGTGTGGAGTTTGCATGTTCTCCCCGCGTTCGCGTGGGTTTCCTCCGGGTGCTCCGGTTTCCCCCACAGTCCAAAGACATGCGGTACAAGTGAATTGGGTACGCTAAATTGTCCGTAGTGTATGAGTGTGAATGAGTGTGTATGGATGTGTTTCCCAGAGATGGGTTGCAGCTGGAAGGGCATCCGCTACGTAAAACATGTGGTGGATAAGTTGACGGTTCAGTTTTCCGGATTGAAACACACTATTTATCCACATCACACAAATTGTTAACTATATGATTATGCGACGAACAAAACGTAATAAAATTTTTAACAATAATTTTATTTATTATGACACTCTTATACACTGTTTCTTTTAAATGCTGTAAAATAAAAAAGACAGTTGAAATATAAAAGAAAGTCACTATTTCTGTTACTTTTATGCTATACAGGAGCCATGTGCACCCACTGACAGGTCAAATCTGCTTCTCTCTCTTTCAAGTTCAAAGCAAACTTGAATGCCAAAGCATGTTAGATATGTATATAAAATGTAATATATTAACATCATTAAATTAATAAAATAATCAGCAAAAGAGAAATAAATGACAGAAAAACGATTAAAAACAGACAATATCTTGTAGATTATTTAAATAAGGCAAATGCGTTGATTAATGGTGTACATATATTCTGCAGCCAGTTTAGACCAGTCATTTTGTCCTCTCCGAGTATATAGTAGTATATTAGTATATTAGTAGTAAGTATATTTATCTCTCGGTCTCGCAGCTGTGCGCGCTGTCACCTGTGAAGCAAGTCTTTAATAAAAGAGTAATGCAGAAATGCATACGAGCTTTAGAAAGCGAGAGCATAAGCTGAATGCCGGACATTTTAAAAGATTTTGAAATTTTTGAATTTTTAAGTCCCAAAAAGGCACGTCTCTGTGGATCTGCAAAGCATGTGAGACTGTCTGTGGGAGTGTTGACAGGTACGACACACAGAACGAAACGTGTAAATGAGAGAAGATTTTCTACTACTTAATCGATCGATGTTTGGTTATATTGAGCGGATAAAAAGAAGTGTAAAAGGATGTTAATAATAGTAAAAAAAATGTGTCACTAAATATACTTGGGCGGCCGTTAATATACCTGGGCAGCCCACCCAAGTAAAGTCTATGTGTGGGAAGCACTGGTATTTATGCGCGCATAGTATAATTAGCTGTTTTACTTCATAGAACTCCATATAAAAGCCATTAACTTTTTTTTGAACAGGCCTATCTAAAGGTTTAATGGTGCCAACTGATCAACAGTAAAAATAAGAAATTGTTCCTCTTCTCAACATGGTGTCATGGCTTTGCAATAATAAAATGTCTTTATAATGGAAGTCAATGGGGCAAAAACAGCCCCAAACATAATGAAAGGGTAGTAAATATGAACAGTACACAAGAGTTAAGAAGAATTGTGTAACGTTTTGGCCACATTTGCACATCAGTGTATGTGTACCCTTATAGGCTTGTTTTTGGCTCTGAAATGCTGTGTTGTATCTCATAGTTGACTCTTGTCTCTTTTAATAAAGCATTGATTATGTGGATATTGACATGAGAATTAGGATGCAGAGAAGGTATCAAGTGGCCTATATGCTTCCTCGACTGCGTAGGGGCACAAAAGAACCTCCTGTTGCCCCTCCGTCCAGATCTCCAATCAAACTTGGCTTTATTCGGACCTTCGGTATAATCTCGGAGAGCTTTAGAAGCTGTCCACAAAAAGCTTTTGTATCTTACTTAATTATAACCTCAGAAATGATCTGACCTGGCCGATGCCAGGTGCAGTGAAGTGTGCAAAAGCTTGCATGCCATGAGGTCCCATTGGATAAGGAAAGAAACACTAGATGGCCATCGTGATCGGATAAGTGGAAAATAACCTAGCAATGTTAGATCTGAAAAAAAAAGCTAACTTCGCTGAAGAACTAATGGAAAGTCGTTCCCTCCCATTTTGATTTCTGAGACTAGTGGGTACCCTAAAAAGGGAGCAATATGAGCCCCAAGCCTCTTTTTTTTCATCATTACTTCCCACACCTCCTCTGTGAGTTTGAGCCCATTTGAAAGGTTACTGTTCAAAGTCAGCATGGATCTTCCAGGAGGACATCTTGCTGTGGTGCTGTTCCTGTTTGTTCTGGTTTCCATGTCCACTGAAAACAACATTAGTAAGTATTGTGTTTACATGTTCTCAGTTTTATAAATGTTTTATGATAAGTGACATGAAATATTTTTCTTTTGCTTTTTGTACTTTAGTCAACTGGGATCTGAATGAATGCTGGATGCACATTGCTTGGGTTGATTCATGTAGTAATTAGATTTTGAAAAAGTTAAAAAGAGGGTAAATATAAAATGACTAAATGTTAGTCATTAGTTTGGGAGCATTCATGCTTTAAAAAAAAGTCTCTTATTCTTTTTTCCCCCAGCATCATTATTGCAGTTTTGGTTAGCAAATAACTTATAGCACATAAATCATACTAATATGCATATTTTGTGCTCAAGAAAAATTTCTGATTATTATTAATGGGAATTATTAAAAGTGTAAATACATTTATAATGTTGCAAAATAAAAATTAAATTATCCAAATAGTTTCAATCTGTTCAATTAATTTAATTTTTTTATGAATATTTAATTTTATTACAAAAATACATATGCTTTAAAGATGCTTACATATATACAGTTGAAGTCAGAATTATTAGCCCCCGTGTTTATTTTTTCCCCAATTTCTGTTTAACAGAGAGAAGATTATTTCAACACATTTCTAAACATAATAGTTTTTATTAACTCATTTCTAATAACTGATTTTATTTATCTTTGCCGTGATGACAGTCAATAATATTTGACTAGATATTTTTCAAGACAATTCTATACAGCTTAAAGTGACATTTTAAAGGCTTAACTAGGTTAATTAGGTTAACTAGGCAGGTTAGGGTAATTAGGCAAGTTATTGTATAACAATGGTTTGTTCTGTAGACTATCGAAAAAAATATATAGCTTGAAGGGGCTAATAATATTGACCTTAAAATGGCTTTAAAAAAAATGAAAAACTGCTTTTATTCTAACCAAAATAAAACAAATAAGACTTTCTCCAGAAAGAAAAATATATTATCAGACATACTGTGAAAATTTCCTTGCTTTTTTAAAGATAACTTGGGAAATATTTAAAAAAGAAAATAATTCTAATAATTCTGACTTCAACTTTACATATATATATATATATATATATATATATATATATATATATATATATATATATATATATATATATGTGTGTGTGTGTGTGTGTGTGTGTGTGTGTGATTATAAATTACAAATATATAATTAAAATGAATAAATATCAAATATAAATATAATAATTGTTTTATTTGTTATTATTATTTTTTTAAATGTGTACAGTTTTGTGTTCCCTACTTTCCCATACTTTTTCAAATAGCTTCACTTTTATAATACAGTTTGTAAAATATTAATGTGAGTTACTTTTGGCTGGTAGCTTTGCAGTGAACATGCATATCTTGAATAACAGTTGATATTTGCCATTCTTTGAAAAATATACAAAGTTTTTCCTTTTTGCAGTCAGATGGTGCACAGTGTCTGATGCCGAAGATCAGAAGTGTTTAGATTTAGCTGGAAATGCCACAGCTAGGAACCTTCGCGGACAACTAGTGTGTGTGAGGGGTCAAAGTCCCACCGACTGCATGAAGCAAATCAAGGTGGTAAAAAAATGTACTTACCAAGAAGCATGTTTAAAGAGGTAGTTCACCCAAACCTGAAAATTCAGTCATTTACTCATCATTCACTTATCACAAACCTGTTTAAGTTTCTTTTCATCCATTAAACGCAATTAAAAATGAACTTTTTTTGTGTTGAACAGAAAAAACCCACTTGTAAATATTAAGTATTTTAGGGTGAACTGTCCCTTTAATTAGATTGAAATCATTGTAATATTGCAAGGCTTACTGATTTAAAACTATACTGTTGTGCTAATTTTTATTCGTCCTTTTTGATTTTCTTGCACTCAATCAAATTCTTAACTGGTTAAATGGCAAAAATGGCACAGAATGGCACTGCAGATGCCTCTACTATGTATGCGGATGAAATCTACACAGCCGGATTTTGCTATGGCTTAGACGTGGCTGTGGGAGAGTCTTATAACGGTGTGGGTGAGTATGTTCGAACAATATGTTTAAAACAATGACTAAAGATGTTTTAGACTGGAATAAAAGAGCCTGACGTCAGCGTGTGTTTTTGTGTCTGGCGCAGATGGCATTAATTATTATGTAGTTGCTCTGGCACGGACGTCATCCAGTGATCTGTCACTGCTGGAGATGCACGAGCGCAGCTCTTGTCACCCAGGGATGAGGACTACAGTGGGCTGGACCGTTCCCATCGGCTTCCTGGTCAACACATCACAGATCAGTGTGGATGTGCAATGCAACTTTCCCCACGGTGAGATGCTGTTTTGTCTGAATTTTAATTTCATTTAATTTTAGCATTTATTTCTGTCTTAAGTGACTTTTACATTGCTTTGTTCCATTTTCCATTTTATTTTCCATTTGAAGTATTCTGAACTCCATTTTATTATTTTTTAATGTGCATTTTACAATTTGAGATTTTTTATATGTATAAAACATTTCTATACATAACGTTTAATGTACATTTATACAGTTGTACAACTTATAGAATTGCAATTTTAAAAAATATATTTTATTTACATTTTTACATCTGGTTTAACTAAGCATGAGCTGCATATGCACAAAATGAATGATCTCAAATATAATATTTACAGCACATGTGTCAAACTCAGTTTCTGGAGGGCCACAGTTCTGCACGGTTTAGTTCCAACCATACTAATTAATCCAAACCAAACTAATTAAGTCCTTCAGGCTTGTTTGAAACCTACAGGTAAGGTTGTTGGATCAGGGTTGGAACTAAACTGTGCAGTTTGACGGTGAGTTTGACACCCCTGATTTACAGTGTTTCACCTGGTTGAAATGCAAATCAAGATTAAATCATACTAATATACTTAATTGGTGCCCAATAAATGTTTCTGATTAATACTGATCGAGATGATTGGATATACATTTTGAAATATACTAACAGAAAACATTTACTTTTATTCTAAACATATTTTTAGTTTTTTATTTTATTGTATTTAATTGAAAACTTTTGCTTTGTAGACGATATTATATATTTTATATATTTATTAATTATAACTAATATTTATTTCCTAATATATATATATATATATATATATATATATATATACTATTTGATTATTTGTTTTTTAAAGTTTTGTTTTGTATTGTATAGGCTGTGGTTCTTTCCTATGCTTTTTAATTAGCTTTACTTTAATAATACAGTGTGTAAAACATTAGTGTGAGCTATTCACCTTATTCTCTGCTAACAAGCGGGCGCAGCCATTTGAATCTTTTTGGCTCGAGACTTCCGGTCTCATTCACTTCCATTCATTTTTAGACATTAAATACAGCTCGTTTTGCTGCTTGAGGTTGCAAACTGATATTGTCTTAAAACATTATTCTATTTTGTCTGTATAGTCATGCAAACACTTGTTTGTAGAGCAAGCGGTTTGACCGTTTTCTGCTGTTTATTATTCCTAGTCATTTCTCCCATAGGCAACTGAATTGGAAGTTCTAAAACAATCGCAAAAACGAGCGCACTTCCGCATTTTAGAATAAGGTCAATAAGCTGATATCTTTGCAGCAAACATACATATCTTGAAATACAGTTGATTTTCATAAACAAAACATATATCTGATTAAATTTAAAGTTTGAACATTTTTTCAATTCATCATCATTTATAATAATTATTAATTTATGTAGTTTTACTACTTATACAATTGCAATTTTAGGAACTAATTTTATAAATGTCCATTTTACTCCTTTTAAAATTAAAACAAAGATGAAAAATATGATTCCTCCAAGTTTAACTATATTATATTACCATGATTTATTTACATTTCTTTTTTGGCTTGCATATTAAAGTTATTGCCATTAGATAGAACAGCTGTTGTTTTACAAAAGCACTTAACATCTGGTTTAACGCCTGGTGAGGTGCACATGCACACAAAGTAATGTTCTCAGATATAATATTTGCAGTGCTTACACCTGGTTGAAATGCAAATCGAGATTGTAATTGCAACTTTTGGAAGCCGCTTAAATAGTCATCTGCTTCTCCTTGTGGTTTATAGCGGTCGGAGATTTCTTTGGCTACAGCTGTGTCCCAGGCGTGAAGGACCCAGAACACGATCCCAAAGGAAACAACCCAAGGAACCTGTGTGAGGCCTGCATCGGGGACGAGAACGACCGCCACATTTGTGCCAACAACCCTCGGGAACGGCACTTTGGAGAGGCTGGAGCTCTGAGGTGCAGTAGAGATGTGAAATAATGCATGTTTCCTAGTGGAATCATTATTTAAAATATGATTTTTTTTTTGTGTATTGAAATGCTTAATGTGCTTTGAGTAAAATGCTCAGTTGTGGCTTATTATTGTTGCTTCAAAATAAGAATATTAACATTTAGGGCAATGGTCTCAAACTCAATTCCTGGAGGGCCACAGCTCTGCACATTTTAGCTCCAACCACCTCCAACTCACACCTGCTTAATAGTCTCTAGTAGTCTTGAACACCTTGATTAATTGGATCAGCTGTGTTTAATTAGGGTTGAAGCAAAACTGTGCAGAGCTGCGGCTCTCCTGGAATCGAGTTTGAGACCTATGATTTAGGGCATTTGTAATTAATTATATTAAATAAAGTAAATTAAATATCCTATGTTCTTCTTAAATGTTATGGAAATATGTTTTACAATATTTAAGGTCAGGAAAACATGGAATATTTTATATTGACCTATTAACCAGACGTTTTCTGCAATTAATGCTCTAAATTATAATATTCTTATGTGAAATTTTGAAGACATAAACACAAACATATAATTCACTCAAAACTTAGCTATTAATCTCAAATCCAGAGCACAGAATAAACTTTAAAGGGATTTTTTCTTTCAAATTTTCTGCTCAAATCTTTGTAGTCAGTTTGTTCTTTTTATTGTTATTTTAATTAATATTTTTTATATTAATTGTAAATTTATCAATGATTTTACAAATTACAAATTATTGTTCTCATTTATTCATTCATTTATTTATTTAGTTATTTATTTTTATTGGTGTATAACAAGACCACATAGTAGTATACATTACAACATAGGAAAATTACAGACTGTCTTAGTTTTCTTATTTTCCCACTATCCCCTATAAAATAAAATAAAAAAATATTAATTATGAATTATAAACAAACATATTCTCTGAGAGAAAATAATAATAATAATAAATAAATAAATAAAAAAAACAATAATTGAGCAAGTTTACAATAAAAGAGCAAAAAAAAAAAAGGCAAAGAATTTTTTATTTTTTTTTAAAGTTTGCGTTATGGAGTCAATATTTCCTCCTTCCTATTATTTTTGTTTTCTTATTTTAGCATTAAAAATAGATCATAAAAAGTATTTTAATATTAATTACATTTTAAAGATCACACAATCCTTCAGAGAGCATTGCAATATCTGACAGCAGTTTGGCTGCACAATAAACACAGCCTATTAAAAGTATTCTGTAACATTATAAATGTCATTACTGTCATTTATGATCCATTTCTTGTATCTTTATTAAACAAAATATGTGAAACAAGTGCATATATTTTATAAGTATAATTTATATGCATTATTATTTTTAAAATGCAGGTGTGTGGCAGAGAATCTTGGCGATGTTGCTTTTGTCAAGCACACTACAGTCTTTGACAACATGCAGGGTAAGTAGTGCAGGCTGTAGGAACATGAGAAGAAAAAAAAACGTCCCGATGCAGTAAGATTTTTCAAGTTGGTTTCTTATTAAATGGAATTTTTAAGGGACTGAAGGAGGACAATTGTAGCCTTCACTTGATGATCTGGATCATGTTTCACTGGCTGACAGACACAGGAGGGCAGTATTTCACAACAATGCTTCTCTTTGTGTGCCTGCTGGGATCTGTGAAACCCTTGTTTTTAGTATCAGTAAAGCCCGTTAGCCAAGTTCAGGGATTATAGATTCTAGGTTTATAGAGATATAACTTTGTTTACCGAAGCCTGCACAACTTTCAAGCTTTTAAACTTAAAAAAAATAGCAAATGTTACAGATCACGCCGGAATTTTCACTGCAACCTTTTTTATTGATGTAAGGTAAAAACCAGGAGTCTTGGGCGCTGGACTTGGAGCTGGAAGACTTGAAGCTCTTGTGTCCTGACGGGAGTGAAGCGAACCTGTTCCAGCATGAGAGCTGCCACCTGGCTGTAGTGCCAACCAATGCCGTGGTAGTGCGTTTGGAGGACAAATGCCGCGTTTACAAGTTTTTGGATCGTGTGCAGGTCAGGAGAGACAGCCACACAGTCACACGTTACAGTCCAAAAAAATCTGAGAACACTTTGAAAATCCAGGACTCTTTTACACTTACACCAACTGTAGAAAACAAGTAGAGCAAAGAAAAAGTAGGCCTGTTTTGCGAAAGGGTGAAGCTTCATTTTGATGGCCTTCTTTTGAAATTTTAGTTGACTATAAGTAACTTTTTAAACTACAGAGCATGTTGTTTTATAATTGTCTGCACTGTAAAAGAATATTAGTAAATTAACAGTTTTTCCATATTTTGTGTAATTTTACACTGTTTATTTATGATTTTGAATAAATATGGGATCTTGATCTTTCTTCCAACAACTTTAAATCTTAAAAAGTTGGAAAAGGTGAATTTTATTAACATTTTTAATAGTTTAAAGTGATATATAATCTGCGTCTGTGTTGTATATTATGGTACAAAAACCTTGTAATAAACAGCAAGTACATTTGCTGTTATTTTACAGACTTCTCTCTATATTATTACTTATACCTTATATTATTTGAAACTACTAAAATATCAATAAAAGCCACTTTGTTAAACTGTAGAGATTAACATCACATAATGAAATTCACATTTGTAAATTTACGGAAAACACAGACAATCACAAAATATGGAAACTGTTATTTTATATATATATATATATATATATATAAATTTATATGATAAAACTGTTAAATATTTTTTACAGTGTGCTTAAACCCAAAAATGAAAATTCTGTCAATATTCACTCAACCCTTCACTCATTCAAAGCTTTTTGAGTTTCTTTCTTCTGTAGAACACAAAAGAAGATATTTTTGAAAAATGCTGGTGACTTTCACTGCAATTTTTTTCATGCTGTGGAGGTCGATGAGACCAAGCAACCAGCATTTATAAAACATATTTTGTTTAGTGTTCAACAGAAGAAAGGAACTCATAAAAGTTTAAAACCACATGAGGGAGAATTTACATTTTTGGGTGAACTAACCATTTAATATAGAGTGCTTTCATGATGCATCATCAGTTGGCCATATTGGAGTGCTGAACATAAACAATGCCACTTAACCAAAGGAAATTCACATTTTGTGCAGATTACTGCATTTAAAAATAATCACTCATCGTCATGTTTTGGAATATACTAATTGTTGAAAATGGTAAAAAAAATGTTTAGTACTACAGACCAAAAAAGCTATAACAAATCAAGCAGAAGAGAGCCTATTACATTTATTTGGTCAAAATAAAACAGCTTTTCCTGCTTACATAGTCCTTCTCTATATGATTTAGCAGCTTACACAGGTTTTTCTATGGTTAACTTACTTACTCTCAGGGCTTTTTATATCAAAGTTGATATTTGGCTGCACCGTGTTGGTCTTTTGTAACTTCTAATTTTTATGAGGTGGCTTGTTATCCCAACGCTCAACCCCCAACCTGGAGGACCAGTGTAGTTTAGCTTACTCAAATTCACCTATAGTACATGTCTGTGGACTGTGGGAGAAACCGGAGCACCCGGAGGAAACCCACACAAACACTGGGAGAACATGCAAACTCCACACAGAAATGCCAACTGACCCAGTCGGGGCTTGAACCAGCAACTTTCTTGCTGTGAGGCAACAGCGATACCCACTGTGCCACCGTGCCACCTACTTTTCCATGGTTTAGACAGCAAAAATAGGCAGAACAGCTTATTTAGTCAATCCGTGCTGTTTTTTTTTTACATCCGAGTATTTCCATAATGGCCGTGCATATGTGCATAGCTGACTAAATTGCCATATAAGTTAAGAAACACTTCATTATGCTACTTTATTTCATCGTGTCTTATAGTGACGTTAAGTAACTACAGATTAGCTACATATCATCTTATTCTACTAACCAAAAACACACTACTAATACCTTACTAATGCTGTTGTGAAAGTAATTATTATTTGGATTAGTTTGCAAAGTAAATAATACTCAGAGAGTTAGGTGACAGTTGCAGTCTTAGTAGTACACTTTGGACAAAGTAGCACTATTTAATGTAAATTGAAGTAATACTAAAATGAGAGTTAATTGACATAGTACCAACATTGTAAGGACATCTAGCATGTGATTTCACCAAGTAGGACATGTTCTTGGATCAACATCTATGTTGATCCTGAAACAACATTCCAGTCAGCCAATCAGAATTAAGGGATACGTTTACAGCTTATGTTAAGTTTAGGCTTACGGTTAGGGTTATGTACTTCTACATAATTGTTATCTAACTGTTATTCCCCTCTGGTTTTGGGAATAATTTACACTTATTGTTGGGTTTAGGGGTAGGGAATATATATGGATGATATTTTCGAAAAAAATTACGTTCCAGGATCAACATAGATGTTATTCCAGGATGCCAACGCACTTGGCAAAATCACATCTACCTAGCACACTAGACTTGGTTGGCAAGTGTTAGTTAGGATAAATGAAAGATACTAATGCCTTAGTATAGGGCTGCACGATATTGGAAGAATCTGATATTGCGATGTTTTATTTTTCTGCAATAAATATTGCCACAAGATGAATAGCTCTATTAATCAATTTTCTGGGGAGTCTAACATTATTCAGGTATAGCAATAACAATGCAAAAATGTTTTTCTTACTTTGCCTCGTATCGTTCTAGTCCAAATATCGAAAAAATTCTTAGATCAAGTAAAAATATTGTAAATATTTTTTTCAGTCAAGAAATATCTCGAAATTAGGAGTTTTTCCTTAAAACAAGCAAAATGATCTGCCATTATGGTAAGTAAAATAATCTTGTTTTTGTTTTGAAATGTAGATATTTGGACTAGAAACAAATTTTCTTTTTGCATAAATTGTATAAATTCTGTATTAATAATTAAATACAATTAATCTTTGTTACACCTCCAAACATCATATTTTTTATGCTCAAACGATTTAAAATTTTGAAATGGTCAGTCACAGGCATTAAAAACACATGCAGATGATAAACCTTCACTCTTATGGTTAAACTTAGCAGTGACTACAACTCACGTGTTCTGTCAACTATAATTCAACATTGCAGATCTTGTGACTGTTGCGGATGAGCACATTGTTTTATCAATGCTGGAATGATATATTGTGCAGCCCTACTTTAGTAAGAGTTAGTTGGCAGTCAAGAGTAGCTAACACTGAGACAGTTGATGTATTTAAAAAGTTTCAAATTCTATAAAAAGAGGTAGTTGATGTGGCAATGTTACGTTACAGTAGAAATTAGTTGATGTAACTGACAACTTACACTCAAAAATGATTACTGCTGCTTTTTCAAACTACCTGTTTAAAATGAGCTGAGACAACACAATTCTTGTCATTTCTTTAGGTAATTTATTTGTTTTCTGTTCAGTCCACTTAAATTTGTAAACCATTAAGTTAACTTAAGCGCTTTGTGTTGGGACAACATGAAGGAATTGTGTTGGTCCAACTATCTGGTTAGGGGATTTGTAGTTCCCAGCTTGTTTTGTGTGGGATTGAATTTAAGAGAGGGAATTGTTGACAATAAAAGTAATCTTAGGTGTTTAAAGTTAATAGAAAAACTTGTTAGAGCTTAATCTTCACTTTAGGATTGAGAAGATTTTCATGTAATGCTTTGAGTTTTGAGATTACCACCTTGCAGAAGCACCCATGCTTTGGGTGTTGGCAGCTTAATTAGCAAAAATGCAGTTTGTTGCTTTGCTCAGTGAGCAATAACTGTCCTAAAATTAGTACTGAGATCAGTCTCAATCAACTGTATATTTAAATCATACTTAAAAATGGCTCTTTTAGTTTATTTTGGATAACTTCAAATAAAACTAAGAGACTTCGAAATGTGCGACACATAATAGACATACATGATATTATCAGACCTTTGAGTTTAAGGTAAATAAAAATACAAATGTATTGAAACTTTTATTTGATAAAATTATATTGGACCAACTCAATTGCATTTAGTTGTGTAAATAATTTTTTTTAGTTGGTGCTAAACAAGTTTATTGGATGGAAATCCTGCCCTCAATTAAATTGAGTTCATCCAATGAGTTGTTTATTTGAGTGTACTATTGCTATAAGTTAGTTGACATGGTAGCAAAGTTAGTAACAGTGATGGGAATTAGATGACATGCAGTATTCTAGTTACATTTGACATCTAAATGTCTAAATGGGACCCACAAAACAAGTATAGCCTGTGAAGATTTTGAGATTTGTGCTGTTGTAGACATTATTTCTAGGTTAATATATATTTCTTTTTAATTCAGATTTTGACAAAGTTGTATGCATTTTGGGGCCAGTAAGCGCGCATTAAATTTCTGCAATAAACGTTATAAATACATACATTGTTACAAACTATTTCTATTTCAAATAAATAATGCTATGCCTTTGAACTTACAGTTAAAGTCAGAATTATTAGCCCCCTTTGATATATATACAGTATTTATTTTCACAGTATTTCTGGTAATATTTTGTCTTCTGGAGAAAGTCTTATTTGTTTTATTTCTGCTAGAATAAAAGCAGTTTTCAATTTTTTAAAAACCATTTTATTGTAAGGTCAAAATTATTAGCCCCTTTAAGCGATATTTTTTTCTAAGCTATCGTCTACAGCAGTGGTTCTCAAAGTGGGGGTCGGGACCCCCCGAGGGGTCACGGGACAATGAAGGGGGGGTCGCCTGGTCATTTCCAAAAATCTATTTACTTTTATAAAACCATAAGAATTACCATATTTTATCCATAACCTACAGAAAAAAAATAGTCGTTTATAGTTACTATATACTATATAGTTACTTGTTCTATTGGATTGCGACCCCTGGGGGAATTACATTATTTTAAAGACACAGCAATAGCGTCAGATGCAGCAGATTTTATAACACCAGGTTAAACTTTCTGGCACATTTACAGCACTGACATACATTAAAAAAAAATAAACGAAGAATAGACTTGCGTCTATTGGTGTGTGTGCGCGCCATTGCATGCAAGGTTTCTGTATTTATAACCACCTCAGAGGATATTGGGGGTCGCGAGCCACTGACATTGTTATTTTGGGGGTCGCGGGCTGAAAAGTTTGAGAACCCCTGGTCTACAGAACAAACCATCATTATACAATAACTTGCCTAATTACCCTAACCTGCCTAGTTAACTTAATTAACCTAGTTAAGCCTTTAAATGTCACTTTAAGCTGTATAGAAGTGTCTTGAAAAATATCTAGCAAAGTATTATGTACTGTCATCATGGCAAAGATAAAATAAATCATTATTTAATCATTAAATTATTAATGTGATCAATTGTTATTAGAAATGATTTATTAAAACTATTATGTTTAGAAATGTGTTGAAAAAATCTGCTCTCCGTTAAACAGAAATTGGGGGGAAAAATAAACGGGGGCGAATAATTCAGGGGGGCTAATAATTCTGACTTCAACTGTATATCAAATAATCTAAATTCAACACAAAATATAGAAATTGAAGGACATACATAATATTTTCACAGTATTCTTAGATATTTGGACTGTATTGCACTACACACACACACACACACACACACACACACACACACACACACACACACACACACACACACACACACACACACAGAGAAATGCCACGGATTACATAATGACATTTATAGTGCAGGCGGTTACACAGTCTCTGGATATCAAGTTTGATTAATTTTTGTATTGCATTATCTGTGAAATAATATAAAAGGAGTAAAAGGTTAAAAAAGAGAAATCCCTTTTGTAGAATGCAGAGCATGAAATCCTCATTGGAAGTGTTGTTCCTGCACATTAGCGGCCAACACTATGATTAAACGAACCCTGGCTAAACCTATATTAACAATGGTATCTCTGAACATCTCGGGTATTACACAGATTACATCGGGCTGACTTATGCGTTCAATACATCCAGCCTGAGCCCTGTGGTGATCATTGATTTTCACAAGACACCGTCTTACATTACAGTATGTCATTAAGGGAGGATGACACTACAGAGAAGAACTAGCACACATACTGAACAAAGCACAGTGCAAGATGTGAGCAAAGAGTGTAGAGGAGCTCCAGTATTTGCAAATGAAACAAAATATGCACATTTATATGTCAAACTTACACCCACTCTCTCTTTTGTTTGCTTTTCTTCAAGGATTTGAGAAATTTTGCTTGATTGCACTTTCTCTTTTTCTTATTTTGCTTGTTCTCGTTTCTCTGTTGTTTCTAGAACGCATTTGGTAACACCACTGAAGGATTCTCTCTGTTCAGCTCGGTGAATTATGGGCAGCCTGATGTGCTGTTCAGCGATTCCACCAAAAAGTTGCTCCGCGTCATGGGGACCTACACTTCCTGGCTGGGACCCAGTTACACCACCATACTGAGGGCTTTTGAGTGTGAAGGTAAAGCGGAGGGAGCATGGCTGTAATTACATGTATTATATTTATGACTCATTAGTGGGATTAAGGGATAGTTCACACAAAAATTAAGATTTGCTGTAAAATTATTCATCATCCAAAATGTGGGTGAACTTTTCCCCTTCAGTTGTTTATTTGATTTTTAGCTGAAACTGCGGCCCTTTGTGCATCTTAAAATGCAAGTTAATAGCTACCAGAACTTTCTGGGGACATTTACACAATGTTTTACCCATAACACACAGTGTTTTGCCTGTTCGATTACATGACAGTTTTATTTTAGGAATTGTAAACATTTCTTTTACACTCCACACATTTTTTTACACACCATGTCCACACTAATAAGCTTTCATTTAAAAACACATATTTCGGCCTTTTGTCCACACTGAGACAGCAATTTTAGGTAATGAAAACTTATCTGAAAACGCTATCCAAAGTGGATACATTTGAAAATGCCGTTTTCAACTTGCAGTATGGACTGTGAAACTGGAGGCTTTCGATAACTATGAAGCATTTTAGCCATTGTAAAGCAGATGTTTTGAATTCTGTCCATTTTTAAATCTTTGTAAAAGATTAATGTCAGTTTGTACATGCTTCATATTGCCTCTCTTCAATGGATATGGAATGTTTACTTAGCTTTGTGAGCTCGTCCATACTGTAAGGGTAAGCGACATCGTCAGCAGAGTACTCATCTTTGAAGCAGT
The DNA here is from genome assembly GCA_903798195.1 of Danio kyathit. Classification (NCBI taxonomy): domain Eukaryota; kingdom Metazoa; phylum Chordata; class Actinopteri; order Cypriniformes; family Danionidae; genus Danio; species Danio kyathit. The sequence goes on along the minus strand of LR812520.1, from coordinate 48,162,221 downwards.
CCAAGATTTCACCGTATTTGTTTTGGCACGTCTCCCAATCGAAATTCTAACTCGCTTTTGCAACTTTATATTCTTGCACTCAACAACAACAACTCCATTTCACTGTCAGTTCATTTAAAGAAATCTGTGATTTTCTTCTACATTTTAGTGTGACGTTTCAAAGAAACAAAGTAAATAAACAGGAGGTGGATATGAGACAGGTTAAAGCATCGTACTGTGCGCATGCGGAGTACATGAATGAAAGTGTTTTAAATCGTTTTAGTGTGGATGACCATTTTTTGGAAACAATTGAAAACGATAGTGTTGACTTGGAGCATTTTCAGATGAAAAAGCTGTTTTCAAATTTTCCTGGATTAGTGTAGACAGCCTCAGTCTTTGAGAACGCCTCTCTTGTCAAACATCCAAAACAAGAATCTTTGAAAACAGTGAGATCATGCACATGTATAGTATGTGTTAGGGATGTGTCGATTTGTTGTTGTTGCTCAAGTGTTCGCTAACGCTTCGTTAGTAAAGTGTGGATTTACAACAGCAGAGAAACATCATACACACACAGCAAATTATAGTTAAACATCAGCGGCGCTATGCTGCCACAGACATGTCGTCACTTTCTTACAGGTTCTGTTTATTAACAATGTGACATCACCAGTCTTAACCTATGCCCTGTATCATGAAGCTGGATTAGCTGGCTAGCCAGTTAAGTTTCAGTGTAGTTTACACCAATCTTGCATTTTGGGCAACATGATGGCAGCTCAAGTTTAATCACTATTTGTTGCCATGGTATTATGGAGTAGCTGAGCTACCTTCATGGTACCTAAAACCCAGAATTGGTGGAAACTAAACTGAAACTTAACTGGCTAGCCAGTTAATCTGGCTTCATGTTATTGGACCCCGGACTACATAATTCGAAAACGTTGATGTGTGAACATGAAAACTAAAAGAAATACAAGGGAAAAACTTTTCTGTTTTTAATTCCATCATTGTCGTGTAAATATAGCCTCAGATTCAGAAAAGAACATAGTTACAAAACAAAATTATTGTCTTTGGCTACTAAGGATACATTGAAGTCTTATGAAGTTAAAGAATTGCAAGACACAGAACACTTTTAGGTACCACTTTATTTTGATGGTCCATTTGAGTATTAGTAGACTGTCTGCTTAATATCTGTTGATACTGCTCCTTCAACAGACATTTAACTGACTATAAGAAACTTTACAAGTACATGTCAACTTACACTAACCCTAACCCTATTCCCTAACCCTAACCCAACCCCAACCTAACAGTCTACTTATAATCTATTGAGAATTAGTTGGCATGTTGATGCAATTTAACTAAATTCAACAAACGGATCATCAAAATAAAGTGTGACCCATTTTTACAACATTATTACCATTATTACCCCACCCACTGTGTTGGAACATTTTGAAGCACATATTTAAAGTATAATTATGAATGTATTGAAAACCCTGAAAAAAATAAGTAAATAAAAATAAAATCGGATGTATTTACAATACATACATCAAATAATTAAATACTAAAAGTTATCGCAAGCAAGTTATCGTTATAAAAAGTTGTTTTTGTTTCCCTAATATTTCCAGTCAACATCATTATAAAAATGTCCTCTCTCTGTCTCTTATTCATTACAGGTTTGTGTTGATCTGATGAGGAAAGGGGAAACTATAGACCTGGCCTCCATCACTCTCACACAGACCCTAAAGCACTCTGTGTGCAGTGTGTTACTCTCGTATATGGGCTGAACACCACCTCTCGCCTGTGCTTTATAGTACTGCTATTACTCTTCTGTTTTCACAGTCTTTGTATGGCTTCATATATCTCATTTATTTCACTTCTCTGGTCTCTGCCGCTAAAGCCAAGTTCCTGTCATGTGAAAAAAAATACAAAAATAAATTCAAAAAGATGTAAACTTCTATGCAGAAACGCACTGCAGGGGAACACACCACACACCACGAAAGGATTCTGCCTTGACTTTGTTGCCAATTCATTACAGTTCATTCAAGGGATGTAAATGTTTCTGGGCACAAACAACAGTTCTTGTTTTGGTCTGCTTTAAGGTCCAAAGCACTTTATGCAAGTACTTGAACACAAATGCTTTTTACAGTTAAAATAGATTTATTTCGTGTTATTTGTCGTAGACTATTATTTGAAAGTCAGACAAAAATTGTGTTGCTTTTTCAACACATAGCTGAAAACAGCATATTCTACAGCAAGTTTTATCTTCAGATCATTTATTATTGTACATAATTCATTTCTGCCACATGATTAAAAATAAAAAAGAGGCAATTCTAACAGTGTACTTCTCACAATTCAGATTCATTTTTAGCAAAATAAAAACAAAAATCTAAATTGCAAGATGTGAATTGAAAACTCTTAAGAAAAAAGGTCAGGATTTCACAACTTCTGTTAATTAATTCCGATTTCATACACTGTAAAATCCAAAAAGTTAAGGCAACTCAAACCATTCGAGGAAACCGATTGCAACAAACCATTTAAGTTCAAAAACTAATCCTAATGAGTACTGTGAACTTAATCCATTTGAGTAAACGAAGCAATTTGAGCACAGTAAAACCCAATAAATGAAGAGAACTCAAACCAACTGAGTACTGAAAAACCCAATAAGTTAAGGAAACCCATTGCTACAAACCATTTGAGTTAAAAAACTAATCTATATGAGTACTGTGAACTTGCTCCATTTAAGTTGAAGTATTGAGGTACTTAATTAACTCGTTACCTTCAACAGTGAGTTCAAAACTCTTTTCAAATGAGTAGAATTAACTTTCAGTCAATTTTGAGTTAACTACACTTATTTCATTTGATAAAGTTGACTGTTGGATTTTACAGTGTATGTACAAATTCTGAGTTTAAATCAGGCTTTTTATCTCAGGATTCTGAATTTTTATTTCATAATTTTCATACTTGCTGTTGAAAGCTTTCTTTATTTCCATTGAATATATTCCATTTAGTTATAAAAAACTTGGGATTGGCTCAAGTTTTTTATAGTAATGTATTAGGTCATGATTCTTAAAAATGGATCAGAAATGTGAAACAGAATTCAGACTTTTAATATGAAATAGAATGCAGATTTTATGTCAAAATTCTGAATTTAACCCTTGTGCACTGTTAAATTTATTACATTTTCATTATGCCTAGCATGAAAACATCAACTGAACTTTAAAACTGCTGTAAAAATCCATCAGATTATTATTATTTTTTTGTTGTTGTTGCATAAATCTGTTGATCAACCCTTAGGCCTGATCAAAACTACTAAATGTTTTTAAAAAGTACAGGATTTTAACTCTTTATTTGCCAAGTTCACAAGTTATGTCACTGATTTGGTGAAAAAAAAACACACAAAATGACTTATTTTTTAAATTAAAACTAGTTGTGGACTGGATTTTTTTTTAACCTTTTATCACAGTCTTGGACATGTGAAAGATTAGTACCATTACCTTTGATGCATTGTTAGTTTTTGTGCAGTAAGATTTTCATTTTTTTTCCCGAATTTACTGTTGGTGGCTGTTTTTGCCCCCATTTTCTTCCATTTTAACCGCATTTTTTGATTGCAAAACCATGACACCATATAATCATGCATTTTGGATTGTTGGTGGTTTTCCCTGTTGGGAAGAGGTTAAATTTGTCATTTTTACTGTTGATCATCAGTTGGCACCATTAACCCTTTATAGGCCTGTGCAAAAAAAAAAAAAATAACGCTTAGTTTCTGGATTTTATATGGAGTATAACATTAAATTAAAGTGTGTGTATTTGTGTTTGTAAGTGTGTGAGAATGTGATAGTGACCTTGGCGCACTTACCATGATGCGTCTGACAAAATCAAAATATGTATCTCAGCTCTCAGAACTACATGGAGTAAATAAAAACAAAGACTGCGTATTTATGCACAATTAACATATTTATGCAAAAAAAATAATAATTATCTGATGCATTTTTACAGCAGCTTAATTTAGTGGATGTTTTCATCCTGAACATAAAAAACTTATTGTTGAGTTTTTAAAACATTTTCCCAAGATATGTCAAAATATGATTTGTCACCAAAAAACATTCCGCTAACTGAAACACAAAAAAAAATGTTATGGCCAAGTTAAGACTGAAAATCACCTCAGAGTGGATGAAAACATCCCCAACAGTACATAAGGGTTAAAATATTGCACTTCTGTATTTTCTTTTCTCAGAATCACAACTTCATTTGTCTCAGTTGCATGCGTTTTGAGCTTCCATCTTGTAATTATACTCTTAAATCTCACAGTTTTCTGTTGCAACATTAGAAAAAAGATTGTTCAGTGTATTAATTCATTCACATCTGAGTTTGCGTACTTGTGCATAGCATGTTTTTGACTAAAGCTTGATAAACATTTGAGCGGGAGGATACAATTAACTCCATAACACATACGAATAATCAAAGCAACACAGGACAGGACATTAAAACATTTAAAGGCAGACAGACTTATGATTGTTTCATAACAGGTGCTTTAAAGGTGCTGTTTCCTGACCGTTCAGGATAACAAACACCAACTTGAACTACTGTGTAAATAGTGACATCCCTCTTAGATTGATAAACCCTTCTCTTACTAATAAAAATCAATGTTGACAAACAATTGCAATCCTCTTTTATTTGATCCAGCTAGATGCGTATACACTAGTGTGCGATCGCTAATGTATTAATAATGACAATAACGTCTCGTATGAATTCATAATGAGCCGTCTATGGCATCCTGACATCGCTAATGAACATAAATAATGTTAATTGCTGGTTAATTGAGGATTTTGTGCCAGTGTCCTTGAAAGTGTTCATTAGAAAAGTGTTTTTTTCTCACGTTATTGCCCGTGTTTTCAGTAAGTGTCTTATAATTTATTTATGCTAAATCCAAGTTGAATTATCCTGGCTCTCTCTCTCTCATTTTCTCCAGCAATACAGATCCTTCGATTTAGTCATTAGTACATCCGTAAAAACGTCCAGGTGGAAAACTGACATGAGCTGTTTCCTTTCGTCACACAGAAGAAAACAATTATGAAGCAATGAAACTATTCAGAGGGAAAGTGTTTGTATGTTTCAGAAAAGGAAGTTGCTACCAGATGGCTCCAACACTTGAGTGTCTGTTTATAAACGCAGGCTTCATTAATCCGGATGTAGACGGCGAGATGAACCAGTCTACACTGCTGGGACTGTAGCTTGTGTCATTAACACAGATACAAGTTAATGAAGTCTGAAGCCCTTTAATCCGTTTCTGTGCTGCTTTCGGCAAGTGTACGTCCTCTATAAATCACTACTGACTTTTAATAATAATACTTGTGTCAGAACTTTGCTTAATGTCAATGACTCGGTGAAGCCTAAAGCAGTGTTTGCCAATCGTGTTCCTGAAGGCGCACCAACATACACATTTTCATACTCTCCCTGATCAAACACACCTTAATCAACTTATCTAAAACATTAGAAGAGACTCCAAAACCTGAAATGAATGGGTCTGATGAGGAAGAGATTTAAAATATGTACTGTTGGTGTGCCTCCAGGAACAGGGTTGGAAAACACTGGCCTAAATGGGCATTTACACTGACATAACTCTTATTTTAAGGACAAAATTATTAGCCCCTTTAAGCTATTTTTTTTCTTTGATAGTCTACAGAACAAACCATTGCCTACTTGCCTAATTACTCTAACCTGCCTAGTTAACCTAATTAACCTAGTTAAGCCTTTACATTCTTTTTAAGCTGTATAGACGTGTCTTGAAAAATATCTAGTAAAATATTATTTACTGTCATCATGGCAAAGATAAAATAAATCAGTTATTAGAAATGAGTTATTAAAACTATTATGTTAAGAAATGTGTTGAGAAAATCTTCTCTCTGTTAAACAGAAATTGGGGGGAAAAAATCAGGGGGCTAATAAGACTTCAACTGTAAGAGTTCATAAATTTGATTAGATACATTTGATTGGCAAGGTATAAACATGATAATCGTTTTTTATTTCTATTGTGATCATTGAAAGCCATTTTAAGATGTTAAAACTGTTAAATAGGTCTGACAATGTTGTTTTAGTATATGAGAGAGACACTGGACCACTAAATCAGTCTTATGCTGGACTAGTATATTTTTTGTAATAGGCAAAAATAAATATGCACTCAAAAAATTCATTTGTGTAAAACTTAATCAAACATATTAAAACTTAAACATATTTTTTGAAACAAAATGAAATGAAGGTTTAGCAATATACAACTGCTAAAACCCATAAAACAATTTCAATTTCACAGGTACACTAAAACATCTAAAACTGAACAGTAAACATTGTTTACAAGGTCTTTTATAGTTTATAGTCATAACTGACTTTAAGAATTGGTAATAATCTTAAATAATAGTTTGTTTCAGAAGAAAAAAAGGTAAAAACAACATTTTGGTCAATAGTGAACATTTTTACAAAGTGCAACTTCTTTCAAATATTGCAATACAAATTTTACTTCGAACTATTTCTGATATTTTAAAATGTTTAAGGCGTTGTCAAAAAAAAAAAAAAAACAGTTTGTTTCAAAAAGACAAAAAAAAAAAACCTTTAGATTGTTTATTATTGACCAAAATGTTATTTTGCTATATGCAACTGCTTTTAAATATTGTAATAATTTTTACTTTAATAAAATAAAAGCAAAGTTTAAGACAGGCAGCATGTCACAAAATGCTACAGTGCAAGATTTTTGATATCACAAATCGTTTGAGCCATTGGTAAATAAAAGATTGGAACTGACCTCTAATCTTTGTAAATAACCACAAACAACTTCTGCTGCAGAACTGCATTTAAAATGTTGGTGCCATAAACAAGGACAGAATTAAAACTGGCACCTAATTTTAAAACCAGAAGCAATTTAAATGTCATAAAGAAAACAACAAAACATCTACATTTCATTTTTTTTTATATTTGTCCAGAATGATGTACTGATTCAACCAACAAGTTTGTTCTTGAGTTGTTTGTGTGACAGTTTTTGTGTGTCAAGTCCCAGCAAAACTTTCTGGAAAAACTCAAAAGTGTACTTCAGGTCTGAAGGATAACTGACATCTAAGCTGTATAAGATTCCCAAAAGAAGAGTACAAACAATGTTAAATTGGCCAAGTCAAACCCTTAATATGTAAAGCTTACAGTACTAAATTTCTGTAGAAATAGCATAGTTAACTTGTGTTAATTTAGTTACTTTTATGTTTTATGTAATGTGAACAAAAACTAACAATAGTGAAAGTTCATTTTTTTGAGTGTGGGTCAAAGTAATTGATTTTTTCTTTTATTTCAAAAATCATTAGAATATTAAGTAAATATCATCTTCCATGAATATATTTTGTACATTTCCAACTCAAATCTGTTTTTGATTAGTAATATGCGTTCCAAAGAACTTAATTTGGACAACTTCATATTCATATTCCTCATATTGCAGATTTTCACATAGAGCTATTTGAAAGAATATTGTTCTATGCTAACATATGGAAAGATTATTTATTCAGCTTTCGGATGGTACATAAATGTTTAATTTCCAAAAAATTGACACTTATGACTGGTTTTGTGGTCCATGGCCACATATAAACTATTGATAAACTGAATTACATTTTAGTGTGTATCTTCTGTAAATCACGGTAAAGAATTTATAATGTATGAAAAGAAATAAATAAATTCTCTGCAGCTGGAAGAGCATTCGTCGTAATTGGCGGTTCATTCTGCTGTGACATCCCCTGATAAAGGAGAGCAAGTGATATTAATTCTGGTTTAAATATTTTTATTATTATTTTCGCAGACATTCACTCGAAAATACACTTAAAAAAAAAACCCAACAACAAACAACAGTGATAAAAAAATAAAAATAATAATTAAACAAACAAACAAACAAACAAAAAAATCAAATAAACATGCATTACCCCAACCAACCACCCACCAGTGCTATCCAATGGTAAAAGTAGGTAAAGGCATAGTAAACATATTAATCACAAGTTTGTAGAAAGGAAATAAAAGGGGACCAAATTTTTTCAAATAACAAAACCTTATCTATTAGGGGATATCTGATTTTTTCCAGATGTAATGTACCTGTTAACTCTGTCAGCCATAATTTAAGAATTGGAACTTCTTTTTTCTTCCAAAACAAAAGTTTTTTGGCAGAGATCAACCCATATGAAACAAACTGTTGTACCCGTGTCTCAAAAATTCTTCGGAAACTTCGAATATATTAAATATAGGATCTGGTTCAATCGGAATGTCTAATGTATCTGAAAAAAAAAACCTGAAATATTTTGTTCCAGAGACTCTGTAATTTGGGACACATAACTTGGAATCTAAAAACTGACATTTGTCACACAATGGCGACACTTCAGGAAATATTTTATTCAATTTACACTTGGAACATTGAAACCTATGAAGCACTTTAAACTGAATGAGACATAATGGAACATCTGTGAACCAGTTCAAGACTTTGTTCCCAAATTTCACTTGGAATTTCTACTACAAGTTCTTCTTCCCAAGCAGATTTAATGTTCTCCATAGATGGACGAGTGATATTAATTCTGTTTGCATTTACAATTCATTATAAGCATGACAGACTTCATTAAGGCACAATATTCCTTTTTTTTAATTTTTTTCTCGGGGTGGCGCAGTGGGTAGTGCCTCACAGCAAGAATGTTGCTGGTTCGAGCCTCGGCTGGGTCAGTTGGCATTTCTGTGTTCACATGTTTCCTCTGGGTGTTCCGGTTTCCCCCAGAAGTCCAAAGATGTGGTACAGGTGAATTGGGTAAGCTAAATTGTCAGTAGTGTATGTGTGTGAATATGGATGTTTCCCAGTGATGGGTTGCAGCTGGAAGGGCATCCACTGCGTAAAACATATGCTGAATAAGTTGGCGGTTCATTCCGCTGTGGCGACACCAGATTAATAAAGGGACTAAGCCGAAAAGAAAATGAATAAATGAATAATGGAACAGCATGAAACTGATAAACTCCTTGAGTTCAAATATCTCTACTTCGAAAAGTATGTGTCAAGTACGTCTTAATTAATAGCATTCATAAAAGAGCAGTCCAAAAGTAAATGGATTTATAATAATATTACTTATGCCAAGATCCTGCAGTATGCATACTTTACTATCCCATGAAGCCACAGGAGAGGATATGTGAATGTCAATGAAGTGACGCAATCGATGATGTACTGTAGATGTGAGAACCTACTCAGATCAAAACCGCTTCAGTAAACAAATTATACAGTATATCAAATAATATTTTATATATTATATAATGCTGCATTTTATTGTCAGTAGCAGTAATGGTGCTGTAATTACCCATACCAAGGTTTCTGCAGATTCTTCAAATCAAATTTAAGGGCTTTATTTTAATGATCTAGGCGCAGTCTAATGCGCAGGGCGCAAAAGCATTAATGGCGTGTCCACTTTTGCTATTTTAAGGATGGATAAATACGCTCTGCGTCGTATGCATGGTCTAACAGGGTTGAACTTATTCTCTTAATGAGTTATGGGTGTGTTTTCTCTCATCTCCCATTCCTTTTAAGAGTCAGTTGCGTTGCACCATGGCGCATTTGCTATTTACATGGCAGACGTTGTAATGGAAAAACTGAACGCTTCACTGGAGAGAAAACAGTTAAACAGACCATCTGCAGCACGAGGATAAAGAATGAGCCTCCTCCAATCGGCCTTTACTTTGACTCTCTCTTTTTTTCTTTCGTGGATAAGAAAATGGTGTTGTACACTCCACTAAAGACATCCATTAGCCTACATATTTAATTTTGTTTGTTAAGCGCTAAGATTTGTTTCAAAACTATTTCTAAATTCAGTTCTAATTTCCAGCAAACGAATAAATGAAGAATAATAACGAAGTGTGGTCAAAAAACTGAGTTATATCCAAGCACGTGCTATGCCCCATATGGTCCAAAATCTGACAGGTGGACAAATCTAAGCTTGTTTTTAATAAAACAAATATAAATATGCATATAATAAATATTAATACTACTAATAATAACACTATACAAAAGCAAGTTGTCATGATTAAACCAAAAAAGCCCCCATGGAGGCATGGAGACAGTGGTTTTTATATTTACGTAGAAAATAATAATTTTTGTAATATTTTAAACCTTTAATTATTTTTTATTTGTAAAGATATTCGTGTATTGTTGTACATCCTGTGTGTATTTAACAATGTATAACGTGCTCTGCGCTGAACTTTAGACCTGCTTTCAGTTGGTCTATTGCACAGTCTAATTTAGTTTCTCAAAATAGCAACGCGCCAACAATGCACCTTAATACACCTCTTTTCTAGACTGAAACACCCATGAGTCCACAAAGTGGCGCAAATCAGTGGCGGAGCTAGATTTTTTTTTACATAGGGTGGCCAGGGGGTGGCCACTGCTAATTCAGGGGGTCCATACACACACGCACGCACGCACACACACACATACTGAAATACAAATGTACACACAAACACACTAAAAGTGTTTAGAAAACCCAAATCTAATTCATTACCACCATATAATTCAAAATACGAAAATATAATTTTCTCATCATCTACTCACTTTGTTGTTGGCTAATAAGTAATGACAGGATTTGATTTCTAACATTGGTTAAAACATAATTGCCTAGTAGATGCTCTGAGCTGCTGGTGGACCTGAAGTCTGACCTATTGGATATGCGCATAAAAAACAGTTGATGGAAACGCCAAGATGCACATAAATTTTGAACATGCGCATAAAAACATATGCACATAACTGAGTAGAATAAACTTTTTTTATTCTATAAGAAAAGATGTGCATAAACTACAATGGAATTAAAAAGTCATGTAATTATGTTATGAGAGATCATGTGATGATAAAAATGTGTGTAAATAGACAAATCAGCAGGCTGAGCACATTGTAAAACATCTGAAATGTTGTTTTGGTCATTGTTAAACGCCTTAACCATTTCAGTATTAGTGTTATTATATTATTATTACCTCCAGAGTCAAGAGCGTCTGTGCTCCGCATCTCACAAACTTCTTCAAACGCCACCGCACGTTTACTGCGTGAGGATTGTCTTCTGAGGCGCAAATCATTTATTAGATGAAGAAAAGATTGACGCAGCTTCTCTTATCGCAGCAAATTCCGTTTTACTGTTGATATTTGGCACCAGTTAATCAGGAAGTGATCATTTTGTTCTCTTTGACTCGTTGGATGGAAACGCTGCTTTATTCGCACGTCTTTTATGCGATAATCCAGTTTTGCGCATAAAGTTCATTCGCATTTTTGGATGGAAACATAGGCTAGCTGGTATGTTTGAATCTGATCTGCCTGTTTGTGTTACTTTATAAAGAAGTCTGATCTCACTGTTTCTTTTTATGTTTAATTGACCCTGTGCAAAAATAATGTAACTGTTTACATCTGATCCACTAAGAAACACAATTATCCTAATTAAAAATACCCATTATCATACCTGCACATTAAAATCAACAACCGATATAAGAAACATTTTTCTGAAGAAAGTAGCCTATATGAGCTCGCTATTCCATTTCAAATAAATTTAACTCACAAACAGCTAGCCTAACATTACTTCCCCATATTTGCAAAACTTTTGAGCATCGTAAATTAAATATAATAACTTACATACATGGAATGTGCATGTAATACTAGCACAGGTGAAGTATAGCGTTAACTGTCTAAAGAGCAAATTGATCTCTCTCATTAAGTTAACTGATGTCGCCGGTACCTCGTTCACTTACGCAGCGGATAAACGTTCCTCAGCAAACAAACCTTATAATAAACTATAAAGCGTATTTCAAATATTATGTTATGATGTATTATTATTATTCGTCTTACTTGAAACCATGCTCTTGTCTTCGGCACGTCATTGATTTGAAAATAGCTTGAGCGTTGCCGGCAAAATTTAAAAACTTCTTTAGACAAAGAGATGTCAATCAGCATCAGAAACTGCCAGTACCAAATACAATTTTGGGGTGGCACCTGGGGTGGCCAGTCGGATGTCAGGGGTGTCCAGTGCCACCCCGGCCACCCCTCTGGCTCCGCCACTGGCGCAAATGGATTTGCTATTTAAACAACGTGGTGGAAAACGGGAAAATTAAGGTTGCGTTGATCTGAAAATAGCAACACGTTGGGGCAAACACATCTTGCGCCTTATTGCGCCGGGTGTAGGATAGGGCCCTAAGACTTGTTAAGACCATTATGAATAAAACTTTAGACATATAAAGGGCTAAACACTAAGTTTTTTTTTCTAATGGCCCAGTTACTTCTGTAAATAGTTTTTTTTGTAATAATGGAAGATCATGTAAAGCATTGTTTCTCAGCCATGTTCCTGGAGGACCACAGACACTGCATGTTTTGGATGTCTCCTTTGTGTGTCATTAGCATTACAGGTCTTTCAGTCTCTGTTAAATGAGCCGATAATCTGAATCAGGTGTGTTTGGAGACATGGATAATGTGCAGAGCTGGTGGTCCTCCAGGAATGTGGTTGAGAAATATTGATGTAAAGGGATGTGTTGCTTTAGTTTTTTTCTCCTGATTAAGGAATTCAATTTGGAGAATTTGCTGTAAAAATGTCTAACAGCTGTTGTGAATTGTATCTCTTTGCAATAAAAAACTTGAATATATAAATAATAAATTTGGAGATGGACTATACAGTAGATGATTGGGTGTCGGCCAGAATGGGTAACATTAGACATACGCAAATTAAGACCTGTTTAAAAGGATTTAAGACCTACAACACAATTTTTTTTATATAAAAAAAAAAAAAAAGACTTTTTAAAGCCTAAAATTCTGTTTTTGAAATTTAAGACTTGTCAAGACTTTTTACAGTTTTTTTTTATTTTTTACAGATGCTAGGACACATTTCTCAATACAGTATCTAGGTCAGTTTTGCAAAACTCTTCACACAGTGAGCACAACAGAAGTCTATGTGGGCTAAACTGAGGATCAATTATCATTGTTTTGGCACTAAATGCATTCAATGACTACATCTCTCAAATTTCATGAGTTCTTTTCTCACTCACACACAACAACTGCCAAAAATCTTTGTGCGTACCGGACATTTTGCACGTGCTTACATACTGTTTTTAAAACTGTTAAACTTATGTTCAAAACAATAAAATAATGCAAAACTGAATAAGACAAAATTCAAACATAATTCAACAGCAATATTTTATTGAAACACATTTCAAATCTAAAAATGCAGTTTAACCAGCCAGGGGTGCGTTTCCCAAAACCTAAGGTCGCAAGTTCCGTCGTAACAAACATAGTTCTTTGATTTACTGTTTCCTGAATCCATCGTTCCAACCTCTGGAGCTGTAGTTAGAAGCATAGTTCCTGGCTGTGTTCTATTCCCACTTATCCCCCCTATGCCCTATTCATTTAGAACATTCTAACATTCAAAGTTGGAATTATTAAAAATAAAAAAGCATTAAGGTCATCTCTCTTAGGTGTAATTTGCTTTCAAAGTATTTTTACTGTTCAGTTTTAGCGATCTTCATGTTTACAATTGTGCTCCCTTCGCAGTGCATTTTAAAAACATTGATATCATTTTGAACACAGCCTAATGGCGAAAGCTATAGGTATATTTAAAAGCGGAAATTATGTTACGTCTCCAAAGCTTGTGAATATAAAAAACATAGCATACGTCAATTTTTTTATTTTATAGTGGGTTATTTATTAAGTATCTCTACTGTATATGACATTGGTCTATTGGTTAGAAATTTCTGCTGTGGTTTGCATGTCAAATTGTAATTTTTTAAAAAATAAATAAACAATATCCTAAATAATAATTATAATAATATTCATCATCAATAATATTATTAATATTATTATTAAAGTAAATATATTTATAATAAATCGCCTCATTATTTATTTATATGATTTATATATGATATTAGAATAGTGTTAGCTTTTGTAAGTGATTATATGAATATTATAATTAGAATTAGAATAGAATATGTAATGTTCAACTTCTCAATAATATTTGTAAAGCAAACACAGGCTCTATACAGTATGTGTCATTTACATATATTTCAATTAATATGGAAAACGAGTGCATGTTTTTACCAAAACTTATATTGGATTTTATTTTAAATGTGTGTAAAACAATTTAATTTGCACAAAGAAATGATGGGGTTGTTCTCTAAAGAAGTTACTCCACCCCGTTCAGAGCATCATTATGGGCGTTTTACGTTATAACTAATGTGGTTCAAGCGATGGATCTGCGACAGAGAAACTACGGGTTTTGGGAAACACTCGTCGCTACATCGTTCTTTTGCCAAACGATGCATCACACTATGATAGCTCAGCCGCGAGTTATGTCGTTGTTTGGGAAACGCACCCCTGATTAGCATTACTATTGTTTCTGTATCAGTCGATGGTGTGTATACAAATTCTTGTATCTTGGAATTACTTAGTGCAAAAAAATAAAAATAAATAAACAACATAAAATTTTGACGAATTCTGCATCATGTATGATTCCTTCCAGTAACATATATTGCAGTTATAAACAATATATATAGCAATTATAAACAGAGATGTGTGCTTGTTTTACATAAGAAAACACTATGTAATGTAATGCTACATGTCATTGTTTTGTGGGTGACAAAGTGTGTTTGTCGGCTGTCAACCTTTGCTGGAAGAAAAAGTTTATTTAAAACCTGAATAAAGTGTTTTAGTAGTTGTAGTGCATTTTGTGAAATGAACTGCTTTGCCAAGCTGAAAGTCGGTTAGAAGAATTGTGTGAAGAGTTTTGCAAAAGTGACCTAAGTATTGAGAAATTTGTCCTATAGCATCTGTAAAAAAAAAAAAAAAACCCCGCGGACACCCTGCCATACTGAAAAAAAGTAACTCAGATAGTAACAGCATTTATTTATTTATTCCCATCACTGGTCACAAGATGGTAAAAATATGGCAGGTGTAGTTTGAAATGCATTCATGAGTAAAACAAGTTTCAAATCTTACTACAACATTTGATTTAAAATAAGGCCACATCATTTAAAATAAAACACCAGATGTCATTGTTTGTTGCTTTATAACAAATAAGCACAAAGACTTGAGTGATTCTCTATGCATGTGCTGTGAATAATATGGCACCTGCTCAGGTAAGGGATTATAGGCTGTGGGCAGCTTCACTCATTCCTTCAGGATAATCTTTCCCTGCATGGGCACGGAAGGCTCTCAGGTACACCTCACGTCTCTGCTCCTCACAATCCCTTCGATCACATTTCATAGGCTTATCCCGGTGGGTGGGGGTGCTCCTGGGAAAGAGAGAGGGTCCGATGGGGTCAAATGGACACAATCTGGATACAGAGGGTGGTTGTGATCAGTGAGGCACATCACACTCAATGGTAGCGTTCACTCAGAAGGTCCAGCAAAAGAGCTAAACCTCTGGAGGCCTATAATAGTGAACAAAAAGAGTATGTATCCCAAGAGATTATTAATATTTGCACACAGTTATGAGCAGCCTGATGAATAAAATGATATTGATGATATTAAATGGGTTTTAATGATTATACTGAGAAATAAAAAGCATTAATTTAAATGTGGACTGTGGTTCCTGTGGATCTCTACAAGTCCCATTATGAACATTTGCCATTATTATTGTAAGCACTTGTTTTTTTAGGTGTATTGTTCATCATTTGTAAGACCACATTTTTACTACAAATACACAATTAAACTATGATTAGTGCAACAAAATCGTATGTTTGATTTTTTTTTCATGCTGATAACGGAGGCCCAAGGTGTTTTTTACATGCATTTTTTTTTCTTTGCTATTTGGGCTTATTGGAACCTAATTAGAATAAAAATCTAAGTATCATCTTTTGATATGATGTACTTTTAGAGAAAAATTATGTCCATATATGTGGACTCGTGGTCCGAATTTACATAAAAAACTTTTTCCCGAATTTTCTTTTATGCATATTTAACAATTTTTTTTTTTACTTGCTTTGACTATCAGAGAGTAAAAAACAAAATTCTTTCCCCATTTTGGACAGTTAAAAATAGCGTTTGGGACATTTCATATGCTGCAAAACAGTTGCAGGAGGACACTGTATGTCTGTAACAAAATATAAAACATTCAAAGTATTTTAAATAGCCACTTAAGAGCTAAAAATGTGCTGTCCACGTATGTGGACACTCAGGCCCTAGGAGGTTATGGTGAAATTTGCTGCCTTCCATTTGTGGGATCACAGATTTACCACAAATACCATGAGTAAACCAAGTGTAGCAAAGCACACACACACAAAAAAGGTTAAATTGTGTTTACCTGGCTTTAGCAAAAAAAGGTTTTATTTATTTATTTATGTAGCCTATTTTATTGGTAGTAAAACTGAAATGTTTGCATTATTTTAAAGAAGTTAACAAATAGTTATAGAGCAGAAACGTGTTGTAAGCAACGCCAGTGGCGGTTCTAGGGGCTTGGACCCCCCTCTGGCCCCCCTAAATTTGGACGCGTATTTTTGTGTCAAAACGCCACGGAGAAGTGAGATCAGCTATCGGTGGCAGACTGCAGAGAAATGACTGACCCCCAAATTGACACTGGTAATAAAAAGATTCAACTTTAGTCATGTTCATGTTGTGAAAAATGAAAATGTCCACCGTTGATTATATTAGACTTTTGTTTTCAATAGCGATTTTAACACTATTAATATAGATAGCCCTCAGCTATGCAGAGGCTATAATTAATCAGAAATTGAGTGTACAAAGTTTTACGTTAGGAAATGCAGTCTTGAACTTACAGTCGGCAAGGACCAGAGAACAGATGTAACACATTGATCAAATTTAGTTTTCAATCACTCTCATGTAAAAGTCATGTTCAACTTGTTTAGTTTCGCCTTCATTCGTTTTTGATTTCAGTCATGACATAAAGCACTTAAATGTCATATAGTCTTGACTTGACATAAAGTCTTCAAACACAGGATTTTCTTACAACACATTTTAAAACATAATAGTTTAACTAATTTCTAATAACTACTTTTTTTTATCTTTCCCATGGTGCCAGTCAGTGCAGAATATTTTACTAGTTATTTTGCAAGTTAGTTGTATTCAGACAAAGTCCCTTTAAGTATTCTATAGTCTTTGACTCAGATTAAAGTGTAATTTAAAGACTTAACTATGTTAACTAGGAAAGTTGGAATAATTAGTCAAGTTATTGTATAAATGGTTTGTTGTGTAGACAATCAAAAAATACACAGTATTTTTTAAGAAGGCTAATAATACTGACCTTAAAATTGTATTTTTAAAAATTAAAAACTGCTTTTGTTCAAGGAATAAACTATAAGAAATACGACTTATTATGACTCCAGAAGAATTATTCGTGTTTTATAGGAAATACTGTGATAATGTCCTTGGTTCGTTAAAGACCACTTGGATACATTGTTTTAAATTAATGAGAGGGCAAAAAAAGGACTTCAACTGTATTTGTTAAAGTTTACAGGTGCAAAAATGTGCCTTGATGTACTTGAATGTTAGAAATGTCTTATCCTACAATACAAAGTTATGGATGCTTATTTCGAGTTTAAGTTATGTAATTAGCTTGTTTATGAAGACTGAAGAGTGATGCATAGAAAAAAATGACTTCGAATAATTGTTTAAATAAGTAGTTTGTAATGTATGTTAAAGTGTGTCCCCTAAAAGTACAAGTGGCCCCTGCCCAGCCCCCACAATTACTCTGGTCTAGAACCGCAACTGAGCAACGCAATGCATTCTGGGTCTTTAAGCATTATATATACAGTCATCAACAACAAATTGTAAGTGCTCACACGACAAATAATAAAGAAAATCGTATATGGAGATGTTTTCTTGCAACAGCTCGTTGATATTCCTGTCAGTTATGGATAAACTCTGTTAAATTATTTGATCCGCTCCGGATCCGCCCCCTCAGTCTGGTTCTTAAATCTGATTGGCTGATAGCCCGTTATTCTGCCAGTAACAGCTCTCGTACCGCCTCTTCACCCTTCACCCTTGTGTATTACTCCGCCCACAAACAGAGGACACGCTAGTTTGACAAAATTGCTGCTGTTGTACAATATAATGTACTTTTGAGGATTTTTTTAGGCGAAAATGTAGTTGTTTAGATTGCAACTATGCAGTTTATTTATAAGGACTGTGCTTATTTTAAATATTTATAATTTCTGAGAGACAGCGCGTCGGCGGCCATTGGCCTGTCTTTGAGCCTGGACGGTTGACGATGTTCATCCATAAGATGGCGACAGAGACAAGCCCTAAGAGAAAACAGCATAATTTCAAACTACAGCTGATCAAATCATTATTAAACAGGTAAATTACTTTCTAAGTCGAGTTTGTATGTTTGTATGTTGCAGTGCTGTATTTATACCATAGTAATTTTGTGATCTCTCGATTGCAAACAGAAAAATACTGGGAGATATCTCTGTAGATTGATGGCATTTGATGCCGTTAAGCCTTATAATATGAAAATGTGTGCAAAATGACCTGTTTTGTCATCAGTTTACACATTACGCTAGAGAATCATTCAAATACTAGCCCTAAAGTGACCTTGGTGAATGAGCAACGGTTTCTGCTGTTGTGACGTCAGCTGCAGATGTGAAAGAATGGCGGAAGAAAGTTCCTCTTACAAAAGGGTTTTGAGACTATTCATGTTTGATCTTCTTTTTTAATCACACAATTATGCCGTCGAACTATTGTATAATGCAATATCACACTTGTAGCAGTGCGATGTGGCTCTACATCATCACTGGTGGGACACTAACACAACACATGCCTCCCACCAGTGGCGATATGCAGCCACATCGGAATGCTACTCGTGTGATATTGCCTCATATATACACGTTAGTCCATTTTATTCTGAGTGTTTGTGAGGTGTTTTTCAAAATATATTACTATAATTTTATTACTATAACTATTAATATTAGTATTTATTCTGGTGTAATTTCCACTGGTTTGCATTAAGCGCTCCTGCGTTTGTCCACAAACATAGCCGACCGCAACTCACCGTGATAGATTCCTGAGCTCTATTAGCATATAGATATTTAGAATTTTCAGGAAAAATATGCGTTTATTCTCATGCGAATTTAATTCATAAGATTCATTCATGCGATTTTCATTCAATTCATGCACAATTATATTCTGAAATAAATTTCTTGTTTGAATCTGTTCCACTTTTCTTTTGATGAATCGGTTGAACCAGTATAACTTAATTTTTATGAGTGGTCTGAATTGGTATCGGTTGTAGCGGAAATGACTCTCACCCAGAGGCAATATCCATAAAGACCTATTTCATTTGTATCAATATTGTATTGCACAACTTTCCGGAAAACCACTTCGTATCAAATAGGCATGGGATGATAACCGTTTTCAAGGTATACCGCGGTTTGGAAAAGTCAAGGTTTTAAAACCGTCAAAATGTTTTGCTATACCGTTCCTAAGGTATGTGTACGATTTTTTATTTACGTTTTTTTACATTTTTTTTTAGAACAACAGTATCTCCAGCAGATAAGATATCTAGAGATGCTGTTTTAAATTGTAAAAAAAAAATTGTTTTTAAAACAAATGAAGACAACAGAAGTCTAAAAGTCATTTAGCCTGACATGTTTACTGTTCTAAAATATTTTAAATGTTTCTAAAAATAAAATCTATTGTGCTCAAAAGGAAAAAAGTTTTAGTTTTTTACCCAGACATTTAAAAATGAACATATTTTAGAGCAGTAATCACAATACCGTCATACCGTGAAACCGTGATATTTTATCCAAGGTTATCATACCGTCAGAATCTTTGGTCCATGCCTAGTATCAAACTACTGACACTTTTTTTCCAAACAAATGAAACTTTAGTTAATTTACATATGATGCCGGGCATTTAAAGAGCCCCTATTACACATTAAAAAGGGTCATATTTTGTTTTTTATGGGTCCCCAAAAACATACTGGTATGCATGCAAGGTCAAAAAACACTTTCATGGTATACTTATAATATGAATTTATTTTTACCTTATTATCCCAGCGACTCCCATATGAATCGTTCAGCAATTAATTTGTTCCCAAACCCCTCATTAACGCGAAGCTAATCTGCGCTGATTGGACCGATGACAGCCTGTTGCGATTGGTCGACAGCGTTCAGCGCGAGACAGTAAAATGTCCAGCACGGTTTATCAAGCCCCCGGGTCGCCAACAACGGTATAGGATCCGATAGCAGTGGTCGCCCGAAACACACTTCATAGTAAACTTACTAACACCACATTAAACAGTACCCGGTTCTCAACAGTGTTATTCAGACACCTCAGCGCCGAAAGCAGTGCAGTTAAACACCAGCATA
The DNA here is from genome assembly GCA_903798195.1 of Danio kyathit. Taxonomy (NCBI): domain Eukaryota; kingdom Metazoa; phylum Chordata; class Actinopteri; order Cypriniformes; family Danionidae; genus Danio; species Danio kyathit. The sequence goes on along the minus strand of LR812520.1, from coordinate 48,141,926 downwards.
TTGCTCTATTTTTAACTATGACACACATTCAGTATTAATCCACACAGCAGCAAAAGCTAAACTATTCTGAACCTTGACCACTGCACGTGTGTAGGATCAGCTAACGGTGGCCATAGCAATGACAAACGGCAGTGGAACGAACTCACAAACGCATTTAAATCCGTAAACAAAGCAGCATGTGTCACGTTTTCAACGTGGCGTTAGACGCGATATGAGAATATAAAGAGTTAACCTGATACAGTACAAACGGTTACAAGTAACAAAACATGTAGATTATTTCTATTTGCAATCATTGCTGTGGCACCTCTTGCGTGAAGTGTTATATGATCTCAGGGCTTACCTGTACTCTGCTTTGCCCAACGATCACATCCCCAGCCAGGGGGTTGTAGCGCTCACCAGCACTCCTCCTCTGTCCTCTGACAAGCTATCTCTGCGGGCTCCCATCGCGCTTACCCTGAGCCTTCGTAAATCTTTCCAGTGTTGTGCAGCAGCCCGAAGCCCAGCGTACAGCAGCCTGCCTTTGTTTGACTTTGTGCCTAATAAACTGTCCTTATTTTGCCCACATCCCTGGTGTATTGTCTGTCCATTACAAAATGGAGGAAGAAACTAATCCATGAGCTGTGTACTGATAGTTCCTGTCCAGCTCTGTCAAAGTCTCATACATCAGTAGTCTTTTCTGATCCTTCCTTTAACAAACGGCTAATGAATTGCCCAGTGTATGCGTGCAGATTTCTGAACCATTCCTTTCCCTCACACTTCCAATAATATCCAGGTAAGCATAGCGTCTTCATGACTCATGACTTCAGGATCTGTTTGTCTTTGCTGCTGTGTTAGTGGGCAGTGCCGCAGGTTTAAATTTTCCCAGGTTTGCGTGCGCAACACTTGGGCGGGGCTTATATTTCGTATCCACGTCACGCCGAAACAGCTAAAGACTCGTTATCAAGACTATTCATTTAAACCACTATGAGTCGACTCTTTTTTTAGATAAATCAATAGTTTTAAAAACTGTCCACTTTCAGATTTTGGATCTGGATCTTTCACTTCACTTAGAGCTGTGTTACACACTACATGGAAGGTCATTTTCAAAAACCCATAATAGGGGCTCTTTAAGTTCCGAACAATTCTGAGTTTCTTTTTTTTTCTCCCAGCGAAGAATACAAAAGAAAACATTTTTTTAAGAAGGCCATTGACATCTAGGAAGGTAAATTAAAAGTCAATGGCTATCAATTTGCAAAAATGCTTCAATATAAATATATTTTTGTTTGTTATCAATAGAAGAAACGCAAACAGATTTAAAACAAGTCAAGGTTGAGTATGCTTAACAAAAACTGAATTTTATTTTTTGGGGAAACTTCTTATAAACAGAACTGCACTATACCACTGTGTGAACCTATTGAAGATATTACTATATACACGTATGTTGTATGTCATAATTATAACAAACTACAAGTTATATAATGGGAGGGACAGAGAGAAAGAGAATGTTAGGATGATGGTACCTTTGATTACAGTCTCAAGAAGGGACACTGGATTCAGACTGGTGACTGACAGGAGAGATGGAGGAAATCTTCAGTGAATTATAGAGAAGGAAAATGAACACCCACACATGATGGATCCTCAGGACAGGTACTATTATATCTCAAGGATAAAATATTATGAGAAGAACAGAAAAAGAGATGTAGCGATAAAAGTATTTTTAGTACTCTCCAAGAAATTCTCACATACTCATTTTCTTTTTTTGTGATGTGATAAATGATTACTTGAGGGTTCTACATGGGCTTTTATGTCCCAAGTTGGATTTAAGAAAAATATATATCTTGGATTATTTTTATTTTACTTTTGCTTTAGAAGTTATGACAATTGTAATATTAAATTATTAATATTTGCACATTTACATTAACATTGCATGTGTTATTAATTATTTATAATAAATCTCTCTATATAAAAAATTTACATCCAAGCAACTAATGAAATCCTCACAATTTCAATATTTATTGCAAATTATCTTATAATTAAACAAATCGCTACTGTTTTTCAGGTATCATCCAGTTACTGAAAAGCATATCTGTGACTAACAAGACGTGTGAAGATAAAGAATCAAGGTAAAAATCACTTATTAAGTTATTTGTATCTTTTGAATTCAGATTTTTTTTCTTTCAGTTTTACCGCTTTAGTTTTAGCAAATAATTTTTGAAACTCATTCAATTTGTCAACAGTTTAATGAAAATAAATAACAAAATTTTTTAAAAATTTTTTCTCAAATTTGCTTTTAGGCCTTCTTAAATTATAACATGGAAGAACTGCGTGTAGTTGTTTGTTTTAAAAAAAATATTGTTGTTATCAGAACTTCTCTGGCAAGGAAGTAGGGCTGCACAATATATCATTCAGCATCTGAATCTGAATTATATATAATTTCAGCAACGATATCGCAAGGTGATCATTCACAGTAGTCACATCACAGGATTTGCAATGCTGAGTTTGTAAATTTATCATTTGCATGTGTTTTTGATGCCTCTGATTGTATAAAGATTTTAAAAACATTCAGGTGTAAGAAATTGTACCATTTGTGACCTTAAGATTAATTAAAACAAATTTTTGTGATAATGTTTTTATTGATTTTACATGTGTGTGGTCACACCATCTTTAAAATTTTCTTTCCAATAAACAAAACAAGATCCACTCCTTAACCCCCCCAGCCCACCCAGAATTTTTTTTAGAGATATTAAGTCATCTGGTGAAATTGTATTAATATTGCAATATATATCGCAAAAATATATATCGCTTTTTCAATATTGTGCAGCCCTACAAGGAATTCATGTGTTCTTATTCTCATACAGTGAGATGACAGACACTGTGAGCATCTTGCATGCTTGAGTATTTTTGTAGTAAACAAAACCAAGCCATTTATTCCCAGGGTGACAGAGAAGACTAGTCCACTTAATGATTTAATTAGGTGTACAGCCCTACTTTTGATCTATTCATTCAAAATTTGCCAAAATCTGTGACATATATAACTAATTCCATTTTTATCACTAGATTCACTCTGCGTTTTCTGCGGAACAGAAATAATAGGTCTCTAGAGAATGAAAAGTGATATATGACTGGAAAAACAAGCACAGTAAAACCATTGAACAGATGCTTACATTTCACCAATAGGACACAGTGGAAAGATCTACGCAAACACAGCAGAGCCCTAAAAATGCTTACTGTTCTGAAAACTTAAATGGCTCCGATTTTGCCCCTTTTACAAGATGTAAAATAAGTCTTTTGTGTCTCCAGAATGTGTCTGGGAAGTTTCAGGTCAAAATACCCATCAGATCATTTATTATACCCTGTTGAAAACGTACATTTTTGGGTCAGATGTATTTGCTCCTTCATAGAAGGATAACCAGAGTCAGGACAAACACAGTACAAAATCCGATAGCAACTCAGACACGATGAAGACTCACAGTCACGAGTACCACTGTAAGAGTGAACCAGGAAGTTTCTCAATAGTCAGTTTATTCAGCCTTTCCGCAATGATAAATGAGCCACACAAATATCATTATAATGTTCGCGCAAACACTGACATAAACAAAAACAGTATGCCACTGTGTACACTATGCAGCTGTGCGTAAAAAATTTCCGGAAAGGTCTGTATGTGTGAACAGGCCCTTTTTGAAAATACCGTTAAATTCGTTCCGGCAATTTTCCGAAAAGAGAAGTTGTAACATGACCTGTAATTTGCCGGAATGCTGCTCTTTGTGAATGCAGAATGAAGATTGCCGGAAAGAGCGCATTCACAATTAGGACGCGCTGACGTGAGATGTCTACTCCAGCCAATCAGTACATTTAGACGCATTCACATACGCGCTGTTTATGAAAATAAAGGCATTTGGATACTTTTCCAGACGTATTTAGCTGCTAGATGTTAGTCAGACAACTTTTCTATGTTCATTATTTATGCCAACTGTGTAAAAAATTATCGATAAAATGCTTATGATAAATCGCTCTGCTTGACGCGTGTGCACATGAAGTGCAGGAGTGATCCAGTGAGCGCCAGCACACACACATGTACATCTCGACATACGAAAGTCTTCCTCCATATGTTTTCATTGAAGTTGTTCACAATACTTATCCATCCACAGAATTTGTAATGTTGTCAAATGTGTAAACATTTAGCTGCGGTTAGTGCTTCTGCATTTGGATGTCTCTGTGATAAGCTGCATGAATGCTGAAGCTTTAAATAAAAGTGAAACCATCAAGCCAAATCCCTATTACGTTTACAAATACAATTGCAGTCGTTTTGAGCTCATTTCTGGTTAATGATGCAGGATTTACCGGTATTTTGGAATAGATGTGTGAATGGTCCTTTTCTGAAAAAATCCATAGTAAAGTCGTTCCGGTAATTTTCAGGATATTTACCGGTATCACTGTGTGAAAGGGGCTTATACCTACACACTGTCCAAACTAGGGTTGTCAAAAGTATCGAGTTTTGTACCAATTGGTACTGAATCACAATCTGCCAATCAGCATTGCTTCAGAACGTGAATTCAAATTTTAGCAGGAAATGGTCATTTTTAAAATTTCAGTAAAGATTGGTACTGAACTCTATACTTTTGACAACCCAGGTTCAAACCGCTTCCAGAAGTTGATTTTGCATGATAGGTACCCTTTAAATTCGCGCTCCTGGAGTACTGTATGTATTTTTCCTCAGACCACCCATGGGGCTGTCGGTTTGAGCCCCCCGAGACCGCAAGCTGGTACCTCTTGCACAAAGCCAGATCTGTGCAGAGGAGATGGCAGAGAGGCCCTGTATTTGGCAGCCGTCTTGCCAAAGCACTTTGCTCCACAGACCTTTCTGGTTCCCTTGTGCAGTGATCCTCGCTTGTGTGGGAGAGAACTCTGGCCCTCTGCTGTACCCAGGATCACCATTACCTCAGCCGGGGCTCTGGCTCCACAAACGGGAGCTTTAACTCCTCTAGATTACAGCTCCGGGTCAAGCTGATACAGTATACGTATACAGTATATGTCGATGCGTGTGAAAGTTATTCTGCCCCGCACCCTGTGCCTGCTCCGTCTCCGTCACACTTGATTTCAGCTCAAGTGCGGGGTATGATAAGAGGATGCATGTACAATTGAATGCGACTGACACAGGATTTTCTCCATCCGGTAAGCTGAGCTCCTGCGCTTATCAAAGAGCTCTTGTTGGATGTGTAATGTATCAGTTGCAGCAAACAGGCCAGCTACACCTGACCCTCTGCTTCCACACACACACATTTTCTTTCTCTCTGTCCTTCATAATGAGGCTTTGAAGTAGGATGACACAGCAAGGGATGTGGACGAGTGGATATTTGATTGATTAATGGAATAATCATTTGATTGTCAGCTGATTGATTGAGAGAATGGTTGACTGATTTTGAATTAGAAGCAGATATTATGTCATTGCTTTTAAGGCATTATGAGAATGGTGTTAAAGTTTAATGTAAGCTTAGGTTTCAGGTTTTGGTGTGGTGTAAATGAAATGCCACATCAGAGCTTCTTTGCCGTTCTTTACATTCAGCACAAGTCTTGTTTTTATTCGGCTGCCCACAAGAACTGGTTAGGGCTGAGTGAATCGATCTGGACATATTGATAGTTCTGATGCATAATGATATTAAATGTTGCAGCGATTTTTGAAATGTATTATACTACTAAGCTACTAAATACTTGATTCTGATTGGTTGGCCGAGTGTGGTGTGCAGTTATTTTCAGGGAAACACACAGCTAACGTATTTAAAGGGATATTCATTGATTCATTCATTTCCTTCGTCTTAGTACCTTTATTCATCAGGGGTTGCCACAGAAGAATAAACTGCCAACTTATCCAGCATATGTTTTACACAGTGAATGCGTTTCCAGCTGCAACCTAGTATTTGGACATTTAAAGGGATAGTTCACCCAAAATTAAAATTATGTCATCATTATGTTCAAAACCTATTTGAGGTTTTTTTTTTTTCATCTGTTGAACACGAAAGAAGATATTTTGAAAAATGCTGGTTGCTGGGAGCCATTGATTTTCACTGTAATTTTATTTCCCGACTATGAAAGTCAATGGGTGCAAGTAACCAGCATTCTTTAAAATACTTTTTATTGTGTTCAACACAAGAAAGAAACTCATAAAGTTTTAAATCCACATGAGAAGATTAATTTTTTGGTGAACTATCCCTTTAATGCGGACCTATTCTGCAAAAATAACTTTTATAAGGGGTTCAAACAGTCGTGTCACAACAATGTGTGAATTTAACTAACCACTAATGGTAAAAATAAATTAATTCTATAGTCTGCAGAAACACTTTAATTGACATTCTCCCTTTGTATATGTCATCAGAATGTGAAAGCCCCGCACATTAGTGATGATCTCTCCCTGATTAGCAGAGACAGCCCTGAGTGAGAAGCAGCCATCCGCCATTAGAGTTTTCAAATGGTATCTGCTGAAGATAATGTCAGCAACTAAGGCCCCGTTTACACTAATACGTTTTAGTTTTAAAATGCATAAGTTTTGCTACGGTTACGCCTTCCTTCCACACTACGCCAGTGTTTTCAAGCTCCGAAAACGGAGCTTTTTGAAAATGCTGAAGAGGCCCTTTTCATTTTAAAATGCTGCTGCTCCGTCTCAATATGGATGGGGAAAAACGGAGACATCTGAAAATGGAGGCGTGGCTGCAGACATTCGCCTATCTAGGGTGCGTTTCCCAAAAACCATCGTTAGCCAACTAAGGTCGCAAGTTCCGTCGTAACAAACATAGTTCTTTGATTTGCTGTTTCCCGAATCCATCGTTCCAACGAACATTCGCAAACTGCGTCGCAAACTTGAGCACTTGAAACTACACCTCTGGAGCTGTAGTTAGAAGCATAGTTCCTGGCTGTGTTCTATTCCCACTTATCCCCCCCCTATGCCCTATTCATTTAGAACATTCTAACATTCAAAGTTGGAATTATTAAAAATAAAAAAGCATTAAGGTCATCTCTCTTAGGTGTAATTTGCTTTCAAAGTATTTTTACAGTTCAGTTTTAGCGATCTTCATATTTACAATTGTGCTCCCTTTGCAGTGCACTTTGAAAACGTTGATATCATTTTGAACACAGCCTTATGGCGAAAGCTATAGGTATATATAAAAGCGGAAATTAGGCTACGTTGCATCTCCAAAGCTTGTGAAAATAAAAAACATAGCATACGTTAATTCTTTTATTTTATAGTGGGTTTTTTATTAAGTATCTCTACTGTATATGACATAGGTCTGTTGGTTAGAACTTTCTGCTGTGGTTTGCATGTGTCAAATTGTAATTGTTTTTTAAATAAATAAAAAATATCCTAAATAATAATCATCATCATCATTAATATTATTATTAAAGTAAATATATTTATAATAAATAGCCTCATTATTTACTTATTGATATGATTTATAAATGATATTAGAATAGTGTTAGCTTTTGTAAGTGATTATATGTTTTAGAATAGAATATGTAATGTTCAACTTCTCAATAATATTAGTAAAGCAAACATTGGCCCTATATGTGCCATTTACATATATTTCAATTAATATGGAAAGCGAGTGCATGTTTTTACCAAAACTAATATTGGATTTTATTTTAAATGCGTGTTTGTGTAAAACAATTTAATTTGCACAAAGAAATGATGGGGTTGTTCTCTAAAGAAGTTACTCCACCCCGTTTAGAGCATCATTATGTGCGTTTTACGTTATAACTAACGTGGTTCAAGCGATGGATCTGCGACAGAGAAACTAGGTGTTTTGGGAAACACTCGTCGCTACATCGTTCTTTTGCTATGATAGTTCAACCGCGAGTTACGTCGTTGTTTGGGAAACGCACCCCAGATTGGGGCTTTTTCCTCAATATTAAGTGGCCTAAACAAAGTTCAGTCTTGCATCCTCTCCTTGTACTGTAAGAACAGACTTCGCAAGTTTGATATGGAAAACAAACTCCTGAGGACACATCGAGTAAATCTTCAAAAGGAACAGTGTACTTTATAAGCTCATTCACATCACCCTGAATACGTTGTTTCACTTTCTTAACAATAAAATGAAAACATGATATGAGGAACTGCCTATTTTCATTTTGATACTAGCAACTTAACAGACACTAAAAATGTCGAGGCATCACATAGCTACATATTTATATGATCGTCATCTTCACTGTATGCATATTTATAACAAAACAGAGCCTATAACATTACTGCCTCCTTTCATTTTCATTGAAAATACGAAAGATACCGTCTTGTTTGCTGAATATCAGTTTTAATAATCAATAATGACCATTATAAAAGTATAACGTACAATAAGTTAATATTATAGGAAATAAATGCAAGCAATCAGTCAAATGTGCAGAATCAGTGTATGTGGTTACATAAATTATTATATTAACTTTGCGCTCAGCCAAAACACGATATCTAAGAACCAGTAATAGATTCAAAAGGCAAGGCAAGGCAAGGCAAGTTTATTTATATAGCACATTTCATACACAGTGGCAATTCAAAGTGCTTTACATAAACAGGAATAAAAAAAGACAAGTGTAAGAAAAATAAATAAAATAAAAACAGATAATAAAAAACTGATAAAAACAGATAAAAATATTTAAAACAGGTTGTAAAAGAATGAAAAAGAGGAGAAAAACATAATAGTGCGATCTGTCGGACGTAGCACAGTGCTCATTCAGTAAAGGCACAGCTAAACAGATGTGTTTTCAGTCTGGATTTGAATGTGCCTAATGTTGGAGCACATCTGATCATTTCTGGAAGCTGATTCCAGCAGCGAGGGGCGTAGTGGCTGAATGCCGATTCACCCTGCTTTGACTGAACTCTTGGAATTTCTAGTTTATATGATCCTAAAGATCTGAGTGATCTGCTAGGCTTGTATTCAGTGAGCATATCTGTAATGTATTGAGGTCCTAGGCCATTTAGTGATTTATAGACAAGTAATAATACTTTAAAATCTATTCTGAATGTAACAGGGAGCCAGTGTAAAGACCTGAGGACCGGTGTGATGTGCTCTGATTTCCTGGTTTTGGTCAGAATCCTGGCCGCAGCGTTCTGGATGAGCTGCAACTGTCTGACTGTCTTTTTGGGAAGGCCGGTGAGGAGGCCGTTACAGTAATCCACCCTGCTGCTGATAAAAGCGTGAACAAGTTTCTCTAAGTCTTCCCTGGAAACAAAGCATCTGATTCTCGCAATGTTTTTGAGATGATAGTATGCTGATTTACTAATTGCTTTGACATGACTATTGAAACTCAGATCTGACTCCAGAGTCACACCAAGATTCTTGACCTTATTTTTTGTTGTTTGACCTTTAGAGCCAAGGTACGCATTCACCTTGAGAACCTCATCTCTGTTCCCAAACACAATGACTTCAGTTTTCTCTTTGTTTAACTGCAGAAAGTTTTGGCACATCCAACTATTCATTTCATCAATGCATTGGCAGAGGGTGTCAATAGGGCTGTAGTCATTAGGCAATAAGGCTAAGTAGATCTGAGTGTCATCAGCATAGCTGTGGTAGGAGATTTGGTTCTTTCTCATTATTTGGCTCAGAGGGAGCATATAAAGGTTGAACAGGAGAGGTGCCAGAATCGAGCCTTGTGGGACTCCACATGTCATGGGTGTCCACCTTGACCTATGGTCACCTATACTGACATAGTAACCTCTCCCTTCAAGATAAGATCTGAACCATTTGAGGACCGTCCCAGACAGCCCAACCCAATTTTCCAGCCTATCCAGAAGTATGCTGTGATCGACAGTGTCAAATGCAGCGCTGAGATCGAGCAAAACCAGCACTGTTAGTTTACCTGAATCTGTATTTAGGCGGATATCATTGATTATCTTTATAAGAGCGCTCTCTGTACTGTGATGTGCTCTGAAACCAGATTGAAAATTGTCTAAACACCCCTTGGAGTTTAAGAACGTGTTAACCTGGTTGAAAACAACTTTTTCAATGATTTTGCCAATGAAAGGGAGATTTGAGATCGGTCTGTAATTGCTCAATAGTGTGTTATCCAGGTTGCTCTTTTTCAAGAGGGGTTTAACAACTGCAGTTTTAAGTGAGTTTGGAAAAATCCCTGAGAGAAGTGAAGCATTTACCACTTTTAGGAGATCCATTTCTAAACAGTTAAACACCGTTTTGAAGAATGATGTGGGGAGTGTGTCAAGACTGCAGGTTGATGTTTTCATAATTTGCACGATCTCCTCTAAGATTTTACTATTAAGTGCCATGAAATCAGACATAATGTCTGATTTCTTAAGTTGTGATTGAGCTTGTCTGACGTCGGCACAACTTGGCTGATTGGATGAGCTGATTGCCTTTCTGATATTATTGATCTTATCGGTAAAGAAATGAGCGAACTCATTACATTTACTTTCCGAGATTAGTTCACTGGGAATCCTACTGGGGGGGTTTGTGAGTCTCTCTACCGTTGCAAAGAGTGTACGCGCATTATTTAAATTGTTGTTTATAAGGGTTGAGAAGAAAGTCTGCCTAGCGGTTTTTAGTTCCACATTAAAAGCATGAAGACTGTCTTTATAGATATTATAGTGGACTACTAGTTTTGTCTTCCTCCACATACGCTCAGCTTTTCTGCACTGTCTTTTCATCATTTTGACTGCTGTTGTTTTTCTCCAAGGCCCGTTTTTCATCCCTGTTTTCTTCCTGACTTTAACAGGAGCAATGTCATCTATGACATTCTTAACTTTAGAGTTAAACAAATCAAGGAGAGAGTCAACAGAGTCTGCAGATATACTTGGTGCGAGTGATATGGCCTTCATAAACTGCTCACTAGTGTTCTCATTTATGCATCTCTTTCTGACAGAGACAGAGCTGTCTTTAATGGCTGGAGTGATCAATATATCAAAGAAAATACAGAAATGATCAGATAGTGCAACATCCCTAACAGCAGTCGATGAAATGTGTAGACCCTTAGTTATAAGTAGATCAAGAGTGTGTCCACGATTGTGTGTGGGTCCTTGAACATGCTGTGTCAGATCAAAAGTGTTAAAGACATTCATGAGTTCTTTTACAGCATTGATTTCTGGATTATCAATGTGAATATTAAAATCCCCAGCAATAGTAAAATAGTCAAACTCAGAGGTTACTATTGATAACAGCTCTGTAAAATCATCAATAAAAGTTGGAGAATATTTTGGAGGTCTGTAGATAATGATCAGTAAAATGCGTGGAGCACCCTTTAGTGCTATACTCAGATATTCAAAGGACAAATAGTCACCAAATGACACTTGTTTACACTCATAGACATCTTTAAACAGGGCAGCGATGCCTCCACCTCTCCTATTAGCTCTGCAAACACTCAAATAATCAAAGTTTAAAGGAGCCGTTTCATTCAGAACTGCTGCGCTACAACTGTCATCTAGCCAAGTTTCATTTAACAGCATAAAATCAAGGCAATTTGTGTTGATAAAATCATTGACTAAAAGTGACTTATTGTTAAGTGATCGAATGTTTAAGAGTGCTAACTTAACAGTTTTAGCTGTCTTCCCTACAGTAGTCTCAGAATTACATTTAATAGACACCAGATTTGAATGATTTACTGTACGGCCTGAAGAAGTCTTCGGTTTTCTGTCACATAATATAACACCTATCTGTGAAGAGAAAGCTAAAGGCACAGTGGGTTCCTGCTTGTTCTGTAAACATCTGATAAAGACACTGTTATCTAAGCAGGCACCCGGGACACATCAATGGCAGCTTTTAGGTTCACCAGCTGAAGATGAGGTGTTTTTTGGGACCTGCCGCTGTCGCAAAGACCTGAGGCCTCTCCTAGGTGTAGGGCGAGGTGGGCTCAGAGATGGGTGTGAGGCTGGCTGACTTTTGGTTGCTAACTGGGGGCTTGCGGCAATGGAGTGTGAGAGTTTAGTTCCAGCAAACACCAGTTCCTCCATCTTTTTTGAAAAATTCAAGAGAGGCGAGCCAGGTGACAGTGAGAATGTGTCTGGTGACAGAGGCTGTGGGTCAGGGGTTTCTGGCTGTTCAGATATGTTGACCTGGCTGTTTTCCTGGAGATCATCCATGAGTGCTGAACGTTGGTGCTGTTCTGGTACGTCACAGTCTCTCTGTGTGCAGGGCTCAGACAGCAGTTTGTCCAATATCAGTGGTTGTTGTGTCTGCGTGGTGTTATCGCTGTCCTTGTGGGATGCATCAGCCACAAGTCCACTCAGGAAAGTCCTGTGATCATCCGGACACTTGCTAGGTGTGCGTGTGCCATTTGGGTTGAGTTCAGTGGTACACACAGCTGATGGATGATGGAGGGAGAAAAAGATGTTGTCCTTTAGCACTTTTCCACCAACTTTGTTTGGATGAAGGCCGTCTGATGTAAACAGTTGTCTTTGGTTCCAGAAGAGATTGAAGTTGTCAATAAAATTCAGTCCTTTCCTGTTACATGTTTTCTGCAGCCATACATTTAGGCCAAGAAGCCGTGAAAACATATTTGTCCCTCTTGCAGGGAGTGGTCCACTGATGAATGACTGAATCTTCAAACTTTCAACTGTTTCCAAGAGCTCACAGAAATCTTTCTTGAGCAGTTCTGACTGTTCCTTCCGAATATCATTCTTCCCCACATGAATGATAATCCGTTTTGCATTCTCATGTTTCCTTAATATGTTCTCAAGCTCTTTGTTTATATCAGAAACTGTTGCATGAGGGAAGCAGTATGTCATTGTTGCTCTGCTCCTAAAATGTTTGATTATTGAATCTCCAACAATCAATGTTCTTATCTCGGCAGCGATCGGAGCAGAATGCCGCTGTCTAGTCGGCCTTGAGCCTCTGTTCCGTGTAGAATTAGCTGCTGAGTCATGCGATCTCTGTCTGACTGCATTTGGGGATACTTCACCTATATTACTGAGAACTTCATATCTGTTCTGAAGCTGTATTTGAGTCCGAGCTGTATTTGGGGTAGAGCACGCTAATGCAGTAGCGTATGATCTTTGTGATCTGACCCCGCGAGGACCCTTTGGTCTCGCACCTTGTTTTTGCCATTTGTTATCACGCTCATTTTCAACAGTTTTTCTCAAAACAGTAGCTGGAGTAGATTTAAGGCACTCACCGAATGTCTGCTGTGAGGGTCCACAATAAAGCGGTGCTGCGTGATCTGGCAGTTCTGGTCGGATCGCAAGTAATTTTGTTTCAAGGACTGCAATCTTTTGTAGAAGTTTGTGGCAGTTTGTGCAGCAAGGAGATTCTAAATCAATACGCTCCAGAGCCATTTTCACAGCCGTGTTTTCCCGTCTCAGGAATGTAAGCAGCTGGTAGCGGGAGGATTGTTTAGACGATAATTCCTCTCTTGTTGGTAAAGTTGTATTCCAGAAAGTTTGTAGATTCGATGTTGATCTTCAAGCTGTGTTGTTTGAGCACTGTGCTGATAGGCTCAAGTTAAAATTAGAGTATAAAATATAAAAGCAAGAGTGCAAGGCGCAGAGCAGTAGGCAGAAGCGTCCGAACAGTAGCAAAGCAGGAAGATGGAAGCCAAAAGACCAAAAAAAGACCAAAGTGGGGGAATATGTTGTTAGATATAGACAACAAGATGAATTAAATATCACGTTTAACAAATATAGTGAGATTAGATCCAGCGGTAATCCTTAATGAACAGTCCGACGTGCCCGCTCTCATCGCTGCAGTGCATGCCAGAGTGTGTGTGGTCACGTGATGTGCGTTTTAGCGGTATAGTATGGACGGAGAGTTGTTCAGAAACGCTAAAGGTGAAACGCCAGTGTGGACGCGAATCGTTTTCGTTCTAAAATGCTGTTTTAAAACTAAAACCTATTAGTGTAAACGGGGCCTAAGAGACATTAGTCCCTTCCATACAGTGTTACCAGTAAATATCCAGAAAATTTCTGGAACCACTTTACCGGTAAATTCAAAAAAGCGCTGTTCACACAGACAAGGACTTTCCTGAATTGTTCCGGGAAAAGCCCATTCACACATCCGTACTAAAATGGGGTGTTTTGAGCTGAAACCTCACATACACACTCTGGGGACATCAGAGACTTAGTTTACATCTCGTAAAAAGGGGCATAATAGGTTCTCTTTAAGGCTCGCTACAAATATTTGTACGCTCACATTGTTTTTTTTTTTTCAAATTGAATGCCTCTGTTTACTGCTGAAGTTTTACAGAGTGAGCACAAATACAGCTGACTGATGCCTTTTTATAATACAAGCATGAAATTAGCATGTTCACCAGCTGTGATATAAATATGCTCACAGTTGTGGTAATGAAGAGAATAAGCTTTAAAAAGGTTTAACACTATAAACAAGCAGTATAAATCTAAACAACCATGGAAATGTGTTACTTATGTATTCATTTATTGAATTATACAGTGCTTCACCATGCTTTTGTTGTATTTCAATTGCATACTTTCAATACTTTCAATTTACTTACCCTTCATGTGTTCGAAAGCTATTTGCGTTTCTTTCTTCCGTTGAACACAAAATAAGATATTTGGAAAAATACTGGTTGATGGGAAGTGTGTTCTTTCTAGTATAGAAGTCGATGGGTCCCAGCAACCAGCATTTTCCCAAATATTTTATTTTGTGTTTAACATAAGAAATGAACTCATAAGAGGGAAATTAAATGATGAGGTAATTTTCATTTTTTTTGCATGAACTATCCCTTTAAAGTGTATTATGACTGATGCAGGATCCTGGTGAATATAATTGAGGTACAAACCTCCCTCCGGTTATTCTGCTGGATGAAAATTGACACATGCCAACATGATGTAGAGGAGTCATCCATCAAATGTTACACTGTAATACATGTCCAAGGTGTGTGATTCTCACCTTTAAGACACACACACACATGCACACACACAGGATCACGCACATCTTCAGACGCTTCTGGAATGTGCAATATTTTCCACCTGCCTGAACTCATCATTAGCGCTACAGTAATTGCTTGGATCTTAGATAGCCCACTCATTACAGGACTGAAACGATCCTGAATCCAATTAGAGACAAATCTGCCTCTCGTAAAAATGTAACGCTCCCCTTAAATTTATAATTCTCCTCTATTTAAATCATGAATCTGCAGGTAAGATTGGTGCAGATGCCATATCACTCATATTTATTGAAATGATAAAAGCTAAATTAGTGGTTCATGATCAAAGAAATATATCAAAAATAATTTCTTCTGTGCATCAGAAAGCATGAAGGGAAAGTAAACATGTATATAAAGAAGTGTTGTTGTTATTAGTTTTATTTAGCATGGGTATTTTAGTTTGATCAGATGTGACATTTTGTGGTATGATTTTGGTATGAAGGGCGGCACGGTGGCTCAGTCGTTAGCACTGTGGTCTCACAGCAAGAAGGTCGCTGGTTCGAGTCTCAGCTGGGCCAGTTGGCATTTCCGTGTGGAGTTTGCATGTTCTTCCGTGTTCGTGTGGGGTTCCTTTGGGTGCTCCGGTTTCCCCCACAGTCCAAAGACATGCAGTATAAGTGAATTGGGTTAACAAAATTGGCTGTATGTTGGAGTGTATGGATGTTTCCCAGTAATAGGTTGCGGCTGGAAGGGCATCCGCTGCGTAAAACATATGCCAGAATAGTTGGCGGTTCATTCCGCTGTGGTGAGCCCTGATGAATAAGGGACTAATCCAAAGGAAAATGACTACTGCATTAAAAAAAAAAAAGATAATTTAAAACAAATGTTTTTGAACACCACAATTAGTTTAATATGATTTCTGGAGTATATCATGTAGCATATTTTCATTTTTTTTTTATTCGGAAGAGGCATTTGAACTGATAGAATGTGACATAGGAATTGTTATAACAATATGTCTGGATTGAGGTTTTTAAAGCATTAATAAATAACAAGAGATAAATAAAAATTTATGTTTTTTGAACACCACAAGGATTTTAATATGATTTCAGATGTATCGTGTGCAGTGTTAAGCATGTTCCTTTAAAAGAGTAATTAGTTATAGTTACTAATTACTTCTCACAAATAGTAACTGAGTTACATAATTATAAAGTAACTAATTACCAGGGAAAGTAACTATTGTGTTACTTAAAAAAAATCTAATTTGTCAAACGACTATAAAATAAATAGAAAACATTGTACACTAATCTACACTATTTTACTGTTGCTGTGGGACAATGTGAGAGACAAACATCAAATTCAATTATAAATATATAATTATAAATATCATTATTACTATAGTTGCACAATAAAGCACAATAGATGGTTTAAAGCTTTATGTATTTATTGCACAGACCACAACTCACAAGGCTTAACCACTAATTTTGTGGCAGCATGTGACGACGTGAGGTGCTTCATTAAATTAGAATTATTTGTCACAGATGCAGAGAGACTCTTTTTTTTCCTGGTCATAAGTTGTGCGATACATAAACATTCTTGCCTTTCACCTTAACGAGGGAAAAAGTGTGAAAACTTTCCATTTGTTGGATTTGCCATCGTTCTGACTCCTGCTCAGACTGTGCATGTGCTTTTATGTGAACACCCGCACTACTCTGCCTCTGATTGGCAAACAATGGAAATGTACTCTATCTAAGCCAATCATCACGCTTTCAGTTACACCACGTTCACATTCATACCAATCATCATCACTGGTTGGTTATGTTCCCCCAGCCCCGAACACACACACCCCCCAGAGAAAGAGAGGTCCTATGGCTGCTTCCCGCATGAAAACCGATTCAGTGTTCTCAATTATAAAAATGCACATTTTTTATTTAAAATTTTTTTTGTACGAATTAGCCATTAAACTGACAAATGTAAAATAATTAAATTTCCTCGTGAGATTAGGGGTGCGTTTTCAAAAATAATTGTTAGCCAACTAAAGTCGCAAGTTCCGTCGTTACAAACATAATTTGTTGATTTGGCGTTTCCCAAATCCATCGTTCCAACAAACATTTGCAAACTGCATTGCAAACTTGTATGCTTGCAACTAGGCATGGGACGATAACCGTTTTCAAGATATACCAAGGTTTGGAAAAGTTAAGGTTTTAAAACCGCCAAAATTTTCTGGAATACCGTTCCTAAGGTATGTGTACAATTTTTTTATTTACGTTGTTTAGGACAACAGTATCTCCAGCAGAAAAGATCTTTAAAGATGCCGTTTTAAATTGTAAAGAAATCTGTGTTTTTGAAACTAATGAAGACAGCAGAATCAATGATTCATTTGTCTTATTTAGTCTGATATGTTTACTGCTCCAAAATATTTTATATCTTTCTCAAAATAAAATATATTGTGTTCAAAGGGGAAAAAAGTTGTTTTTTTTTTTCCCTGACATTTAAAAAGAATATAATTTAGAGCAGTAACCACAATAACGTGAAATCGTGGTATTTTTTATTCAAGGTTATCATACCGTCAGAATCTTATACCGGCCCATGCCTACTTGCAACTACACCTTTGGAGCTGTAGTTAGAAACATAGTGGCTGGCTGTGTTCTATTCTCAGTTATCCCCCTATGCCCTATTCGTTTAGAACATTCTAACATTTAAACTTGGAATGATTAAAAAAAACATTAAGGTCATCTCTCTTAGGTGTAATTTGAATTTTACAGTTCAGTTTTAGCGATCTTCATGTTTACAATTGCGCTTCCTTCGGAGTGCACTTTGAAAACATTGATGTCATTTTGAACACAGCCGTGGCTCTTGATGAAAGCTATAAGTGACCTATTATTTAAAAGCGGACTTTGTTACATCTCGAAAGCTTGTGAAAACAAAAAACATAGCATACGTTAATGCTTTTAATTTATAGTAGGTTATTTATTAAGTATCTGTACTGTACAGTATATGACATGGACCTGTTGGTTAGAACATTTCTGCAGTGGTTTGCATGTGTCAAATTGTAAAAGTAGACTTTTCAAAAAATAAAAAATAAATAAACAATATCCTACTTAATAATAATATTCATCATCATCATCATTATACTTATAATTATTATTATTATTAAAGTAGGATTTTCTTCATTTATTCATTCATTTTTTTTCTGGCTTATTAATCTGGGGTTGCCACAGCTGAATGAACTGCCAACTTATTCAGCATATGTTTTACGCAGCGGATGCCCCTTTTAGCTGCAACCCATCACTGGGAAACATCCATGCACACTCATGCACACACATACACTTCGGACAATTTAGCTTACCCAATTCACCTATACCACATGTCTTTGGACTTGTGGGGGAAACCGAAGCACCCGGAGGAAACCCACGTGAACACGTGGAGAACATGCAAACTCACACAGAAACGCCAACTGACCCAGCCGAGGCTCGAACCAGCGACCTTCTTGCTGTAAGGCGATCGTGCTATCGTGCCTCATTATTTTTTTATTTACATGATTTGTATATGATATTAGAATACATGTTAGCTTTTGTAAGTGATTTTATGTTTTAGAATAGAATGTGGAATATTCTCAATAATATTTGTAAAGGACACTTAGGCTCTATATGTGCCATTTACATAAATTTCAATTAATATGGAAAACGAGTGCATGTTTTTATCAAAACTAATATTGGATATTTTTTTTATGCATGTGCGTATAAAACAATATAATTTGCACAAAGAAATTATGGGGTTCTTCTCTAAAGAAGTTGTTACTCCACCCCGTTTAGAGCATCATTATGGGCGTTTTACGTTCTAACTAACATGGTTCAAACGACAGATCTGCGACAGAAAAACTATGGGTTTTGGGAAACACTACGTCGTTCTTTTCCCAAACGATGCATTGTACTATGATAGTTAATCCACGAGTTATGTTGTTTAGTAAATGCACCCCAGGCTGGTTATTCCCATCACTTTAGACCTTTACCAGCACGCAATTAAATAAAATTCTAAAAATAGAAAACATCCATTTAAATATTGCATTATTTGTAAAACAAACAAACAAACAAACAAACAACAATATATACTTTTAAAAAGGAAAAAAGTGTAAAAAATAAAATGCATCACATTTGATTATTAATTCTTTCTGTAGTTTAATATAACATTTTAGGTGTCATTTGTGTCACCTTTGGCAGCCATGCCAGTTTTTGTCATACATGGAAAAACAAAACATTTTAGGTTTGGAAATTGGAGAGACAGGTAAGACTTAAAGTCACATTACAGTATATTTATAAGCTTTATGCAGGTGCATTACAACAAACACCAACCAAACTGCTATTATGCCAAGAGCTCCAGATGTTCACGCGCTTCCCCGCCGAGACTGCATGCTCATCTGATTTACATAATTATGTATGTCACAAATTTGACTCACATTTACATAAGATTACAACTCAATCAAGCTTCCGAGTTTTGCACACCAGGAATATTAGATGCTTAAATACAGGTTTTCCAGTGAACTAAAGATCCTTGTTGGCTGGTGCTTTAGAAAATATGAGTAGAAATAACTGGAATCACTAGGTGGCGCTACATCACCGCTCTGCGTCTCCCAGGTGATGGACATGCCTGGCTCAACTCAGCAGCGCCATAATGATGTTACATGTCACGGACATTTGTAGACGTATCACTGTGTACAATTTATCAACACACACTGTCATTCTATCTGCCTCCGCCTGAGCACTGTCACAGAAGCCCAACCAAACAGCCACCAACCACATCCTTAAGGGAAATAAGACAAATGTCAAACAGACGTGTGTGTGTGTGTGGAAGCACAAACTGATATGTCGCTGAAAATCACGGCCTGCCCACAGCCTCCAGATTCAAGCCAAAGAAAAGATCCGGCCGGTGATGTGGGTCTGTAGGAGTGTTTAAGGATTGTAATGCTGATGAGTGTGCGAACAGCAGGAAATGAGGGCGGCAGGGGAGAGGAGGACTCAGTGGAGGGGAACACAATCTCCTACTGGCCGACAGATGACTTGCTGAGTCTCGCCTCCTCATTACCATCTCGCTCTCTAGTAGTCTGCGTGTGTTTACGCATGTAAGGCTGTGAACTAAGCCCCTGCCTCTTTTATGGCGATTATTTTAGGCAGACGTTTCTGGCAAGTTGTTGTCAATGTTCTCTCAGTATTTTTAATCACTTTTTTTTAGAGGTCCTGGTTTTGATTTTTGCTATTTTTTCCCCATAGGGATATAAAAAAAGTCTTCAATAAAGGACCAGTTTGTAAAAAAAAATTCCATTATAATATTAAATAATCACTAGTAGGTATACCGTGGTATACTTTATATTTAGCTGACTTTTGAAATTAAATGATCCCAAATGTTGAAATCCAGAGAAATAAGCAATTTTAATAGTTGAATTTTTAAAAATCACACACCCTCGTTTTTTGGCCTAATTAAAATTTTTGTAACGTGACACGCTCGTCTCTCATAAGCAATTTCTTCAGCAGTCTCATTTCACTTTGATGGCTTTCAAACTTAATGGTTATTGTACAGAGACCTGGATGGGACGTGATGGATGGGAAAAAAATCGGGGTCACAAAAATGGGGTGTACAGAAGCTGATCTGGGATCAGTTTATCATATGGAGCGCGGTCGTCAGTCAGCGCTATACATGCATTCACTGATTCAGAGGTTGCATAGGAAGGGCGATGATCGACACACAGCTTTAATGGAAAGAAAGTGAATGCAGACATTTTTATATTAATTTCAAGATTAAAAATAAATCAGAAATATGGGAAAATACTTAATGATGATAGTGGGATAGAATGGTAAAATTTCAGCAAAAACGGGAGGGTTGACATGTATGAAGTGAATAGGTAGTGTTTGTGGAAAAACAGTTTTGCGAGGGAACTCAAAACATCTTTGCATTACCCTGCAAAACATCTTTGCGAGGAAACGCAAAAACTTAAAAAAATATGCTTACCTATCCTATAATATGTTTTTTCTTCCCTTTTTTATTTTCCTTCGACCTATTTTTTTCCCCACCATCACGTGCCTTCCAGGTCTCCGTATTATTGCACATCGAATCCAAAATTTTCATCTGTAATTTTCGCACATAAAAAATAAATTTGACCCTTACATTGTGTCAATCTTATCGACAAACTGCCTCCAAAACTTTTGTCCATCATAAAAAAATTCTGTTCGGATTTTTCAGTTTTTCACATCCAAAAAGGTGTTTTGAGAGGTGTTAATTCAGGGCTGCCATACAAATGAAAGGAAATGCAAAATGATACTGGTTCAGGAACAATAGGTTCACAGAAATTAGTGGTCTTCTTATATTGTGTGGTTCCAGTATCGCTTGCAAAGTAGATGGGTGTGATTTTGCCAAGTACAATGTGATCCTGGATTAACATCTATGCTGATCCTGGAACGTCATTTTTGTTCGAAAATGTAATCAATACCTATTCCCTACCCCTAAACCCAACAATAACTGTAAATTATTCCCAAAATCAGAGGGGAGTAATAGTTGGATAACAATCATGTAGAAGTACATAGCCCTAACCATAAGCCTAAACTTAACATAAACGGTAAACAAATTCCTTAATTTTGATTGGCTGATTGGAATCTTGTCTCTGGATCAATATAGATGTCTTGTGAAATCACACTAACCAGCAAGGGATCAAACTGAGCCGCGGACATCCTAAAGTAAACTTTGAATGGTTTGGGATAATCCTGCAGCTTTTGATAAGGAACTAGAACTCTCCTTCCTCTCTCCACAATCTAAGGATGGGATGGACCCAATATTTACTTTTTTTTTTTTTTTGTTGAGCAGAGAGAAGACAACAAAATCATCTTCACTACTACATTTTGTATTGTTTTTATTTAGCAACAGATTAATTAATACGCATCAGACTCAGTGTGCAAGGTTTGTGCACGTGACAAATTGTTTGAATTTAAAAACAAAAAAACGCAAATGAAAATTTCAGACTTAAGTAGACTTTAAAGATCTTAATGCTTGTACAAAAAGGGACACTTTTTGCTAGCATTTATTAGACTTGCAAGTCATAAAAGCAAAGTGAAATGAAACTCACCATCAAATCCTATTTGTTACTCTCTATAATAACTCCCATACTGACATTATTGTAGTTGCTGTTGCATTTATCATACAGCTCTTTGTGTTCAGACACCAATGAAAAAGCAGCTACATTTTTCTTGTCTCATGCATCATCATCTTCACTGAGTGAAAGTGAAGCTGTGTTTGCCTAAACCGTTTTGTGATTGAGCACCTCAAAGTTGTGTTGGGGTGCGTCAAAACCAAAAAACAAGCCAGAGGCATTTTTTAAAATGGTGCGTTTATGCCTGCCATTTTTAAATAAAAAAGTAATATATTGTCTGGGTTGGTGTTATATATTACACTGCAAAAACCTTGTAATAAACTGCCAGTACGTTTATTGTTATTTTACAGACATATTTCTGTATTATTTATGGTTCACAATCGTAAATAAATGGAAAACTCTTCACAAAATAGCGAGACTCTTAATTAACAATTTTTTTTACACAGCACGAAATGTGAAAAATGTTCCAAACCCTGCATGTTTCGCAAGTTTTTCACATGCGATTTGACAAGTGAAGCTCATTTGGCTTTTCTGTGATGGACCAGAAGCCCTGACACATCCAAATTGGTCACACTTATTTTTGTGTTAAAATAAGGCGCATATATTTTTGTGAGTTGAGTACACTGACAGGGTAGGTAGGCAGGCAAACACAACACCCACAATTCATTGCATCCCATTATGTCAGGCACATATTTCAATATTGGCTAATCACGTTGCGTTTTGCTTGGTTACATCATGAATTTTTGTACATTATAGTAGAATGAAGTATAAGAGAGTGAACAAATGGGGTCAGTTAGATGGAATGATTAATCCGCAATTTTGTGGGATGATTTGCATAATCAATACTCCACCCATTCGCTCAAATGAGGGAATCAATATCACTTTGGGAACTGAAGCGTGCTGTTTAAACATGATTATTACACATTACGGATCAAACAAAGCATGATCATATAGAGGGAGAAAATGGGAAAAGCCTGTGGATGTTTCACAAGCTGAAGCACAATTCCTCATAAAAACCATTGTCATGATGGATTTCTTCCTTTTATGCTGGAGTCTAATTCACCCCCGTTGAGATCTGCACTTTCTCAGTTTTTTTTTTTTTGTTCATGACGACTGTCTAATTCAATTAGAATTGCGTATAGTGGCTGAGCAGTATTTCGGTCTGCTGATTTACTTTGCTATTCACGGGCAGTTTGATTCCGAGAGCTCAAACTCCAAGAACGAGACGATCCCAGAGGACAATGTTATTGCTCGGAGGTTGCTTTCGCAGAGCTCAGGAGACCTAATGGACTTCTCAGATATGTTTAATATCAACTTTGAGTCAGATATTTCTACAAATATGAAACGGTGTAGGCATGCAGTGAGAGTGTTGAACTGTTTAACTGATGCGGATATCATAGCTCAGATATTTTGCTCTAGGACAAATTGAATGAGAATTATTAGCTCGTAATGAAATTTTAATCGCAGACTTTAATATCTTCAGGAAATCTGAAGAAAAGACACATTAAAGTCCCATTATTTTTCATTCACAAATCTAACAATTGTATCCTTTTTAAACCGTAAGTATGACTTTTTATTAATTTGACAGTGAATTGGAATTTGGAGCAACAGTAAAAGAAATATGCTTTTATACTTAACTGCCATTAACATCAGTCATAGGAATATAATTCTCTATTTATGTTTGCTATTCATTTAGACTAATTTAGTCATTTTTTTCCCTCATGAATCTGAATAAGCTTAACATATTTCAGAAAAGCTGTCAAAACTTTCATTTCACACTGTAACTATCTCGAGTCTGGTCTGTCTATGTGTTGTTCATGTAGTTCACTGTTAAGGCCCGTGCACACCCAGACGTTTTTAGCTCGCGTTTTCCGTCGACGTTTAACGCCTCGTGACTAAATAAAGGGCGCCAAAGTGATCGTGCAGACCAACACGCAAAACGGCAGGCGCAAAAGCGTCATTTTAAAAAAAACGCCTCATGCTTGTTTTTTTGTTTGGACGCGTCACGTCAAAACCCTCTCCACCAATCAGATTGGCACTTTTGTTCACGTGCATGGAGCTGCTGAAGTTACAGTAAACAGCACTTGGAGGCGCTCAAGTGCAAAACTGTCAATGCGAGCGCACATTGAAGAAGATGCCCAGAGGCGATATGAACGTGGAGCTGCTTATTGCACTGGTGAACAATAATCGTTTCTTCATCGCTAGAGCTGGAGCTGCTACTTGAACCATCCACAACAACAAGCATGTCAACTTTGTCTTCTTCTTCTTCTGTGTTACAAGCGGGTGTCAGAAGCTTAAAGTTGTGTAGCGCCATCTAACATCAAGGAGTGATTTTGCATACTCTTCTGCTCGATGCCTGTGAAAATGGCTTGGGTTTGAATCCGGAAAAACTTCTTGAAAAACGCTGATGATAAACGCAAACGAAAAGCATCCCGGTGTGTACAAGCCTTTAGACATTTCTGTAATTTGTTCTGTATTTCACCCAGTATAAAACTGCAAATTCTTTTTACAGTAAATAACTGGATTTACCACTGCATTATGGGAGTTTTCCAACATAGGCTCATTCTGAAAACGTAGCCCTATATACGTTTCTGGAGACCACAAATTATGTAGCCAGAGGTACGAATGGCTGCATTTCATTTTTAAAACAAACGTTACGGGTGGTATGACATTCCTTTTCGCGCTTACCAGCTGACCGCTTACCTCCGTATGGACGGCTTTCCCGCTGTTACCAGTTTGTCCCGTTAGCTCACCATGTACATCGGCGGACTTGAGACATAGAGAGGATTTATGCGAGAACAGCAGGCGCGAATGGCGCTTGTGAGAGAAATTTGAGATCTGAAAAAGTGTACACAGCGGCCTCTCGTAGATTCACGAAAACAAAAACTGCAAAAAAAACATACCTCCTGGGACGTATTTGGCGGTCTCCACAAATGTGAAAAGAGGTATGTTTTCAGAATGAGCCTGGGTTGAAATTTTCAGTGACGTCAAACAACTTACGCAGTGATTTACTGTATTTTTAAACATTTAATGTATTATACTGTATTTTCATAACAGCTTCAATGCCATCTTTCTGCGATTCGACTATTGTGCATCACAGGATTTGCGAAATTTTGTCTGAGAACACTGGAGCAATTCTGGAGGACAACTTTATCAACAAGCCTGACAAACATATTGGATTTAACAAACTTTATTATGGGAAGCTGGGGTAGTGTTACATTTTACAGTAAGTTTTGTGGACGAGTACAGAACGAAGTAGTCACAAAAACTCTTTGAAATGTCTAACAATGTTGTTGTGTCATGTGATGTCCTATGTGTTTGTTCTATGTGCTTCTGTTTACGTCATGTGATTCCTTTGTTCAGTTTTCTCGCCATTTATTAGTTTCATTAGTTCAACCTGTGTCTCTCCCCTGTTTGTTATCAGTTCAATCATGTCTTTTGTATTTATATCCCTGAGTTTGTTTAGTTCGTTGTCTGGTATTGTATTGTCGCCAGCTCCTTGTCCTGCGGTTTGATGGTCCATTGCCTGTTGTGAGTGTTTTTTTTTTTTTTTTTTTTTTGATAATTCCTGAGATCCATGCGTTTGTGAGTGAGCCTACCATGACAGTAACACTGTTTTACATCTATATCAATTTTTTTTGCTTGTGATTTTATAAAAATGTAAAATTTAACAAACAATAAAAATGAACTCTATTGATAACATGACAACTAATAAAGTACTAAACAAATAAAGTACAATTTCACATTTATACATAGCCAAAATTATTAGCTCTCCTGTGAAATATAAACCCTTTAAAATATTTCCCAAGTGCTCTTTACCAGAGAGATCTTTTTCAAAACACTTTGTAACATAAGAGCTTACTAAATACTAACAACTAATTTATTTTGTCTTTGCCATGATGACAGTACATAATCATTTTCTAATTATATTGCAAGATATTAAAGTGCAATTTAAAGGCTTAACTAGATTAATTAGGTTAACTAGGCAAGCTAGGTTAATTAGGCAAGTCATTTGACAACAGTGGTTTGTCCTGAAGCAAATGGAAAAAAATAGCCACCTCAAAAATAGTAAAAAAAAAAAAAAAAAAAAAGACTATTGTTCCACTCAAACTAAAATAAGTAACGCTTTCTTCAAAAGAAAACAAATGTTACAAGAAATGTTGTAAATAAAACGTTGTGATTAAAACATCACTTGAGCAATATTTGAAAAATAATGAAATTTCAGAGGAGGGCTAATAACTTTAACTGTAAGTCATAGTTGTGGTAATTAATTTGTAAAGTTTATACAATGTAAAAAAATGATGGGTTCCACATAATTCCTTCATGTTGTCCTTTTGATTAAGTTTATAAATTTAAGTGGATTGAACATAAAACAATTAAGAATTGTGTTTGTAGTAGTTTGAACAAGCAACAAAAATATTTTATTTAGTGTAGGTAATGAAACTCAAATTCAATTCAAGCTTGTTAAATTCAAATAAATAATACACTTTTTTTTCTCTTCAACTCAGGCTCATTCTAAAAACCCTATATACAAAATACCACCAGGAGCTATGTTTTTTTCAGTGTTTGTTTTTGCGAATCTACCAGAGGCCGATGTTTACATTTTTTCAGATCTCAAATTTCTCTTGCGAGTGCCATTCGCACCTGCTGTTCTTGTGTAAATCCACCAGAGGCTGCTGTCGACTGACTGACTGACCGATCGACTGACCAACCCTTCTCCTTCCCTAAACCCAACCAATAGTGTTTTTAAAAACACTGCATGGTGACAAAACAATACCAGACAATGAACTAAACACTCAGGGATATAAATACAAAAGACATGATTGAACTGATAACAAACAGGGGAGAGAAACAGGTGGAACTAATGAAACTAACAAATGGCGGGAAAACTGAACAAAGGAATCACATGATGTAAACAGAAGCACATGGAACAAACGCATGGGACATCACATGACACGACAACATTGTTAGACATTTCAAAGAGTTTTCAAAGTGACTTACTGGCAACACTGTTACTTCGTTCTGTACTCGTCCACAAAACTTTCTGTAAAATGAAACACTGCCCCAGCTTTCCATAATAAAGTTTGTTAAATCCAGCATGTTCCTGACCTGTACCCCTAAATTCCCTAATCCCAACCAACAATTTTAAAAAGCAATCCAGAAAAAGAAAATCCCTCGCCTGATTTTTACCATGACTTTCAGATTTTACCACATTCTCACCCTGGTATTTACTTGTTTTTTGTTTTTGGCTTCTATTTTTGTCTTACCTGCTTTCTGGAACTGTTCTTCACTGGACTCGAACCCCATTGTCATGGTCATCTCCTCTCTGCGTCTCAAGTCTGCTGACGTACATGGCGAGCTAACTGGGCAAACTGATAACAGCGAGAAATCCGTCCATATGGAGGTAAGCAGTCAGGAAAAAAGGAACGCTGTCATACCGCCCCATAGCATTCATTTTAAAGACTAAATGCAGCCATTTGTACTTCTTGCTACATAATTCGTGATCTGCAGAAATGTATAAAGGGCTACGTTTTCAGAATGAGCCTCCTACCCTCAATACAGTTCTCTTAGAGTAGACTTTGGAAATAATAAGTAAATAAAGAGTTAATATTTTTCCTGATGAGAGATGCCTTAATTGACGCAGAATGAGAATGCGGTATCAAAGAAGGCTGGGATGACCAAAAAAAAAAACCACAATGGCATTCTGGGTGGACCAAGAGCAAGAAAGCCTTTTTTTAATGGCAAATCAATTACTCATTTGCCCGGCGCCTCTGATTAATTACCCAGCACTTAATGTTTTTAACGACTTTGTGGACTAACTGGACTATTTAATCACCCGCAGCTCAATCCACAGGCAAACGCTGACTTTTCCTATTCCATCACACAGGAGAGGAGAGAGAGACGCCATTGGCCGGCATCCATCACTCTTTCCCTCCCTCTACCTGAGCAATCATTAATGGATAGAGTGGGGCAGACTGCGGATCATCGTCTTTCTTCTGGTTTTGTTGGAAGAATTGTAAACATCCCCACAGCCATTTGTTGGTACGTGTTCCCTCTCCTTAATAAATAGTGGGCGGCTCTAGTCTGAAGGGCAAAGCTGCTGTTGTTTGTTGAAAATCCTTTAGCCAGGACTGTAGATGTACTGACACTCCGACTGCCGGCATGCGAAATCATATTTCATCAAATTACAGTTTGGTTTTTTTCCCCATCAAGCTCTTTGTGGTGTTAGCAGCGTTTTGTATCCTGAAAAATGTTGCTCAAGTGCTCCAGAGAATATCAGCACAGACTGGCTGAAATATGAACCCGCACGCACAACAGATCTGTGGCGCATCATTAATTTCACAGAACTGCTTACCCCGTACTTGGCACCGGGAATTTTCATATTTCCATTCGTATGCCGCGGTATAAATATATTTCTCTTTGTTTATCAAAACAGAATGGCAGCTGTAGTTGTTATCTCTCACAAGCAGGGTATACAATAAAAGCCACCGGGGCAGGAAAAGACAATAATGGTTATACCCTCCCCAAAAAACAGAGCGGGATTTGGCTAATCCAGACCTCCGTATTTCATTTCACTAGGGCAGGATTACCGTGAATTATTGATATCAGGAAACCCTTTGTTTTGTTTTTGGAATTCTATCACGAAAGTCTGAGTAGGCCTGGGTAACAGTGGGAGGTTTATACCAGATATTTACTGCGAGCAAACAAAGCTGTCTATGCTGAAAGGGTGTTTATAGATTTGGTGATTTTAATGGGAAGAGCTGTGTCACTTGGAGCCACTTTTTTGCTTACTATGAAGCTCAAAGTGCACTTCAGTTTTTTATGCGTACAATAGGGACATGTCAGCCTGATTTCATGAGGAAACGTAACTATTTTACGATTTGTCAGTTTAGTGGCTAATTCGTACGAGTTTAGTTGTGTAAAACTGTAAGATTTTTAAAAGGAGGCGTGGCATCAAACCTCACCCATAAACCCAAGATGAGCAAATCATACTAAAATGTTGTACAAGTTCATACTAATTTGCCACTGAATCAAAAAGTTACAAAGTTACAAAGACTATAGAGTACACAAGACGTGCCACTCGTATAGTTTTGAATGGAGAAAAGTGTAACGGTCAATATGGGGAATGAAGCCTCACCTACTAGTACAGGAGCCAATCATCGATTGCCATAGACTGACAGTTTTTGTGGTCAGCAAATACACTGGATTCTCAGTGAATACTTGCTTCACAGACAAAAGAAATAAAACCCCATAAAGCTTAAAACCTTAACTTTTAAATGAACCAACTACACTTGAAAAAAAAAGTTTTCTGGTTTTGTAATCTGTATGAAACGAACGTGAGGTATAGTCTGTTCTGTCAAACGTACATCACATGACAAACTGCTCAAACACCAACAAACTTGTAAACAAAGAGTTGCTGTAATTTCTGGAGGAGATTCGCATCTAGACCAAGTTGTGGATTACTTCAGAGGAGCAGCGCGATCTGACAATCTTTATTTAGAGGATGATAATGTGTAACACAGCCATAAATGAGGTTGGTGTCGTGATCTCGTTTCTGTTTTCAGGTTCCCCAAGCTAATGTGCATGCGCACTCGAAATCTAAATTTTAGTCTGATTCGAATGTTTAGAAACAAAAAAACATTTTATTGGTGATTCAAAATATGTAATCATAAGCTTAGCAACAGTTTTGGAGAATTTGATGTTTCCCCATTCAGATAGAATACCCGAGCAAACTGCCTGAGAGGCGTTTCAAAGATGGTCGCCGAGTGAAATGACTTGCCTTAAAGGGACTTTGATTGGAGTGAGATAGCGTTGGACATGCAGACAACTTTTTAAAGTGTACTCTGACAGCAATAATGAGCAATATAAAGTATTATTTTTTCAGTGTATGTGTTTTTGCTCTTTAAAAGTTATAATTGATATGATTGTACTAATTTAAAGTGAAATTGCGGACATCTTTTAAGTGAGTGAGGTCTAGGTTTTTGCTGTAGTTTCTTGCTTACATGAACAGTAGGAGTGAAATACTATCATTTTTAAACTCTTTTTCTCACAAAAGTGACTTTGGAACACATAAACAGCCATTTATCACTTTAAACGGGACCCATAATGCAAAAATTACTATTATAAGTGGTTTAAACACTGTTGTGGGCCACAGTGTGTGAATAAAGCAGTCTCTAATGGTTAAATGCAATAATTCTATTTTTTTA
This sequence comes from Danio kyathit, assembly GCA_903798195.1. Classification (NCBI taxonomy): domain Eukaryota; kingdom Metazoa; phylum Chordata; class Actinopteri; order Cypriniformes; family Danionidae; genus Danio; species Danio kyathit. The sequence goes on along the minus strand of LR812520.1, from coordinate 48,111,803 downwards.
TTATCACATTTCATAAAATCAGTCTGCAAAAACACTGACATTCTCCCTTTGTACATGTCATCATAGGGGAAAGCGCTGCCCATTAGTGACGATCTTTCCCTCATAAGCAGACAGCCCTGAGTGAGAAGCAGCCGTCTGCCATTAGTTTTCACACTGTTCCTGCTAAAGATAATATCAGCAACTAATCATCATAGACATCATAAATGTGGAGTTTTATGATGCACAAATGAACATTGCAGTCTCCCTATACTTTTTCTGAGCCACTTCTTTTGACATTTTCAGATTTTCAAAAAGAAGACATTTATCCTGTTTTGAATCTGCCACTATGCTGATACATAGGCATTTGTAGCTTTGCCCTCTATTTATGTCTTTCAAAAGAGGGCATAATAGGGCCCCTTTAAATCCAAATAAATAAGCTTTCCATTGGTGTATAGTTTGTTACTATATGACAAAATTTGGCCAAAATAAAATGATCAGAAAATTTGAAATCTGAGGGCTCAAAAAAATCAAAATATTGAAAAAAAAATGTCTTTAAAGATGTCCAAATTAAGTGCTTAGAAAAGTGTATTACTAATATTTTTTTAAGATAAATTTACAGTTGGAAAAATACAAAATATTGTTAGCGAATATGATTTTTAGTTATTATTAAATAATTTTTGGCATGAATAAATACATTTTTACCAATACAATGTGTTTTTGCTTATTATATATACAGTATATATATATATATATATATATATATATATATATATATATATATATATATATATATATATATATATATATATATATATACACTGTATATATACTGTATATATATATATATATATATATATATATATATATATATACTGTATATATACTGTATATATATATATATATATATATATATATATATATATATATATATATATATATATATATATATATATATATATATATATACAGTATATATATATATATATATATATATATATATATATATATATATATATATATATATATATATATATATATATATATATATATATATATATATGAGCAATTCCATGCAAATGTCAACCTTGCCATAAAGAAAATTACGTTTTCACCAAAATACGGAAACCGTTGCAGGTTATTTTGGGTAAGCAAGTATTTTACAGTACTTTACCAATACTCATAAATGTATCTGTCAATGTTTCAAACTATTATATTTAACTTTATCAAAATCACACAAGTGGCAATTTCACAGCTGTCACATCCATAACGGAAAGATGTCACATCCATAACAACAGTTTTTCCTCATACATGCAAAAATGTCAAATAAAATAAAATCAATAATTTTTGTTCTATAGTGAGCTGACTCATATCTGTTTGATTAGCATTGCTTCTTTCGGGTTGTGCAGTTTAATTGACAGAATTTCTGCAAAGTATGTCGTATACTGTAAACTCAGACTTTTTTTGTCACATCCATAACGCATGTTTATTATCCTCATTTAAAGTATAAAAAATGTTTACAGATTAATATTTTTCTGCTTCCACAACTCTGTGGTCAGTTATTTTGGAAAATATAAACAGATGTTTCAATATAATGTTAGCATATACTTTCTGTGTGAATTTATGTTTAGAGTTTTTACTGCAGATGTCACATCCATAACGCTGGAATTGCTCATTTATATATATATATACAAATCATTAATAAATAAGCCTTAATTCCATATAGTTCTTTGCACAATACTGTATAAAAATCTCAAAACAATGAGCATGATTAGCCATTGTAAACAGACACATTTTCTGATGCTTAGCAACTCACAAGGTATGGCGTTGTATAGGCTACATGCGCTGAAGAGTGCTTGAGTGAAAGTGAAATGTACTTTGAGGAAAGAGCTCAAAGTGTAAAAACAAGATAAATTGGCAAGCTGAATCACCTCAGCAAATGCATTTAGTATAGTTAAGCTTAATGGGTGGCTCAGTGTTTAGCAATGTCGCCTCACAGTAAGACGGTCGCTGGTTTAAGTCCTGACTGGGTCAGTTGGTATTTCTGTGTGGAGTTTGCATGTTCTCCCCTGTGTTTGCATGGGTTTCCTCTGGGTGCTCTAGTTTCCCCCACAGTCCAAACACATGCACTAGAAGTGAATTGGGTAAGCCGTAGTGTGTGTGTGTGTGTGTGTGTGTGTGCGTGCGTGTGTGTGTGCGTGTGTGTGTGTGTAAATGCGAGAGTGTATGGGTGTTTCCCAGTACTGGGTTGCGGCTGGAAGAGCATCTGCTGCGTAAAACATATGCCGGAATAATTGGTGGTTCATTCCACTGTGGCGACCCCTGATAAGTAAGGGACTAAGCTGAAGGAAAATGAATGAATGAATGAATGAATAGTTAAGCTTAGCATATGTTTTATTTTACCATAATTAATACGAATGACAACCAGTATCCCTTTGTAGACGTTTTCTAAGAAAAAATAAAAACATATTTCAGGTTTGTAGAATCATAGCCAGACTCTTTTTAAATTAGCCTAAGTTGAGAATACAGTTTTATTTTGCCTTTTTGAAAAAAAAATTTTTTTTTTAAATTTAATTCATTATTAAATATGAAAAATTGTATACCTATTTGTTTCACATGGCAAAGTGCAGAAAATGTCGTTCTCTGAAGCATGATTAAGCATGACATCCTTTTGACTGTCCCGGCAAAAAAACTGTCCTAAGTTCATTTAAATATCAGTCTACAGACTTTTACACAAGACTGGGAGTTAAGAAAGGTCTCGTTTAAGTGCAAGAACAAGCTGTTTTTCTGTTTGTTTTTTTACAATCACATTTCATAAAAACAGTCTGCAGAAACACTTTGGTTGACATTCTCCCTTTGTAAAAATTCCCAAATTAACTAATTATGTTATTCTGGAGCTGTCTCATTGTAAATAAACAGTTGAAATGGTCCGTAATATTTTTTAGTATTACTATTATTATTATTATTTTTTACAAAAGATAGAATAAATAGTATACAAAAAAAGCTGCAAATAAATTAGCAAACAGTTTAGCCTATTTAAAATAATAGCTATTATAAAGAAATTGAATAAAGTTATCAAAAATCTCATTAACCTTTTCTTCACTGTGTAATTTAAACCTTCTGATTAAAGAGCAGCGAATGAATCTCGCATTTAGATTTTTCAGTTGATTATTAAATTACAGAGGCGTCACTTTAAAAATGCACACATCTATAATAAAAGCATTGGATTGCTTTCCTAACTGTTTATGCTCATTTAAGATAAAATGTGTTGTGTTTAAAAGAAAACCCACCAAGATCAACATACTTAGGTGTTGTTGTTTAATTATTATTATTATTATTATTATTATTATTATTATTATTATTATTATTATGTGTATATGTCTGTTCAAACAAGCACCCAAAACCCAGAGTGTCCACTTTCGCTCCGCTTCAAACCGTGTGTACAGAATTCATTTGGGAAACAGCGTCTATTTATCACTATGGAGCGTGTCTGACAGTCACACACCACTACATGAACTGACCGTTTTGAGGCAACGGTGCCTGTAATGGAAAGGAATCCCATCATTTTTATATTTATTTCAAAGTATAAAATGAAAGCACAGAACAGATTCACTTTCAAGAGCAAGGGGCGGCCCCTGGTGGTTTGGCGGTATGGGTTGAGTATAGGGAGGATCAGCCCTTTAATGTTTATTGCCACCCTTCATAGAAAGATTGAAAATACAGGAGAAATACGGGAAAATACTTTTACGGGATGATAGCGGGATAGAAATGTAAAATACGGGAGAATCACTGGAAAACGGGAGGGTTGACAGGTATGCACAAGACGGGGAAAGTTCTGCCCTTTAGTGATGATCTATTTGTCATTAGCATAGACAGCCCTGAGTGAGAAGCAGTCGTCTGCCATTAGAGTTTTCATACCACAGTTTTTCATACCTGCTGAAGATAATGTTAGCAATTAAGATACATTTTAAATGATATATAAACATATACATATGTAAAAAATTTCCTTCTGAAAAAGACCGTCACATAAAAATCAGTCTGAAGGCTTTTACACAACCCAGGGAGTCAAGAAGGGTCTCGTTTAAATGCTGCTACAAGCTGTTCACACATCAGCAATAAAAAAACCCATTAATACATGTAAATTCTTACATATAGCCACTTTAATAAGGCGGCTATGAGTTTTTCTAGAGATAATCTATTCAGTTCAGCATCAATGACACATTAGTGCAATATATATTTTAGGAGGATATGGATGCACATGGGCTAAGATCTATGTGTGAGTGTGTGTGTGTGTGTGTAAAGCTGTCAAGGGACTGAGATGGGGGCTAATGAAGCAGCCTCTGCTCCATCACTCGGGCTGGTGAAGAGGGATGGCTTCGGGCACAGTTCCTTAACTCAGCGTTCTGCTCAAGGTTACCAGACCTTAATGTATTTAATGCTCCATAATACCTGACAGAAATGGCCAAATATATCACCCCCTCACACCCACCATGAAAATCTACTTCTCATGTAGGCCATGTACCATACTGTGTTTCAATATGGTAAATAATGAATGTTTTTTTTTTTGGATCTAATGGATTTTTAGGGCGCAAGTATATTTCACCTAAAAGTCAAGTGGGAGTGGTAATACTTCTGACTCTTTTGACCTAAAATGAATGCCTAATGATTGCGCAACAGGGAGATGTTTTATTTAGTATAGCATTTGCTGATGAATAGTTCACAATAATACCCCGAGCATTGTATTAAGGAAGTGAATAAGTCAATTATGATTCCCATAATACATTTGTGTCTTGAAAAGAGCATTTGCATTTTGTTATGTCTCACCCTTCCATTAATGTCACCGTTATAATCAGATTTTAGGTTGCTGCGCATGTGTGCAATGACATTTTACTACTTGATAAATATACAACCGGGCTTTTTAGTCATAATAGCAAATTCGTAATCGCATAGATGGGCACTTATTGAGATGGAGCTTCATAATGAATATGGGCTTAATTGTTTTGTTTTATGGAGATTCTAAAGCCTGGCATTTTGCTGGATGCTTTTCAGACAGTTTGATTTTAACAACGTGCGGCAGAATCACATTATTCCTGAGGAGATGGATGTTGACGGAGAGTTGGACTGAAGGGAAATAAAATGCAGAGCCAATGCATCGTTGTTGAATTTTTTTGCTCGAACACTAAAAATAACTGTCATTAACCAACACTGCGTAGTTTATAAACATGAATATGTGTAAATCCTTTTTCTGATGTGAATGTGGATTAAGAAATAGCATTTTCACAATATTGGAACAGACAGCTTGGAGCACCATTCAGAATTCAGTCGAGGAAGCAATCGCAAAATCAACACGATCTCAGATTTGTAATTCAAATTTTAATTTAGTGAAGCAGAAAAAAATCTGTGCTGAAGTTGTGATGAAATAAACTGAAATAAAATTAAATTAAAGTTCATCATTGAATTTGCTGCAATTTAAGTTATTGCCTTTTTCCCCACAGTGTGAAATTCTCATAAAAATTGTATGGGGCATGTCCAGAAAAAAAAAAAAAACATCAATGTTTTAATATCATCTAAAAGTGTCTGGGGAGAGGGAAGTCTGGGGTTCTCTCCTAAGACTGCTGCCCCCGCGACCTGGCCCTGGAAAAGTGGAGGAAAATGAATGAATGAGTTTTGTATTTAATGAAATTAATCATTAAACATGAATTTAAATAATAAATATTAAAACAATCTATCTAATATTATCCAATATTTATTACATATACACTGTTAACAATTTGCTGTAGAATCTACAGTAACTTAATGGCAGCAGTTCACCATTAACCTTCTGTAAATCAGCAAGAAAAATGCTGTAAATAGGTAGATAGATAGATAGATAGATAGATAGATAGATAGATAGATAGATAGATAGATAGATAGATAGATAGATAGATAGATAGATAGATAGATAGACGGATAGATGGATGGAGATATTGATTGAAGTATGGGGAGATGATTATATAGATACAAATGCTGTAAATGGATGGATGGGTGGGTGGGTAGGTAGGTAGGTAGGTAGGTAGACGGATGGAGATATTAATTGAAGTATGGGGTGATGATGATTAGATGATTAGCTGTTTTAAGGGTAGTTTACCCAAAATGAAAATATGCTGTACTGCTAATTTACTCACCTTTAGGCTATTCAATATGTACGGGAAATTAAAGAACATTTTTCAGGTAAGAGACTCTAGTCAATTTGAGAGTCAAACATATTCAAGCAAAAGTGTTTAATTAATACTCGTGGCTCCTGATGACACATTGAGATCTTATGAAGCAAAATGATTGGCCTTTGCAAGAAACTGAAAATTATTTACAACATAATTACCCTTTAATCCACAGCCTTAGTAAACATTCCTGAGCTCATTCACAACAGCCTGGAGCATCCTGTCGCATAATTATTCATAACTTCCTGACACGTAATTATTTTTATAGAACATTTTTTTTTCTGGGCATTCACCTTGGGTTGCTTAGAACCTTCTGACTGAAAAATATTATTCAAAACTACAGTTAGAACAAATATCATACTTTTTAAATCACATTTTAATAATAAATACAATTTCAGTTGATTTTTTATTGTTCTTGTTTCTTAAATTCAAATTTGAATTTCAAATCAGAATCATGTTTAAGTGAAGGGAATCTCATGCTTCATATTCTCGTGAACACTGTTTGCAAAGGCAGTGGATTAAAAGTAATTTTGTAAATGTTATTTAGTTTTTTTTTCCCCACAGACCAAATGATTCACTTCATATGACCTCAATGTATCATCAGGAGTCATGGATATTCATTTTGGTTTGCCTGCATTTGGTATTTTTAACTCTCAAGTGCCAGCAGCCATTAATTTGCATTTTATAAATCACAGTTTTACCTAAAATCATTTTAATGTACACATTTTCATTTACCAATAAGAAAAAATGAGCATACGCTACGATGGAAACACATTTACTGAATAAAATCCAGCATGCACATCAAAAAAGTCACAAGATTTTGTTTTAACAGATCATGTTATCACAAAAATTGACCCTTTTCACAAGACTGTGATGACACGTTTTATGGCAGGCTCATAGCCAGGGGGGGTTCGGGTGGTTCAGAAGACCCACCCCAGTACTGACAAAGGTCCAGAATTTGTCCCATACATGAGCTTATTTGTCTTATTTTGACTGCTATGCCATCATAATAAGTGAAAATAACCAATTGAAAAGGCTTTAAGACTAAGTGGAATTCTCTGTTGGCTGTCACTTCGGTGTGACTTCAGCTAATCAGTTTTGGCCAATGCAAACAATTATTTGCAAATATAATGCAAACAATCCAACATCCAGTTGTCCAAGAAAACATACAATTGGACATAAGAGAAGTCATTTTTCGCTACTGTATTGTTTTTAAAATGAGAAAACATTTTACAATAAACTTTTATTGTTAATCTTTGACCTTATTCTTGAAACAAAAAATGACCAATAAAAAGGTGTGAAGCAGCAAAAGTGGCCCATATTAAATGCTAAAATAGTCAAAAAGTGTGGTTATGATGACCATACGCCAAGCTAATACAGAATAGTGCTTAAAATGTCACTAAAATGCAGTATTTAAATTTCATAATTCAATAGAAAATAAGGCGTATAATTGCAAAAAAGGCCACTTTTTAAAATAAAAGAAAGTATGGTCATAAACATCTTAAAGTTTTTGATATCCTAATGTTTTTTTAATTATGTACATCTATAAAGCTATACTTTTGTATAATATTATCTTTGCATCAAATTCTAAAAAAAAAAAAAAAAACCTAATCCCTGCTTATGCGAGGTGTTTCTAATGCCTAGTCTATGGGCCAGACATTAAATTTGACATTGTTCATTGACTCTCTTCTAGCTGCCTTTGTCTGTCTCACGCATTTTTTTTCCCTTTTTTTTTTAATTAATAGAAAACTATTGTGGAGTTTTTCTTTCATTATTTGAGCAAATAAGAATACAAATTTTAAAAATGTACATAAAAAAAACCTATGCGCACAATAATAACTAATAATAAAAAATGCACATAAACTATGATGGAAACACATTTACTGAGTAAAGTCCAGCATGCGCATCAAAAAAGTCACATAATTACAAAAATTGATCCTTTTCACAAGACGGTGAGGACACGTTTAACGGCCATAAACATCCTCAAGTTTTTAATATCTTGATTTTTAAAAATGTAATTATGTACATTTTATAAAGCCAGTCGATTCAAATGTTATCACTCGATTGAATGGGTGTTATCAGTGGGCGCATTAAAAAGCATTGCATGCAGATCAGATTACATCGCACCAGGTCTGCATCCAGACCCCTCTCCAAAAAGCACTCACACCTCCAAAGACCACCATTCATTGCATTTCATCTTCATCTTTTGAAGCACAGATTTATGAAAAAAGGCCCACAGGGGCTTCTCCTATATTCCATTTTTCTTATTGATATTTGCCATCAGTTTATCAGGAAGTTGCAACTATGTTCTCCTTGACACTTTAGATGGAAACTTTATTTATTTATTTTTTTTACAATTTGTTATACAATATTTCAGTTTTGTGCATAAGTATATTTAACATGCAGTGTTGGGCAGTAGCGTCACTACAAGTAGTGCATTTTTTAGTCAAGTAGGGCCGTAGCGTCCACATAAGCTACATTTACCGATTGCAGATCATTAACTGACGGCACCGACATTAGTTAAATTCAATTCAATTCAATTAAATTCATCTTTATTTGTATAGCGCTTATACAATGTAGATTGTGTCAAAGCAGCTTCACATAGAAGATTATAGTGAATTGAAACAGTGTCAGTTCAGTTTTCAGAGATTAAGTTCAGTTCAGTTTAGCTCAGTTCAGTGTGGGGTAAAATTCACTACTGAGAGTCCAAACACCTCAGAGCAATTCCATCGATGCGCAGCTCTACAGATCCCGAACCATGCAAGCCAGAGGCGACAGCGGCGAGGAAAAAACTTCACCAATTGGCGAAAGTGAAGAATTTAAAAAACCTCGAGAGAAACCAGGCTCAGTTGGGCACGACCATTTCTCCTATGACCAAACGTCTTGTGCAGAGCTGCAGTCTAGGTGCAGGAAGCTGGACCTCAGCGAAGACTTGTCTGTCGTTAGAGCATCACAGCAATCAGTCTCATGCTCTCCAGTCTTCCATGACCACCACAGCAGCTGCTCAGGATACGGCCTGGTCCAGGATTATGAAAACCTTGGGATCATCTCGTCGTTGGTCTTGGATCACATCAGTGGTACTGCATATTCTGGAGGCCTCGGGATGAGTACCCCCAGGTGGAAATACAGAATAAGGAGAATAATTAGCGTAGCTGCTGTTCATAGTGTATATAAACAAGATGCAAAAACCTGCGTGGGGAACACTCATGCGTCATACCGCTATGTAAAGCACTGAGTGTATGCTTTGCTAAAAAGATAGGTCTTTAATTTAGTTTGAACTGCGAGAGTGTGTCTGAGCCTTGGACATTATCAGGAAGGCTATTCCAGAGTTTAGGGGCCATAAATGAGAAGGCTCGACCTCCTTTACTCGATTTTGCTATTTTAGGTACTACTAGAAGCCCTGAGTTTTGAGATCGTAAAGAGCGGGTTGGGTTGTAGCGAGACAGGAGATTGGTTAGATAAACAGGATCTAGATTATTTAAGGCTTTATAGGTAAGAAGCAATATTTTAGATTCAATGCGAAACTTAACAGGCAGCCAGTGTAAGGAGGATAAAATTGGGGTGATATGATCATATTTTCTAGACCTGGTAAGAACTCTGGCAGCTGCATTTTGCACTAGCTGAAGTTTGTTAATAGAGGATGGTGGGCAACCAGCAAACAGAGCATTACAGTAGTCCAGCCTAGAGTCATAAAAGCATGAACTAGTTTTTCTGCATCTGACATGGATAGCATACTTTGCAATTTAGCAATATTTCTCAGATGGAAGAAGGCAGTTTTTGTAACATGGAATATATGATTTTCAAAAGTTAAATTGCTGTCTAATATGACACCCAGATCTTTTATAGTAGAGCTAACGCTAACTTTGTATCCCTCTAATTGCAGATCAAGTTGTGAGAACTGCTGTGTGCAGGATTTAGGCCCAATAAGTAATAATTCTGTTTTGTCTGAGTTTAAGAGAAGAAAATTGTTGGTCATAGAGTCTTTAACATCTTTAATACACTCAGTTAGCTTAGACAGGTCAGACATCTCATCAGGTTTAGTTGAAATGTATAATTGAGTATCGACTGCATAGCAGTGAAAGCTGATCCCGTGTTTTCTAATAATGTCCCCCAGGGAAAGCATGTATATTGTAAAAAGCAAAGGGCCTAAAACTGATCCTTGAGGGACCCCATACTTTACTGGCCTGACTTGTGAAAGCTGTCCATTAATATTCACAAACTGGTAACGATCAGCTAAGTATGACCTAAACCATTGAAGAGCTTGACCTTGGACACCTGTAGAATATAAGCGGTCTATAAGAATATTGTGTTCGATGGTGTCAAATGCGGCGCTAAGGTCGAGTAAGACTAATAGTGAGATGCAGCCTTGGTCAGCAGCTAAGAGTAAATTGTTGGTTATTTTTACTAATGCGGTTTCTGTACTGTGATGAGGCCTGAAACCTGACTGAAACAATTTAAAAATATTGTTTGTCTGCAGAAAGGAGCATAATTGGGTAGAAACAACTTTTTCTAGTATTTTAGACATAAACGGAAGATTTGAAATAGGCCTATAATTAATATAATATAATAAGTTGCTCGGGTCCAGTTGTGGTTTCTTAATAATAGGCTTAATAACAGCTAGCTTGTAAGGATTTGGAACATGGCCTAAAGATAACGAAGAGTTGATAACGTTAAGGAGAGGTTCTCCTATAACAGGTAGCAATTCTTTCAGTAATTTTGTTGGAATTGGGTCTAACATACGCGTACAGTACCTGATTTAGAACTATTTATAACTTTATCTAGCTCTTCCTGTTCTATGGTTTTGAAGCATTGTAGGTTATTTTGATTCAGTGGAATGTTTACTGGATCTGGGGTATAAGGTGGTGCAGAAAGTTTAACATTATCTATTTTCTGTCTAAAGCCTTCTGTTTTATCACTGAAAAAAATTCATGAAGTCATCGCTACTAATTTGGTGGGACATTTTGTTCTAAAGATGATCGATCATTTATTAGTTTAGCAATGGTGCTAAATAAAAATCTCGGATTGTTATGATTATTTTCTATCAGTTTGCGGAGATGCTCGGCCCTGGCAGATTTAAGAGCCCTCCTATAGCTTGACATACTGTCTTTGTACGCAATTCTAAAAACCTCTAAATTAAGGTAAGTTTTTTTTTCCATTTACGTTCCAGGGCACAGGTTGCTGTTTTGAGAGCGCAATGTGCATTAGTCTAGCCGATGAAAGTAAATCCATATGATGGGGAGAGTGACGATTTCTTCCTGTTTTACGGTGGTCGACAACAAACTTTTTGGTGCGTTAAGCTGCCTTTCCACTGCACACGACAAGCGACAGAAGTCATTCATTTCTAATGGAGAGTAGTCCGGGAGCTGCGTGGAGTTCCGATCATCTCTGTATGCGGAAAATTTGAATCCTATTTAAGCTGCGGATCTGTTAAAATATTTGAACTCCTGTGACTAGACCGTATGCGACCATTCGACCAGATGTGTTGTATTCCAGTGTTGTCCAAGCAGATTCGTGAGCACGAGATGAGAAATAGTCGTTTTTTTTATCAGAAAAAAAGTTTAAATTTAAAAAACATTTCTATTCATAAATGAGCAATAAAAAATATATTTTTTTAATGTTGTCTCCACATTCCCTCCAAAATTTTTTGTGGTCTATGAGTTTCTAGTATTCATTCATTCAACCATGGTGAACGAACAGAGAACAATGGCTCTTGCTTTTGCACTCCTTTATTTTGGACACTGCGAAAATCAACTTCTCTCCCATAGTGCACGACAAAACGGAAAGTTCTGTGCGACTGCCACAAGGGGGCGTATTCCGACAGTCGTGTCCGAATATCGTGAGCAGTAGACAGGACACCTCTCGCTCCGATGGGTGACGTCGCTAACCAATTAGGCTAACATGAGAAAATTGCTTGACAGAAAGTGTTTTTTTTTTATATATATTTATCCATAATATACTATATTTTAAATGTGTAACACCTGGTTTTATTGGATTTTTGTTTAGTTTTTGCTGTTATATACTATAATTGTTTCTGTTTAGTATACAGCATATTATTTGCAGTAAATAACTGAACCGAACAATTCTGCCTCGTATGTTTCATTGACAGTTTTATTTATCACTAAGATATGATTGACTTGGATTTAAGTTGCTTCGATTTAAAAATTAAAATTGCAAAAATAGCTTAGGTGTAAACTACTTTTGCCAAGTAGCTTTTAGCTTAGCTTTCTACATTTCCCAAAGGGTAGCTTTTAGTGTAGTTAAGTTACATTTTAAGTAGAGTAGCTAATAGCTTAGCTCACTACATTTTTCAAGTTGCTTGCCCAACACTGTTCACATCTTTGGATGGAAACACATCTTGTGTCTACTCTGCAAGTTAGACAATGCCTCCAACATCTCCAAATTCATTTTATGCCACTAGAGATGCGTCTAGCACCATGTTCAGTGTCATTCTGTCTACATCAGCATGAGAAGTGCCTACTGTACGCCTACAAAGAGGAGAGCGCTGTGCGTCTTAAGAAACGTAATATTCAACACTCATAGAGAAACATAAAAAGCTCCGTACACAAACAGACACAAACTGTAAGATAAGAGGTGCTTACATCTGAAATGTCAAATATAGATACGGTCTAACACAGCTTGACAGTCACAAATACAAACACACAGGAAGATGCCGTCTCCCTCTCTATCAATGCCCAAAGCCGGCTGATGTATCTGCTGGTAAGGAAAAGGGCATTGATAGAAGTATCAATCCCTACAGTCAGAGCCCATCCACATTGATTCCACAGCCATTCATCAAACAGCGGGACATCCTTTCTGCCCGTCTCCCATGCTGAGCGGGAACATTTAGTCCCTGTCATGCTGGCCAACGTCAGCTGGGCACTTAAAGCACGCAAAAAGTTACCATCCAACCTCAGCGGTACGATTTAAAAATACACCAGACATAGCGGAGATTAATACATAATCACATTTTCCATGATGATTTTTGTCTCCTAACGCACTTTGGATGGGGCTGGCGGTGACGGTCTGATGCCTTTACCTGGTGCTGTTTATTCAAATGAGATTACGATGACAAGTGAGCCTGCAGACATGGATATTGCTCTCCCGATTTTTCACGAGGTGCAAATGAAATTATCAATGTTTAATGTTGTCAAAGTTAACGATTATGTTCCTCTAATGATTTGTTCTTGCCACCAGAGGACATTGATCGTAGCACACGGCCATTATCAGCGCGCCATTGCTGATTACATCTGATTAGACTCCAGGTATAGTTGCGAGCTGAAACCACTCGGCCGATGAGTGCTGTAAAAACTGATTGCCATTGTGATGAGAGACATCGACCGGCAAAACAGTTGCACTGGATATTACTGCTCATTAGTGATTAGATTGACAAAAACAAGGAGCGAGGGAGCGGAAAGATATGCAGGCTTGTAAAGTGCGACAAGTGGAGGAGGACAATTTTACTTGCTAAGCTTACAAAAAGTGCAGTGGTATTGCCTGTTCTTTAGATGTACATTTTGTGATTTCAAATACCACATAATTCATATATTTATTCATTTGATTTGCTGTAAACCAAGAAAAAGCAATGAGTTTTTTGTTTTTCAAATTTCTAAAGGATCTAAAAGATCAACATGATCAAAACTGCTGTATACAATCTACTACATGGGTTATTTAATAACATATCATACATGCTTTGAATCAAAAGTCAAAAGTGCAAAATCAAAAAAATGTGAATTAATTAAAATGTGAGTATCAAATATAAGACATGAGGTTTTGAAGAACTTTTATTTGTAAATATCTTAATCATTATTGTCTTGCTGTCACAATCACCAACGATCTAGTCTATACAGATCGCTGGAGAACTACAAATCTGCTACCAAAAGAACTACAAATCCTGTCATGCACCACACACTCACATCTGTTCCTGTTCACTTTGATTACACACACACACACAGCCGGAGGATCGTTGTGAACTGATTACATGGACTTTAAAAGCAGCACAGACACACACACACCAGTTGCTGAGTCTTGCTATACTGTTAGTGAACATTTTGACATGTTTCCTTTGTCTACCCTAGCCGTGTTTGACCTTTTGACTTGTTTTACTGTTTCTGTTGCTTTCGCTGCCTGTCCTGACCATTCGCCTGTTTACTGACCATTCTTTGGATTCTCTGTATGCACTTTTGCTTTTGCGTTTGCTCCTGGGATTGACCTTTGCCTATTCTTGTTAATAAATACTGCACGTGGATCCTCTACTTTGTTGTCTAGCGTCCTTCACATAACAATTGCATTGCATTATACAGTATACAGTATTTAGCTCACAATAAAAAGAAAAAGTTGCAGATTATAAGGCATTTAAGTACTCTTCGTTCATTAATTTTCCTTCGGCTTAATTCCTTATTTATCAGAGGTCGCCACAGCAGAATGAACCACCATCTTATCCACCATATGTTTTACGCAGCGGACACCCTTCCAGCCACATTTCAGTAGTGGGAAACACCCATACACTCGCATTTACACACACACTCATACACTGGCCAATTTAGTTCATCCAATTCACCTATACCGTATGTCTTTGGACTGTGGGGAAAACCTGAGCACCTGGAGGAAACCCACCCGAACAAGGGGAGAACATGCAAACTACACACAGAAAAGCCAACTGGCCCAGCTGGGACTCGAACCAGCAACCTTTCTTGCTGTGAGGCGACAGTGCTAACCACTGAGCCGTCCTAGGTATCATCTAACTAAAATAAATAAGATATATGAGATATATAGTGACAACAAATTTTTTTTATGTAATTAGTCTTCTATACTACTACAATGAGCTTACTGATTTGCATAACAAGGTTCATTTAGGCTATAAAAATATGACCAACTGTACCAAACTGCATGCTCAATGAAATCAAATATGATACTAAAACACATTCAAATTTCAGTTTTTTTTTTTTACGGTTTCCAATAAACTATTTCTTGTCAGGGGTGCCATGGTGGCTCAGTGGTTAGCACAGTTGCCTCACAGCAAGAAGGTCACTGGTTCGAGTTCCAGCTGGACCAATTGACATTTCTCTGTGGAGTTTGCATGTTCTCCCCGTGTTCGCTTGGGTTTTCTCTGGGTACTCCGGTTTCCCCCACGATCTAAAGACATGCCATATGGGTGAATTGAATAAACTTAATTGACCGTAGTGTATGAGTGTGTGTGTGTGAATGGGTGTGTATGGATGTTTCCCAGTACTGGCTTGCGGCTGGAAGGGCATCCACTGCGAAAAATATATGTTGTAATTCACTTCAATTCAATTTAATTCAGTTTGTCAAATGTTTGTCTAAATTTAATGTAGATTGTCAAAGCAGCTTAACATAGTTGTAGTAAATTGAAATGGAAACTGTGTCAGTTCCGTTTTCAGAGTTAAACCAGTGGCGAGAAACAAAACTTTATCAATTGACGAAAGTGAAGGAAAAAAACTGGAGAGACCAGGCTCAGTTGGAAACGACCATTTCTCCTCTGGCCAAACTTCCTGTGCAGAGCTGCAGTCTAGGCGCTGGTGGCTGAAGAACACTGAATGTCCATCGTGGAGAAACATTGTGTGTAAGTAGGTCACCGGTGGGTGTACAGGCTGGCCCACGGGATCAGTGCGGAGACTCGTTTGTCACTGAGGTCTTTGAGGAATCAGTCTCATGCTCTCCACTCCTCCATGACCGCCACAGCATCTGGTCAGAATACGGCCTGGTCTAAGATTATGGAGACCTCGGGATAATAAAAAACAGACTAACATAAGCTTAGATGCCGTTTAAATTATAATGTTTTTTGGCGGTTCAGTCCGCTGTGGTGACCTCTGAAATGGAGAATAAGCCAAAGGAAAATGATTGAATGCTTCCTGTCATATGCCAGGCTTTACAGAGTAATTTAATTATTTTTTTGGGATCATTATTTATCTGCACATAAAGTATCTTTGTTTTTTGTTTTGGGCATTTTTAAAAAGTTCAGTAAATTATTCCATGTATAAACATTTAAACATACATTATTTCCAACACATAACATCAGTGACACACACATCAATAAAAGGGATAGAAAAGCGTTTAACAAGGTAGCTTTTCCATGGTAAGAGCACATCAGCTTGTATGAATGTCTCCTGTCAGAGCATAATGGAGCAATTAGATTCTCCACTTGAAAAACACAATCATGACATATCTTTGGCTTGTCTAATGGGCGATGAAGACGTAAATTCTGACAAAATGGCCCCTAATTGTCCTTTGCCATATGAGGTCGTCCGCCCGGGGAATCTGGGAAGAGGCCATGCCTGCAACAGCAATTAAAAATGACATAAAAACGGTGAGTGGCCTACATAACTCAGGCCTCATTATGTTTGATACGACCGCTTCCCTCAGCTCTGCCTTCAAAGAGCCAGAGCACAGATCCAGGCCACACTGTGCCGGGCCTGGGCTGTTTTTAGCTATTCTAGTAATCCCGCATCCCACCTGGGGTAACAACGAGAGAGGGATAGACGGAGACAGAGGAGACATCACATGGCAGATTTAATGAACAGACTTGTCATGATGTGATAAATGTTGCAGGGTGACATTATTAGATGTCTCCGAAGGGAACGACCCTTGCAGTTCCATCATGCTACCATCATGCAACTTTAATACGGAGCTGTGTCGCGGGGAGGGCTGGGAATTTATACTCCGAGCTTCCTTCGGCCAGGCGTTGGTGGCGGACGCGCAAGAGCTGGCATGATGTATGGATCTGATTTCACAGATGCTGTCAGAACTGAGAATCTGTGTCCTCATACAGTGCTCCGTTTGGCTGTTATCAAAAAGATTGCTGCTTCTCCAGCCAAGTGCATCAGCTTGTCAGAAGAGAAATAGGAACGGACACTTTAAAGCAATTCCGTGATCGATTCCAACTAGCAATCGGCCATTTTTCCTCTTCAATAAAGGTATGAATCAAATTAAACGCATCTCAGACTTCGCCCCCGTGAAGAATAACATCTCCAGTGCTGCTGTGTGCGCACTCGCTAGACATTTTTAATTTTGCGATTACCCAGAATCCCTCCATCTCTCCCTGAGTCCTGACAGATCTGTGTGGAAAGGAAAAGTGAAATCCCAGAAGCAGAATAAAGACAGATGAGTATGTGGTTAAGGGGACATCGACAGCAAAAGTGAATCGGAGCACCAAACCTCAGGAGCTTCTTGGGCTCGGAGATGGTGCGTTAAGAGCATGATATCCTAAAACTACTTTGACAGCTTAATGGAAAAATACAGAATGCTGAGTTTCAAGGATTCTCTCCAGAGGAGTCTCCTTTTGCCTTTTAAAAATCTTAGCAAGACAGGACTCCCTACCCCCACCACACTCACACCAAATCAGTCATCTTTTTCAAAGAATTGTTATTCGCTTTATTCTGCGATGTAGAAGTAAGCTCTTTTCTGGAATAGTTTTAGGGCATTTGCCTATGGGGGAAATGACTAGGAAGAAGAAATCACAGATAATGGATAAACTACACTACCTGACAAAAGTCTTGTTGCCTATCCAAGTTTTAGGAACAACAAATAATAACTTGACTTCTAATTCATCATTTGGTATAAGAAGTGGCTTAATTAATATTGTGTATGACTCCCATGAGCTTGGAGGACTGTATCCATACATCTGACTCATAATAACGTATTAATAAAGTCATCTGGAATAGCAAAGAAAGCTTTCTTGCAGGACTCCCGGAGTTCATCAAGATACTTAGGATTCATCATCAATGCTTCCTTCATCTTACCCCAGACATGCTTAATAATGTGTATGTGTGGTGACTGGACTGGCCAATCCTGCTGCACCTTGACCTTCTTTGCTTTCAGGAACTTTGATGTGGAGGCTGAAGTATGAGAAGGAGCGCTATCCTGCTGAAGAATTTGCCCTCTCCTGAGATTTGTAATGGGCAGCACAATGTCTTGATACCTCAGGCTGTTGATGTTGCCATTCACTCTGCAGATCTCTCGCACGCCCCATACTGAATGTAACCCCAAACCATGATTTTTCCTTCACCACACTTGATTGATTTCTGTGAGAATCTTGGGTCTATGTGGGTTCCAGTAGGTTTTCTGCAGTATTTGTGATGATTGGCATGCAGTTTAACTAGTAATGGGCGATATAAACGATATGCGATATAAACGATACAAAATTGGCCTACGATAGAGATTCTAATTCTATTGCACTATCGCGATAATGCATGTTTGATGACGCAATCTACCCGCGAAATTAAGAGCAACGAGCTGCAGCCGGCTGCAACGCAGCATCTTGAATAAACAACAGCGCGACCATTTCGCTCGCATTTGCGACAAAAAATAATAAGCTCGATTGATAACTTAATTCAGTCGGCCACTGTAAAACAACATGCTCTTCACACTAACTTATGGTGTATTACGTTGGAAATCTATTGTGACTGTAGCACATGCTGAGCTCTCAACAACAGCACTAAGCAACGCATGGCACCGAATGGCGTTGTGTCGCACAACTTGCGAGACTCATGCATGGCATATCGTGGCTTGTCACACAGATTCCCACACAGCGCTTCCCACACAGATTTTACCTGGGCGGCCGATATATTATTGGGGCGGCCCGGTTCTGTGTTCGCGAGAAACTGAGAACACTCTGCCACAGACTCGCATGCTCTGCATGCAGACCCACAGAGACGCGCTGGATACAGAAGAGCGCGAAGACTAAATAGACTGATCCAGCTCATTATTTGGAGTGACAATACATTTTCCCCGGACATGTCCAAGAATCTGCTTTCGCTTTCGATATTAATTGTATTCATTTTTGCATTACTTTACAAGCAAACTTTATCTGGTGCGTCTCAATCTCTCTGCAGCACCAACACAGCAGACAGAGAGAGTGAGGGAGAGAGAGAGAAAGAGCAGATCAAGACACCAGTTTTAATTTCATTAGGAGAACAAAATGTTTAAAATCAAATGTGTTACCTTAGGCTGCAGGTTAGAAATATGTTTTTATTTAAAGTATCTGCAATACACAATTTTATTTGACTAATTTAATACTGGAAGTAATTTCAGTACAGTGTAAGTTCCTTAACTAAAAAGACACCAGTTTTTTTTGTTCTCTGTAACTTGGCATTTAGGAACCAAGGACTTAAAAGAAAAGTCTTTCTTTCTGAAAGGCACTACATTTAGTTTATTTATCTGCAACATTGTGTTGTTTAATTACAGTTTTGCCTTTGTACAATAAATGTTCTCAAAATGACATGCAACGTTTCTTTATTTCTTAAATAAAATAGCAGTTTGGCTTTCCTAAGGGTCTCTGTAACCTGTTCTGAAATGGTTCTATTATAATTTATATATCGCAATATATATCGTTATCGCAAGAGGCTGCAATGTATATCGCAATATGGATTTTAGGCCATATCGCCCATCCCTAAGTTTAACAGATGATTTATCGGTAAAATTTACCTTCTGCCATTTTTCTAAATGATCAACTAGAAGTCAAGTTATTATGTGTTGCTGTTACAACTGGGATTGATGACAAGACTTTTGTCAGGCAGTGTACTTGTTCACACGCTGTTCTTTTACAGCTAAAATCAATGGATGTTAATGAGAGTGGAAGTATTTAGACAATCACGTTAAAGTAACACTTTCTTCAAACTTTTCTTCTTTTTTTCTTTCTCTGCCTCAGCGAGCCGCTGTCAGATTTGCATTTTAGCAGTCGATGACGTGCACTCTGAATTTTCTAATCACACATGTGTGATTGTACACTTCAGGGACCAGCCAAGGCTGATCACACCGGTATAATTGTGTGTGTGAAAGGGTTAAGCTGCGCGGATTAACTGTTTACCTAAAGAATAATGTCCACTAGCAAAATAAACAAAGAAAATAAAATAAAAGTCCTAATGGAACTGATTTTGAGTGGCTTTATATACAGACAAGCCCGAAATTATTCATACCACTGGGTGAAAAAAATATATAGTAAAGTATTCTCATGTAATCTTATGCAAATCTGCTTGTCTGTTTAATCAGGTTCCAATTATGTCAGGATATTTTACAAATAAACAGCAGGCATCCAAAAAGTGATTAAGAGAATGGTGTTTTGCACTTTTCACAAGCAGGGAACTGTTTTCACAGTTAAACATTTTCTTCTTGCTGTGCTAAAATTAAAATAGCTATGTTTACTTATTAGCACTTACTTATTAATATACTGCAGAGCAGCAAAAGAGATAATTGCTTTGTCAGTCACTGCTGATAGTGTTTAATGTGCCTCAGTAATGACAACACTGCACCGATCACAACAAACCTGCGCAGGCGGAAAGACAAATGACAGTATCTCACACTGGGTCTCATTAGAGGCTAGTTGGTGTATTTCCTCTTACAAATACCAAAAAACAATCATTGACAGGGGCTGCATGCTTTTTAGGGTGAGGGCATCATATTGTCAGGTTCTGTTCTCAATCTATAGCAGCCCACTCTTCATGCTTCATCATACATACATCACACACTAGGAGCTGAGGCTGAACCTGGAAGCAGCCGGAGCCCTCATCTGCTCCACAGACGTGGGCTGGGTGACAATCGCCAAACCGAGCTGATTGTGAACTGAGAAAGATAGGAGGGTAAGGAAAAAGAGGCGATGAGCAGGATGTATATTGAGATGGAGTAATGTGTCGATCTAGATCAAGGTTTGATGAAAGGCTAAATAGTGTTATGTAATAGTAAATAGTAAAATTTAAATAGTAAAATGTTGTTATCTTGAAATGAGCGCTGAACAAATATCCTCTCAAAGTGAAGTTTATTTATAAACTAATTTCAAGAGGAAATTAGTGGGTTTAAGTGGGTTTCCCCCAAGTTCCCTGGTTTCCTCCCACGGTCCAAAAACATGCAACTTAAATTAATTGACTAATTCAAATTAGCACCATAGACATGTTCCTAGTAAGTAGTTATCTCTTAAGAGCAATCACTATCTGTTCATTAGCTACTACAGCAGGGGAGTTCTCGAGATCTACTTGAGCTTAAACTCCCCTCTTGCTTTGCAAACAGGAGGGAGCCCCAGGCTCGAGGATCTTATGAGCTTAGGGCTCTCTCCCAGGACAGCATGCCAAACATGCTTTATAATCAATATCAGCTAAGTGTGAACTCTTAAAAGCCTGTATTACGCTACTGCTCGTCACCTTTAGAAAATAATATTTTCTGAAATTACCTTTAATAAAGTGTGTCATGTAGCTGTTTGGAAATGTAAAAGATTTAGAAAGATCAAAGTGCACAATAAATTAAGTTATTGGCAGAAAAGGAAGAATAAATTCAAGACTGCCTGAAATGAGTTGCCAATAATTCTCCAGCAGAATTTTTTTGTGTTTAAAAAAACATTTAAAGGGCATATATTTTACCCCTTTTTCAAGTTTTAGTACACGTCGTTTGTGTCTCCAGAATGTGTCTGTAAAGTTTCAGCTCAAAACACCCATCAGATTATTTATTATACCTTTCAGAATATTAGAATTCTCTGCTTTGAACACAATGTATACTGATTTTGTTGCCTGTGCCTTTAAAGGTGCTGTATGTAAGTTTTTGACTCTTCTAAAGCATAAAAATACCATAATATGTGTGCAGATATTTAAGAAACATCCCAAGTGAACATACTTGTTTAACTGAAAAACAATGCTGAAGTCAGATATTCTGCTTTGAAAATGGGTTTTCCGTGCCGGAACGCTGTCTTTGTTTAGATAAATTTCATATGCACGATGCCAGTTTAGCCAATTATATGTCAGCACCCCGGGTTGCCTTGTTGGAAAACAGCGTATTTCATTCATTCATTCAGAAAGACTCTGAAAGCATGCGTCTGTGACCAAAAAGAACAGTATGGGAGACAGATGCAGTTCCACATGAGGTTATTAATTAGCAAATTACATAAATATTACGAACGTAAACATTAGGTGAGCAGGTTACATTGTAACCGCGTGTCCTAACAACACGCTGTGACGAGAGAGGCAGTGATCAGCTATTTGGCTGTTTGCACCAGACGAAACACGGCAGAAATGTAAATACAGCCTTTCAGAAGCACAGAATATGCACTCGCTCACGAAACGGTAAGGTTTAGAATCTATTTAATACATGTTAACCCACTTTAACATCAACGTAGATGCTGAATCACTCATATGTGTTTAGTTCTAAAGTTCAATTTCAGACGGTTTATTGTATTTTCAAGATCTGAGGTGAACTTTCTGCTTTCAGTATATGGCAACAAATGCCATGTAAAATGCATTCAAACTCGCATTGTTAGCATTTAGCACAGAATAAAGCACACGAGGCTTACCTGAGGTGATCTAGCTGTCATAGGTTTCTGTTGTTCAGCTGTGAGAAATAGAAGCCGTTTCTAATAATTCAATTCGAGGTGTTGGTTAGGACAAAAACTCCTTTTAATATGGAAAATATTCCCTCTATCGCGTGTCGTTGCTTTTATTTAGAACACAGTTTAAATCACTCGCTCCTGTACACAATCTGGCATCCCAGCGTACTTTTATTATGATCCAGGAGTGCAATACCTAGTTCAACCACTGGGTGTCAAACTTACATACTGCACCTTTAATGCTAGTTCTCCCCACCCACTGTTCCCACATGCCTGTCAGCAGGGCTTTACATTAACACCCGCCAACCCGCCAAATGCGGGGAGATTTTAGTGGTGGCAGGTAAGACAGGCACTCCCACTAGCCACTTTGATCAGCACTTTCTGGTGATCAAAAAAGTTAATGTCAAGCCCTGCCTGTCAGAGTGTGCCTCAATCTCCTCCTCGGCTGCGTCAGATAAACAGCACAGTGACAGACATGAAGGAAGCAGATCTCACGTAACGTTTGTGAGAAATACTACAGTAAGAACTTTCCCAATGATTATTTGATGTATTTGTTGTGGAGTTAATTCAAGCCTTTCTGCGACGATGAGTCACACACAATGTTGTTGCTAAGTTCACGCATATACACACACACACACACAGCGCACACGTTTAACTTACACTGTTTTTGCACGGCAAATGTGACAGGATATACGTTAATATCCACTGCTGTATGGATATCTGTTATGTTAATGTACAAAATAAACCTGATTTAACGTCCACAAACCAGAATTGATGCGTCTTCTTTTATAATTGTACTGACATGCGGCTGTGGTGATGAATTACAGCAATTTTACCATCTTTAACTTACTTTATTACAAACATGCACCTATTTAAAAACGTTTTAAACTTGTAAAACTCATTCTTGATCACATTTGATTATAACTGATGATCACAGAGAGCTCAACAGATCTTTTAATCCCAGTTCCTTTGTGCATGACCTGTCTTGTTGATATAATTATACCGTTACTACGAAGACATGCACAGCTGTCAATCAATTCGGTGGGGCGGGGAAACCGCACTCCTAGTCACGGTGCAGTGGGCCTCAAAACGGGAGGGATTTGGATACTATTTTAATGTCAGGAAATAAAAAAAAGAGACTTATTGTGTTTATATCACTCCAATATGTGGACATACTATACCTACACACAGTTCTGTCCAAACAGCTTACAAAAGACGTATCATAGTAGCCCTTTAATAGATGTCCAAACATAGACATCCAGGCTAAAACAAGGCTAAATTTAGGTTGTCAGTGACAATCTAATAGACATCTAGCAATTGAGCGATTTATTACATGTGAAGTCTGTTTAATTTGTTTTTTGATATCTATTACCAGAATCAGAATCAGAATTATCAGTTTTATTGCCAAGTGTGCTTCACACACACAAGGAATTTGTTTTGGCTACAGAAGCATTCAGTGTACATAGTGACAAGTGACAACACAAAATTAAATATGAGGAGAAAAAAAAGACGATAAACATTAAACAGAGATGCAGTTAGTCAAAAAGATCTGGATGTTGAATTGTATGTACAGATTTGTTGTAAATATACAGGTTATAATGTGCTGTGTACCAATGCGAATGGAGAAAGAATTGCATTGTATATTGTAATAAGGTGCTGATATGTTTGCAATTGTATTATATGTCTATTCGATTATCAATGACAGCCCAAATTTAGCCTTGTTTTAGTAAAGACGTCTATGATTGGACATTTGTTAGATCTATTTTAAACATAAAATTGCTT
Organism: Danio kyathit; assembly: GCA_903798195.1. Taxonomy (NCBI): domain Eukaryota; kingdom Metazoa; phylum Chordata; class Actinopteri; order Cypriniformes; family Danionidae; genus Danio; species Danio kyathit. The sequence continues at coordinate 48,087,530 of LR812520.1, read as the reverse complement.
GGTTGATCGAGTCTTATTTCTTGCATTAATCTACAAACGATGAGGCCTAAACTGTAAAATCGATGCCATCATTACTGTTCATTTCAAATCATCAATATATTGCTTTATTTACCACATGCTGTATGTGGTAGACTATAATCATTACAGACCCGGCCATCTGATCAATCAAAGCAGAGTAGACCAACAAAAAAAAATGTCATATTTGGCTTTTTTTTTCTTGATTTCTGATTAATGCATCAGAAATGGCCAAATATATACTTTTAAAAGTGTTAAAACTTTGTCTTCATGCTCTTACTTAATTACATCAAATATATGAATGAGAAAATATATATTTTTTAAGCGCAGTGGGTTTTGGCCAGCAGTGTGTGTGTATGTGTGTGAGAGAGAGAGAGCAGGCAGAGGGAGACTTAAGGCTGTGTTGCTGAAGTCTGGATGATGGAGCACAATACAGCTGATTCTGGGGCCCTCAGGAAAGGGCTTATAAAACTGATGTATAGCATTGTGTGCAAACCCTGTGCCTGCAATACTGGGGATTCTGGGAGCACATATTATGCATTCTTCAAAAACTCATAATTATTACTCTAGCTTTTGCATAGAGGAAACTTAATCAATGCTACTGAAGCACATACAGTTTAAGTCAGAATTATTAGCCTCCCTGAATTATTAGCCCCCCTGTTTATTTTTTTCCCCAATTTCTGTTTAACGGAGAGAAGATTTTTTCAACACTTTTCTAAACATAATAGTTTTAATAACTCATCTCTAATAACTTATTTATTTAATCTTTGATTACAGTAAATAATATTTGACTAGATATTTTTCAAGACCCTACTATTCAGCTTAAAGTGACATTTAAAGGCTTAACTAGGTTAATTAGGTTGATTAGGCAGGTTAGGGTAATTAGGCAAGTCATTGTATTACGATGGCTTGTTCTGTAGACTATTGAAAAAATATATAGTTTAAAGGGGCTAATAATTTTGCCCTTAAAATTTTTTTGTAAAACATTCAAAACTGCTTTTATTCTAGCCAAAATAAAACAAATAAGACTTTCTCCAGAAGAAAAAAATATTATCAGACATACTGTGAAAATTTCCTTGCTCTGTTAAACATCATTTGGGAAATATTTAAAAAAATATATATTTTTTTTAAAGGGGGGCTAATAATTCTGACTTTAACTGTACATTTATACTTTTACATAATTATACATTCATGACCAGGGACTACAAAATACCACAATAGGATAGCCAAATATACATGGTATGTGCCAAAATAATAGATTTTTATTTATTTTTTCACCCCAAAAAAAACATTAAGTAAATATTAAGCAAAGACCTTCTATGAATATATTTTGTTAATTTCTTACTGCAAATGTATCGAAGCTTAATTTTTGGTTTGTAATCTGCATTGCTAAGAACTTCATTTAGACAACTTTGCAAGTGATTTTTTTTTTGTTTAAACTTTTACAAGAGATTTATTTTAAACATTAGGTTTCAGATTTTTAAATAGGATCTCGGCCAAATATTGTCCTATTCTAAAAGACCATACATGAGTGGAAAACTTATTTATTCACACTTAACTTACTGTAAATCAGCAAGACTACTGTATTTACATTTACAGCACCGTTTGTCTTACTGTATATGTATTTACAGTATTGTATATCTTTACTGTAAAATATAGTCATTTTCACAATAAAATTTTAAAATACAGTAATATAACTGCATAACTGTATATTCTGCATATGAAATTGAATTGTAACAGATCTTAAACCAATTGTCCATCCTAATGGACAGACATATAAAGCTTGCAATATTACAATTTTTTACACACAATCTATGGCATATTGGCAATTGTATCAATAAATCTGAATAAAAACATTGTAAAGGTGGCTTACGTTTGTGTCTGGAGTGAAGTGATGTCATGCTGCTTTTCAGTGTAGAGGATTATTTTTTTCAAATTACAACATGCTGCCCCTTACTGCCATTTGATTGGATGACAATTGTCTACTCTTATGGACTCCAGGCTTAAATTAGATGAAATGCTCAGGAGCCAAAAAAATATGGGCTGACATGTGATGCCTATTGTAAAGGACACAGGGTCTGAAGGGGTTAAAAAAAATAAGTTAAAGCAACATAAAAAGATTTGTTGTCTTGACTCTTTGTATTTTGTATTTACATTTTTTACAGTGTACAGTGCATGTGGAAAGTATTCATAGCGCTTCACTTTTTCCACAGTTTTTGTTACAGCCTTATTCCAAAATGGATTAACTTAATTTATTTCCTCAAAATTCTACACACAATACCCTATAATGACAATGTGAAAAAATTGTTGCAAATTTATTAAAAATAATAAACCTGAAAAGTCACATGAACATAAGTATTCACAGCCTTTGCTAAATTGAGTTCTGGTACATTCTGTTTTCACTGATCATTCTTAAGATGTTTCAGCAGCTTAATTGGAGTTCACCTGTGGTAAATTCAGTTGATTGGACATGATTTGAAAGGGCATACACCTGTCTATATAAGGTCCCAGGGTTGACAGTGCATGTCAAAGCACAAACCAAGCATGAAGATTAGGGAACTTTCTGTAGACCTCTGAGACATGATTGTCTCAAGGCACAAGGCTGGGGAAGGTTACAGAAACATTTCTACTGGTCTAAAAAGTTCCATTGAGCACAGCGGCCTCCATCATCCGTAAGTGTAAAATGTTTGGAACCACCAGGACTCTTCCTAGAGCTGGCCGGCCATCTAAGCTGAGTGATCAGGGGAAAAGGGCCTGAGTCAGGGAGGTGATTAATAACCTGATGGTCACTCTGTCTGAGCTCCAGCATTCTTCTGTGGAGAGAGGAGAACCTTACAGAAGGTCAACCATCTGTGCAGCAATCCACCAATCGGGCCTGTATGATAGAGTGGCCAGACGAAAGCCACTCCCCGGCTGGAATTTGCCAAAAGGCATCTGAAGGACTCTCAGACCATAAAAAAACAAAATTCTCTGGTCTGATGAGACTAAAATTGAACTCTTTGGAGTGAATGCCAGGCGTTACGTTTGGAGAAAACCAGGCGCGGCTCATCACCAGGCTAAAACCATCCCTACAGTGAAGTATGGTGGTGGCAGCATCATATTGTGGGGATCTTTTTCAGCAGCAGGAACTGGAAGACTAGTCAGGTTAGAGGGAAGATGAATGCAGCAATGTACAGAGACATCCTGAATGAAAACCTGCTTCAGAGTGCTCTTGACCTCAGACTGGGGTGACAGTTCATCTTCCAGCAGGACAATGAAAAAATATCAATTGAGTGGCTTCACAACAACTCGGTGAATGTCCTTGAGTGGCCCAGCCAGAGCCCAGACCTATATTAAACATCTCTGGAGAGATCTGAAAATGGCTGTACACCGTCGCTTCCAATCCAACCTTAATAAATTTGCAACAATTTCAAAAAATTGTCATTATATATGTCATTATAAATTTCATTATAGGGTATTGTGTGGAGAATTTTGAGGAAATGAATTAATTTAATCCATTTTGGAATAAAGCTGTAACATTAAAAAATGTGGAAAAAGTGAAGCACTATGAATACTTTGCGGATGCACTGTATATTAATATATATTTTTGTTGAAACGTGATTAACTTTTTTTTTTTTTAGCGAATGAGTTTACTCATAAAGGTGTAATTCACTAAACAATTTTTACAGTGTATTTTAAGTCTTTAAATCTAAAGTTCAAATAACAAAAAGTTTAAGATGGGTACAACAGACACTTGTATGAAACTTTTAAAAAGCAGTGCTGCCACAATGATTGCTGCTGGGAGCAAGGGTTGGTGTTTTTTTTTTTTTTAATGTTGATGATGTGTTGACAGAATTCTATCTAAGCCCATTAGGAGAAAGCGCTAGCCCTGGAGCTTGTAGAAGTGCAAGGTTTAGGGTCACTCTCTGTGTCATTGAAATCAATCATCTTTGAATGCTCTGTGCATCAGCAACAGGCATTTTCATAAACCCTCCACACCCCTGGGCACCAGCAAACCAATGAAAAACAATGTCCTGCCCACACTGTGGACATCATTACCCTTTAAAAGCTCCTATCCGCCAGAATGCTGGACCGACACAGGGCCTCTGGTGATTTTGAAGGACAGGCTTGAGAAGATTACCACTGTAAAGCACATCCTCGTCACGGAGAGGGAGAGATAGAAAGGGAATTCATAGATGTGCAACCCATTGAAAGGATAGCATATAGAAGGAGGAAGATAAGGCTCTGGCCAGGCAGCCAGACAAACCTTCCTTCAGGGTTGTTGTGGATGAAGACAGTTCGATTCTGATGTAGAATGATGCCACGGTGGGATTTGCTACCTTGTGGGCATGATTCTCAGCCTGAGCGTGGCCCAGATCACTAAAAACCCTCATATTCCTTCACTGTCTCCATCGTTACTGGTGACCTTGTTTGGGCTCTGGTGGCCCTGGCCGTCAGGTGCGAAGATGAGCCCTGGACTGGTTTGATTTACAGCGCTGTCTTCTGAAGGCTCGACCTGCTCTCTCTTAATGGATAATTCCATTCTGCTGAAAGTTACTTAATCCCTCCGTCATGGCAGGAACCTTGATTCACCGCTGAATGACCCTGCGCCGTTTCTCCGTGACAGCTTCCACGCTCCTGACCTCTCCTTGGCTTCTCACATCCGGCGAGGTGCCTGGTTTTAGTTTGGCCTCGAGCGCAGGGCAAACCCCATGGCTCCATTTGCAATTGAATGTTAAATTAAGTGCAGTACTCTTTTATTTAATGAAATTCTGAGAGAAGGCATACTTCTAGGCAACTAAAGAAAAATCCTTGTAAAAATATTTTAAATGATTAAAGGATGATTAAATGATTCATTTAGATGTTCTTTGTTATTTGGCAATATTATAATTTTATCGTTATATATATTTTAAAATTAGGCGTCACGGTGGCACAGTGGGTAGCAGCACAATCGCCTCACAGCAAGAAGGTCGCCGGTTTGAGCCTCTGGCATTTCTGTGTGGAGTTCATGCATGTTCTCCCCGTGTTTGCGTGGGTTTCCTACGGTAGGCTAAATTGTCCGTAGTGTATGTGTGTGAATGAGTGTGTATGGGTGTTTCCCAGTGATGGGTTACAGCTGGAAGGGTATCTGCTGTGTAAAACAAATGCTGGATAAGTTGTCGGTTCATTCCGCTGTGGCGACCTCAGATTAATAAAGGGACTAAGCTGAAAAGAAAATGAATAAATAATTGAATTTTTAAAGTTACACTTTATAAAATATTATAAATGCTATCAAATACATTGTTTAGCATTATACACTATATTTATCAAATTAAAGAGCTAAGGATTAAAAGTAAACATCTACACTAGCTCCAACTTTCAGATCCATGCTCCACAAGATGATTGCTCAGCTGCCTGATCTAGTCCGTAAACCACAGGTATATGCAAGTTTAAGTCCTCTCATCAGTTCATTATAGTAAGTTGACTGGATTGGTCCATTTGTTTAAATTACATTGAATTAGTCAAACCTGTGCAAGTTTAGTGGCAGTCACAAATAGCTTACTAGCTAACTAGCTTAATGGTAATTTAAAGAACATTGATATTTCCATGGTTTAATAATATATGTACAGTTGAAGTCATGATTTTTAACTCTTCTGTGATTTTTCAACACACATTTAAACAATAACTTTTTTGTTTTTTAATATCTTTTTTGCATTTTGACTTTACACTCAGATAATACAGAAGTAAAAACAACAACAAAACAATTAAAAATAAAAATAAAAAACTTCTCAGTATTTTACATCAATATTTATGACCTCTCTTCTTATCAATCAACACATTTCCAACTCCACCACATTTTAGTAACAATTTGAAGGGTCCCAAACTCCCTCAAAGATCTTGTATATAATTACTGATTTCTAATAACTAATTGCTTTTGGGGCGGTATGATGGCACAGTTGTTAGCACCGTCACCTCACAGCACAAAGGTTGCTGGTTCGAGTTCTGGCTGGGTCAGTTGGCATTTTTGTGTGGAGTTTGCATGTTCTCCTCGTGTTGGCGTGGGTTTCCTCCGGGTGCTCCGCTTTCCTCCGCAGCCCAAAAACATGCACTATAGATGAATTGAATAAACTAAATTGCCGTAGTCTATGAGTGTGTGTGTGAATGAGAGTGTGTATGGGTGTTTTCCAGTACTAGGTTGCAGCTGGAGTGGCATCCGCTGCCTACATGCTGGATACGTGACTAAAATAAGGGACTGATAAATAAGGGACTAAGCTAAATGAATGAATGAATGAATAATTGCTTTTGTCTTTGCTGTGATGACAGTATATTTATTTATCATAATAATAATAAAGGGTTAGTTCACCCAAAAAATGGACATGCTGTCATAATTTACTCACCCTTCACTTGTTCAAACCTGTCTGAGTTTCTTTCTTCTATTGAATACAAAGGAAGGTACTTTGAAGAAAGCTAAAAACTTGTAACCATTGACTTTCATAGTAGGAAAACCAAATACTATGGTGCACATGTTATGAACAAGTAAAGTGTGAGTAAATGATGACAACATTTTTGATTTTAATGGGTGAATTATCCCTTTAAGTAAAGATCAACATGAATACATTTTGAAGATGTCTTACTGAAAATATATCAAACCTTAATTTTTGTTTTGTAATATAAGAACTTAAATTAAGTGAAGTTTATTTCTAAACTAATAATCAGAATCACATGCTTATGATTGATCACAGCTGGTCCCACATTAGCCAATTCATGATCCACCAATCAGATGATTGCTAAGTCACCATAATTAACCAAAGTTACATACCTCAGTTATCTTCATTTTGATCTTATGAGCTCAGGGCTCTCTCCCAGGACAGCATGCCAAACATGCTTCATTACCAATCATCAGCTAAGTGTGAAGTCTTGGAACAATTTTACAGACAATTTTCAAAATATTTAGATTTTTTTTACACCCTCAGATTTTCAAATAGTCAAATTGCCAAATATTCTCCTGTCCTAACAAACCATCTATCAGTGGAAAGCTTTTTGATTCAGTTTTCAAAAAAATGTATAAATCCTATTTTTGAAAAATGTACCATTATGGTTTTGTGTTCCATGGTTGCATTGTTTCAAAGCACAGCCTTCCTGAGTTCTGTTGCTGAACATCTCCATCCCTTTATGACCACAGTTAACCCATCTTGTGATTGATATGATGAAGGATAACATGTCATGTCACAAAGCTCAAATCATGTCAAACGGCTTTCAAGAACATGACAATGAGTTTACTTACTCAAATGGCTTCCACAGTCAACAGATCTCAAACCAATCGAGCCCCTTTGGGATGTGGGGAAATGGGAAATCCACATCACGGTTGTGCAATCCAACAGATCTGAAGCTTCTGATTGATGCTGTAATATCAACATGAACCAACATCTCTAATTATATGCTGTATTTAAATTATATACTAACATATCCAATGCACATCGATAAATTCTAAAGAAGAAAAATTCAAATATCACACGTCACTTGCTTCATATCATTTTACCCACAAGCCATTTAAAAAAGCGCTCCCTCCCATCTCCGATCCCATTTACTGACACAAAATCATATCCGCAAATGTAATCATGTCAAAGCGAGAGTTTTGATGTGGCATGAACTGAAAAGGTTACATGTTAAATTGCAGAGTGGATGATGGATGTCAGAACTGCTCACTCTGTGCTTTAGGACTGTTGCCACGATAGACTTGCCAAGCTTCATTACACATTCATTTTTCATTAAAGTGCTGTTTTAATTCATTCCTCTAAAATTACCCTCTTATTGAGGTCAGTGTGTAATGGTCCCATTAACATAGAAAACTTGCAGCTTAATTTTAAATCACATGCTGCCTTTTATTAAGGCACATTAGCTTTGGATTTTACAGCATGTTATTGTGAAAATGCCAGAAGATATTGGGCCACTTTGTTTAAACATGGTCAGTTCCTCATTGTATGCTACCTATTGACCTCTCAGAAGCAACAATCGCTTAGGATGAACAAAAACTGTGAAAACACTCATCGTTGACAAAAATGAGATGAATCTTAAACTGCCCCGTTGTGTGTTAAAACAGTAGTACAGAAAGGAGTTATTAAAATATAAAAGATTACGAGCAATTACACATATCTACTGTGCTAGTCACAACCAGGGGTTAAAGTTTGGCTAGTTAGCGGCTAGCCCATATTTAGAAGCTGTAACTGTGTCAGTTCTTTAAAACAAATCGAGTATCAGTTGTAGCAAATTAGCTCAAAGTGAATTAAAGATTTATTTGAACATCCCTGCTGAAAAATCCAGCTTAAACCAGCCTAAACTGGTTGGCTGGTTTTAGCTGGTTGACCAGCCTGGTTTCAGAGGGGTTTTGGCCATTTCCAGGCTGGTTTCCAGTCATTTCCAGCCTGGTCTTAGCTGGTCAGGCTGGGAGTTGACCAGCTAAAACCAGCTTGACCAGCCAAAACCAGCTTTGTCCAGCTTAAACTAGGCTGGTCAAGCTGGTTTTAGCTGGTTTAAGCTGGTCATTTTCCAGCCTGACCAGCTAAGACCAGGCTGGAAATGGCTGGAAACCAGCCTGGAAATGGCCAAAACCCCTCTAAAACCAGGCTGGTCGACCAGCTAAAACCAGCCAACCATCTTAGGCTGGTTTAAGCTGGATTTTTCAGCAGGGATGGCTTCAAAAGAATCGACTCTTTAAATCTGAACAAACGAATCATCCAGGGATCGTTCGAACGGACAGTTGACTTCAATTACGACTATTGTTATCAAAAATAAAAACCCATTTATGTTTAAGCAGGGTAACAAGATCGAAGTTTAAGACATAATATTCATAAACATGCACAGGCACCTTTCTTTATACAAAATTAAACTTTATTGACTAATCTAACAGAAACTAACACCTAACACAAACACAAATTCATACAAGTGTAGAGAAGAGTAAAGAAAGAAAAATAAGAGTTTGAGAGAGCGTAATGATGGAAAAACCTCGAATTTTGTAAGACCAAATCAAGTGAACCAAATATAATCAATTTAACTGCTCTATGGTCTCTTTAGAGTTACATTTAGTTTACACCAGTTCAGTGGTAATCTGGAGGTGTTACTTGCCTTCCTTTTTTGATGTGAAGAACTCCCGCTGTTGAGCATGTGATTAGCTGGTGGTCAGTTCTTTGTCCTTGTGAGGCTTGGATAATATATAAAAGAAAATATTAAATTTTAAAAGATATAAAATTTTATCTTTTATAAAAAAAATCTAAAAGATTACGAGCAATTATACATATCTACTGTGTTAGACACAACCAGGGGTTAAAGTTTGGCTAGTTAGCGGCTAGCCCATATTTAGAAGCTGTAACTGTGTCAGTTCTTTAAAACAAATCGAGTATCAGTTGTAGCAAATTAGCTCAAAGTGAATTAAAGATTTATTTGAACATGGCTTCAAAAGAATCGACTCTTTAAATCTGAACAAACGAATCATCCAGGGATCGTTCGAACGGACAGTTGACTTCAATTACGACTATTGTTATCAAAAATAAAAACCCATTTATGTTTAAGCAGGGTAACAAGATCCAAGTTTAAGACATAATATTCATAAACATGCACAGGCACCTTTCTTTATACAAAATTAAACTTTATTGACTAATCTAACAGAAACTAACACCTAACACAAACACATATTCATACAAGTGTAGAGAAGAGTAAAGAAAGAAAAAAAAGAGTTTGAGAGAGCGTAATGATGGAAAAACCTCGAATTTTGTAAGACCAAATCAAGCGAACCAAATATAATCAATTTAACTGCTCTATGGTCTCTTTAGAGTTACATTTAGTTTACACCAGTTCAGTGGTAATCTGGAGGCGTTCCTTTTTTGATGTGAAGAATTCCCGCTGTTGAGCATGTGATTAGCTGGTGGTCAGTTCTTTGTCCTTGTGAGGCTTGGATAATATATAAAAGAAAATATAAAATTTTAAAAGATATAAAATTTTATCTTTTATAATAAAAATGTAAAAGATTATGTGCAGGGCCAGACGGAATCTGCGGACAGAATTTTGGTAAAAAATCTGCAGATTTCTGCTGAATTATTTTGGGAGTATCATAACTAAAACCTTAATATGTTAAATAAAAAATAATATCTTTTTAACTTGTATTTAATGTTTAAAATGCAAATCCAATTAGATTAACTGTAACTTTAAGTAAATAAACAGAATTAATGATGGGCTAAAAATCTGCGGAAATCTGCGGAAAATCTGCAGAAAATCTGGGGAAATCTGCGCGCGCAGATTCCGTGTGGGCCTAATTATGAGCAATTATACATATCTACTGTGTTAGACACAAGCAGGGGTTAAAGTTTGGCTAGTTAGCGGCTAGCCCATATTTAGAAGCTGTAACTGTGTCATTTCTTTAAAACAAATCGAGTATCACTTGACATGAGATGCATTTTGTTTTATTCCCCTGCTTGCTGCCTTTGACACCACAGCCTAAAAAAAGTCTGTCAAAGTGTCACACGGCTACAAAGTCACACGGCATTTATGACTCAGGTGATTGGTTGAATAAGTGTGCACTTATGAGCAAAGATGGCACATTTCAAATCACCAAGGCCTTGTGCTAGCTAAGTAACGGCTTTTTTTTTTTAGATATTTTAGGCTTCTATGAATACCACACAATGACATTTGTGAAATAAACAAAAGTTAACATCAGACTCCACAGTGCAACAGCTCCAAAACAAAGATCTTGCATTTCTCATTGCTCTCAGTTAATCTGGGAAAATCACAACAGGTGAGTTTGCTTTATATATGTTTTTGCTTACAAAGTAAGAATTTGGAATGTTGTACTTTATATTGAACTGTATAGCCGAACGATGGAGGTATTTCTGATAGTATGCTAAAGCTAATAGCATGTTTTCATCCTTGAGAAGAAGTTTTGAATGTACGTTTGATGCTTTTGTATTGCTTTGAGTAATATTGAATTGTAAAGCTAAAAGATGGAGGTATTTTTGAAACCATGCTAAAGCTAATAGATTTGTTTGCATCCTTGAGAAGGCATTTTGAATGTTCCTCTGTGTTGTTTTGAGTGATGCTGTGATGCTGAAGTTGACTGAAATTGTGTTGTTGACTTCTGTTGTGATGTTGGTTAGTAACTTTCAGATATTTGCTTGTATTGACCAGTTAAAAAATTATTTGAACTGCAAAGCTGGATGGTATTTTTGATACTATGCCAAAGCCAAAAGCATTTTTTCATTATGGGGAGAAATGTAAAATGTTTTTTTTTATGCCTTTGTGTTGTTTTGAGTAATATTGAACAATAAATCTGACAGATAAATGTACTTTTGAAACGTATGCTAAAGCTAATAGATTTTTTTATATGCTTGAGAATAAATTTTGAATGTTCTTTTGATGCCTTTGTGTTGTTTTGAGTAATATTGAACTGGAATGCTGAAAGATGGAGGTACTTTTGATGCTATGCTAAAGCTAATAGCTTTTTTTCATGCTTGATGATTTTTTTATGCCTTTGTGTTGTTTTGAGTATTATAGTAATGTTGTGTTGACTGAAGTTGTTGGCTAATTCTGTTGTGACGGTGTGTTGGCTAGTAACTTTCCGATTTTTGCTTATATTAGCTTATGTTGATCAGTTCAAAAAGTATATTAAACTGTAAAGCTGAAAGATGGAGGTATTTTTGATACTATGCTAAAGCTAATAACATTTTTTTAATTCTTGAGAAGAAACTTTTTGAATATTCTTTTGATGCCTTTGTGTTGTTTTGAGTAATTTAAACTGTAAAGATGAAGGTATTTATGATGCTATGCTTAAGCTAATAAGCTATAATTTTTTCATCCTTGAGAAGAAATGTTGAATGTTCTTTTGATGCCTTTGTGTTGTTTTGAGTGATGTTGTGTTGACTAAAGTTGTGTTGTTGGCTGATACTGTTGTGACGGTGTGATGGTTAGTAACTTTCAGATATTTGCTTATTTGCTTGTATTGATAAGTTTAAAAAGTATATTAAACTGTAAAGCTGAAAGATGGAGGTATTTATGACGCTATGCTAAAGCTAATATATTTTTTTCATCCTTGAGAAGAAACGTTAAATTTTATTTTGATTCCTTTGTGTTGTTTTGAGTGATGTTGTGTTGATTGAAGTTGTGTTGTTGGCTGATACTGTTGTGACATTGGTGTGATGGTTAGTAACTTTCAGATTTTTGCTTATATTTTCTTATATTGATAAGTTCAAAAAGTATATTAAACTGTAAAGCTGAAAGATGGAGGTGTTTTTGATACTATGCTAAAGCTAATAGCAGTTTTTCATCCGTGAGAAAATTTTTTGAATGCTCTTCTGATGGCTTTGTGTTGTTTGCTATTGTTGTAATGTTGGTTTGTAGCTTATAGATTTGTGCATATATTGGTGTTATTTTGGCTAGTACTGAGGCCTGTACCTTGATCACGATTGTGGCTGAACAAACTCAGGATCACAGGATTAGTTTTGAGTTGATAAAACCATACTAATAATGGTTTTGTTCGTACCATGATAGGATTATCAACAACTTTCCTAAGCAACATACCTTGAAACATTAAAATACTGCAAATGACTTCTCACAAGCAAAGATATTAAAAGTTAAAAACATTTACAGAGCAAGATAAAAAGGGCTTGATCATAAATATTTATCAGTCTAATTAAGTGAAATGGGTTTATATAATTGATAATACATATAAAGTATGCAAAGACTCAAATGCTTTATTTACTGATTATTAGTATAAAGTTTATTTAAATATTTTAGTTTTCTTTTCATTTATAGATAAATATATTATTAAACAACATTTGCTTATGTGTGATGGTTTATGGATGATCATTTTAAGAAATAATCTTCGCTTAAAGCTAGATGATTTTATTTAGAAATTTTTACAATGTTCTGACCTTTAATTTGAAGCATCTGAGATGTCTTTATTCACTGGCTGATTCTACATCTCTGTTATTTTGGCTAGTACTGTTAGTATTGTTTTGCTAAGATTGTAGTCAGTTTGGCTAACACTGTTCTGATGCTAGTTTGTAGTTTTATGTTATTAGCTGATATCTCTGTAATTGTGGCTAATGCTGTTAGTATTGTTTGGCTAATCTTGTAGTCAGTTTTTCTATAACTGTTGTGATGTTGGTCAGTAGTTTAATGTTGGCTGACATTTCAGTTGTTTTGGATAATACTGTTGTAGTGTTGATTTAGTATTGTTGGCCAATATTGAAGTTAGTTTGGCTAATAATGTTGAGATGCTAGTTTGTAGTTTCATGTCATGGGCTAACATCTCTGCTATTTTGGCTAAAGCCATTATAATGTTGATTAGTATTGTTTGCCAAATATTGAAGTTAATTGTCTAATACTCTCTTAAAATAGTTGGGTCAAAAACACCCCAACATATAACCCAACTATAGGTTGTTATAGCACCTTCCCAACTATGGGTTATTTTAACCCAATGCATTGGGTTATATAATTTAATTTATATAATATTTAGGTTATTTTGATCAAATGGTATTTTTTCCATTTTGGTATTACTATTACCAAAGAGCTTAGAATGACCAAGAGACGACACTCAAAAGAAACGTTCCATTGCAACAGCAGCGCCCAGCAACAGCCCCGGATTCCACCATTTTGGAGTGAAACCGATCGGCTGCCCATTGGATCTTATTGCTGTCGCGATGCAAGCAGCTGCTTTTTTTTATTTTATTTATTTAAAAAGTGCATTAAAGCTGAGATACAACCTGAAAGACGACAATACAACACTTACTATCACAATCATCAGCACTTTTAATAGTTTATTTTACAGACTTATAATGTGCTGTTGTTCTATTGGAGTTTTCATTCCAAAATGGCCACCACGCCAACTAGTGGCTGTTTCCCAAATCGCACTAGAGTGTCGTCTCTTGGTCATTCTAAGCTCTTTGCTATTCCTACTATTAATTTTATAATTATGGCTGTGTAAATACATAAATGTCTCCGCTAGGTCCTAAAGGTAAGAATGACGGCTGGATATCCCAAATATGTGTATCATTTCCTCCAAAAGAAACTGTAGAGATGAACATGGGAGGTAGAGAAAGCGTTTTATCTATTTAATATAGATCGGCTATGAAGCATGCATTTGTATCATCAATAATTAAGAGTGCTGGTGAAACAGATATAAAAAACACGACACGGAGAGGTAGTTTGATAAAAAAATAACAACAATATTATTGCAATAGAGCTTAAACTTTATAACGCAAAAACAACATAGGCTATTACTACAGCTGTTCTGTGTTAGTTAAATCAGTTCACTGTTGAAATTCAAAATGTTAACCCAACTGGTTGAGTTATTTAAATAAACAAATAAAGGTTAAAAATAACCCAACAAAGCACCAAATATGTTTAACTCAACCATTGGGTTAAATAAATAACTCAACGTTTTTTAGAGTGTACTGTTGCGATGTTGGTTAGTAGTTTCCTGTTATTGAATGACATTGATGTTGTTTTTGCTAATACCTTTGTACTGTATTGTTGGTTAGCATGGTTTGTACACAGCACCATATAACTTGTATATTTATAACAGATCTGTACATACAATCCAACATCCAGAGCGTTTTGTCTTATTGCATCTCTGTTTAATGTTTGTCGTATTTTTCATATTTATTTTGTGTTGTCACTTTATGTACACTGGAAGCTTCTGTAGCCAAAACAAATTCCTTGTGTGTGTGTGTGTGTGTGTGTGTGTGTGTGTGTGTGTGTGTGTGTGTGTGTGTGTGTGTGTGTGTGTGTGTGTGTGTGTGTGTGTGTGTGTGTGTGTGTGTAAGCATACTTGGCAATAAAACCGATTCTGGTTTGGCTGATATCGACTTATGTTTTAAAATAATTCTGTTTTGATGTTTATTATAGTTTTAGTTCTGTGCCTGAAATTGCTGTTTTGCTACCGTTGTGTTGTTGGCTAATATTGAAATTGGTCTGGCTAATAATATTTCATTATTCTTTTGCATCATCTGAGCTATACCATGACAATAGCACTCAGTATTCTGTATATATAACTCATGCAGTATTCGGGCATCATAAATGAAGTGTGCTGACCATTAGCCTATATATACAACACATCTGAGACCATACCATTTATTTATTTAAAGTACTCCTGAGAGAACATTACATTTACCCATACCGTCCAAAACGTTTCCATGTTTCATTATTTATTTAGACTCAATTTCCTGAGCCTCTGATCAATCAGAGGTCCATTTCCCTGTAGACATTTGAAAATTTATATGATTTGTTGAGGTTGTGGTAATTCTAACAGTAATTATTTGCGATGGACTTTTTTTTTTTTTTTTTTTAATATCAAATTGAGAAGTGCAGCCTGACTGAAACAAACTAATAAAGCTTCACATAGCTGAGACAGGAGTAAATGCAATAAAGGCAGGAGTGAATTATCTTACAGGAGCTCAGTCCCCACTGGGGAAATTCATTTAACTCTCCTGCAGTGAGAGATTCGTGCTGTAAGGATGTCTGAGATTTCGTTTCAGCAACGCTAACAAAATAGAGAAACTATTTATGTGTTTCAGTTTAGCAATAAATATAACAAATATGTTCTGCAGGCAACTTTAATTTTCCATGTAACCATATGGTTTTGAGTGTCTTTGGCCCAGTTGTGTCTATACAATACAATGCAGTCAGTTTTACTTGGTTTGAAAACGTGTTGGGTGTTTTACAAATGGTGTGATAATAAAATGAAAGAGCCACAGACTCTTACTGTATATCAAACTTTTTCGTATTTTAGGTGCAGTCATGGGTACAGTGCATCAAACAGAAATTACCTCTTTACTTCAAATGCATACATGAGTGAAGTCAGAACACAGAATATCAAAAATAATCAAATGTTTAAGATAGAATGGAAACATGAACAATGCAAAGGTACTGCTTTATTTGATTCTACGTTTAAAGTCTCTTTCTTGTTTTGTTTTTAAAGACATTTTACATAATAAAATATTGTTAGGCCATTCCATTGTGAGTGACAGTGTGTGTTTGTTGAGTTAAATCCCTACGAATGAGTGGGTTTGAAAAATGAAACATTTTAAGTGCATTTTGAATGTACTGCATGTTAGTGAAGAGTTTTGCAAAATCACATTTTATATACAGTTGAAGTCAGAACATATACAATACAATATACAGTCAGAATTATTTTTTCTTTTTTAGAAATTTCCCAAATTATGTTTAACAGAGCAAGGAAATTTTCACAGTATGTCCTGTAATATTTATTCTTCTGAAGAAAGTCTTATTTGTTTTATTTCGGCTAGAGTAAAAGCAGTTTTTAATTTTTTAAAACCTATTTTAAAGTCAATATTATTAGCCCCTTTAAGCTATATTTTTTTGATTGTCTACAGAACAAATCGCCTAATTACCCTAACTTGCCTAGTTAACCTAATTAACCTAGTTAAGCCTTTAAATGCCACTTTAAGCTGTATAGAAGTCTTAAATATATCTAGTAAAATAATATTTACTGTCATCATGGCAAAGATAAAATAAATCAGTTATTAGAAATGAGTTATTAAAACTATTATGTTTAGAAATGTGTTGAAAAAATATCTTCTCTCCGTTAAACAGATATTGGGAAAATAAAGAAAAGGGGGGGGGGGGGGGTATATTGTTTATATAATTAAGTATAAATATATAAGTATATTTAGTGGTTTTAAAGTGTGTCTTAAACCCCCATGGGAAGAATAAGTGGGTTGTAAATGAGGTGCAGGGTCTTTCCAATTTTATCCTGGTAAATTCCTTGCGTTTAAAAATTGCCATGCTGATTTAAGTGAGATCCCAATCTGCTTTCCTTTTATTTTTATGGCTTTTTGGGTGTTCGTGTTTATGTAAATATATTTAAAAAATAATTACTTTTTTTTTTTTTAAACAAAAGTTTTTGGTATTAGCCTAAAGTATTGCTGTTTTATACAGTACTCAATATTTGAAGTGAATCAATACGATTTTTTAAATCGTGCTAAGACTGAAGAAGTGGCTAATGGTGACCACGGTATATGTATTATACATTTTAGGGATTTAAAAGTAATTTTGTTGTAAAAAGTTTTTTTTACACAGTCAGGTCATTTCT
Source organism: Danio kyathit (assembly GCA_903798195.1). NCBI lineage: Eukaryota > Metazoa > Chordata > Actinopteri > Cypriniformes > Danionidae > Danio > Danio kyathit. The sequence goes on along the minus strand of LR812520.1, from coordinate 48,070,456 downwards.
CTACATCAGACCTCAGTAAATCCTCAGGGACATGCACAGGTATAATTTAGTTTTGCTTGTACAGGATGCATATGTACATATTTTTCTAAATGCCTTAAGCTGTTGTCTTGGATTATTTAAATTATCAAGAGCAACGTTTTTAGTGAAAAAAGTTATACCAAAGAAAGAAGTAACCATCTTGAATAGCCTGATGGGAAGTAAACTTTCATTTTTTTTCAGTGCAACATAATGCATTGCATTAAATAAATACTTTTTTACTTTTTTAGTTTTTGGTATTAGCTCAGAGTATTGTTGTTGTTTTATACAGTAGTCAACAACTGAGATGGATTAAAAATATTTTTTTTTTCTTAAATCGTGCTAAGACGAATTGGTGTTGAACAATAGATTTAGGACAACTTAGTGGTCAACATTTGAAGTGGATCAAAAGTTTTCATCTATGTATGTAGGTATGTATGCATGTATGTATGTAGGTATGTATGTAGGTATGTATGTATGTTGTTTTGCAGGATTTAAAAGTAATGTAAATAATTTTTACACAGTCAGATCATTTCAATTCATCAGACCTTAGTAAATCCACAGGAGACATGCACGGGTGTAATTTAGCTTTGCTGGTAGAGTATGTACACTGCCTGACAAAAGTCTTGTCATCGATCCCAGTTGTAAGAGCAACAAATACTAACTTGACTTCTAGTTGATCATTTGGAAATGTGGCAGAAGGTAGTTTTTTTACAATGAATCATCTGTTCACTGCAGAAAACCTATTGGAACCCGCATGGACCCAAGATTCCCACATGTATTAAGAAATTTGTGCTGCCCATTACATTACAAACCACAGGAGAGGGCAAATTCTTAAGCAGGATAGCGGTCCTCATACTTCAGCCTCCACATCAAAGTTCCTGAGGGCAAAGAAGGTCAAGGTGCTTCAGTATTGGCCAGCCCAGTCACCAGACATGAACATTATTGAGCATGTCTGGGGTAAGATGAATGAGGAGGCATCGGGGATGAATCCAAAGAGTCTTGATGAACTCTGGGAGTCCTGCAAGAATGTTTTCTTTGCCATTCCAGATGACTTTATTAATAAGTTGTTTGAGGCATGGCAGAGATGTATAGATACAGTCCTCCAAGCTCATGGGAGTCAAACACAAAATTAATTCATTTTCCACTGCACCATGACTTTATTCTATGCTGTACATTATTTCTCTTAGGTGACAAGACATTTGTCTAAGCAAAGTCAGACCTTACTGTCCTAATTAAATCATTAAAAATCAAGGCATGATCATATTTTATTTTGATAAAATAAGCGTAATCTAGAGGCCTTTGGCTTTCATATAAACCACTTTTAATACCAAATGATCAACTAGAAGTCAAATTATTATTTGTTGTTCCTAAAACTTGGATATGCGACGAGAGTTTTGTCAGATAGTACTGTATATATGTAGATGTTTTTCTAAATGCCTTTTAGCTCTTGTCTTGGAATATTTCAATCACCAAAAAACACGGTTTCATGAAAAAAAGATGTTCTGAAGAAAGAACTAAGCATCTTGGATGGCCTTATGGAGAGTAAACTTTCATTTTTTCAGTGTAAAGTACCCCTTTAATGCGTTGCAGCATTTCCAATGAACCCCACAGTAAGAATGAAATATTTCCTTTCTCTGCGCACACAGTAGACTGTGACTGATGACAGTTTGAAAAAGTGTGGATTACAGTTTGAGGGAAATGCACTCATATCTTTCTCATTAAAGCTGTGGATCAGGTGGAGTGCGTAAAGATAGAATTGCGATGGGAGACAGACGAGAATGGAGAAAGAACTGTAAATTTAATGTGCAGTGCAGTTTTTGTGCACATATGAAAGTGGAAAAAGAGCGAGGGAGAGAATGGAAACGGTGAGAGGGAAACAGAGAGATTACGGCAAAGCTTTAATGTTTGGGAGAATGTCTTCCTGGCAGAGAAGATGAATAGAGCAGCGCATGTGAGTTATCTCCTGCTCAAAAGCAGAAGCTCCCCTGCTGATCAGCCAGCTTCAGGTCTCATCATGTACTTACACTCTAAAAATATACACCCAGATTCCTCCTTTGCCACACCTTTGCCTCTTTTACTTGCTTATCTGCTGCCATTTTTCCTGTCTGATTTCGTTTGCGGTTCTTTCCTCTACAGTAATCTGAGGGCATTTTCATAAATTGCTTTCAGTTATTGCTGTGGCATTTCTAAATTTTGTCGAAAAAAATATGTTTCCACACAGCGCTACTTTTTGAAGAGCTGAAATATAGAAAATGAGCTCTTTCTGGTGGGGAGAGACATCATCAAATATGGATGATGAAGTGATATCTAGACAAATTTATACAAAATGTCTGCCATTATAACATGCATAATGGATGTGTGAGGTTTAAGCTCTATAGCTGTATGGTATTTTTATGCAGTCCACCCACAAGGTGGCATTACTTGAATAATTTCATGTGGAGGTTTGACCATTATCAGTCTGGTTTATTTGGCATGTTTTCTGGTTCTGTTAAAAAACCTTTCTTTCTTTAGCCAGCAAAATGGTAATGTTACCCACAGTTGTTTTAAGTTTAAGTTTAATTAGGCTTAAACTAAAGTAGTATCAGTTGTAGTGGATGTTGTAGTAGTATCAGTAGTAGTAGTACTAGTAGTAGTAGTAGAGGTTGTGGCTGTAGTAGCAGCTGCAGTAGTAGTCGTAATATTAATAACTCTCTGTAGTAGTAGTTGGTGTAGTGGTGATTTTCTTTTTTCTTTTTTTATTATTATTATTATTATTATTATTATTGTTGTCAGTTATTACTATTGTCCTTTCTCTTTTCTGTCATTATTACTATCATGCATTACTAGCATTGTTGTCACTTCTTACCACTGACTGATCTCTTTCTATTTGTGTAGTTATATCCATGATACTTGCTTCATTTATTGATTGTTATTGACCCTTATATATGTACCCTGATTTGTTCACCATGTTACCTTTACATTCACATACACACACACACACACACACACACACACACACACACACACACACACACACACACACACACACACACACACACACACACACACACACACACACACACACACACACACACACACACACACGCACATGCCAGTACCTTACTGTATTGTTGTTGTTTTCTGTTTTTGTTGTTGTTTTTTTCAATTTTTTTGTATTTGTATGATCCCAATTTGTGTACGATTTTGCATATTCTAATAAAAAAAAAAAAAAAAAAAAAAAAAAAAGGCTTAAACTAAAGATTATATATTGATTCAAATTTAAATTAAATGCATTAAAAACTAAATTTACTCATTCATTTTCCTTCAGCTTAATCCCTTATTTATTAGGGGTTGCCACAGCATAATGAACCACAAACTATTCCAAAAATTAGATGTTACGAAACACCAGCATGGTGCGGCTAAATATCAACTTCGATATAAACGGCCCTGGGAGTGAGTAAGTTGAAATATGAACAAGCCTATAATACTGTAGCTGTCAGTTAAATGTTAATAACAGTGGCTAATAAGTATTAACATTTTAGAAATTTTAAAGACAGTTAGTTTATTTTAATCTATTATTAAAAAATATTATTCTAGATCCTGTAAACAAACATAATGTAAAGTATAGGCTATGTGATTTATTCACTGAATATTATAATAAATCTGAATAGTTGTTGTTATAGTGGCCGAGAGAGCTTTAAGAAAACACATGCAATTACAAAAATCAGCAGCAAATTAAGAAAAGATTTTCATCCGTTTGACAGCACACGTGCTGCAAATCCTCACAACATAGAGGCATTAAAAAAATGCGCTGCATTTTCCCACAACACAAACAAATTAATAAAACATGCTGCATTTTCTCACAACACAAAGAGAACGGAACACAACGGAAATGTTTCAAGAGGACCCAAAAACATGACGGACGCTGCTGTGCCGTAATTATGGTAAAGTCTAGATCGGATACGCGGCCGGCCGGAAGTGCGATTATGCACATCAATATAGCAGTGTTTTTTATGACACTGTATAACAATAATTAATATTTTTACAGTACTATGACGGTTGGAGTGGGGGTAGGCGTTAAAAAATACAATTTATTGGGTAATTTAATATATAGCATAAATAATACTCTGTACAACTACTGTTTTTACATTACTTTGACGGTTTGGGTTTAGGGTTGGGGTGGGGGTAGACGTTAATAAAATACAATAAATGGGAAATTTAATAAATAATATAAATAATTCTTGTTGACATCTGGCCGCAACCATATCCGATCTAGCAACAACCCATGACTATTGCTCTGTGAAGTTGTAGGTAATCTTTGAATGGTGAGTTTTTTTTTTTTCATCCCGATTCCCTTGTCTTTAGTATTTTATTAGCCTAAATAACCATAACCTAAATAGCCAGGTACGTTATGTTTTAGGGTCCCCTTGAAACATTTCCGTTGTGTTCCGAGCTATTTGAAAGTGTTATTTGATGTGAGCAAATACAGCGTGTTTTTGTAAATTGTTTGCGTTGTGTCAAAATGCAGCACGTTTAATTTGTTTGCGTTGTGTGAAAATGCAGGCATCATGGTGGCGTAGTGGGTAGCATGATCGCCTCACAGCAAGAAGGTCGCTGGTTTAAGCCCCGGCTGGGTCAGTTGGCATTTTTGTGTGGAGTTTGCATGTTCTCCACATGTTCATGTGGTTTTCCTCCAGGTGCTCCGGTTTCCCCCACAGTCCAAAGACATGCGGTATAGGTGAATTGAATAAGCTAAATTGGCCATTGTGTGTGTGTGTGTGTGTGTGTGTGTGTGTGTGTGTGTGTGTGTGTGTGTGTATGTGTATGAGAGTACATTATATGGGTGTTTCCCAGTGTTGGGTTGCAGCTGGAAGCTGCGTAAAACATATGCTGGACAAGTTGGCAGTTCATTCCGTTGTAGCAACCCCTGATTAGTAAAGGGACTAAGCTGAAAAGAAAATGAATATGTGAAAATGCAGTGCGTTTAAGAAAAAAAATTCAAACAGATCAAGGTCTTTCCTCAATTTGCTGGTGTTTTTTGTTATTGCACGTGTTTTCTTAAATTGCAGCACGCTAAGTTCTCTTTGCCCCCTTATGTTATGGTTATACACTATATGTCAAAAATTTGAGAGCTCAGTAAGTTAGAAAAGGCAAATATTCATTTTCCTTCGGCTTAGTCTCTTATTTATCAGGGGTTGCCACAGTGAAATGAACTGAAAACTATTTCGGCATATGTTTTACACAGTGGATGCCCTTCCAGACACAGCTCAGTACTGGGAAACACCTATACACTCTTTCATTCACATTCAAACACTACGGCCAATTTAGTTTATTCAATTAACCTGTGCCACATGCCTTTGGACTGTGGGGGGAAACCGGAGCACCCAGAGGAAACTCACACGAACACAGCAAGAACATGCAAACTTCACACAGAAACAACTGGCCTAGCTGAGACTCAAACCAGTGACCTTCTTGCTGTAAGATGACAGTGCTAACCATTGAGCCACCGTGCCCCCAAGACAAATATTATTTATAAATTTAATGCATACTTAGGCCTACTGATTAAAAGTATTAGTTTCTTTTTAAAACAATTCTGCAATTATCATCAAATGCAGCATATACTTCAACTCCATGTGACTTTTGGATGCAAACACTGACTCACCAAATAAGAGTTTCAAATTGTGCTGGAAAATTAATCCTTAGCTTTCAAGTAGTTGGTAAAATCTATTTTTTAAAGCTAATTGGGCTTCTATTTAAAACTGAGAAAGTTCATTCAGCCGCTACCATTAGCAATTAACTACAATTTGATGTTATTATATCCCTAAGGATATATTTTTAATCAGTTCCAAACTTAAATGGTCCTTGCCTGAAAAAAATAACAACCTATAACTAGTGCATCCTTTCAGTTCAAATGTATTGCGCAAGAGTTTATTGACTGGAGTGCAGATGTACTGTATGTCGTCAGTGTTTGGCATTATGTAAGGTCAGAGGTTTACTTTGACTGAGAGCTAATGGTCTGAGCCGTTTTGCAGATCACAAAGCAATAGCTATTGCATTCTGCCACTGTGACAGAGTGTATTTGTAGGCACGAGGATCAACTGCTGTGCCGTCAGTAGGAAAGTGCTGCTGACATCATTGCTATTGGCATCTAGGCAGGATGTATTGGTCAGTAAGGGCATGGCAGTGAATGCTGGACTATAAGATCTAGCTGTGTGCAGTGACATATGCCCTTAATTACCCGCCGCTCAACCTTCTACAGATACTGATGAGAGCGCAAGAGGAAAATGTGTTTTAAACACTGTGTTGCTGATAAACAAACAAGTAATGACTTATTAGCATTGCCTCATTCTAATGACTGCCGCGTGCCGGTTTGACAGAGTGGAGTAATTAATTTCATAAATGTTAAATATGGTAAATTAATGTTGTTCGTGTCCTGCATAGCTTGAAGGGCGTTATTCGACGGGCTTGCCAACCTCCCTCTAGCTACAGCTGAATTTGAGTTATGACTTAATTTGGCTGGTGTTTAGATGTAAATATTAATATTTTTGTCATGTTTTGCTAGTTATTTGAATAGGGCGTTTTATATTTGTGTGTATCTATTTTTTTGCTGGGGCCTATATTAGACTTTCTGAACCATTAATTGTTTTCATACATGAACCAAGATCGATTGTTTAATTATTCTACGGACTTTATTATGTGCAGTATTGATTATATTATTAATTATGCCATTCATCAAGAAAGTAAAGAAATGAGGGGGAAATTACAGTGATTAGTTGGGGAAATGGGATTGGTGGTTGGAATGGGCAAATCATTTTAAACATTGATTGTAGTTGCTTTGTTTTGCCTTTAGGGCTGGCTGATTAATCGAAATAAAATCACAAATGTGATTGAGCAAAGCTACATTGTCATGCACATCTTTTGGCTGAAGCATGGTGTCATCAGCACTAAATCTTCTCCAAAGGGTAGAGGGCGCTCTCACGGAAACTACAAACACCCAAAGAAAATTAAGAAACCCAGGAAATCCCCATAGCAGTTGCTAAATAAACAGAAAACCTATACACACAAACTGTACACTGTTAGACATTTTATCGTATTTTTGTGGTAACTTACTGGAAGCACTGTTGCCAGCAAGTTACCGCAACTGTCCCTTTACAGTAACTTACCTGTAAATGTTTTATTTTTTATTTTTTTATTTTACAATAGCAGTGCCCTACCACAGTTTAATTTTTCAGTAAAATAACCTTAAGCCACGGTCAGATCACACGATTTTGGCACAATTTTGACACGATTTCCTTGTACGTCAAGGAAATAGTGCCAAAATTGTGTGTCGTAGAGTTTCGTAAACGACAAATAAGCGTCGTGACAAAAGATTCAATCGTTTCTTTTCGTGTAATGTGGCATAGTTCACGACAACCGATACCATGTCTGCAACGTCTCATGACACCATTGCAGAAAGTCTAGCATGTTTAAATTTTTTCAAGTTTTTTTACGACAAGTTCTGTCACGTGGGTGACACTGTGCAATATGAGCACATATTTTCTTGGTTATTTCAGTGGGTGCTGCCGTTAATGTGCTGGTCAGGTAATCAAAAAAGAAAAAGAAAGACTGCATATTTACTAGGGGTGTCAAAATTAATTGTTTCTTCAGTGCACCGCGATGCAGACGCGGACAATTCGGTATCAGTTCAGCAATAATCATAACCGGTTATTATGTACTGACGTCATTTATCTCATATGCGCTATGTCGCCATAGCTTACTATGGCGAGGGAGGCGAGCGCGAGAATTTACTATGCTCCAACTACTTAAAAACGCAGAAACTGTGCACAATTTCACTGCATGTGTGTTTGCTGGACAGTCTTTACCTGACACTTATAGCAGAAGCCCCTATTTCACTGCGATTAAGAGAATGAAAGTAAACTCAATTTCTCTCTCTCTCTCTCGCTCTCTCTCTCTCACTGAGGCCCATTTGACCTGCTGGCGTCACTTTTCCTCTACTCTCGGCTGTTACAGCCATACTTCTGGATACTTCTGGAGTTTTCTCCACCACGTCTATTATGAATCAGCTGTGATCGCCACTGCCGTTTATCAGTGTTTAAAACAGGCTTTACTCATTTGTGAAAAGCGCCAGCGCGTAAGCCAATCGCAGCCCTTTCAGTTGAGCGCATGACCAATCAAAGGGGTGTAAGTAAGAACTTGCTAGAAAGCATGCGGCATATTTATATTTGTTTATTTGCTATACTGTAAATGCTCATGTTGTTTAAAGGCACAGTTTATATACTGTATCTCACTGTATTTAAGGACAAAATTGTATTTTAAATAGTATATAAATATATTTATACATTTTAATACAAGAATCACACCTCTAATATTTACTTATGTGTAGGTCTAATATTTTCTAAAATATTAGGGTGTTTTAAGCTATTTTATCTGACAGACTGGCACAAATATGCAGACATCTTCATTGTCACGAGTTTCTGAGTTCTCTCATCCTTTGTTTTTCCGAGATAATCTGGGAACATGTTCAGTGCTGCAAATACATTCCAAAAGCATTTCCTGCTTATTCAAATTTGCCATTAATAATGAAAACAGTTTAATATAGGCTTCTCTGAAACTGTGAATATTTCACTTTAATTTTATTTAGGCTAGATTATTATTTTATTTAACAAACCAACACAATCTCACAGCAGTTCATTTTGGCACATATAGCGAACTTGTTTTTAAGCGCATCACCTCAAATGTTATTCATAATTCTTGTTTAGAGATAACAGACCAACAAAAGATACATTTAAAATTAAGATAAATTTTTATTTTTATTTTTATTATATTAGTTTCAAAAGATACTTTTTACAAGAAAAATATGCAAATTATATTTTTGTTTGTGCCCCCCACTACTCTACTATACAGGTGGATGATGTGTTTCGGTCTGAGGAAAATAAGGATTTAATGAATGCTTCACTGTGATTGTATCACAAATCTGAGTTATATATTTGCAGATTTTTTTTTAATATGTAGTTATTTTAAAGATTATGTCTTGAGCATCTGATTTTTCCTTGCTGCTGCTTATGTGCTTTCATTTTCTTTATCCCACTCACGGCAAGTTCAGGCGAGGAAGTGTTTAATAAGAAACCCATGGCAGGAAAATATACATTTAAATTTCAAAGAAAATATCTTAATATTAAAAAGGAATCATAAGTTTGATCCTGTCTATGTCGTAACGAATGCCCTTAAATGTAGTTATTAGTTGTCTGCAAGCATCAGTGTTTATTGAAAGAAATATTGGTATAGCAACACTTGTGATTGTAAGAGTTTTAAAATGATCCACAATGCAGTGCATATTACAGTAGTGAACTGTAAATAATGTATGTGGTATTTTACTGGACATTTTACAGTAAATATCTGTAAAAGTCTAACATTGTATGCAACAATGTACAATTACTGAATGTGCCATAATGCAATTTGAAAGAATGAGTAAATAAAAAACTATAGGATACTGTCAATTAATATTTATATTTAGAGCATTTGATTAGTTTCAAAAATCAAAAAATCTAACTTAAACTAATAACTAATGTTTATTTCATTTTTGGCCTCGTCTCATTCATTATGACTGGATTTGAAAAGCATATTCATTCTAGAGTTCTAGAAAACACATTTTAATATGGTAAGTGATTATGGTCGTGATTTTGTCTAAATCTTCTTTTGTTAGTCCAGTTCAACATGTGATTGGATAATGTCAATTTCTGCCAGTGAATTCTCTGACAATATGAATAATATATAGCGTCAATGAGCCACACATCGATGAGCAAGCAATATTTTGCATAGGACACAGAAAAGACATAAAGCTCTCCATCCAAATAATCCAGTCCACGTCTCTGCAGACTACTAAGCCATTAAGCTGATTGGACTGCCCAATCGCCCAGGCCATAGATCCAGTGATATCCGTGGTCCCGTTTGGCTTTCCAGTGGCAGGAAATTGGACATTCTGATCCACTGTCTGTCCAAATCACATTGGACCTGGGAGTCCAAGTGCACAGGGAACACAAGCCTTATCAGAGGACAAACACACCACTCACACGGCTGTCCCTGTACACCAGCGCTACATAAACCTCCATTATAACCAAAACCCAACGCTTTTTCTCTCCTGCTCGCTGCTCTATTCCTGATCATACCCTTCCTCTTGGCTTCTAGTTTTCTCTGGTGAGAGCAATAGATTTCTTTACAGGGCCAAACAATGCAGGATCCTGAAATTGCATTAAAGCATGCTAATGTAATCTCTCATGCCTGTAAGCTATCGGGTTTGCTGCTTGCCAGCACGCTTATTAGAGAAATAATGCGCGGCTGTGTGTGCGTTTTCTCCGAATTCATGGATGATGAGTTTGAAGCATTTGTTTTTGTAGCAAACCGTGGTGTGGAGGAAATCATTACGTGTTGCCTAAACTTGACATATACTGTAGCTACTAATGACCACTGAACTTGTTCTATAAATCTGTAATGGCGTTAATGTTTTCAAGGACCAATAAATGTTTGTCTCTCTTTAAAGTCTGATAGATCTAGGAATGCTTTTGGCCTTTGCACTGTAGATTTCACACCCATTTACACTGTAAAACACATTACAAAAATATACAAGATAAAGGACAACAAAAAAATCGAACAGTAAGCAAATACACAAAGTATTTTGAGTGAAAAAAAAAACACTAGTGCAATCTTACATACAGAGAATACAGGTGTACAATGCGCTGACCACAGCTACAGTGTCCAGTACCAAGCTGGTTGTTGTGGGAGGGGATTTAATCAGAATGAACAGGGTCAAGCTGAAAAGTTTGGACATGATTGCGAAGGGATTCTCACAGTTTAATGAAAATAGTGCTAGGTCGGTGAAGAGAGTACCTAATTTTCTTTAATTTCATAAAATAAACAACATTTTTTTCCAACAATTGTGAGAAGGAGGGTGAGTGCTCTTTCGGTTCAGAAGAATTAACTGCCTAGCCAGGGGAGCTTTTCCAAAAACCATCGTTGCGTCATTACAAACATAGTTGATTTAGGCATTTCCCAGATCCATCGTTTCAACGAACATTCGCAAAATGCATCGCAAACTTGTACGCTTGCAACTACACCTCTAGAGCTGTAGTTAGAAGCATAGTTCCTGGCTGTGTTCTATTCCCAGTTATCCCCCTATGCCCTATTCATTTAGAATGTTTCAAAATTGAAACTTGGAATTAATAGTAAAAAAAATTTTTAAATGTGGTGTAATTTGCTTTCAAAGTATTTTTTACGTTTCAGTTTTAGCGATCTTCATGTTGAAAATTGCGTTGCCTTCGTAGTGCACTTTGAAAACATTTATGTCATTTTGAACGCAGCCGTGGCTCATGACGAAAGCTATAGGTGACCTATTATTTAAAAGCAGAGTTAACGTTATGTCTCCAAAGCTTGTGAAAGCAAAAATATATAGTATACTTGGTTTTAATTTATAGTAGTTTATTTATTAAGAAATGTATTTGTATATGACATGGGCCTGTTGGTTAGATTTCTGAAGTGGTTTAAATGTGTTAAATTGTAAAAGTAGACTTAAAAAAATAAGTGAAAAACAAGCTCCCTAATAATATTATTAATAATAATAATAATAATAATAATAACAATTATTATTATTATTATTATTATTATTATTATTATTATTATTATTATTAAGTAGGATTCATTTCTTAATAAATAGCCTACTGTAAATTAAGCCTACAATCATTAACGATTTATATGATTTATAAAGGAGATTAGAAAATGTGTTAGCTAAGTGATTTTATATGACATATTCTCAACAATATTTGTAAAGGAAACAAATATAGGTCCTATATGTGCCGTTTACATTTCAATTAATATGGAAAACGAGTGCATGTTTTTCTCAAAACTAATATTGGATTTTTTTTTTTAAGTGCGTGTAAAACAGCATAATTTGCACAAATTGCAATCGTACTATGATAGTTCATCCGCGAGTTATGTCGTTTTTTTTGGGAAACGCCCCCCAGAAGGGTTAAGAAGGCTACAAAGTCTGCAAAATGAGAGGGTAAATTGCACTGATTCTTAAAGAAACACTACACTTTTGTTTGTTTTTGTAAAGGGCTCATTTTATGTTACCATCATTTAGCCGATCTTTGGGAGGAGCACTTGCAGGAGCACTTTTAGCTTAGCTTAGCATAAATCATTCAATCAGATTAGACCATTAGCATCTTCTATTTTCCAAATTTTTCCTATTTAAAGCTTGACTCCTCTGCAGTTACATTGTGTAAGATCAACTGAAAATGTAAAATTCTCATTCTGACATAAAAATCAAGGAATTTTGCTGCCTTGTGCTCAACTTTTGCAGCGTGATCAAACTATTTATTTGTAAATAGACACAGATTTGAAACAACACAATTCTTAGGGTTTATTAGGATAACTTGAATGTTTTATGTTCAATCTATTGGGATTTGTAAAAAAATGATTAAGATAACTTAAATTGTATTGGGACAACATGATGAACTATGTGGAACCCATCATTTTTTTTTACAGTGTACCATGGCTGCAGCAGGGGCAGTGATTATTACAAGGTGATAACTAGATAAACTACAGTAGGTAAGTAAAAAGCGCTGCACAACACCATTGCATATTTTTTTGTTTTTGAGATGCTAATGGTCTAATCCAGTTCAATGGTTTATGCTAAGCTAAGCTAACGTCCTCCTTCCAGACCTGGAGATGGGCTGAATGGATTCAAAAATGGTAAAACTCAACTAAACTGTTTAACTCTACACTGTAAAAAAAATCCTGGTTGCCTTAAATTTTTAAGCTAATCAAATTATCCTTATGAGTCCATTGAATTTAAATATTGCTAAACTGACCTAAAACAGCTTGCGTAACTTATAAAATTAAGTTCAAACATGATTCCCTTAGTTTACTAAGTTACAATGACCTAAAAACATATGCTGTCAGGACTAATTGATCATAGATTTTTTTACAATGTAGGTGAGTAGTAAAATCATCTAAAATCAGCCTATTTCCCCAAGAAAGTGTTCCTTTAAAGAAAGAGTTCACGCTGACCAGTAACCTTACATGCTTTCTGTCTGACACACACGCACACACGTACATGCGATAATAATCAGTTATGCTAGCCCTTTTCTTTGCACTTGTACAGTCTGACCTTACACTTCCATTCCCTGGTATAAAGGCAAAGCAAACTTGCCCTAGGCGAGCTATATTTCACAACTCTTCAGGGACTGGCATGATGGATCGGTCCTTCATATAGAAAACCCATAAAGCCTGATGTTTATGTGCAAGCAAATGAGTATTTGTGTTTCATGCATGTGTTTGCAGAGATGAGTGGAGGAGCGTTTGTCATATTTACATGTTTCCACAAATGATTAGTGAGTATGTTTGCTATTCTGGGCAGAGTACCAGGTCTATATCCACATTTTCCTAAGTAAAGTCTCAGATTGTAATGAAATGATGACAATGAAAATTTGAAAAATGTACATAAAGAATTTTTTTGCAAGTAAATATAATGTATATTCATTCATATTAATTTGAGTAAGAACTGAAAGCATTAAGAAAATAAATATATTTACATAATGATTTTTAGGGGTGCACTATATATCGGCGGCCATATCGATATCGGCCGATAATTGTTATTTTTAATGTTATCATTATCAGTCCGATATGAAAATTAGGTCGATATCTTTAACCCGATAGAATACGTTATTGTACAGAACTCTCTGCCTCATGCATTCGTGGGTCGAACTTGTTCAGACTTGTCCAGTGCACTTTAATGAAGCTTTCCTGACATTGTTTATTCCTTCAAAGTTCGTCCTTTCTTTGTGTGGTATTGCTGTAATATTAATTCATCAAGTAACCATGTTCATTATCACTATAGATATGTTTGATAGTGTGTCATTGTGTATTTTGGTTTAAATCACCTCAGGAAAATTATTAAATGTGTTAACATAGCACAATGCACACATGCTAAACAACTCGTTGGGTTGTTTGTAATCTAATATGATTATTTGTTATCAACGTGTTGCTTGTGTTAACTTGTTTAATTAAATCCCCTTTTGTTATGTAACCTATTATTTTTATGTAACAGTCAAGTTGCAGGTTAATTGGATATGCGAAAAAAAATATTTTTGGCATGCTGATTTAAGTGAAATCGTGAATATAGGTCTATATAATCACCTTTTGAGACCGAGTAGGCTATTCAGTTCATAAGATCAGTAAAACTTTTATGAAGTTTTTAAAAATAAAATCAGTTGTTCGCTGTATAAAAATATAACATTTGGAAATCGGCTAATATATCGGTTATTGGCCTCCAAATCTTAAGTTATCGGTTATCGATATCGGCCCAAAAAAACCATATTAGTGCATCCCTAATGATTTTATATATGCATAAACAGTCTTCTGTTGACTGATACTATATATTTAGCATAAATTAAATTTGCCAACTTGCATTGAAAACTCATCAGGCAACCTTTATATTTTATCTTGATATATTCAGGCTATTTCTGATAATGTGCTGAGTGATTATTAGTTTTTTCAAGAAAACAATAGTAAGATAGTTGAGCGTTATATTAATTTTTAAAAACATCTACAGAAAGAAAGATTACACTGTAATCTGTTTAGTTTAAAGTCATTGCTGTTTTAAAACTTTCTTTTAAACTTTTATTTATCTTTAAACATTCTCCAAATGATTTATTAGCATAACACTAACACTTCTTCATCTTTATTTTTTATTTGTTGCTTTGTTTCTATGTGTTATAATAGACCTAATGAAAACACATCAAAACAATACGTTAATTTAACACTATCAATGTTTTTTTTTTAGGTTAGCTCAGGTCCAGTAAATAACATTAGGAAATACAACTTTTGATTTTAATATTGTATTAGTAAATTTTAGTAAGATTTTTCAAATGCTTTTGACAATGTCAAATGCCATTGTTAGTTCACGTTCATGTTAGTTCACTAATGAGGTAAACTAATATTCACAAATTAGATTCTTATGAGAGTAATTTAATGCATTATTTGACACTGGAGGCTGGGGAAAGGGTAATTATGAGGAAATAATTCAGCTTTGCTGTTAGATTATTAAATAACACTTTTTAAATTTAATTAGAACTAGAACAATTAGAACATTAGAAATTAGAACAATTACAATGAAAAAGATGATTCCTTGGATTTACTAAAAGTCTTTTAAGGTGAGCGGTTGTAAACAATTTTTTTGGGCTGAATTTAAACAAACAAATTAAGTTGAACAATACTAAATTTAATTTGTCTGTTTAACTTCAACCCATATAAATCGTTTGCAACAATTATTAGTAATAATGTACACGGCAAGACAAGGCAAGGGAAAAGCGTCGTAATGTTCACAGTAACAGTATAACAAGACTCAGCCACTAGTGTGTGTGTTTAAAGTCCATGCCATCAGTTCTGAGCAGCTTCAGCTGTGTGTGTTAGCAATCAGCAGACAACCGGAACAGGTGTGAGTGAGTGGTTTATGACTGGATCTGTAGTCCATGTAACGGCAATATGTGTTTTTACCAGCTATCTGCCAGGATTAGTTCGCTGGTGATTGTGACAATATACAACACTAACACAGATGATATATCACTTTTAACTATTAAAAATGTTAATAAAAGTCACTTTTTTTTACTTTTCAGGGTTAAAAGTTGTCAGAACAAAGATCAAATGCCAAAATTCTAATCAAAAACATAAATAAACCTAAAAAAATAAAAACATGAATCACAAAAATATGGAAAACTGCTAATTTACAAATATCTTACAGTGTAGCCTTAATTTAATTCATTTAAATAGATTGTTTATACAAGAATTCAAATGGGTTTTAAAATTCTACTGATGTCTTTGTTTTTATGAAACAACAAAAAAGCTGTCATTTCTACAGCAAGATCTTTCACTGCAGAAAAAAGAGAAAACCCTGAATTTACAGAACTATTAAATTTGACCAAACGCATGCAGCATTGATTAGCATAAGAATCTTCCTTCAAAAATATTGAAAAAAATACCTTAAGCGTTTTGAACAGTGAGCGTAAAGGATAAAGCCTGTGTTTTTGTTAGCATTCAGTGAGCAATTTTCACACCTCTGTGAAAAAGCCAGACACATCTTTTTACACTACAAAATGTTTTGCTGCTTCAAGCCTGTTGGAGGCAACATTGAACCTGGATGTAAACCACCTCCGACACAAACTCCCCACTGGAGACCAAAACCTGCTGTGATGCTGCGAAAAGTGCAGGCAGCTGCTCCAAGCTGCTGTGGTCATGTTTGACATTTCACGTCCAATACTCAGACTTTCAGAGCTGCTGTGTCTTGCAGGATTTCAAGAAAGAAACGTCCAAATACAATCCGGTGACGCAATCAGAATGAGAAGTCTTGTTTTTCCAACCATCAAAGTTCAACTATAAGCTCTGAGGCTATAAGGAGCATGAGGTAGTTTTGAGAGTTTAAATACTCTCTCCTGTCAATTCCAACTCTGGAAAGGTAACATGCTTGTTAAATCTCACAGTTTATGTGTCCAAATGCGATCAGATTCTATAAGCGAACAACAAATGGTGCTACAATATGCTCACAGTATACTATTAAAAATTACAATTATAATTTTAATATTTTTCATGTCTAATCTCAGATGGTCAGGCATTTCTTTTATACCTCATTAAAATATTGGTGTTCAGAGAGCATGATTTTGTAAGATTCACTTTAAAGGTGCACTACTGTGGTGCTTCATAATAACTGCACACTATGAATAATTTATTAAGCATTACCAGATTGTTATTTCATAATTCATTAAGCATTTACTCATACATTAATATACATTAGTAAACAGTTTTATAAATACAGCTCTTGAATTATTATGCAGTATAATGTGTTTAATGATTGTATTTTCATACTTTGTTAATGATACATTTTTCATTGTTGAATTACATATTATGTTATTTATTAACTAGATATTTAATAGTAGTTGTTTTTAAGGTCATTCAAGTAAGTAAATGATTAATAAACTATTACAAAATTAACATTTGTACATCTTATTTTTCAGGCATATAGTAATGGTTACTCTGTATGTCAATAGATGCTTTATTAAAACATATTTCTACTGTTTTGTGAGCTCATCCAAAGAGAAGTCTATATATACTGTAAGTCTCTTAGAAATGACAATTAAAGACACGGTTATATTATAAAATGAAAAAGGAAATGAACGACAGAATTATTCAGAACAAACAAATTCATTTCAAAATACAAAAATGAAACTACAACTATATCAAATAAAAAATACTTGAAACTTGAATCTAAAAATGAAATTACTTTACAGTCTAAACAATGCTACAGTTTACAATATTAATATGTATTAATATGATATTATTATATTGTTGATTTAGCAAATTTTATGTTGCATTTTGACACTCCTGTTATTCAGAAATGTTGAATCGGCTCTGCTTATTTGCCACTATGTTAATTTATGTTACGCTAATTTGTGATGCTCTTATTGTGTGTGTGTGTGTGTGTGTGTGTGTGTGTGTGTGTGTGTGTGTGTGTGTGTGTGTGTGTGTGTGTGTGTGTGTGTGTCTATATGTAAATGAGATATTGGGCTTTATTTTAACGATATAGGCACAGAGTCTAAAGCTGCGGTCACACTAGAGTTTGAGCTTGCGAAATTCTGTCGTACGTCGCTGCGAAAAGGGGCGGGATTAAACAAGATGATTAGGCATTTAAAAAGCGAGCGATTGATCCATGTTTAAAATTTCTGTCCAGAGAGGTCATGTTTTGATCCTGGATCGGTCTCACGCAGTCAAGTGATGCGATTTCGCAGGGCAGAGTTCACCAAGCTTGAACTTTGCACCTCAGCAACCTGCGAAACTCGACGCATGACCCGGTGTTTCCGGTCTGACGCATTCGCGTGCGTATGAATGGAAGTCTATGGGGAGGAACGTCCAGTGTGACCGTGGCTTAAATCGCATGCCGCAAAAGCATTAAGGGCATGTCCTAATCCACTTTTGCTATTTTAAGAACGAAAAAATACACTTTGAACCCCCTGCACATGGTCTAACAGGGTTGTGCTTATTCTCGTAATGAGTTATGGGTGTGTTTTGATCATAACCTTCATTAAACCAATCAGAATCTCATCTCACATTCCCAAGTCAGTTGCGTTGCACCATGACGCATTTGCTATTTACATGGCAGATTTTGTACGTGGAAAAACTGAACGCTTCACTAGTGAGAAAACAGAGGATAAAGAATGAGCCTCCTCCATTTGGCTTCTTTACTTTCTCTTTACTTTTACTCTACTTCTTTTCTTTTGTGGATAAGGAAACTGTGTTGTACGCACTCTGCTGAAGACATTCATTAGCTACATATTTGATTTTAAGCGCAAAGATTTGTTTCAAAACTATTTCAAAATTCAGTTCTAATTTCCCACAAACAAATAAATGAACAATAATAACAAAGTGTGGTTAAAAAAACTGAGTTATATCCAAACACGCGTCCTATTCTTATAGTGACGCATACTTCTCCAAAACCTGACAGTTGGACAAATCTAGACTTGTTTTTATTAAAACAAATATAAATATGCATATAATAAATAATACTGCTAATAATAATAACATTATACAAATGCAAATTTTCATGAGTAACTGAAAAAAGCCCTCTGACATAAAGGCATGGAGGTAGTGTTTTTTATATTTGTAACATTTTAATCCTTTAATTTGTTTCATATGTAAAGATACTTGAGTGTTGCTGTACATCCTGTGTGTATCAAGCAATGGTCTATTTCAGTTATTCAAAATAGCAACGCTCCAACAATGCACCTTAACACACCTCCTTTTTAGACCGGAACACCCATGGGTCCACAAAGTGATGCAAATGAATTTGCTATTTAAACAACGTGGTGCAAAATGTGAAAATTAGGGTTGTGCTGGTCCGAAAATAGCAACAAATTGGGCCAAACACATCTTTCGCCTTATTGTACTGGGTGTATGATAGGGCCCATTATGTCTTTGTTCTTTAACTTGTGCATTGTCTGTAAATCATACACACAAATTTCCACACCCATTGGCATTCTTTTCAAATTGAACTATCGCCCAAATTTGCCTTGTTTAATAAATCTGGTCCTTATTAAGTAAAATGAAACCGTGCTCATTAACAACTATTGAGTTTTCTTAATTCAAATGGGTGTTTCCAGAAACAAAATTCCATACGTCACAACTTAACAAGTGGATAGGGGTTTTTCCATCTGAAGGTGGTGGTTAGTAGACTTTAGGTGAACTCTATTAAATAATGTGTAATTGTCTGGCAAGGGTGTCTTTTGTTGTGTCTCCATTGAAAAAGCTCTCCAAGGAATTGCCACAAATTGAAGGAATTGATTTTTCCTCCTATTCCGATTATTTTTCCAAGTGAATTCACCAGCAAACCTCTTCTGCCCCGTCGCTCTAGGGTTTTCAATGCTAGACCCTGTTACCCCATCCATTTATCTATAGGCTGCAAAGGAAGAGACGTAACTCTTTTCATAAATATGCACACACCTGGAAAAAACAACACTGATGTTTCTCCAAAAGTGTGTGTTGCTTTTTGATTTAATGCACTTAAATCCTCAGCTGAAACTAACCTCACTGCTCTAAAAAAACATTTATTCTGTTGGCTGATGCTTTTATATGGAGTAAGCTTGGTACTGTATGTAGTTTTTGTGCAATGAAATAAAAACTTACATGGCCTTGATGTTAGTAGTCAGTTTGAGTTCAGTGAGAGTGTTTTTGTACAGAAGGTAGATGGTTTTGCTATTTAGTTTGTCTTCGTGTCTGTTTTTTTGACACAATGTTTTATTATTATTATTATTATTATTATTATTATTATTATTATTTAAAAGCAGCTGTGCATTCAGACAAATCATCATAAATCAGAATCATATGTATTATTTTATTTGTTTTATTGATTTGCTGTGATGAGCTGTGTGTGTGTGTGTGTGTGTGTATGTATGTATGTATGTATACCCCCTTTTGCTGCCTTAATCTTTCGTGGCATAAATTCAAGATGGTACTGGACAATTTTGGTCCATATTGACATGATAGCATCATGCAGTTGCTGCAGATTTGTTGGCTGCACATCCATGATCCACCACATCCCAAAGGTACTCTATTGGATTGAGTCTGGTGACTGTGGAGGCCATTTGAGTACAGTGAACTCATTGTCATGTTTTAGAAACCAGTCTGCGATGATTCATGCTTTGACATGGCGCGTTATCCTTCTGCAAGTAGCCACCAGAAGATGGTTACACTGTGGCTGTAAAGGGATGGACATGTCAACAACAATATTCAGGTAGGCTGCGGCATTGACACTCTTCTCAATTGGTACTAATGGGCCCAAAGTGTGCCAAGAACGTACCCCCCACACCATTACACCACCACCACCAGTCTGAAATGTTGATACATGGCAGAAAGGATCCATGTTTAAATGTTGTTGACACCAAATTCTGACCCTACCATCCGAACGTTGCAGCAGAAATCGAGACTCATCCGATCAGGCAAAGTTTTTCTAATTTTTTAATGTCTAATTTTGGGTGGCTGTGTGAATTGTAGCCTCAGTTTCCTGTTCTTAGCTGACAGGAGTGGCAGCTGGTGTGGTCTTCTGCTGCTGTAGCCCATCTGCCTCAACTTTAGACATGTTGTGTTTTAGAGATGCTCTTCTGCATTGGTTGTAACGAGTGGTTATTTGAGTTACAGTTGCCTTTATATCAGCTTTAACCAGTCTGTCCATTCTCCTTTGACCTCTAGCATCAACAAGGCATTTGTGCTCACAGAACTGCCGCTCAGTGGCAATTTTCTCTTTTTCGGACCATTCTCTGTAAACATCTCTAGGATGGTTGTGTGTGAAAATCCCAGTAGATTAGAAGTTTCTGAAATACTCAGACCAGCCTGTCTGCCACCAACAACCATGCCACGTTCAAAGTAACTTAAATCACCTTTCTTCCCCATTCTGATGCTCGGTTTAAAATGCAGCACATTGTCTTGACCATGTCTACATGCCTAAAAGTATTGTGATTGGCTGATTAGAAATTTGTGTTTACAAGCAGTTGGACAGGTGTACCTAATAAAGTGTCCGGTTAGTGTATATGTGTGTTTTTATTGTATGCATTTCCCATAAAATAAATATAATTTTAGCGTATTGATCTTAGTTTTATTTGTACTAAATTCATCATTTCAGCTACACTTACGTTATTTTATTATTAAATTTTTATCTTTTTTTCTTTAAAATCTTATATTCATCAATGAATCCTGTTGTAGTTGCACACCTGTTTTCAACATTGAAAATAATAGTAAATGTTTCTTGAGCGTTGGTTATTTGTTCAGTGTATTTGTTTTTTTAACATTAATTTACTTTTATATTTTAACATATCTATTATTTTCTGAGTGATTTTAAAGTGTGAAATGAATACAGCAGATTATTTGGTTTCTTTGCCTTGGATTTGAATAGATAAAACATCAGTCAGCATTCATCTCAGAGTCAGAGAAGAAAAAATACCATATTAGAGATCCATTTTGCTTTTATGTGTATAAAATCGCTTATTCAAAATGCCATGACTCCCACAGAACCAAACAGCATGTCTGCAGCCAGCAAGCAGCTCCACTTTCTGTGTGAAGAATGACTTTCTCCTCTGTTATTTTGAGGAGGCATGTGTGTATGTGCAAGGCAAATAATGATACCTTTTCCCTGGACTCGTCTTTCTGTCATTCACAGCTGACAGACTGTTGTGTAGTTGAACTCAGGTGCCAATTAGAGAAGACTCTAAGCTGATACCAGACAAATGAACAACAGAGGGAGCAAAGTGTGAATGTGTGTGTGCTTTTGGTGCATGTTTTTGTGTGTTTGACAAGGTTGGGTATGTGTACGTGGGTGGGTATGTTCACTTTATCTCAAGACCAAAAAGTGCTGTGATACATGAAAATCCAGAATAATTCCTCATCTCTGCAGCATCCCAAAGGGAAGAGTAAAGGGATAAACCCGACCCTGAGGAAATACAGCTGCTCTGATGACAAATCACCGGTGTAATGGGAACAAAATGGGGTGTCCTGGGTAGAATCACAAAGAGAGGACAAAAATCTCCCAGGAGTTGAAGCAATTAACAGGTTTAAGCTAATGTCTTGTATTTATTTGTCTACATTTTCGATAACACTTAGATTCGGTTTAAAAATCTTTGTAAATACGACTTAACTGGGCTATACGTCAGTTTTAGAAATTGTGACAAGTGACCGATAATTGAATTGCAGACAAAATGTAAATAAATATTTGCAGACATGTTTTGGGTGATAACGAGTGGTGTAAATTAAACATTTTTAAATCACATCATAGAGAACAACCTCTAGACACAGAGGCTTTAATAACAACAGTGTGGAAGCATTAAAAGTGTCCAAGAAGACAAAATCATCACTCAGTGAACAAGAGACTGTTTAGATGATGATGATGTCTACTGTATGAGTACTGAAACCACCAAATGGCCTTATGGTCACAAAAACACACACACACATTTGTTTTTGTGAAAAGTGGGTACATTACATAGGCTTCCATTCATTTTATACAGATCAAACCGTATATTATATTGCCCTCTCCCCACCCTACCCCTAAACCCAACCATCACATGAGACAGTGTACAGCTTTACTCCCTGAAAAAACTCATCCTGTGTGATTTATAAGCTTTTTGAGAAGTGATGACGTCACCAATGTCCTCATATTTCACCTGCTTTTTGTAATACCTGTGTCATACCTATGTCATTATACAGATTTGTGTCCTGATATGTCACAAAAACACGTATACACACACACACACGCATAAATTGCATGTAAATGCATCAACATTTTACGTCGTAATACTCACTACTCTTGAATACTTTTAAAAGGGCTACTTTTTACTCGCACTACATTTTTGGGTAAGTAATGGTACTTTTACATGAGTGATTTTTCAGTAATCTTTCCCCCACTGGTGATAACAAACATCCAGATGTTATTCACAGTGCAGATGAATGTATAATCATGCTTTCATTTCAGTAACAACATATAAATATTAATAAAGCAATGTCTCCAATTCTCCACTTAAAGCTTTCAAGCTACAACCACCAACCTTATGTCAGACCTTCAGACTGATTTATGCTATATGTTTTATAACTGATCCAACATGGGGTTTTTCTATAGCGCACTTGAAAATTATGGAGCCAGATCAGTCTCAAAAATATAATATTTACAAAATAAAATTCATATATGCACAGCACTATTCACATTTACAAAATCTAATTTGTAAATTCTAAACAATTCATAAATTCAGCACTCAACTTGTGAATTAAAAAGTAAAAATCATGAATATTTCCGCCAAATGAATTGGATTTGTGTATTTATGAATCATGTTTTGAAGTTAACGAATTGATTTTGTGTATTTATGAATCCCGTTTTGAATTTACAAATTGGATTTGTGTATTTATGAATCACGTTTTTGAATCTATGAATTGGATTTGTGTATTTTTGAATCGCGTTTTAAATTTACAAATTCGATTTGTGTATTTATGAATCACAATTTGAATTTACAAATTGGTAGAAAATATATCCAAAATGCCATTTTAAATTGTAAAGAAATCTGTTCTTTTTAAACTTATGAAGACAGCAGAAGTCAATGATTCATTTAAAATATTTACCCTGACATGTTTACTACAAAATATGTAAAATGTTTCTCAAAATAAAATATAGAGCATATATTTTTATATAAAAGCATTTATGGTAAACCATATACAGTATATAGTAGTTAATGAAAGTACTGAACTCTCAAAAAGATTTTGAAGAAAAAAATATCTGACAAATATTTTACACTTACGGGTTCAATCTAAGATTTGTTAATGCACTAGTATCATAACATGAACTAACAACGAACAACACTTTAACATAATTTATGGTGGTAGTATAATTCTAATACTTATAATTAGCTAACTTTAGTATTAGTATACAGAATGCATTTGAAAACCAACTCCTTAACAGTGAACAATAGTATATAAATTAAAAAACTGCATAGGTCAATATTAGGCATGGGACAATAACCGTTTCAAGGTATACTGCGATTTGGAAAAGTCAAGGTTTTAAAACTTTACAAAAAAATTACTGTTACACCATTTTTATGGTATATGTAAGATTTATTTTTTTTTACATTTCTTTTTAGTTTTTTAGGACAACGATATCTACAGCAAAAAAAGAGATCCAAAGATGCCATTTTAAATTGTAAAGAAATCAGTGTCTTTATAACTAATGAAGACAGCAGAAGTCAACGATTCATTTCAATTATTTAGCCTGGCATGTTTACTGTTCCAAAATATTATAAATGTTTCTCAAAATAAAGTATATTGTGTTCAAAGGTATGTTGTGTTTTTGTTTTTTACCCAGACATTTAAAAATAACATATTTTAGAAACCGTGATATTTTTATCCAAAATTATCATACCATCAGAATCATATACCGGCCCTTGGCTAGTCAATATGATATACCATATGAATCAATATTTTTTACTGGCTACAGAACAAACCATTGTTGTCCAATGGCTAATTAACCTAACTTAATTAACCTTTGAGCTGAATACTAGGATCTTGTAAAATAGCTAATAAAACAATACTGTGATCATAGCATAGACAAAAGAAACTATTAGAAATGAGTTATTAAAACCTAATATATTTAAAGATGTGTTGAAAAAAAATCTCTCCATTTAACATTCTTTGTTTCATTATTTTTCAAATATCAGAGGGGTAATCATTTTGTCTTTAACTGTATATATTGTATACACGCATTATCTATGATGCTTTAGTTTTTTCTACCAAAATGCATTTTTGATGAAGTGACAGAAAGCCGCAGTATCCCTGAGCCAGCAGTGCCATAATGAAAAGTAATTAGAATCATTTGGACTCTGGGTTTAGTGAGAATCCTGATTAATGACATGCAGCAACCAGAGCTGAGAAACTGCTCTCCCAGGCACTGAAGATCACTGCTGGAAAACAAGCCAATGGCCAAACCAGCAGATCCACAACTCTGGCTTTCACCTGCCGCTGCCCCACTTTGAAAATGAAGGACAACATGAGAGAGACGGTGAAGAAAGGGAATATGATTTCCAAAGGAAGGAAGAGCTTTTGCTGATTGTGATACTGGTGAGCTTGAGACCGTGTTTCTGCCTCACTGCTATTAATCTAATAAGAGTGAAATCTTCAAAAATGCTTGAAAATCCAATTCAAGTTGGAAAAGAAGTAAAGTGAAGGACACTCCTGCATGTGTTGCAGTAATATTGAGCTGTGTCTCAGAAATCAGTAGTGCTGTGATCATATTTCTGTCTACACCAATATTTTCTTAATCCTCAGTACTGTCTTGTTGAATGTTTATTTTATTCGGTTGTATTTTTGGATATATTATCTTTATCAAATATATGTTTTTGTATATATATATGTATATATTTGCTGCTTTTATTGATGCTTTGGCAATATGTTTAACATAAGTAATGAAGTACAGAAAGCCGCTGAGAAAATGGTACACTGTAAAAAATATCTGTAAATTAGCAGTTTTTGTATTATGTGATTCATGTTTTTTGTTCACTTATCCCTTTAACTGCCTGCTTTACCAAATGGTCGACCATATTTTCATTGTTTAAAATAATGACCGTTAAATAATGGTTTACACTATACTGCGTTGTTGGTTTACAACAAAAATCAAATAAATAAATGGTTTTATTGTAAAACAACAACAACAAGAAAACATGTTAAATGAGCATCTGCAATATTTTATGCCATACTTCACAAAATAAAGATGATTTAGGATTCAAAACTGTTTTATTTTGATTAGGTTTTTAAATAAATTGGTCTTACATTTCATATTTTCTGATTTTCATATAATGTAATGTGTATTTATATAGCGCATATTGGCATACACCCAAAGAGCTTCACAATCATGAGGGTGGTCTCTGCACACCACCACCGATGATGCGACAGCAGCCACAGGACAACAGCCTAGTGTACTCAACACACACCAGCTATTGATGGAATGGAGAGACAGTGATAGAGCTAATACGGTGTATGGGGATGGTTGTGAGGCCATGATGGTTAAGGGCCGATAGATGGAATTTGGCCAGGACACCTGGGTTACACCCTTACTCTTTACGAAAAGTGCTAAGGGATTTTTAATGACCACAGAGAGTCAGGACCTCGGTTTAACGTCTCATCCGGAAGACTGCATTTACTGATAGTGTCCCCTTCACTTTACTGCACAGTAAAAAAATCAGTGTACATTTAACTCAATTTGAGTTTAACTTAACACTCCTTGGGTGTACATATGACTCCCTCCATTTTGGAGTTAAAATAACTCTTTCTGAAGTGTGAAATTTGTACATTACTCACAGAGTTCATTTTAACACTGTAAGAGTTTATTCTAACATCGAATTGGAGTGTGTGTTACCCTTCAGTGTTAATATATATATATTATCAATTTATATTATCAATTGGTGTGTGTGACAGATAACAGTGATCAAATATGTTGAAAATAGTTTTAATTTATTAAATGTTGATTAATCTTTTCAGAAATAATTTCAATACATTCAACTCTTTGCATTTTAAAATGCAACAAGACATGTTTCAAGTTTAAGTAAAACATACTGGTCTGATCACTGTTTGTTCGAAAGAACCGGTTTGAGTAAAAAAACTGGACTTCCCATCACTAGTGGGAAATACACTGCATACTGGGTTAAAAGTCTAACACTGAAAAAAAAAACTCTTAACTATACGCTCTTTTACACTCGTGGATTAAAATGTACTCCGGTTTTAACACTGAACAACACCAAAAAAAATCACACTGTATATTTAACACTGGAATTTTTGCTGTGTGGGGCATTAGGACTCACACAGACCACAGGTTGAGCGC
The DNA here is from genome assembly GCA_903798195.1 of Danio kyathit. Classification (NCBI taxonomy): domain Eukaryota; kingdom Metazoa; phylum Chordata; class Actinopteri; order Cypriniformes; family Danionidae; genus Danio; species Danio kyathit. The sequence goes on along the minus strand of LR812520.1, from coordinate 48,043,524 downwards.
TCCCTGCTGACCTAACTAAAACCACATCCAACAGCAACCTTTTTTCATATGAGGTCTCCCATCCATGTACTGACCAGGCTCAGCCCTGCTTAGCTTCAGTAAGTAACTGGTCTTGGGCTGCAGGGTGATATGGCTGTGGCTAGTGTATGTATTAATTCTGGTACATTTACCATAAACTGACAAATCAATCATTTGGTAGAGGTTGATATTTTAGAAATTATGGGATGTGTTGGAAAAAAATGCATTGAGTGTGTTAACAAGCGACATTAGGAGTTGAGAAATGCAATCCAATTTAGTTTTTCTTGGTGGGGCAGTTAAAGGGTTATTTATGCTTTTTAGTTCCATTATAGGATCTGGCCATTTCTTCAAAAGCTTTTGATGTTGAAAGGTTTGTGAAGTGAATTTTGTACACATTTTCAATAGTTTGAAGTGATATATTGTCCGTGATTGTACTGTAAATTACACTACAGAATCCTGGCAATTAACTGTCAGTACCTTTCAGTACTGTACACACTTAATTCTGTCTATACTGTATGTATATTTTTAAAACTATATTTTGTCTCAAACTACTGAAATGCCAATAAAAGTCACTTTGTTAATCTGCAGTGTTAAATGTTTAACATCAAAATTCAACAGAGCAGACATAAAACTCCCATTATGCAATTCACAACCATAAATGTGTCATGTGAACTACAAAATACGAAACCTGTTAATTAACGTATATTTAGAATGAGGAAACGTATATTAACGTATATTTTTTACAGTGTAGATGTGTTTCCAGCCATGAGGAAACAACTATTTTGCAAATTTTCGTAAAAGTCAAGATTGCATTCATATGAAAACATTAATTAATTAATTCATTCATTCATTCATTCATTCATTCATTCATTCTCTTTTTGGCTTATACTCCATTTATTAATCAGGAGTGGCCACAGCGGAATCAACTGCCAACTTATCCAGCAAATGTTTTACGCAGTGGATACCCTTCCAGCTGCAACCCAACACTGGGAAACGTATGAAAACATACTATTTTTAAAAGGAGACATGCCCCCCAACTCCCCCTAAACCTTGCTTACCTGATTTTACCAAGTAGGACATGTTCCTGGATTAAAATCGATGTTGATCCTGGAACAACATTCCAATCAGCCAATCAGAATTAGGGATACGTTTACAGTTTATGTTAAGTTTAGGCTTACGGTTAGGCTTATTATGCACTTCTACATGATTGTTATCTAACTCCCCTACACTTGTGATTGGGTTTAGGGATAGGGAATAGGTTAATTTTCCAAAAAAATGATATGTTCCAGGATCAACATAGATGTGAATCCAGGATCGCATCGTACTTTGCAAAATCATGATGTGCTCCTAAACCTATCCTCAAATGGGGAATTAGCAAATTGTACTAAAATGTATGAATGAGAGGGCATCATGGTGGCGCAGTGAGTAGCACAATCCTCTCAAAGCAAGAAGGTCGCTAATTCAAGCCTCGGCTGGGCTGGCATTTCTGTGTGGAGTTTGCATGTTCTCCCCGCGTTCAAGTGGGTTTCCTCCGGGTGCTCCAGTTTCCCCCACAATTCCAAAGACATGTGGTACAGGAGCATTGGGTAGGCTAAATTATCCATAATGTATATGTGTGTATGGGTGTTTCCCAGTGATGGGTTGCAGCTGGAAGGGCATCCGCTGCGTAAAACATATGTTGGATAAGTTGGTGGTTCATTCCGCTGTAGCGACCCCAGATTTATAAAGGGACTAAGTCGAAAAGAAAATGAATGAATGTATAAATGAGAACATACTAATTCATATGAATTAGCCACTAAATCAAAGTCAAAATCAAAAATCAAAAAATGAATTGCCATAATATTGCGTTGGCGTTTATGTATCAGAAAACTAACCAGGTTTGGGAATACTAATATATCTATAAAGGTGAAATGTGCTGCTTTTATTTATTTTGATGCAAAATTACACACTTCACCTTTAAGCTGGCCTTTTCAGCAGCACAGTAAACTGTTCACCTTCAAATGATGTTTGCTATGTCTGTTTGCTTGCCGTGCTCAAACATGCTCAATACATATACAATCTTTGTTAGTCTCTCTTTCTCTGTATGCCTGTGTGTGACTGATATGCAGAGAGAGATGGAGGCTTAATACTGCTGTCCTCCAACTGGCAACTAGATGAGTGTTTCTGAAATAGTGCGCTCTGTGTGTGTTCGCTGGTCTTATCTGATTCTACGGGGAGACTTTAATATTTACTGGAAAAACAAAACACAATGTGACACTGGATATGAAATTAATCTCTCTGGAGGAGATGAGGGGAACACAGCTTCTACTTCAGTAAATTACATGGTGAGATTTGCCAAAAAAAACCTTGAGCAAATTCGGTGAACTTCTCTGACAGGTGCTCTGTGACGTAATCTGTTATTGGAGCATGTTGAATCCCTCAACCTGACACACTCTTTCCAGAAAATCAGGCCGGCTAAATATTTAAATATGGGGTCCGGTAATTGAAGGTTGAGGTGTCGTTTTTTATTTTTAGAGGTGAATGAGACAATAGACTGCAACACCTCATGGTGTTTTTCTGTCTGCCTTACAGATAGCAGAGCAGAAAGACACAGATACATTGGTCAGACTGTCAGTCACCTTGTCTCTCAGTTACTCTGCCTGTAGCTTTGTTACTCTGTTTGTCTATACAGGTATGTTAGTTTGCCTGTTGCTGTCACTCTATTAAGGTTAGTGTAAACATTGCGATGGATGATGACATCAGGGCTTTGGGCAGTGAGGTGAAGGTAAATATGTATGCATGTTAACATTTACGATTGTGTCATTATCAAATTAGTTTAACAGTATCTAATATATACAGTTGAAGCCAGAATTATTAGCCCCCATTTGAATTTTTTTTTTCCTTTTTTAAATATTTCCCAAATGATAACAGAGCAAGGAAATTTTCACAGTATGTCTAATAATGTTGTTTCTTCAGCTAGAATAAAACCAGTTTAAATTTTTTGAAACCCATTTTAAGATCAAAATTATTAGCCCCTTAGCTATATTTTCTTTCAATAGTCTACAGCACAAACCATCATTATACAATAACTTGCCTAATTACCCTAAACTGCCTAGTTAACCTAATTAACCTAGTTAAGCATTTAAATGTCACTTTAAACTGTATAGAAGTGTCTTGAAAAACATCTAGTAAATATTATTGTCATCATGGCAAAGATAAAATAAATCAGCTATTAAAATGGAGTTAACCTATTGAGTTATTAAAACTATTATGTTTAATGTGTTGAAAAAATCTTCTCTTCGTTAAACAGAAATTGTGGGAAAAAATAAACGTGGGCTAATGATTCAGGGCGGCTAATAATTCTGACCTCAACTGTATATATGTAATATTTTTTTTTGCCAGTTCCCACCAGCATTAGGCCTATTTTTCCCACTTGTGGATACATTTTTGGATTGGCTACAGAACAAACCATTGTTGTCCAATGACTTGGCTAATTAAAATAACTTTCCTAGTTAACCTACACTGTAAAAATTGCTGTACAATTTACAGTATTATTGGCAATTTTAGTTGCCAGTAATACTGTACATTTAAAGTGGGATTTTAAATTTGAACCGTAATACTGTAAAATTGCCAGTAATGCTGTAAAATGTACAAGCGTACCTTACGTTAATAATTACGATTGTACTGTAAAACTATAGCACAATTGTATTTGTTAATTTAGTGCACTTGCAAATTTTACAGTATTGTTGAAAACCAAAATTGCCAGTAATACTGTAAATTTTACAGTAATTTTTTACAGTATAGTTAAGCCTTTAAAGTGCACTTTAATGATAACTATCTTGTAAAATAACGAATAAAATAGTATGTACTGTCATCGTGGCAAAGACAAAAGTGTAAATGCAAGAGTGTTTTTCAATGCAAATACAACAAGCGCATAATTTGTGTTACATTTAAGTGCACACACATGTGATCTTGTGTATGCAACTATAGTGAAATATATCTTGAAACTGTCACATATACTTGTTGCTTCTGTGCGGCAGATAAATATCAATTTGTTTTCTTTTATTTATTTGTTATTATAATTTTTTTTTTTAAATAGAGCTATACATTTTATTATGGATAGTGTTATTCACCTGCAACACACACTTGAATGTCTTACTATGTGAACCTTTATTCACCTCTAATTATATTCTCCAATGCATTATTTGGTTGTGTCGAGTCCCGTTAGACTGGCAGGAGTGCAGGTTTCTTCTTCAACAGCCTGTCCTGCTCTGTTAATGAATGAGTTCAGCTGGCGGAGAGGAGGCTGTCTTCTGTAAGAGCAATACAATTGAATGAGTATTCTAACACCCCTGGATTTGGTTGAACGTGTACAAGATCTAATTGTTTCACCCTACCTTTTGCATTGTTCACTTGTCCATTTGTCCTTCGCTCTGTCTGTATGTCTGGAGGGTAATGTGACCAGCAAATGCTGTACGTATGCTATGGTTGCAAATGAAACTATTCAGCATTGGCTGCGGTGTATTTAAAGTCAGAATGGAATAAGAATTTACTCTTCTTCTTTATATACAATTAAGCACGAACATGTTCATACCTCTGTTGTATGAATAGTTTCGGGTATGACTATACTGTAAATATGACTCTATGTGTATAGTAGTGCTTATTATTAATAATGAATTTGGGCACTTCCCTGTCCCCTCGAAAATGCCTTTTCGCTGCATGTCTCATTTTTGCCCTGCCTTTGCCCATTCGTCAGTCTTCCTTCAGTTTGTCAGCAACACTGATCTTTCAACAATTCAATCTGTTCCCAAAGGATGAAATCATGCACCGCCCTAGATTTATTTATTTATTTTTCTAATTTCAGGACTGTTTCAATCGGATGTACGTTACAATATGGGGGAAAAGTGAAACCCAAACTTTCATTTAATGCAGACTTTGAATTTCGATCCACATTACGATCACTGCTGTGCAGTGGTGTAAAGTAATTAATTACAAATACTCAAATTACTGTAATTAAGTAGTTTTTCTCAGGAATTGTAATTTACTGAGTAGTTTTAAAAATGTGTACTTTTACTTTTCCTTGAGTACATTTTTAGTGCAGTATCTGTACTTTTACTCCACTACTTTCTTTCAACCTGCAGTCACTACTTTATTTTTCTTGTCCATGGGGATTAGAAAAATCAGTCCTGAAATTCCTGTCCAATCAAATCGCACATACCGTAGAAGGTACATCGCATCATAATGAACTACCTTAAGACGTGTGCACTTTATAATTGCAGCACTGTTTGGAAGTGTCCATGAAAATGTTCAAAATCTTTAAGCGCATTGACCCAGAGACTGTTTAGATGCATGTCACTGATGAGAAGATGACTGATGTTTACTGTATGATGACCAAAATGGCCTTAAACACCCAGCAGGCACAGGACGTCAGCATGACGTCTGATTGACATTGAACCCTAACGTCATGGGGTCATCGGGACTTCGAATATCGGGTTGACATCAGAACTCGACGTCAGGCCAATGTCAATGTCCAAGCTAAAACCAACCGAATATCAACGTCTAATGATGTTACAGCTTGACATTGTGTGAACGTTACCTCTATGACATCTATCAGACGTTGGATTTTGGTTGCCATACCTGATGAATAAATGTCAGTATTTGACGTCATATATGACGTTGGTTTAAGATGTTGGCTCGACGCTGGATTTTGGTCACTTTCTAACAACCTAAAATCAACCAAATATCAACGTCATTTGACGTCATTATTGGACATCAAAATAACGTTGTCCTTAGCTGCTGGCTTGACAATTAATTTTGATCACCTGACTTTACAACCTAAATCTAGCTTCAATAAAGCTTCCTAAATCAGTTTTTGACAGCATAACACTACTCATTACTCTTGAGTACTTTTGAGTACTTTTTACTCATACTTTGAGTAATATTTTCAGCAGATACTTTTACTCTACTTGCACTACATTTTTAGGCAAGTAATGGTACTTTTACTTGAGTATGATTTTTCAGTACTCTTTCCACCACTGCTGCTGTGTGATTCACAAACAGGCTTTATTAAAGATACTACTGTAAATATCATGCTTTGCATTTGCACACACATATTTCTGCTCTTAATTACTTGTCAGCATCTGCTTCTCTGTCCTAGTCTGTGTGTGTGTAAAAGTGCCTCTGCTTAGAGGCAATCTATGTATCTTTTTATCCCTCTGTCTGCCTGTCTGTCTGTCTGTCTGTCTGTCTGTCTGTCTGTCTGTCTGTCTGTCTGCTGCACTTTGACTTTATCTCTGTTGATTTGTTGTGGACAAACAGAGCAACTGACTAGTGACTAAACAAAAGAGTGGCAGACAGTGTCTGTTACACTCTCTGTCTCATTGTGTGTTTTAATAGCCTGCAAACTGGTCAAAATTAGACATACTGTTTAAATTTAATTGCATATTTAATTAAACCAGTGGGGCTGCATTCAGACTCAAATTGCAAGTCTGTGTTTTGTTTGCCGTCTCATTCCAAAGCCAATTTAAACTCAGGACTGGGATTTACATTTTCTTTTCTTGGTTGCTTTGGTATATTTCTCATATCAGAAATGAAATTCTTAATTTTCAACCTTCACATCTCTACTCACTTGTGCACATTTCTTGTTGTGAGTGTTTTGGTTAGTTTGTGCAGTTGCTTATGTACAAATGTCTGCTGTTTCCTACTTTGTCAACTGTTTTGTCATGTTGATCAAAATATATTATATGGTTCTCTGTTGGCCAAGTTCATTGCAGAAGTCATTGAATGCCAAATTATGGAAATAATTGTCATAATATGTATATATAAGGAGTATGTTCTCAGTCAAGCAAAGGTTTGACAGAACAATAATATGCAATACAGAACAAAAACAGAACAAGTATGCAATACAACAATGTGCACTTTACTTTTCCATTTGCGTTTTGCATTATACTATTAATATAAGTCATATACAGTATTTTCATACTGTAGCATGTACACACACGCACAATGGGCTATATGCACAGCTAGTGTTTTTCAGCCAATGATGAACTTCCGGCGAGAGCTTTGTGACTATTTTCAATTTCATAAGGTTGCTTTTACAGAATCGATGTTGTAATGTAATTGAAATATAATCAGTTAAATAGACTTAAGCGTTCATTTAGCTGTTAAAGCATAAAAAGAGAGGAAAGACTGTTTAAATGCTGGCGCTGTCATTAGCCGCAGGCCATTGCAGAAGTTCCAATGAAAACACGAGTAAAATTAATTTCCATATTTTCAAAACATGGCGTGGAAAAATACTGTATAATTTAATGTAGTCCTTCTTGTTTGATCTGATACCCACTTTATATCGTATCTCAGCCAGGCAGTGAAGATCACTTTTTTTTTTTTTTTAAAGAAATCAGATCATAAACCCGGCAATTTTGTATGGGATCACAATTAACAGGAAGCCCTGGGCTGACTGACTGACTGACTGACATTAAACGTCTGTGTGCATATACCCCATTACTAGGCCCACACGGAATCTGCGTGCGCAGAATTCTGCAGATTTTCCGCAGATTTACGCAGATTTTTAGCCCATCATTAGTTCTGTTTATTTACTTAAAGTTAACTATTTACAGTTAATCTAATTGGATTTGCATTTTAAACATTAAATACAAGTTAAAAAGGTATTATTTTTTATTTAACATATTAAGGTTTTAGTTATGATACTCCCAAAATAATTCCGCAGAAATCCACAGATTTTCACCAAAATTCTCCGCAGAAATAGCAAAAAACGTCCGCAGATTCCGTCTGGCCCTACCCATTACATAGCCAATTACAGACATTGGCCATTGTGCTACAGTTTGCTTAAAGAAATTAACTTGGAAATTTACTTTATAATACTACAATTCCCAACGAAAAACTAATATCTAGCAGGTTTTCAGTTATGGAGCGAGCAAAACTTGTCATATTGTGTAATATTTCATGCATGCAAGAATAGTTGGTCTCACTCTCTCACACGCTTTGTCCTAAAGCGACTACTGTATGCTTAGTGCTTAGCCGGCGGGTGCAGGAGTTACACTTATTACTAAGCCATACTTGCATACTATTTCAGACTAGAATATTTCAGAATATTCAAAGTAGCATGGTAAACAATATAGGGAGCGCGTCACAGGTGGTCATTGTTCAAAAATGAACCGATGTAAATATAAAACCAATTTCAGCTCGGTAAAGCAGGCTAGGCGGAATAACGCTGTTTACTGATGTTTTGGTGTTAAACTAAATAAAAATGTACATTATTGATGCTGTAAAACAGGGGTGCTCAAACCCATTCCTGGAGATCGACCTTCCTGCAGTTTTCAGTTGCAGTCCATATCAAACACACCTGCCTGTAATTATCAAGTGCTCCTCAGGTTCTAATTAATTGGTTCAGGTGTGTTTGATCAGGGTTGGAGCTGAAATCTGCAGGAAGGTCGATCGTCAGGTACAGGGTTGGTCACCCATGCTGCAAAAGGTCCCTTATGAAATTAAAAACATTCGACATTAATCATTCGCCGGAAGATTTCAGTGACTGAACAACACTCAACACTGAACAACAAGAGTTTTAAAACATTACCTGTTTAAAAGAAATACTTCAGCCATGGTGTCATCATTCCTCCAGCATGCAAAAGTAACTCTAACATTGATTCAGGATTTTAAAAAGTTTTGATTCAGCATTTGTTTTTACTGCGGTCACTCTCTCGTGTGCACAAGAACACGCGATGGTGGATCTGTCTGCGTGAACGGCTGCCCAGATGTACAAATCTACATTTGTTGACAGACAGTTTGTGTTACTTATCAGAATTATGGGAATTTAAATTGGATGAACTTTTTTAATCTTATGCCTTACCCAGAATATAAAAATACATATAAATAAATGTAAATCATTTACTTTAATCAGTATTGGAATGTGAAGAGACTTTCAACCAGCACAACAAAAAATGTTTCTGAAGAAAATCACCTACTGCACCTTTAACATCTCACAAAAATGAGATTTCGCAACAAATCCAGTTAAAAACTATTACTTTTTATGCAGTGTAAATGATATGCCATTGTGTGCTGATGTCCATTTCTGTCTATCAGACCATTGGTGTGAAATGTTTTAGTTTGTGCTGTCCCAGCAGGTGTTGTGGGTTGTTGGTCTGTATAGCTGTGTATGTACGTGTGTGTGTGTGTATTAGAGTTTAATACTGAGACACTGCTCCACAACTTTTTGTGAGAATGGCTCTGCTTTTAGAGCCCATCAGAGTGACTGGTGACCCATAAGACAGGTGCACAGAGAGAGAGAGAGAGAACATGAAGAGTAAAGGCTCAAAATACGCAAAATGCATGCCACCTTACAAGAAAAGGGGCCAGTGCAGAGCAGTGAAAGAGACAAATGTACCCACTGGAGTTGATGGTTTTTGTGATATAGTGACTGCACTTTCTCCCAAGCTGTGGCTGATCAACCCTTAGTCTGACTGACGCGCAAGGCATGAAATGCTGATGCATAATGGAGGTTGTGAGGCCAGATCCCGCTGCGCTGTCGGCTGATACTGTCATATGTGCCAGATGTATCAAATTAAAGATTTGCTGCCACCAGCGGGCTTGCGATTTGACCGCAAATGTTTAAGTTCCTATTGATTAGAACTTGCATTTAAACGGGTTGCGACCAAAACACATTCTTCAGGTTTTTACATTGACAAAAAACGTCTTGGGTGGTTATTGCTGCCTGTTTCAAAGCGGCCGAGAGCAAATTTGCTCTGAAATCACACGACCTTGAGGCTTGAGAGCATGATTGAATGAAACACGGATGCCATTTATGGCCCTGTTGTTCTGAGCATGTCTGAATCTTGCTGCTGTTGATGAGTTAAGCTGGAAGTTATTGCTGTACAGTGATCGTTTCTGAGTTCAGGGCAAGCAGTCAGTGGTGCTTGAGGAAAAAGTGCCATTGAAGGCCAGAGCACATGCTGCACATTAGTGCAATCTAAAGAAACAAGATTCAAGCACTGACCTTTACAGCGCTGATGGATTTCCAAACCACAGTATATTCGGTTTTATTACGACTTTTCTGATTCTGTTTTCTTCACTAATGGGATGTGTGCTATGAATTGAAGTATATAAGGAATATTATTTGTAAGTGTCATGAATACTAATGAAATCTGATCTAATGTTTCTGTGGATCATGTCTATTGCTGCTGTTCAAACAGCGTATTGTACTCTGAAATACACTACCTTACAAAAATCTTGTCACCTATCCAAGTTTTAAGAACAACAAATAATACCTGGACTTGTAGTTGATCATTTGGTATCAGAGGTGGCTTATATAAAAGAAAAATGCCTCTAAATTATGCTTATTTTACCAAAATAAAATATGATCATGTCTTGATTGTTAATTATTTAAAGGTCTGACTTTGCTTAGACAAAAGTCCTGTTAACAGAAATAATGTAGAGTATAGAATATAAAGTCATGGTGCAGTGGAAAAAGTGTCTGACTCCCATGAACTTTGAAGACTGCATCTATACATCTCTGCAATGACTTATTAATAGTCATTAAAAGTCATTAAAAGTAATCTGGAATGGCAAAAAGTGTTCTTGCAGGACTCTGAGTTCATGGGCAGCACAAATGTCTTGATACCTCAAGCTGTTGATGTTGCCATCCACTCTGCAGATCTCTTGCACACCCCCATGCTGAATGTACTCCCAAACCATGATTTTTTTCTTCACCAAACTTGACTGATTTCTGTGAAAATCTTGGGTCCATGTGGGTTCCAATAGGCCTTCTGCAGTATTTGTAATGATTGGGATGTAGTTTAAGAGATGATTTATCAGAAAAATCTGCCACTTTTCCAAATGATCAACTAGAAGTCAAGCTATTATTAGTTGCTCTTACAACTGGGATGACATTATTTTGTTAGGTAGTGTACACACATGCAAAATAATTATACTTATTTTCACAAACTCACAAACTTAGTAGATTCCTTGTCAAATGATAATCATTTCAGCTGAAATGAGGAAAAAAATATGTTAGAGTAATTTAGTTAGTGTTGTGGAAAATTTAGGCTAAATTATAAGCCGAAAAGAAAATGAATGATAAATAAATCTACACACAAAAGGGACTAACAGAGATGCATTTAGAATTGTATTTTGTAGGTTGAAAGAAATATTGTCATCCACATAAACATCCTCATACTGTTAGCAGATGTCCGAAAGATGTCTGATTCTTTCACTCCAGACAAAACAGCATATTTCACAATACACATGTTAAGCTAATAGAAGAGAGTTAAACAGACATATGTCAGATACTAGTGAGCATTTCATTGGTCATGATTTGATGTGAAACTGAAGTATGAGGTGACGTCAATAAAACTGTTGATCAATTTAGGTGACAAACTTCAAGCTTTACATGTTCATATCGGTTTATTTTTTCTAAACCAGAACTTTGTCACTGTTTTGGAGCACACCAGCTTATAGATATCCTAAAAACTAACAATACTGATACTAACATCTAAAAAACTTTATTTAAATTTTATGGGACCTTTAATACCTGCCTCATTTTCAAAATAAGAGTCACTCATACATGGGAAATCTAATAAAATGTGTTAAACACATTTTTATATTTGTCATTTCACTTGGAAGTATTGTGGCCAATCAAACGCTGCTGAGGGGGTGAATATTAATGGTGCCGAATTTTACACAGTCTGTGCTCTGATTCATACATTTTTCTGTGGTCTTTTGCTCAAATGAGATTTAAATATGGAGGAAACAATAAGGTTTGAGGCTCACTATGTTATTTTCATGTACTAAACTCTTTTCTACATACTTTTATTATGCCTATAGTCATCCAATCTATGGCACCTTAAGTTAAAGTAACACAAAACATACAGGATGTGGCCTTAAATTATTGATTATTGTAGTTTAACACTAAAACTACCAGGATTGTAAGCTACTAGAATTACCATAGCGGTCATTCTGACCGTTCTCATATAAGACCTTATATTGTCATTTCATATTTACATTCAAAGCTTCTATTGAGATATTAAATTTAAGCTTTGAATGTCTGTCATCATATTTAATTAAATCATCACTCTAAAAATACAATCTTTTTTGTAAAACAGCCTATAATTGTCTAGTTAGGCTACATTAGACCACCCCAAATGTCCGCACCTCCTTTCAATTTCACTTTCACAAGCACAGGAAAAAGCTTTTTCATGACACTGAATATACTGCTTTGAAATACTAAAAAGTTATGTTTTTGCCAACAGAAAGTTATGTTTTTGTTTTCAAGAATTTGCTAGGCAACAGAGGCATGCATATATAAAGTCACAGAGAAAAGTAGCAGACACTGAAATGCATGCCGTCATTTTGACCACTATGGTAGTTCTAAGAAATACTCAAAACTCTTGTGTTTTGTAAATTTAATAAAATATCTATGTTAGAAAGAAATATGCACATATTTAGAAAAAGTCAGGGTATTATACACACTCACCGGTCACTTTATTAGGTACACCTGTCCAACTGCTCGATAATGCAAAATTCTAATCAGCCAATCACATGGCAGCAACTCAATGCATTTACGCATGTAGACATAAGACGATCTGCTGCAGTTCAAACCAAGCATCAGAATGGGGAAGAAAAGTGATTTAAGTGTCTTTGAATGCGGCATGGTTATTGGTGCCAGACGGGCTGGTCTGAGTATTTCAAAAACTGCTAATCTAATGGGATTTTCCTGCACAACCATCTCTAGGGTTTACAGAGAATGGTTCAAAAAAAAAGAAAAAATATCCAGTGAGCGGCAGTTCTGTGGGTGCAAATGCCTTAGTCCTTGTGCCAGTGGTCAGAGGAGAATGGCCAGACTGGTTCGAGCTGATAGAAAGACACCAGTAAGGTCCAATTCCAATTCTATTTTTGTGGGACTGCTGTACAGGAGTTATGATTAATGTTATGGATTATAGACCGCGAAATTTAGCGGTTTTTATTTGAGCTGTTTTTTTAAAAGCATGACGGTAAAACATGAATGCGGTTATGAATATATTAAAACATATGATTGTTTGTTGTAAAAATACGTAATAATGACAAAAAAATACTACTTCCTTACTTACCTTACTTCCGGGTGCTGCTATCCTGCCACTATGGCTGGTGTATTCTGGGAAATTTTCTTACTCCTTGGTTTCGTGTGTGGTCCTGAAAAATCTTCGTTTCGAAGGGGTGTATACCGCTTCCCGTTAGCCCTACGCCTTCAAGATAAAGAGAATTGGGACACCACTATCCCTTCACGGGAACGCGCAAAACGAGGGGTTAGGGGAAGGGCTAAGGGGTAGAATTGGGATTGTCCCTAACTCAAATAACCACACGTTACAACCAATGCAGAAGAGCATCTCTGAACACACAACATGTTGAACCTTGAAGTGGATGGGCTACAGCAGCGGAAGACCACACCGGTGCCACTCCTGTCAGCTAAGAACAGGAAACTAAGGCAACAATTCGCACAGGTTCATAAAAACGTTGCCTGGTCTGATGAGTCTCGATTTCTGCTGTGACATTCGGATGGTAGGGTCAGAATTTGGCATCAACAACATGAAAGCATGGATCCATCCTACATTAATGGTTCAGGCTGGTGGTGTAATGGTGTGGGGGATAGTTTCTTGGCACACTTTGGGCCCATTAGTACCAATTGAGCATCGTGTCAAAACCACAGCCTACCTGAGTACTGTTGCTGACCATGTCCATCTCTTTATGACCACAGTGTACCCATCTTCTGGTGGCTATTTCCAGCAGGATAACGCGCCATGTCATAAAGCGCGAATCATCTCAGACTGGTTTCTTGAACATGACAATGAGTTCACTGTACTCAAATGGCCTCCACAGTCCCCAGATCGAAATCCAATAGAGCACCTTTGAGATATGGTGAAATGGGAGATTCGCATCATGGATGTGCAGCTGACAAATCTGCAGCAACTGCGTGATGCTATCATGTCAATATGGACCAAAATCTCTGAGGAATATTTCCAGTACCTTGTTGAATCTATGCCACAAAGGATTAAGGCAGTTCTAAAGGCAAAATGGTGTCCAGCCCAGTACTAGTAAGGTGTACCTAATAAAGTGGCCGGTAAGTGTATGTGTTGTGTCAACAAAATTATTACACTGCAGAAATTAAAAATGGTGAAAATAAAAAAATGACCATCTCGGTAGTTCTAGTGTTAATAAATAGTGTTTTTTATTTTTTTTAGTTCAAACTAATACTGAATGCAATTTTAAATGAAAACAAATACTGCTGCAGGATCGAGCTAGGTGAATTTGAATGACAATTTTCTGTATCGAGCCAAGTAGGCCACATATAGTATGTTGGGCATTAAAACAGTGCATTCTGGTATTGACTTGTTGTCCGTCTTTTTAGAAATAGCTGTAGATGATGCTGTGTTCTCCCGCTGTGGAAGAATCTTCATAGGTGTTGAATACTAATGGGGCTTTCTGCAGCCGGGGGGATGCAAGAGATTATTCCTGCGACTGGAAGCATTGGGATGGATGTTGTTAGACAGGGACAGGTGAGGGAGGACTGGAGGGTTGAATTTCTATCTTCACCTCGCCCCGTTTCCCCCTGCAGAGATCTGAGGGCATATTGCCAGTCCTGCTGGGAGAGCTCATTGGGTCCTAATCATGCCCTCTCCTTGGCCTCATATAGGGAGATGAATGCGGTGTCTGATAAAGGAGAGGGACGCTTAGATGTGTGCATGTAATATTTCTTGCCTGCTTTAGGCCAAAAAGCAGATGCAGTTTCTTGTTTTCTTGTTGTTTAGTAGTCTATTTTCTGTTTCTTGGTGTTGTGAGCTACTGTACTGAAAAATACTAGATCAGCAAACCAAAGAATAAGCAGGAGGCAGATAAAAATGGTTTGATTTTAACCATTTTTAATGGCTAAAGATTTAAACCACATAACTCGCAGTAACATTCAAACCTAGAAAATTAGAATCAACAGTAATTATCTCGAATTTAGCATTTACTTGGCGACATTTAATAATAATAATGTCAATGTCAATTTTATTTATATAGCACTATTTAACACAACCAGAGGTTAACCAATGTGCTGCACAGTACAAATCAAAACAGAGAAAAAACAAATATATATATAAAATTATAGCTAAAACAGACAATTTTCACTGATAAAATGCCAAATCAAAGAGGTAAGTTTTTAACCTAGATTTAAAAACAGACAGGGATGAAACAGATCTAATAAAGAGGGGCAGAGCACAACCTAGGACCAGCTACTGCGAAGGCACGGTCACCTCTGCATTTCAGCCTCGACTTAAAGGGTCACGAAACACCAAAACACATTTTTTGAGCTGTTGACAGTCATATCTGTGTCCCACGCTGCTATAAACACTATTAGGACACATATATTGCACTAAAAAGTGAAAATTGGTTGTTTTTGCAATATTTTGAGCAAATTCGTTCTTCCGGTTTGAAACAAATTTTTGAAGCTGCGTCACGACCATGTGATACTTGCGTGTAAATCTAGCTGGAGAGTGGCTTTCTGTCTTTTCTAGGACGTTCTTACGTATCTGAGTGTGCAGTATTAATTCATGAGAAAGACGTGCTTCAAACCAATCAGCGCGCTCTATTGTGTATGACGTGAAACTTCATTAATATGCATGATAGCTCCGGAGACTGTTTACCAGTTTACACTGTACAGACGGCAGAGAGACGCCACGTTGTGTTGCCAAAACAAGTGAAAGTACAAGAATTTCAAGACAAAATTCTTAGGTGTTATTAGTGTGTTGCAACGAAGGTTTTGTTTTCATTTTCCCTCTATGAGAGAGCAGCTGGACTAACGTGTGGATTACAGTGCACGCGACACGCGACAGAAACGCGTTTGTAAGGAACATTTTTACCCGAGAGCTTTTTCTCATCTGGAAATGGTGAAATCCGGATCGATGCCGCTCGTCTACTTTTAATAAAAAGACACAGCTCCAGTTTGATTGTCTGTCTACAGATTTGGTAAGTGTTTGCAGTGGACTGCCCTTTGTTTAAATGCTGCTCTCCGAGTGTAAACATGTAAACACAAACTATTCCCGTCGTGCAGGATTTTCGCTGCAATTTGTGACAGGATAGTCTATACACACACAGCTTTCTAACGCTACCTACCGAGTACATAAGTTACAGAGAAATGCGGAGGATTTTTTTCTCTTATTCGCCGTATCAAATCAGCCTCTGTGTGTTTGTTTTGCCTGTGAAACTTAGCGCGTGCCCAAATGTTAACTCCCTTCTATGCAAAATCTTATCCTCTTTCCCTCCCCCGACACTCCCACACTCCCAGAGCTGGACACGCCCAACTTTCCTGACTTTTTTCAAAACAGAGGTGTGAAAACACCCTGCTGAGACAGGGTGTTTCGTGGCCCTTTAAGGATGCATAACAGTCTCTGGTTAGATGACCGAAGAGACCGACCAGGCTGATGCTCAAGTAATATGTCTGACAGATAAGAATGTGCCAGACCATTTAGAGATTTAAAAACCAAGAGAAGTATCAGCGCCAGTGGTGTAGTGGTTAGTGCGTCGGCACATGCACTCCGGTGCTCACGGCGACCCGAGTTCGATTTCCACCTTGCATGAAAGGGCATTAAAAAAAAAAAAAAAACATAATAGGGGCTCTTTAAAAAAAGTAATAGATTACAAACAACTGATTACTACTGGAAAATTGTAATCTGATTACATTACTAATTACTTAATTTAAAATGTAACCAGATTACTAATTACTTTACTTTGAAGTTACTTTTAAAACATATAAAATATACCTAAAATAAACCTATTAAACCAATCTACAGGCTAATTAATCAAAACCTGCTGTGAATGAGGAAAACAAAAACCCAAAACCTGAAATGAATGAAAAAACAAAATCAGTCACATCCTGACTAGTGATTGTCTGCTGTCCACATCTGATGGCACACAGATGTCACCCGGCCCTGTCCTAAAGGCAGAGCTGCAAAAGTGCCAAAGGTGTCCATACTGCCATGTTTCACAGCTCAGGCGTTCACTGGCACTCATCAGCACCATGTGACACCTTCCTGGCCACACATTGAGCTGCTTTTAAAACAGGGCAAATTAATGCTGGCATTCTGTCCTTTCCATCATGCACTGGCACAAAGATGGGCACGGCTGGAGACCTGTTTGTTCAGTGCTAACAGCATGCTAATTAATAGAATGGAAGTAATGAGCTAATTTATGAGACAAATTAAAAATCCATGTTCAGGTATTAACACTAATTTGGAAAACAATCGGAAAATAGACACAGAGCGGATAAAAGATTCATTTAAAAAAGAAAAGTATGAAAAAAGCAAATTAGAACATATTGTATTTTTCATTTTAAAAGCTATTTAAAATGCAATGAAATCCCCACAGCACAATCCTCATAAAAAGCTAACCGAGTTAGAGGTAGATGCAATAGTAAAAAAAAAAAACAGGTGCTGAAGTCTTGAATCAATGTTTCCCAGACTTTATTTATTTATTTGTGGTCCCCCTTGAGCTCAATTAGTAAAGCCCAAGTACACATTTATCAACAAAAAACAGGAGTGCGTTAATTTATAATGGGCTCATATTATATTGGTTATGATTTAGCAATTTAATTCAGATGCATGTTTTTTTTAGGTAGAGAAAAAACGAATGCAGAGTGCTAGTTTTTAATTTGATACAAAAAAAAAAAAAAATAGTGCCTATCTTATATTTTTACCTTACAGTAGACACACACTAGAACAGTGTATTTAACTCTTGTGCAGCTCCTAAATACTGCTTTTATATACTCATTTTATATTTCATATTTTGCCACTTTGCTTCAAACCACTATAGGCTATTCTTTTTGTCAGCAAGAAATTATTCACAAATACAGTATCGTAAATAAATAGCTATGATCACAATATCTCTATATTTGGTGAAGGATGATGGAACAATATATCACCTTTTGTTTTAATTTAGTTTAATTAATTTAATTTTTTACAGGTTATCTGAAACTAAGCTAAAACTGCATTTAATTTAATAGTGTATATGTAGCTTAACGGCTTAAACAATACTGGTTAAATATATTTATTTATAAAGTACATTTATACATTGCTTTATAAAGTAGGTTCTAAAAATGTTCCCTTAATGTTTTCATTAAGTTCATTCATTCATTCATTATCCTTTAGCTAAGTCCCTTTATTATTCAGGGGTTGCCACAGCGGAATAAACCGCCAACTTATCCAGCATATGTTTTATGTAGCGGATGCCCTTTCAGCTGCAACCCAGTACTGGGAAACATCCATACACACTCATTCACACACATACACTACAGACAATTTAGTTTATTCAATTCACTTATACCGCACATCTTTGGACTGTGAAAAAAACCGGAGCACCCGGAGGAAACTCACCCGAACTTGGGGAGAACATGCAAACTCCGCACAGAAATGCCAACTGACCCAGCCGGGGTTTGAACCAGCGACCTTCTTGCTGTGAGGCAACAGTACTAGCCACTGAGCCACCATGCCTCCCCATTTTCATTAAGTTATATAAATAATTCGTTTAATGTTTTAAAAAGGCGATTGTTTCATATGATGCATTAACTTTTTCTTTTGAATATAATAACATTATTTAAAACGTTTTAATAACATTTCAGTCTCATGTTTTATTAATGTTCCTGGAACATTATAAAAAATAAAATAAACAATATATCCACATTAAATTAATGTTCTAAGAACATTACAACATTGTGTCACAATAATGTCACATTACTACTTTATTATTTTTCTATAAACATTATGGGTCCCATCATACACCAGGCACAAGTTGTGTTGCTATTTTCAGATCAGCGCAACCTAAATTTTCCCGTTTTCCACCACGTTTAAATAGCAAATCCATTTGCGCCACTTTGTAAACTCATGGGTGTTCCGGTCTGGAAAAGAGGTGTGTTAAGGCACATTGTTGGTGCGTTGCTGTTGTAAGGAACTAAAATAGACTGCGCAATAGATCAGCTAAAAGCAGGTCTATGGTCCAGCGCAGAGCGCGTTAGTTATACGCCTTAAACGCATACAAATTATCACTTTCTACATAAATATAAAAGTCACTGCCTCCATGCCTTCATCTTGGGTGGCTTTTTCAGTTTATTCACAACAACTTGCTTTTGTATAATGTTATTATTATTATTATTATTATTAATATTATTTATTCATTCATTCATTTATTCATTTTCTTTTCGGCTTAGTCCCTTTATTAATCTGGGCACAGCGGAATGAACCGCCAACTTATCCAGCATATGTTTTACGCAGCGGATGCCCTTCCAGCTGCAACCCATCACTGGAAAACATCCATACTCACTCATTCACACACATACACTGCGGACAATTTAGCCTACCCAATTCACCTATACTGCATGTCTTTGGACTTGTGGGGGAAACCGGAGCACCCGGAGGAAACCCACGCAGACACGGGGAGAACATGCAAACTTCACACAGAAATGCCAACTGACCCAGCCAAGGCTCGAACCAGCGACATTCTTGCTGTGAGGCAAACGTGCTACCCACTGCGCCACCGTGCAGTCCCCATTATTTATTATATGCATATTTATATTTGTTTTTAAAAAAAACAAGCTTAGATTTGTCCACCTGTCAGATTTTGGACCATATAGGGCATAGCACATGTTTGGATATAACTCAGTTTTTTGACCACACTTCATAATTATCGTTCATTTATTAGTTTGCTGGAAATTAGAACTGAATTTAGAAATAGTTTCGAAATAATTCGTTGTATTTAACAACCGAAATTAAATATGTAGGTTATTGCATGTTTTCAGTGAAGTGTACAACCCCATTTCCTTATCCATGAAAGAGAGAAAGTGAAAGGCAGATTGGAGGAGGCTCATTCTTTATCCTCGCACTGCAGATGCTCTGTTTAACTGTTTTCTCTCTAGTGAAGCGTTCAGTTTTTCCACTTACACAGTCAGCCATGTAAATAGCAAATGCATCATGGTGCGACGCAACTGACTTTTAAAGGAAATGGATAAGACTCTGATTGGTTTATTCTCAAAACACACCCATATCTCATTAGGAGAATAAGCTCAACCCTGTTAGACCATGCAGAGTGTATTTTTCCATCCTTAAAATAGCAAAAGTGGACATGCCCTTAATGCTTCAAAACATTATTTTATTAACATTACATTCTAACATGTGCACAACTTTTAAGGAGCCTTAGGGAGTGTATTGAGAACACTTCTTGTTAGCTGGGTAGAGTGTTAAATCACAGGATATTTTTCTTTGGTCTCCTCCAAGAAGCTGAAAAGCCATCCAATCAGATGAGAGCTTTCCAGATCGAGAATGTTTTGTTTTGTGTGTAATGTACATGAGGCAGTCAGTGAATTATCTCTGGACAGTCCTGTAAATCAGTCTTTTGCTCTGAGTTGAAACTGGAAGCCACAGTTTAATGTTGGGCTGCATTCACATAGCTGCTTATTCCAATCTGCCCCTGAGAGATATAATCCAAAGACAAATCCAAACCAGTCACGACTTTTGCAGTGACGCACAAAAAAAGAGAAAGAAGCTGCATTTTCAATATGGCAACAGCAGGATCCTGAGGCCAGACATTTCAGCCATGCCAAACCTTCAAGCCATGGGATTGGACACGGCAAACACTGAGCAGCCAACACATTTCCCCCTCTCTCGTTCTCTTTCCCATCCTCCCGATCCATCTCTTTCTGATCCACACACACAATTTAATGAGGCAGCTCTAAAGTGCTTATTGTACTCTATTGAGTTCTTACTAATTGGGGGTCTTGAGGGACAGAGATGGCAGCATTACTCGGTAATTTTATCCTTTATATGTCCTGCACTCAAAGGAAGTATTTGTGCT
Organism: Danio kyathit; assembly: GCA_903798195.1. Classification (NCBI taxonomy): domain Eukaryota; kingdom Metazoa; phylum Chordata; class Actinopteri; order Cypriniformes; family Danionidae; genus Danio; species Danio kyathit. Next base: position 48,022,665 of record LR812520.1, on the reverse strand, counting down.
TTCTAATGGTATTTAAAGTGTGTTGAAAGTCATGTAAATAGGTATGCAGAACATCATCTGGAAAAAGACATGGGCTACACGGTTTTCTTGAACATAATCTTGAGTCAAACTTAATCGTATTGCGTTCATGTAATTTTTTTTCCAATTCTGACTGGTCAATTAGATTTTTGTTAATACTCTCAATCATATGATAAATCTGGTTATCAAAGCTCAACTCTTACTATTACTTTAATACCCATCATATCCAACCCAATATCACAAAGAAGTGAAACTATTTTAAGTGTTGCCAGAAAAGTCAGCCATTTGTATTAATTCATGCAGTTTCATGAATACATTTAAGGTTTTTAAAAAGAGGTGTACCCACAAACCCCACCCCTAAAACCAACCGCCATAGGAAATGAGCAAATCATACTAAAATGTATGAATGAGACTAGAAAGTCATGCTAATTAGCCACTAAATCAAATTGAGATGAATTGTTGTGAGTTTGCTTTGCCATATCACACTTCTGACTGGCTCTCAGGTGCAACTCGTGCTTTTTGTGCCTGTTATATGTGCAGGCATTACTGTAATGCTACAGTCTGTTGATATGCTAACTGTTATATGCATTGCAATTTACTTTTTAGAGTAGGCAGTTTCTCTGCTGCTAGTGTCACATTAGAACTACAAAAATAAGGATGTTTTCAAATAATGCTTGCAGTTCACGTTACTGTATGCCTATATAACCTATAAGCTTCACCAATACAAATCGTACCGATCTATAAAAGCCAAGGCATGTTTTAAAGGGGAAAAGTTGGCTAGTTTCAAAAAAGTTGTATGAATACCTTTAGCTTAGCTTACCTTTGGCAGAGAAACTTTGCAAGTTAGTTGTATTGATTGAAGCCCAAACATTCTGTCTTATCCCTCCATTTTGTAAAACACTGTGTATTTTGCCCAGTCATGAAATTTTTTTTGTACTTCCATTAAGATATCTTATACCAGCCAGTGTATTTATAGGCATCACCTATTTGCAAGTAAAAAAAAAAACCTCTTTCTTAGAGGTAGATGCTATTTAGGCCAAAAGTCTAAGACTAAGTGAAAATAGCAGTATTTTATAGTAATATGGAATTGTAATGTGGTATTTAACTTCCTGCTCTACCAAACAATTAACCATGTTTTGACTGTTTAAATAATGACTGTTAAAGTCATTTAAAGGGTTCCTATGGTGAAAAAGCTACTTTTCAAGCTGTTTGGACAGACATATGTGTAGGTATAGTGTTTATACCGTCATATTGGGGTGATATAAACATACCCAGTCCTTTTTTTTTCAATTTAACAACATAAAAACGGTGGACCAATTGGAGCGGTTTTGAGACCGACCGCAACTTGACGTAGGAGTGCGGTCCCCCCGCCCACCGAATTGATTGACAGCTGCGTATTAACATGTCTCTGTAGTAACGCTTATAATCATATCAACAAGACAGGACGTGCGCAAAGCAACCTGGAAAAAAGGTCTGTTCAGTTTGCTAGGATCATCAATCATCATCAAATGTGATCAAGAGTGAGTTTGACAAGTTTAAAATGTTTTAAAACAGTCCATGTTAATGAATTACAGCGATTTACTTCAGCTTTACTTCATCACCACAGCCGTGTGTCAGAACAACTATAAAAGAAGACGCTTCAATCCCGGTTTGTAGACTTTAAGCAGGTTTACTTTGTACATTAACATAACAGATATCCATACAGCAGTGGATATAAACCAGTATCCTGTCAAATTTGCGTGTAAAAAGAGTGCAATGCTAAACACGCGCTGTCTGTGTGTGTGCGTGTCTGCGCTGTGTGTGTGTGCGTGTCTGCGCTGTGTGTGTGTGTGTGTGTGTGTGTGTGTGTGTGTGTGTGTGTATCTGTGTGTGTATCTGTGTGTGTGCATGAACTTTGTAACGACATTGTGTGTGACTCATTGCTGCAACTCCACAACAAATGCATCAAATACTCATTGGTAAAGTTCTTTCTGTAGTATTTCTCACAAACGTTACGTGAGATCAGTTTGCTTTATGTCTGTCTGTTGTCTGACGCAGCCGAGGGAGGAGATTAAGGCACACTGACAGGCACGTGGAAACGGTGGGCGTGAAGGACTAGCCTTAAAGGTGCAGTACACAAAAACCGCAACCTGCTGCACAAAGCTATAAATTAGTAACTTCTTAAAGGTATAATAAAAAATCTGATGGGTGTTTTGAGCTGAACCGTTACAGACACATTCTGGAGACACAAAAGACTTATCTTAAATCTGGAAAAAGTGGTAACCTAGGTGCCCTTTAAAGAATGACGTTTTAAATAATGGTTTACACACACACACAGAATTGATGGTATACAAAAAAAATCAAACAAACATAATCCTGTTGCAATACTACACTTGATTTTGTAGCAAGAAAACATGTTAAATGAGAATCTGCAATATTTTATGACATGCTTCAAAAATGATGATTTAGTATTCAAAACTGTTTTATTTTGATTGGGTTTAAAAAAATGGTATAATATAAATTGGTCTTACACTTCATATTTCCTGATTTTCATAGTATATGTAATAATTCTGGTACTTACCATAAACTACCATAATTACCATAAACCGACATATTAACCATTTGGTAGAGGCTGATATTTAAAAAAATGTGGGATGTGTTGGAAAAAAAAAAGCATTGAGTGTGTTAACTAGCGACAATAGGAATTAAGAAATGCAATTCAAAATTTGTTTTCTTAGTGGGGCAGTTAAAGGGATGAAAATTTACTCACTATTTACTCACCCTCAAGTTGTGTAAATCTGTAACCATTGACATTGACACTGTATTTGTTTTTTCTACTATGAAAGTCAATGGCTACAGGGTTTTCAGCTTTTTCAAAATATCTTCTTTTGTGTTCAGCTGAAGAAAGAAACGTATAAAGGTTTGGAACACATAAAGGTAAAAAGTGAGTAAGTGTGTGTGTGTGTGTGTATATATATATATATATATATATATATATATATATATATATATATATATATATATATATATATATATATATAGTTGAAGTCAAAATTATTAGCCCCCCTGAATTATTAGCCCCTCTGTTTATTTCCCCCCCAAATTTCTGTTTAACGGAGAGAAGATTTTTCAACACATTTCTAAACATAATAGTTTTAATAACTAATTTCTAATAACTGATTTATTTGATCTTTGCCATGAGGACAGTAAATAATATTTTACTAGATATTTTTCAAGACACTTCTATACAGCTTAAAGTGACATTTAAAGGCTTAACTAGGTTAATTAGGGTAATTAGGCAAGTTATTGTATAACAGTGGTTTGTTCTGTAGACTATCGGAAAATAAAATTAGCTTAAAGGCCTAATAATTTTGTCCTTAAAATGGTTTTTAAAAAATTTAAAACTGCTTTTATTCTAGCCGAAATAAAACAAATAAGACTTTCTCCAGAAGAAAAAATATTAGCAGACATACTGTGGAAATTTCCTTGCTCTGTTAAACATCATTTTGGAAATATTTAAATAGAAAAAAAAATCAAAGGGGCGTGTGTGTGTGTGTGTGTGTGTGTGTGTGTGTGTGTGTGTGTGTGTGTGTGTGTGTGTGTGTGTGTGTGTGTGTGTGTGTGTGTGTGTGTGTGTGTGTGTGTGTGTGTGTGTGTGTGTGTAAAACAAAAACTAAACCAAAACAGTATTTTCTTTGCAATAAGTGTAGTCCGATCCAAATTTATACTAGGTAGAAAAATATTATAAACCGTAGCAAAATTGTAAACCTGAGTATTAAGCCTACACTATAATGCAATAATATGCAATGAAATGTTGATAAGAATATCACCTTTATTTCTGTAGCACTTTATATAGTGCAGATTGTGTCAAAGTACCAGGCATTGGAGACTGGAGTTGGTGTAAACATCCTCTGCCAACACTCTCATATTTATATTTATGTAACTTTTGTTTTGAATTGCTGTCAGGCTATAAAGAGACTTTTCATAAGTATAGCAAATAATGTTTATGAAAACCGCTTCCACAAGCCGTAAGATACAATTCTGCTGAAGTTATTCTTCAAGTCAATATTTAATGTTCTCTAATTTACGTTTTGGGTGAATATATTGTAATAAGCTAGATAATGTACTTGGTCATTAGTCACTGACTCATTGCATATTGATTAGTAAACCATTGTTTTTCATGCCTATTCAACTAATGGTCCACATTGTGCTAGTTAATGTCAAAGCACTATCTTTTTCTATTCACATAAATAATTTGTCCCTGGACAGCACTGTCGCCTCACAGCAAGAAGGTAATTGGTTTGAGTCCCGACTGGGCCAGTTGACATTTCTGTTTGGAGTTTGCATTTTCTTCCCGTGTTGGTGTGGGTTTCCTCTGGGTGCTCCGGTTTCCCAAACAGTCCAAAGACATGCGCTATAAGTGAATTGAACAAACTAAATTGTCCGTAGTGTATGAGTGTGTGCGAATGCGTAAAACATATGCTGGAATATTTGGTGATTCATTCTGCTGTGGTGACCTCTGAAATAGAGACTAAGCCGAATGAATGAATGAATTTGTGCCCTTTAGACATTTTGTTGACGAATTTTGCAACTGCAAATCAACTATCTATAACTGGATTATCAGTAGTCTGTTAGGGTTAGCTGATATAGTTATTTATAATCAGTATTATATATGTTGGGAAAGCTTCAAAATAAACTGTTTACAGACATTAAAGGGATAGTTGACCCAAAACGGATACTTCTGTCATCACTTACTCGCCCTTCACTTATCACAAATCTGTTTCTTTTTTCTTTTTTCCTATTGAACACAAAATAAGTACAATAAATAAATAAATAAATAAATAAATAAACAGAACCAGTTGAAACCAGTTTTTTTTTCCCGATTATGGAAACTAATTCACCACTTACATACCACTAAATACCTATCGTCTGACCTGTCTTCCCCTGAAATGTGTGATGTTTGTGTATGGTCGGAGGGTTCCAATTTTGCTACATGTAAAAGTGTTTGTGACAAATAACGGCTTCATCATCATCATCATCATCATCATCATCATTACTTGAGAGCGAGTAAAATTAGATTTTTGCGTGAACTATCTACTGATAATATTCCAGTGACCTCTAGTGGACTTCTAATAGTTGCATTGTTACTTGTAGGCAATAAAATGTCTAAAGAGGACCACCAAAATCAACTATAAAATCAATATTTGATAGCATTGTGTAAATAAATGGTGTAAAAAAAAAAAAAGGTCAGCAAGTCTTTATTGCTTTGTGCTGAGGCTTATTTTGTCATAATGACCAGTAGACTGTACATTATCTCTTATAGTGTATAGACCACATTTCACAACTTTCAGGGCACAATAATAAGACGCTCCAAAAATTCAGACTCTGTCAAAACAGGCATCTCTTTGGGGAGAATAAATATATGCGAAAGTGTTGCTGCAAGCGGAAAATCTTCCATGCTTCTCCATCAGTGTACCAGGCTCGTTGATAAGCGTTCCAACAATACTGCATAATAGGAGTATTTCCCATGTGGAGTTTGTGAGAGGGGAATAATAGGATCCCTGTGGGCTCATTTGCCAGGCTTTTGCCCACAGTGTCTGTGCCAGTTTAGACCAGCCTCACGAGCGCATGAAGCTCAGGCCCTCATTGCTGATGCAGTTCAGTCTCCGCGGACATGACAACTCTAATGCAATCTATTACACAGTGTTGCAGCACACTAAATGATGAGGAACGATCATTTGGGTATGGCAAAAGACTGAAAAAAAACAGAGATTTTGAATTCCACATACAAAAAAAAGTGTTAATCGCATGTGGGAGCGTTTATAAATTTATGTTCCCATGCAAATATGAAGCCTCACATTATTTGCGTACTTTGTCATCACATGTTAAAATAAATGGATGTGTAACGGATGGATCTCACCTGATAAATCAACTTCAACTATACAGTAAAACTGAATGGAATGCAATGCCAAGTTTTACAGCTGATATCATTCTCTTTAAATGCTGAGAAGGAGAATCCCAGCTCCCAAACCTGCTGACTTTTTTAACACTTACTATAGCAGAATTAAATGTAAAGTTGACCACAGGGATCACCAAAGACGAACCAGAGCAATTTTCTTCACAGCTGTAGGGAAAATTATTTTAAAGCTATAGAGTAGGCAAAGTGTTCTACTGGTTGAAAGTTTCTTCACATCCTGATCCTGATCAATAATTAAAGTGGTCTATATATAATATATACGGTATATATTCTGTGGAATGGTCAGGAACACAATGTCAGAGTACCTACTTGGCCTACTTGGCTGTCAAGCTATGTATTTGCATTTCTCAGTTTGTGCAGACAAAAATACGCAGATGATCTGGCATTGGTTTCCTGTCAGGAAGAAATGAATATCTCCTTATATTTTAAATATTTTAACAGTATCACAGATTTTATAACACCAGCCTGTTTAAAATCATGTGCTGACCAACTGACCCCCATCTTCACCCTGATCTTCAAAAGATCACTGGAGCTGTGTGAAGTGCCCTCCTGCTTCAAACGCTCCACCATCATTCCCATACCAAAGAAACCCAAACTCACAGGACTAAATGACTACAGACCGGTGGCGCTGACAATCTGTAGTCGTGAAGTCTTTTGAAAAACTGGTGCTGGTCCACCTGAAGGACATCACTGAACCCTCACTGGACTCTCTTCAGTTTGCCTACAGAGCAAACAGGTCTGTGGATGATGCAGTCAATATGGGACTGCATTATGTTCTGCAACAGACCAGGGACCTATGTGAGGATCTTGTTTGTTGACTTCAGCTCGGCTTTTAACACTATCATCCCAAAACTTCTCCTGCCCAAAATTAACTCAGCTCTTCGTGCCCACCTCTGTCTGTCAGTGGATCAACAGCTTCCTAATGGACAGGCAGCAGCTGGTGAAGCTGGGAAAATTATCATCCAGTACCCGCACAATCAGCACAGGCGCTCCCCAGGGATGTGTCCTCTCCCCACTGCTCTTCTCCCTGTACACGAATGACTGCGCTTCAAAAGACTCCTCTGTCAAGCTCCTGAAGTTTGCAGACGACACCACATTTATCGGTCTCATTCAGGACGGTGACGAGTCTGCTTGCAGACAGGAGGTTAAGGAGCTGGCTGTCTGGTGCAGTCACAACAACCTGGAGCTGAACACGCTCAAAACAGTGGAGATGATAGTGGACTTCAGGAGAAACCCCCCTGCTCTCCCCCCACTGAGCATCATGGACGGCATTGTGGCAGCAGTGAAGTCATTCAGGTTCCTGGGCACCACCATCTCTCAGGACCTGAAGTGGGACACTCACATTGACTCCATTGTCAAAAAAGCTCAACAGAGGCTGTACTTTCTTAATCAGCTGAGGAAGTTCAACCTCCCAAAGGAGCTGCTGAAACAGTTCTACACCTCCATCATTGAATCAGTCATCTGCACATCAATAACCAAATCCCACTACGTCGAATAGTTTGGACTGCTGATCGAATCATTGGTACAACCCTCTCTACTTTCCAAGAACTGTACTTATCCAGAGCGAGCAGAAGGGCTGCCAAAATCACTCTGGACCGCTCACACCCAGCACACTGCCTGTTTGAACTTTTACCTTCTGGTTGACGCTACAGAGCACTGCGCACCAGAACATCCTGACACAGAAACAGTTTCTTCCCTCAGGCAATCCATCTCATGAACACTTGATGATAGTAATTGTGGAACCAACATCACTACTTGCTATACACTTTTTATACACATACTGTATATACTTATTTAACAACATACTTTACATGCCAATTTGCATGCAACAAACAGATGCACATATTATGTTATATATAGTAATATAGCTGTACATACACTTGTCAATTTGTATATTTGCATTCACTTTTTAAAATATATTTATTATCTGTTTTTTTAGTCCTGTCTCTGTAATTCTGTTGCACTGTAGAAGCTTTGTCACAAACAAATTCCTTGTATGTGTGAACATACCTGGCTATAAAATTCTTTCTGATTCTGATTCTGATTGGTTTGTCAAAAGTTCATTACATCTTAATATTAGAAAAACAAAAGAGCTATGTCTGGGAGGTTAAACAAGAGCAGTAGATACTAGGTTTTATAAATCAGTCATCATAAATGGACAAATAGTAGAGCAGGTCTCAAATTTATTTCAAATCAAAGTATATATAATAGACCAAGATGGCGGCGCGTACACATCGCGAGGCTCGGCGTCTCTCCAGTTTCTGCAGTTTTGCAGTATTTTTCCTGCTCATTTCGGGTCTGTTCGTTTAGAACAGTAATGCCTTTACATCGTACACTCGACAGGAGATCTTGGATATTGGTTTGTGCATTCCGGACAGTTTTATCAACAATCTAAGACTCACTCCAGAGATCGCTAGAACACCCGAGGCTGAGTGCTCTGCCCGGCCGGGCGGAAGTGCTCGAAGGCGGCGGAGCAAGCGTAAACAAAGGCGGGGGAAGCGCGGCGGGCTAAGAGCTAAGCTAAAGCTAACACCACACTGGCTCTCTTTACCGAGCATCTTTCTCGCCAATGTACGGTCACTGGTGAACAAAATGGATGAGATTCGACTGCGCATCAACCACAGCAAAAGATTATGGAACTGTAATGTTATGATTTTCACAGAAACATGGCTAAACAGCGGGATACCAGACAACGCTGTATCTTTAACTGAGCATCACACATTCCGGGCAGACAGAACGGCGGATGACTCCGGTAAGACCAGAGGCGGAGGATTATGCATTTATATTAACAAAGCTTGGTGCACAAACTCTGTCATTGTTGGGAGACATTGCTCTGTTAACCTGGAATTTCTAATGGTCAAATGCAGACCCTTTTATCTGCCAAGAGAGTTCACCTCCACTATAATAGCTGCTGCATATATTCCACCCGATGCTGATGCCAAGCTTGCTATGAATGAACTTCATGCAGCCGTCAGCAAACAACAGACTGCTCACCCGGAGGCTACTTTTATTGTTGCAGGGGATTTTAATCACTCAAACTTAAAGACAGTGCTTCCCAAATTCCATCAAAACATTTTCTGTCACACACGGGGAAACAAGACTTTGGACCAGGTATACACAAACATGGCTGAAGCCTACACTGTGACCCCCCTCCCCCACCTGGGTCAATCAGATCACCTTTCTCTGTTTCTCACCCCAAAGTACTCACCCCTCATCAACCGTGTGAAACCATCAGTGAGGACCATCAAAGTGTGGCCAGCGGGGGTAGAATCCACACTCCAGGACAGGTTTCAACACACAGACTGGAGTATGTTTGCTTCCCAGGCCACCTGTGGCTCTCACACAGACATTGACAGTTACACTTCCTCTGTTCTTGAATACATCAACACCACCATAGACAGTGTTACAACCCAGAAACAGATCACCACATACCCAAATCAAAAGCCATGGATGAACAAGGAGGTGCGCCTCCTGCTGAAGGCACGCAACACTGCCTTCAGATCAGGGGATGCACAGGCCTACAGCACTGCCAGGGCTAATTTGAAGAGGGGCATCAAAAGGCCAAGCACTGTTACAAGCTAAAGCTAGAGGAGCACTTTTCCAACTCTGATCCTCGGCGCATGTGGCAGGGCATACAGGCCATCAGCAACTACAAACCCAGCCAGTCCACACCCACAGCCACAAATGTCTCCTTCCTGAACAAGCTAAATGACTTTTATGCCCGCTTTGAAAGAGACAATAAAGAACCCTACACCAGGATCACTTCCTCAACCAACCACTTACCTATCACACTCACCTCCTCAGAAGTCTACACCGCACTGAGTCGGATAAATGTGCGTAAGGCTGCTGGACCAGACAGTATTCCTGGGCGCATCCTTAAAGCATGTGCAGAACAGCTCGCTGGGGTATTCACAGACATTTTCAACCTGTCCCTTAACCTAGCAGCTGTGCCAACATGCTTTAAAACCACCTCTATTGTGCCGGTGCCGAAACACTCCAGCCCAACATGCCTGAATGACTACCCTGTAGCACTCACACCCATCATCATGAAGTGCTTCGAGCGGCTGGTCCTGGCACATCTGAAAGACTCTCTGCCATCCACACTGGACCCACATCAGTTTGCCTGCCGTGGCAACAGGAGCACAGAAGATGCAGTCTCCATAGCACTGCACTCTGTACTCACACACCTGGACAATAAAAACACTTATGCCCGAATGCTGTTTGTTGACTTCAGCTCAGCATTCAACACTGTCATACCCTCTAAGTTAATGATCAAACTTAGAGACCTGGATATCGACACGTCTCTCTGCAACTGGGTTATGGACTTTCTGAATAACAGACCTCAGAATGTTAGATCAGACCACATCTGCTCCACCACCGTCACACTCAACACTGGTGTACCACAGGGCTGTGTGCTGAGCCCCTTCCTCTACTCCCTTTTTACCATCGACTGTAGGCCTGTGAACAGTTCTAACAACATCATCAAATTTGCAGATGACACCACAGTGATTGGTCTAATCAGCAACAATGATGAGACTGCCTACAGGGAGGAGATACAGCATCTGGCCACTTGGTGCACCAACAATAATCTGCTCCTTAACACTGACAAGACCAAGGAGCTCATTGTGGACTTCAGGAAGGGACGAACAGGCTCACATGATCCCATCCACATCAATGGGATGGCCGTTGAGCCCGTCTCATCCTTCAAGTTACTGGGGACCCACATCTGAAAGGACCTTTCCTGGACCACCAACACCTCCAGCCTGGTCAAGAAGGCTCACCAGCGCCTATTTTTCTTAAGGCAACCTAAGAAGAACCAGCTGTTATCAGCCGTCTTGGTGAACTTCTACCGCTGCACAATAGAAAGCATCCTGACAAACTGTGTCACAGTCTGGTATGGAAGCTGCTCTGTTGCTGAGCGTAAGGCACTGCAGCGGGTGGTGAAAACTGCCCAACGCATCACAGGGACCACACTGCCAGCCATAGACGACATTCAGAGGAAACACTGTCTGCGCCGAGCACGCAGTATTCTTAAGGATTCCTCTTACCCTGCTCACAGACTGTTTTCTCTCCTGCCTTCTGGCAGGCGCTTCAGGCTCCCCCGGACAAAAACCAGAATTGAATCTAATCTAATATCAAAGTATTTAGGCACAATTATTGACAATATATAAATTTTGGTAGTAATGTAGAGGCTGTTTTAAGAAGGCAAATCAGCGCCTCAGTCTCCTCCGCAATTGAGAAGTTTTAATGGTAGTACACAGACTTTAAACATGGCATATAGATCATTAATAGGGAGTGTTCTTACATATCAAGTCAAGTTAAGTTGGCTTATTGTCATTTCAACAATATACAGTGCAGTACACCGTGAAACGAAACAATGTTCCTCCAGGACCAAAGTGCTACATCAAACAACATAAATTGACAACATAACACAGGACACAGTGCACTACTATAAAAAAAATCTAGAGCATGAAATAAAATAAGATAAACTAAAATAAAAAAATAAATAAAATAAGACTATGAATTAGAGTATGAATAAGACCACAACGTGTGGTCTTTAGTGCAAATAAGACAGGACAGACAAGACAGGAAACAGTAATGCCGACCAGTACACTACGGATGTTGTGCAAATGGAGCAGACATAAATACTGTACATGTAAACATTTATCACTCAGGTAGACATGTTGTGCAGAGCAGTGTGAAAATAGCCGTTGTGCAAATTTTGCTGTCATTGTCCATTAATTTGTGTGTGTGTATGTGTGTGTGTGCTTGTGTATATTAGTTTAGTTTCTACATGTTTAGAAGTCTGATGTGTGTGTGTGTGTGTATCAGCTCACTTTCTGCATGTTTAAAGGTCTGATGTGTGTGTGTGTCAGCTCACTTCATGTTTAAAGGTCTGATGTGTGAAAAGGTCTGGCTTGTGAAAAGAAACTGTTGCACAGTCTGAATGTGAGAGGCTGGATGCTTCTGTATCTCTTTCCAGACGGCAGCAGAGTGAAGAGTTTGTGTGGTCAGCCACAATGCTGGTAGAGTTTTTGGATGCTGTGGTTGGTGTAAATGCCCATCACAGAGGGAAGAGCGACTCCAATGATCTTCTCAGCCGTCCTCATTATCCGCTGTAGTGTCTTGCGATCCGATACAGTGCAGTTCCCAAACCAGACAGTGATGCAGCTGCTCAGGATGCTCTCGATAGTTCTGCTGTAGAAGGTTGTAAGGATGTGTGGTGGAAGATGTGCTTTCCTCAGAAAGTAGAGACGCTGCTGGGCCTTCTTTGTTGTGTTGAGGGACCAGGTGAGGTTCTTTGCCAGGTGAACACCAAGGAATTTGGTGCTCTCCATGATCTCCACTAAAGCGCCGTTGATGTTCAGCGGAGAGCGGTGATGTTTCCTCCTGAAGTCAACAGCCATCTCTTTTGTTTTGTCAACATTCAGAGATATGTTGTTTTCTTTACACCGGTCTGTTCTTTCATGGTTTGGTAACACAACACTTAAACATAAGAAGAAATTATCGCAAATTATCAATCAGGCAAATAAGATAACTGGTCACAAACAACATTCTCTGCAGATTCTATTTGACTCCTTTATGGAAAAAAAACAGCAATTGTGATTTTTAATACACATCCCCTTCACTCAGCTTTCGAAAAGTTACCATCAGGACGCAGGTTTAGACTTCCTAAAGGCCGAAGAAATACTTATAAAAAGTAATTTAGCCCAATTGCAGTTGTCTTAAATCGGATCACTGTTTGAAGTGAATGGGATGGTTGTCAAGAATGATCTGCAGTAATATGTATGGGGCTAATTTGGTTTCTAAATTTTTAACTTATGGTGTTGTTGTCTTGATGAGTGTTGCTATTGTGTGATTGTTGCATGGTTGTATGCAGTTGTTGTCTTAAATCCAGTGTTAAAGACAATGTAAACACCTTATAGATTGTCCACACACACACACACACACACACACACACACACACACACACACACACACACACACACACACACACACACACACACACACACACAGCTGTTTGACACTATTCTCTGCACCTACCGAGTGAGTGAAGGACCGCAGACACCTGCATCGTGAAATGTAGAGGTTTTTTTCCCATGCGGTGTGCGATATCAATTTCCATTAAAACTACACATTCCAGAAATTTAGATTTGCATCCAATATCTTGTTGGTTCAGCAAGGGGTGGCTTTATTATTAGTAGTATTAATTATTTTTTTTCGATTCAGGTTTTCTCTATCAATGCTGCCTTCTCACTTTTTTTTTATCTTTGCTTATTGGCTAATCAGAGCACTTTTACTATTGATTCCAATCAGGCTGTAAAGACACTTTCAATCACTATAGCAAATAATTTTAATGAAAAATAAGTCTTCAAATCAGTATTTACTTTTTTTTTGAGTAAAAACTTAAGTAATATGATGGGAAATGTACTGTAACTTGCACTCAAATTTTTTTTAGGCCTAATAAATAGGATGCATGTATTCTGATTCCTTAAAATTTCCATCCAATGGGATTACATACTTTTAACTTATTTGATCTAAGATACATTATGTGATTGATATTTGTTAGTTAAACATAAATAAAACAAATAAGAACAAGATTTATGTAATAATATCTATTAATCAAATGTGTTTTAAATGCTTCTTATAAATTAATCTATTGTGTGAAGTGTGGAGCTGCGTCAATTTTAGTAAATCTCATAGAATTTAACTGATTGGACCTAGATTTTTTTTTACAGCTAGATACATTTATACCCTATTCAAATATTTTAATTGATTAAATTTAATAGTATTCGATTTTTAACAGATTTAGATTGATTGTAAGGAATCTGGCAACATACGGTTTAAAAACTGACCAATTAAATAGTCAAAGGGTTACAAACAGTTAATGATACTTTCTTCCTTGTGATTATTTTATTATCTCTTCTATAATGATGCACCTGCCAATAATCCTCCACATTGTGATAGTTGTAACAGAGGGAGTCTGGGTCCAAGGGAGTTGAGGGTCAAAATGCAGTTTATTAACTCTGAGTGAGGCAGGCAATGGACAAAGCAGGAGCAAACAGAAGCATGAGGGTAATCCAAAAGCGTAATCATGTTAACAGACAAAATAGTCAGCATAGGTGGCAAACAGCATAAACAGTAAACCAGGCAAGGATCAAAAGGCATGGTAAGGCTAGACAGGAATAATGCTTGGTAATGTTACAGGCGAACAAGACTCAGCAATGTGTGTGAGAATGTGAGGTGTATATGAAGAATTTAGTTGCAAAAACCTCTAAATGCCGTCTACAATTTTCCTCTAAAATAAGCATTTTTATATCGCTCCTTTGTGTAGGTTCAGTAACATCACTTTTATGGCAAAGAATAAGTCATTTTCCTGGTCTTTAAAGTGAAATATCATAAATATCATAACATAAACAAAGGAGGCTAAGAAAATTTTTTCATTTCGATAGAAATTTCAGATGGTACTTAGAGGTCTTTGCATCTGAACTCTTCATATATAGTCCAACTAATAGTCTTCATGAGCTACAGCTGTGTGTATGTAATCAGTGGTGATCCAGAACGGGTGTGTGTGTGAGGTGCGGGATGGGAAATGTAGTGCATTTCAGTGGCAGAATTGTAGTGTATGTTTTCCAGGAATTTTCAAAGGCTAGATTAATGGTGTTTGTGACACTAGTGCGTGTCTAGTACATGGCTGCACCTTATTGTTTGCACATAAATGAAAATACATTTCACTCTTTAGTGTGACTGTGCATTGGTTTACTGTTTGGTTGGCAAATATTCTAACTACAACTACCTCTCATTGCACTGTTATTAGTTGAATGCTTGCAAAATTACTTCCAGTTTGTAGAATGTCTGTCGCTTAATACTAATCTCAAACTACTCATAATCTTCACATGCTATTGGAAATGTTCTTCCTCCCACAAGTCATAAATATGAGTTTGTTGCATTCAAGTATTTTGTTTTCATAAAGAATACCTTATCAATGCTAAATATTCAGCTTAGTATTGTCAGAGTTCAATATGTTATCCAGTCCTTAGTAGACTAGAAGATTGTTTCATGTCATGTGCATCAATCCTAAATGAGGCTGTTTTGTGAGTATAATGTGAGTATAATAACTCCTCCAACATTTAATCTACTGTGTTGCCATGATCAGAAATTACTTTTATGACTATATGTAACTATTTCTTATTAAATGTGTGTGTGTGGAGGGGGGTGGGGGTAGGGGGGTTGTGGGAATGTGTGCAGAGCTGGCATCCATGGTCATTTGATTGTGCAGCGTTTCTGTCTAGATTGCTTTCCGCTGTTTGCCAGGGCTGAAGGGCACTGCAGTAAATTGCATTTCGTAGCAGTATAAGACGGTGTGATTTACAGCGGCCAAACTATTAATTAGAGTCTTCTGCCACCTGAATCAACTTCTTCACACCAACACAACCCACAGAGCCCCCGGTGCGCTGCCATTTGCAGGACTTGACAACATTCCCTATAGACTCTGTTTGTGAAACTTATTTTCCTCATTTTTTAAAGAGACAGGTTATCAACAAGTTCTTTTACAGTTGCTTAATTTAGCCATTCCTACATGCAGCTTGGGTAAAGTGAGTGAATTGCATCACTAGAATAATCTCACTTTCCATCTTATTATTGTTTTGGTTTTTGTGTTCAACAGCACATGCTTTACTAATTTCGGATGTTTTATTCGAACTGAATTGAACTTATTATAGTAAATGATTCAATTTAAATCACAAATTCTATTCAGCATAGTTCCAATTGTCATGCACATATTATTAAGGATGGTAAATGTCCTCCGAAAGCCAGAGGGCGCTCTCATTTGGAAACTCTCAAAGAACCCACAAAAAAGAAAGCCAGGAAATCCCCATATATCCTTACTAAATAAATAGAACATGTATCTTCTTTCATTTGCTATGTTTCCATACAGAGATGCCAATTAAATTTATGCGCAAAACTGGAATATAGCATAATAGACGTGCGAATAAAGCAGCGTTTCCATCCAATGAGTCAAAGAGAACAAAATCGTCACTTCTTGATTAACTGGCGCCTAATATCAAAGGTAAAAACGGAATTTACTTTGGTAGGAGAAGCTGCGTGAATCTTTTTCTTATTTATTAAATTACTTGCGCCTCAGAAGACAATGCCGACACGCAGTGAATGCGTGGTGGCATTTGAAGGCATGAGATGCAGCATGCAAGCGCTCTTGACAGTTCTGAAGGTAATAAATAATATAATAACACTAATACTGAAATGGTTAAGGCATTTTAGAATGACCAAAACAACATTTTAGATGTTTTACAATGAGGTCAGTTTGCTGGTTTGTCCACTAACATATATTTTTATTATCACGTAATCTCTTATAACAAAATCACATAACTTTTTTTAATGCGCATACTGGAATTTGTTCGGTAAACCTGTTTCCATCGTAGTTTCTGCACATCTTTTCTTAAAGAGTAAAAAGTTACGGGCATACGTGTTTTATGCGCATTTTCAAAACTGATGCGCATTTTGGCATTTCCATCAACTGTTTTTTATGTGCATATCCAAAATGTGCATAAAAATGGGTGAATGGGAACATAGCTATTGATTCAACGTAACTAATAAAGACATGCACAGCTACAAAATCATAACACAGCAGGATATACGTATTTCAAACACTCGACTGAAGCTATGAGGTGAGTTTGGAGTAAAAACATGTTATTAAAAGTGGTATTGTGGTGATGTGCAGCATTTACTACACTGTAGTGGTAGGCAGAGTGAGGCTTTGTGAAACATTGAAACAGTTGAAGCAAATGTGTTTCGAACATTTTAAAAACCCATCTCTACAGTGACTGTAAACAAAAGACACAAAAAGAAACACTTAAGCGAATTGAATAATTATAACCCACATTGTAGGTATTATAAGAACTATTAAATTATTTAGTGAAGTGGTTAGTGTTCCTGACTGGCATGCAGACATCTAGGGTGAAGCATCTGCAGTCACTTTTAATGCATTTTGTTGTAACATTGGTCTGACAATAAATGAGTTTTTGGTAATAAAAAATGTAAGTAAATAAATTTTTTTATTAATTTTCTGAATTTTTGTAGACAATAGGATTCAAACTAGAATGTCATTAAAAGTCAATTTGTTAAACTGTAGGGTTGAATTTTCAACATCAAAGCTTGACAGAACAGAGAGCAAGGTCAATTCACAACTAAATAAATAGAAAACACAAAATACGGAAACTATTAGTGAACTGATGATAGAAGCGTCTCAAATTGCTTACTTACTTACTCAAAGTGCATCCAGAAAGTATTCATAGCGCTTCACTTTTTCTTCTTTTTCGCTTCACTTTGGGAATTTTTGCCCATTCCTCTTTGCAGTACCTCTCAAGCTCTATCAAGTTGGATGGGGAGCAACGGTGTACAGCCATTTTCAGATCTCTCAAGAGATGTTCAATAGGATTTAGGTCTGGGCTCTTGTTGGGCCCTCAAGGACATTCACCGAGTTGTTGTGACGCCACTCTGATATTTTGGCAGTGTGCTTAGGGTCATTGTCCTGCTGGAAGATGAACCGTCGCCCCAGTATGAGGTCAAGAGCACTCTGAAGCAGGTTTTCATTCAGGATGTCTCTGTACATTGCTGCATTCATCTTTCCCTTTATCCTGACTAGTCTTCCAGTTTCTGCTGCTGAAAAACATCCAAACATCTTCCACTTATGAATGATGGAGGCCACTGTGCTCATTGGAACTTTCAGAGCAGCAGAAAATTTTTTGTAACCTTCCCCAGTCTTGTGCCTTGAGACAATCCTATCTCAGAGGTCTACAGACAATTCTTTTGTCTTCATGCTTGGTTTGTGCTTTGACATGCACTGTCAACCCTGGGACCTTATATAGACAGGTGTATACCTTTCAAATCATGTTCAATCAACTAAATTTACCACAGGTGAACTCCAATTAAGCTGCTGAAACATCTTAAGAATGATCAGTGAAAACAGAATGTACCCGAGCTCAATTTAGAGCTTCACGGCAAAGGCTGTGAATACTTATGTGTGTGTGACTTTTCAGGTTTTTTATTTTTAATAAATTTGCAACAATTTCAACAAATCTTTTTTTCACATTGTCATTATGGGGTATTGTGTGGAGAATTTTGAGGAAATAAATTAATTTAATTCATTTTGGAATAAGACTGTAACATTACAAAACGTGGAAAAAGTGAAGCGCTATGAATACTTTACGGATGCACTGTATGTACTATTCTACAGCATTTTGTAGTATAAGTGCATTCACACTAAAAACTAAACCATTAAACCATTAAAAACAGTCTAACGTTGGACGCTTCACGCACTCAACAGCCGTTGCTCTGCTCACGTAGTGGAAGAGGGCGGAGCTTTTGGGCACTGACGTTGGATTACTTTGTTTTGGATTGTGAAAGCAAAATTCTCCTATGAGAGTGATTATAGCACCTCCCGATGGTGAATGCGGTTATACTCTTGGCAGGTATTATTTGGTAGTTTGGTCATTTATTTCACTAATTTGGCAACCGTCAAACATCATCAGGGAAATGGTTTATAAAATAACCATTAGTGTTCAATTTGGGACGACACTAAATACAGTTGAAGTCAGAATAATTAGCCCCCCTGAATTATTAGCCCCCCTGTTTATTTTGTTCCCAAATTTCTGTTTAACGGAGAGAAGATTTTCTCAACACATTTCTAAACATAATAGTTTTAGTAACTCATTCATAATAACTGATTTTTTTTATCTTTACCATGATGACAGTAAATAATATTTTACTAGATATTTTTCAAGACACTTCTATACAGCTTAAAGTGACAATTAAAGGCTTAACTATGTTAATTAGGTTAACTAAGCAGGTTAGGGTAATTAGACAAGTTATTGTATAACAATGGTTTGTTCTGTAGACTATCGAATAAAAATATAGTTTAAAGGGGCTAATAATTTTGTCTTTAAAATGGCTTTAAAAAATTAAAAACAGCTTTTATTCTAGCCAAAATGAAACAAATAAGACTTTCTCCAGAAGAATAAATATTATCAGACATACTGTGAAAATTTCCTTGCTCTGTTAAACATCATTTTGGAAATATTTAAAAAAGAAAAAAAAAATTCAAAGGGGGGCCAATAATTCTGACTTCAACTGTACTGTATATATACTATCCTGTTGACTGTGTAAGTGCATAGCATAAGTACATAGTGTATAGTGTGCCATTTGGGACGCAGCTATTGTTTACAGTGCACTACTAAAGCTGCTTTGACACAGTCTACATTGTAAAAGCGCTATACAAATAAAGGTGAATTGAACTACACAGAGCTGTAGTTTACTGAGAAACTACGCGAACAGTTGTCATTTTAAATAGACTTTAACATGATTTTGCGTATAATGTCAGTGTGCTGTTTGTAATGAAAGCTGCTCCATTTGAAAGCTGTGCTGGAGATTGACTAGAACTTTACTGACAAAATACGCATGAAAATCACCTTCAATTTTTGTCATCGCCCAGCCCTAGTATCAGTAGCATTTTATTCGACAAATCTCCAAAAACCAGAATGTGTCCCACAGTAATGCAATTAAACTTTGGTGTCCTTGCTGCAGCGACTTGAATGTGGCTGTGCGGCTCTGAGCTGCTTCTATCATAGGCATCTCGACCCACGGGCCTTAATCAAACTGGCAGCCTCCAATCTATCAGGTCTCTCAGTCAACCTCATCACCCCACAGCGTCCCGGCAGGCTTTACACTGATGGACTGAGTCTGTCTCTTCATCCAGAAGTTCACGGTTTTAAAAAGTTTCCCCAAAAATAAGCAATTTCAAGGTCTGTAAAAGTCTTGCAATCTGTCTGATCACACAGACGACTCAAAACGTGCCAGAGTACAAACAAAGCCATTTGCATGAGTCAAATCACAATTTATTTGAGGCTTTTCTCTGGTTGGACAATCATCCACGGCGTCTGTGCTGGAAGTGTGTGTGCATTCCTCTCTATTCTCCCATTACCTAATGATATCCAACAGCCTAACGGGCTCTGAAAAGGGTAGAGTCCATTCCAAAGCCAAATGACTGTCAATCAGAAGTAATGACCTCTTTCCCCAGGCAATCAGGGAATATGAATTGCGGAGGGGGGAAACATTTTAAACTGAGATTGGTTAGTAATTTCGCATCGCAGTGGATTGAGCAGGTGGAGAAATGTGTGTGTGATTTGCAGGTCTTGAATTTAACAAGCGATGAGGAGATGAAGAAATTGTCTGAGTCAGTGAACTATGGGGTAGAACTAATTGAAATAAAACCAACTTCAGATGGTGGGATTAATCGGTCTCTGTAAAAAGTCTAAAATCATAAAAGGGAAAGGGTAATCATACTGTAATTGTATTAAAGTCTTAGTTATTTAACCATTAGTCAAGATTTTATGTGCTCTGCTGTTTAACATGGCTACTTGTATCAAAAATACAGGAAAATCAGTAATATTGTGAAATATTTTTGCTCGTTAAAGTAATTGTTTTTATTCTATTTTTTATTTTATTTTAAATGTATTTATTTTATAATTATTTTAAAGCTGAACTTTAAGTATACTTTACTTCGTCTTCAGTATAATGTGATTCTTCATAAACCAGTTCAAAAATATATATAAAAATTTGATGTTCAACAAACATTTCTTTTTATTAGTGTAGTATCAAATTTTTATTTTCAATGTGTCTCGACTGTTTTGTTTTGTGTGGTTTTGTTGTATTTGATTTGGCTTGATTGTCTTTTGTTTGTGTTTTATTTTTGTTTGTATATGTGTGTTTTTAATTGTTTGTTTGCTTGTTTTTTCTTTTTCTTTTGTTTTGCATGGTTGGTTTGATTTGTTTTTGACTGTGTTTTTGTTTGGTTGTGCTTTTTGTTTTGTTGGATATGGGTTTATTGTATTTTGGTTTGATTTGAATTTGAATTTTATTAAATGGGATAGCCCCTTGAGATCAACCATCTCATTTTCGAGGTGGTCCCTAAGTGATGCATAAATCAAACAAACAGAGTACAACAAACATACTGTACAGCTAAACAAAACAAAACAAAACAAGCAGCACACTTCACCTGAACCCCACAAACCTATAAGCAAACAAAAACATATAATCAAAAAGTACAAACAATTTGATATACAAATAATTAATAAACATTTAATTTGATAAAATAAATAAATAAATTAGTACTAAAAAAACTAAATTACTTAATTTATCTAAAAGAAGAAGGGAGATTATTCCAGTCAAAAGGAGCTTTGTATTGAAAGGATCTGCGGCCACTTTCTGCTATGATCATTGGAACAAAAAAGTAATTATGTTGCATATGTTGAAGAGAATATGAGGAGGTAAATGAAACAAAAAACTGATTTAAATGAGAAGGGCAACTAAAATAAAAACATTTAAAAGAAACAAATACCAATAATACTGTCTACGGAGCTTAGTTTGAAGCAAATCAAGAGATTCATATAATATGCAGTGATGGGTTCTGTACGGGCATCTTAAAACAAACCTACATAAAGAGTTGAAGGCAGTTTTTAAAGGTTTTAAATTAATATCAGAGTTATTGTTATAAACAATATCAGCATAATCAATAATAGGAAAATTCATTAAGAAATCTTTTTTTTTTATATGAAAGGAAAAACAATTAATAGAACGATAAAGAGAACATAAGCACCAATATGACTTTTTTAATTACAAAATCAATGTGAGGTTTAAAGGATTATTCAGTATCTAGCCAAAGACCTAGATATTTAAATGTCAACATTAGACAACTGTACCCATCATCAAATCTAATATCAATGTCTACCAAGTGTAATCGCAGAGATTTTTTTAAAGAACACCATACTGCAAGACAATTTTTTAATTTAGTATGTTTTAAACCATTCTTGAATTACAGTAAAATCTAACTGCAAAGAAGAATGAATATATGAATATATCAGAATGGGAGAAATAAATCAGTAGCATCTGCATAAAGTTGAATCTGGCAGATTAAAAAGATTTTTGGAAAATCGTTAATGAATAAAGAAAAGAGCAAAGGACCCAATCATGATCCTTGTGGAACACCCTTCTCAACAACTGAATACTCGGAATTTAAGCCTCTAAACATATTGATGTCTATTGTGAAAGTAAGAATTAAACCAAAAAAGAGACTTTGATCACACTTTATTTTGATGGTTTGTTGAATTAAGTTACATTGCATCTACATGCCAACTAATTCTCATTAGATTATAAGTAGACTGTTAGGTTGGGGTTAGGGTTAGTGTAAGTTGACATGTACTTGCAAAGTTTCTTATAGTCAGTTAAATGTCTGTTTAAGGAGAAGTATCAACAGATATTAAGCAGACAGTCTACTAATTCTCAAATGGACCATCAAAATAGAGTTACCGAGACTTTAGATCAAAACCTATAGAGTATAACTAACTCGAACAAAAGATCATTAGTGAACTTTATTAAGGCCTGTAGTTATTTGAATCATACGGATTTTGTTGTCTTGCTTTGGCTTGATCTTCTTTTATTTGTTTTTTTTTTTTTTTTTTTTTTTGTCTTGCTTTGTTTTGCTTGTTTTGTGTTTGCTTTTTGTTCAATGGTTTGTTTTATAGTTTTGCTTGTTTTTTTGTTTTACTTGATTGTGTTTTAGTTTTGCTTTTTATTTAATTTAATTTTGATTTTGTTGCATTTTGTTTTGTTTTGCTCTGCTTTTTTTATTTATTTTTTTTAGTTTGGTTGTGTTTTTGGTTTAGATGTTTATATATTTTAGTTTTGTTTTGTTTTAAGTCAAGATAAAAGGAAATCACACAATTGCACAAGGCAAACTTGGACATCCATTGCCTAAAGGAGAAAAAATGCACTAGTGATTGTGTTTTAGTTTTGCTTTTTATTTAATTTAATTTTGATTTTGTTGCATTTTGTTTTGTTTTGCTCTGCTTTTTTTTTTTTTTTTTAGTTTGGTTGTGTTTTTGGTTTAGATGTTTATATATTTTAGTTTAGTTTTGTTTTAAGTCGAGATAAAAGGAAATCACACAATTGCACAAGGCAAACTTGGACATCCATTGCCTAAAGGAGAAAAAATGCACTAGTATCTTTGAGCATTCATGACTACTAGGTTGTAATTATTTTGTTTTATTTGACATTGTTTATCTTCATTAAACTTAATGCTTTAAAAAAACAGACATATGCTGACTGTTAAAAATAGGTAATTAATTGGGCTCTTATTTATTAATCACTGTACTGTCATAGTAATGGCAGATGTGCAGTATTGATTCACTCAGAAATTCTCTTTTATCTGTTTGTTCACCAACGTGGCGTGAGCCGCAGCTCCTGAATTGCAAGAGCCGGCACAGGCAAGAACAAAGAGATTTAGTGATGAAGCATTGGTTTCATTATTTATTTCACCTCTTGTTATCTCAAACAGCTGTAACTTGTCTACCTTTGGGCTGGCATTAGAGTTTCCAAGCAGCACAAAAAAAGGGTTTGAGGTTAGTCTGCGTGCAAGCAGACTCCAACAAATGATGTAAACAGACTTGATATGTAGCATTTGACCTTTGTTTTTAAAGTCTCTTTTTCTGTTATTCTCCATGACTTCTCTGTCCTATTGTAGTCCTGCACCAGTCCACCAGTCCTGCACAGTTCTATATATCATTGCATGTTTTTGTTTTCTCTTGTCTTTCATTGTTCACTGGTCTTTAATCAGTCTGTTCCCCCACCCCGCTCTTTTTATTCATGTTTTGGTAATATTGATTTAGTTTATTTTGGACGTGTCTTGTTTTTATCTATTTGTTTTGATTATGTTCAGTTTGGTTTGATCATATTTTTGTTGTTGCTTTCTGGTTTGATTGTATTTTGCTTTGTATTTTTTTTCCGTTGTATTTATTGTCTTTTGGTTGTTGTTATTTCTCTTGCTTTTATTTTGTTTTGTTTGATTATTTGTTTCATTTTTGCTTTGATTCTGTGTTAGATTTTTGATTGTTTTGTTTTAATTTCATTCTCTTTGTTTTAGCCTAATTGTGTTTTGGATGGCTGTGTTTAGTTTTGCTTGGTTTTGTTTGATTGATCTTGATTGTGATTTGATTCGATATTGTTTGGTTGTGTTTAGTTTTTTTATATTTTCCTTACATTAAAAATAAAGCTACAGATGTGGCTACTGAGAATGCGTGCATGAAAATGAAAGTGATCACACATTGTCCTGCAGTACTGCGCAGCACAGCACAACATGGTCTCACACAAGAAATACATGACCAGCAGGGGGAAGTTATGTAACATAGTGAACATACTGAACTGATATACTGTAGCAGCCAGAGCATGAGAGCGTAGCTGTGCGGTGGGAGCATTCTGCTCCATGGTCGTGGACTCCACTTAATTGCTAACCACCCAAAACAAGCGTTCAGTCAACATTTCGATCACGCTCTGTAAACCCATACCGCTCAGATCCCGAGCCGACATAAAATTTCTCTAGTAGGCTAACTCAAATTTTTTTTTGTAAATAACTGTCTAAAATTAAAACACATCGATTAAAAAAATGTTCAAAGCGTCATTCTTTCTTGTGCTTTTATTCTTTCAGTACAGTTTTTTAAAAATATTTTAATAGGCCTTAGTGATCAACTGTGTATATTATAGCCTATTTATTTAGGCAGCTGTGTGTTATCTTATACTATAGTTTAACTGATTTTTAAACTTATTTTAAACTATGGAGCTCTGAACATAATTCAAATTACAAATTCGCTTCCACGACCACGTCTTATTAATGCCTATTCTTGTTTTAATTGTTATACTTTAATAATTAATTATGAAATCAAATGATTTGTTCCTTGATTAGTCCCACTAAAACTATGAAACAGAATTAACTTACAAATTAATTTATTGAATTTAAGCCTGAAAAAAAGAACAAATTCAATATAGAATTTGAATTCAAATCAAATCGATAATAATTAAAAAAAAAAAAGTCATAATATGCAGCTTAAATAACTATTCTGTATTTGTTTGGGAAGGGATAAAGTACATCCAGATGGTTGTTATCGCAGAATAAAAGCCAACAATCAAATATGGATGTGAATGTATTTACTGGTGGTCAAGATGATTTCGTAGTACCCTAATGAGATTGCGTTATTAGTTTCAACAGTTGTTTTCTGGGAATAACAGACCTTGGAATGTCATCACTGACCAATCAGAATCAAGTATTCCAGAGAGCCATATTATGGTCACATTTTACAATAAGGTTTGACTAGTTAATGTTTACTAATGTATTATAGTTTGCTAATGCAATATTAACATCCAAATTCATGCTTGTTAACATTAGTTAATGAACCATGAGTTAGCATAAACTATAGCAAATATTGACTTTATTTTCATTAACGTTAACTAACATAAAAAAATACTACAATAAATATCTGTTCATGTTAGTAAATACATTAACTAACCTTAACTAATACAATCTTATTGTAAAGTGTTACCCATATTATAATATGCATTAAAGCAAACTCAAAGGAATAATCTAAAAAGATTTGATTAATTTAATTCCTTCTCTTCTGATATTCTCCATGGCTCTTCTGTGCTATGTTTCAGCCTTGCCCCAGTCAGTTTTATCTGTTTTTGCCTATTTTTTTGTCTTCTTGGCTTTCATCTTTCATTGGCCTTTTATCCTTATATCAGTCTGTTCCTCCATTCCCCCTCCCTTTCTCCACATTTTCATACTCTTGCTCTGCCGTCCCGTCTGTTCAAAGCTCAGACCCCTGGCCTTCCCCACAGCACACAGAGGGGTTTCTCAATGAGCTACTGTGTTCGACAGGACGTCTGAATTATCACAAAAGCACTTTTGTTGAAATGCTTCCAAGAATATGCAGACATGATGAGTCTTTTAATCAATTTTATTGATTAAACAGGAGCACATTCAGAAGAGAAGAAATTCCATGTATATACAATTATTTTATTATATTATATACTTTATTTTGATGGTCCATTTAAGTATTAGTAGACTGTCTGCCTAGTATCTGTTGATACTGCTGCTAAACAGACATTTAACTGACTATAAGAAACTTTGCAAGTACATGTCAACTTACACTAACCCTAACCCCTACCCTAACCCCAGCCTAGCAATCTACTTATAATCTAGTGAGAATTAGTTGGCATGTAGATGCAGTCTAACTTAAATTCAACAAACAGACCATCAAAATAAAGTGTGACCCAATGTATATATAAAATATGTGTTGAATAATAATAACAACAATAAAAAATCTTTGCAATAATTAATACTGCTGTTTCCAATCATCATCATCATCATCATCATCATCATCATCATCATCAACAAAAGTATCAGATCATTGTAATAAATTAGATATTTTCATGCAATGTAATCAATCGCACAAACAATTGTCACAACTCAACAGCTAATTTAAGAAAACATAAAATCTGATGTATTTTTTGTCTATATAATGTTCTTATTAAAGACATTTATTTAATTTTTTTCTAGAATTAATGTAACATATCCAAAATCAAACAAAAAGTGCTCAGGGGTAGCTTAAATAATGTATAGGTGCTCTTTGGGTAAGGGATTCATCAGAATAATCCGCAAAAATCAGTCCAAGGCACTCGAAAATGTGGAAAAAATATTAAAAAGCTTTTATTGACCTGGCCATTCCTTAAATATATATAAATATATCATTCATATGTGCAACGTGTGTATTCTGAGCATTGTTTTTAATTTATTTTATTTTTATATTTATTATTTTAGAATTAAAGTTGAGAACATTTATATTTATTTATTTGCTATATTAAAAACTAGTTTGATTATAATTTAATTAATTAAATAATTTATTGCATTAAATATTATATTTTAAATGCATTTTTAAATTTACAGTCACTTCATAATAATTGCTTCATCATCTTGTAACACCAAAACAGCTGGTTGTTTTAGATTGCTCCTCATAGCATGTCTATTATTATTAACCGAAATGCATATTACATGCTACAAAGTGTTACATACATACATTCGTACATACAGCGGGGAAAATAAATAATTTAACACGTCATCTTTTTTCTCAGAAAACATATTTCAAAAGGTGCCTTTGACTTTTTGAATGAATTTGAATGAATTTTCCCCAGATGTTGGTAACAACCAAAGAAATCCATATATGCAAAGAAAACAGATCTAATTGGTTTACAAAATAAGCTATGGCTAGGCCCACACTGAATCTGCGCGTGCAGTATTCCGCAGATTTTCCGCAGAATTCCGCAGATTTCCGCAGATTTTTAGCCCATCATTAATTCTGTTTATTTACTTGAGTAAATGTGTGTAAATCTGAATTTATTCAGTTTTTAAATTACACATATTTCACATATTAAGGTTTTAGTTATGAGACTCCCAAAATAATTACGCAAAAATCCGCAGATTTTTACCAAAATTCTTCGCAGAAATTGCAAAAAACATCCGCAGATTCCGTCTGGCCCTAGCTATGGCTAATAAAATAAAATGACAAAATAAAAAGTATTGAACACATGAAGAAAGGGAGGTGTAGAAAGGCAGTGAAAGCCCAGACAGCAGATAAAATCTCTCAGTAGTTCTTTAGCAACTCTCTGCCCTTCGTCAATGTAAATGAATCTTAGCTGCTTCAGTCCAACATCTACATTATCAGGATGATGAAGATGAAACCAGGGTTGACATTTCAGCAAGACTATGATCCAAAACACAGCCAATGAAACGCTCAAATGCTTTCAGAGAAAGAAAATCAAACTATAGAATGTTTATTTCCATTTCAACAGCTCCTTTAGAAATATTATTCCCAGGAAAAAAACATGTGTTCAATACTTATTTTCCCCGCTCTACATACATACATGCGTGAACAAACAAATGAATAACAATGTACACAGCAAATACTCTTAAAAAAAAAAACTAATTTAAAATATAAATGAAACTATATTAGTCTGCCAATGAAACGAAACCCCTTCTCATCATAGTTTCTCCCTACTGTTTGTTCGTGGTCTGCCCTCTCCAGACATTGACGGCCCTGTTTGTTTGGTCTTTTCTGTCCTTTGCTCTCTTCAGACCCTACAACTGAATGGATGTTCTCTAACAATCTCCCAGACACCAGCTTAGTGCCTGTCAGTCAACCTATTGGAGAAGTGCCCTGGTGAATTAATGCCGGCACATTGATCTCTCCTCCGGTTGCTGGTGTGAGAGAGCAGAGGGCACTGGAGGAGTTCATTCAAAAAATACACCATTGCTGCATCCTCATATAATCATCACACTCATTTACATACAATTATATGATATTATTTCAATTTAGTTTAGGCAAATGGAACCCACAAGTTACAAGTTATTTTAAAACAATTAGATCAGTGTTTCCCAACCACGATCCTGGAGGACCACCAACACTGCATGTTTTGGTTGTCTCTTTTGTCTGTTACACAGGTCTTTCAGTCTCTGCTAATGAGCTGATGATCTGAATTAGGTGTGTTTGGTTAAGGAGACCTGGAAAATGTTCAGATCTGGTGGTCCTCCAGGAACGTGGTTGAGAAACACTGAAATAAATAATATCATTTTTATTTGAAATATCTTACTTTGACACGCCAATCAATTTTAATCACTTAATTTGGACAACGAGGATACATTTTTTTGAATTATATATTTTTTTTTGTAAACTTTATTTATTGAACACAAGTGAATAGCATTCTTTGTATACAAATGTCCAATTTCTACTTTTTTCTTTTAAACACTTTTATAAACATTTCTTAATGTTTCTTAGTGATTTCTTAAATAATCACTTTAAGAGGTGTTAAATCATCAAAATAATTTAGTAGTGGCCTTTAATGAGTATAAAACTTATGAGATGAGACTCTGAGAGAGAACTTAATCTTCTCTAATTTCAGACTTAACATGTTGTGCAACCAGACTTTGATTAAGGCTGGTTGGAGTGATTTCCACATTAAGATAATTCTCCTACGAGCAACAAGGGAGGAAAGGACGATGACATTATTTTGAATGTTTGTGATATGAAAATCATCTGGGGTTTTCCCAAAAGTAGCAATATGAGGGTTTGGGTTTAGATTAATGCCCAATATGTCTGCGATAACCTTGAAAAATAACTGCCAGAATTCAGACAATTTGGGGCACGACCAGAACATGTGAGTGAGGTTGCATGGGGTCTGTGAACACCTATTACATTAGTTATCTAATTTGTCAGGATAGAGCTTTGAGAGTTTTCCTTTGCTATAGTGTAGTCTGTGGAGGACCTTAAACTGTATAAGTGATAATCTAGCACAACTAGATGATGAATTCACAGCATTTAAGGCCTCCTCCCAGAAATCTTTAAAGAGATTTCATTTTTTTAATTATTATAAGTTTATTGGCCATTGTGAACCTGACTTAATTTCTCCAAACATTTTCCCCAATACGAATGTATATTTCTCACAATTCAGAGCTTTTTGTTGTAATTGTAAATTTCTCAGATTTTATGGTTATTTTTCTCTGAATTGGAGGATTTTTTAATTTTATTTTTTAAATAAGATCAGAATTAAAGTAAAGGTAGAAAAGACAATAATTTTTCCTCCAGTTTTTTTCTTGCTGTTCTGATGTTCTTTCTGACATTTTTATTTTATTCATTGTGATTCTTAATTTATTTATCAGAATTTTAAATATATTGTGTTTTTTTATTATTATTATTATTATTATTGTTATTATTTTTTTGTTTGTTTGTTTTTACAAGTTTGATTTAATTTCTCATGGTTCTGGATTTTTTTTCTGTCACTTCTGACTACATTAAAAGATTTATTATTAGAATTTTATTAGAATGTTTTTTTTTTTCCCCAAACAATCTTGTGATTTCTTTGGCTTTCAGCATTATAACTATTTAATTCTGAACTTTGTCTTTTAATTTTCACTATTTCTAGCAGTTCTGAGTTTTTCCTTGTAATTCTGAATTAATATCTTACAATTCATAGTTTATTTATCGAAATTCTTAGTTGTTTCTTGCATTTTTTTTTACTAAATTCTGACATTTTTCTCACTTGTTGTAGTTGTTTTAATATGTATCTCAGAATTGACCACAAAGACCCTTTAACTTTTGACATGATATAAACTCATAAATGTAAGAAAGCCATTGTGAGATTATTGCAAGATAAACCTTTTTAATAAACAATTTAATGTCACAATTCTTTATTTGTGACTTTATATTTGATAAAGGTGTATTTCAGAAGACATACACCTGTACATACATTTGTCAATTTGTATGTTTTTATTCTCTATTTATTTGCTTTTAAAATTTTATTATCTGCGTTTGTGGTCCGTCACTGTCATTTTGTTGCATTGAGGAGCTTCTTTCATGAAAACAAATTGTGTAAACCTGCCAATAAATCCCTTTCTGATTCTGAAATACAACGGATACTGAATCATGCTGATCCCTCTTTGAACACACAGCAATTGCACAGCATTGAATTTCTCATGATTCAGATGGTCAGCCATTTGTATCTGGATGTATATTTTTCTCCAGTTTTTTTTCTTCTGTTCTGATGTTCTTTCTGACGTTTTTATTTTATTCATTGCGATTCTTAATTTATTTCACACAATTTTGATTATCTTGTAATTTTTTGTTTTTACAAGTTTGATTTGATTTCTCGTGGCTTTGAGTTTTTTTCTGTCAATTCTGACTACATAAAAATAATTTTTATTAGAATTTTATTAGTGTTTTTTTCTCGCGAATCTTGTGATTTCTTTGCATTTCCACATTATATCTATTTAATTCTGAGCTTTGTCTTTTAATTCTCAATATTTCTGAGTTTTTTCTGTAATTCTTAGTTAATATCTTACAATTCTTAGTTTATTTATCAAAATTCTTAGTTGTTTCTTGTCAAGTTTGTTTACTCAATTCTGACATTTTTCTCACGGTTCTGACTTGTTGTAATTGTTTTAATATGTATCTCAGAAGTGACACTAAAAAACCCTTACATTTTTGAGATGATATAAACTCATAAATGTAAGAAAGTCAGAATTGTGAGATTATTGCAAGATAAACCTTTATAATAAGCAATTAATGTCACACTTCTTTGTTAATGACTTTATATTTGATTGAGCTTGTGTTTTGCTTATATTCAGAACTTTTCTGAACAGTAAATTGTATAAAGAAATGAGGTGTATGAGGTAAGAATATTTTGTGAATTGGATTTGTACATTTTATGTTACAATTTGTCTTATTTCAGAAGACATACACCTGTACATACATTTGTCAATTTGTGCATTTTTTATTTTGTTATTGAGTGTTTGTCCCGTCACTGTCATTCTGTCACACCCTGGAAGCTTCTGTTATGAAAACAAATTGTGTAAGCATACCTGGCAATAAATCCCTTTCTGATTCTGAAATACAACTGATGCTGAATCATGCTGATGCACTCTTTGAACACACAGCAATTGCACAACATTAAATTTCTCATGATTCAGATGGTCGGCCATTTGGATCTGGATGTTTGTAAGCAGACCTCAATATTGCATCTGCTTGTGAGAGTCTGTACTGTGAATGAATGTGACAGAATATATTAGAAGTTGAAGAAGCCTTGTAATTGACAGCTTTGTGGGTGACAACTGATTTCATTCATTGGAATTAATTTCTTCATCAACTTCAGTCATCAAGACTCACACTTTATCTTATAATAGTGGCAAAAACAGCACACGCACACACACATGTTTGTTTTTGTGAAAAATGGGTACATTACATAGGCTTCCATTCATTTTATACAGATCAAACCGTACATTATATTGCCCTCACTCCACCCTACCCCTAAACCCAACCATCACAGGAGATAGTGTACAGCTTTACACCCTGAAAAAACTCATCCTGTGTGATTTATAAGCTTTTTGAGAAGTGAGGACGTCATCAATGTCCTCATATTTCACCTGCTTTTTGTAACACCTGTGTCATACCTATGTCATTATACAGATTTGTGTCCTGATATGTCACAAAAACACGTACACACACACACACACACACACACACACACACACACACACACACACACACACACACACACACACACACACACACACACACACACACACATATATACAGTACAGTAAATTCTTTCAAGCTCAATAAACAACAACAGATTTGTGTTGGAGAATGTGTTGTGTTGAAGAACTTTGCCGCTATATTCACTTTCCAATATACAGGTATCATGACAAAATACTTTTTTATTTAAAAACAAATGGTGCATTGCAGTACCTGAAATCTGTTAGATATGTATTATAATATCACTGTTATGTGTATGAATCAAATAGGCAAGGCAAGTTTAATTATATAGCACATTTCATACACAATTGTTATTCAAAGTGCTTTACATAAACATGAATAAAAAAAACAAGTATAAGAAATAAAAAAATAAGAATAAAAAATATTAAAAGCAGATAAAACAGTAAACCGGTTTTAAAAGAATGAAA
The DNA here is from genome assembly GCA_903798195.1 of Danio kyathit. Lineage (NCBI taxonomy): Eukaryota > Metazoa > Chordata > Actinopteri > Cypriniformes > Danionidae > Danio > Danio kyathit. Next base: position 47,990,281 of record LR812520.1, on the reverse strand, counting down.
AAGAAATGAAAGACACAATAGTGCTATCTTTCGGATGTAGCACAGTGCTCATATAGTGAAGGCACAGCTAAACAGATGTGTTTTCAGTCTTGATTTGAATATTGGAGCACATCTGATCATTTCTGGAAGGTGATTCCAGCAACGGGGGGCATAGTAGCTGAAAGCAGATTCACCCTGCTTTGACTGAACTCTTGGAATTTCTAGTTTATTTGATCTAGAGAATCTGAGAAATCTGTTAGGTTTGTATTCAGTGAGCATATCTGTAATGGATTGAGGTCCTAGGCCGTTTAGTGATTTATAAACAAGTAATAGTACTTTAAAAACTATTCTGAGTATAATTGGGAGCCAGTGTACAGATCTGAGGGCAGGTGTGATGTACTCTGATTTTCTGGTTCTGGTCAGAATCCTGGCAACAGCGTTCTGAATGAGCTGCTGTCTGACTGTCTTTTTGGGAAGGCCAGTGAGGAGTCTATTAGAGTAATCCACTCTGCTGCTGATAAAAGCATGAATAAGTTTCTCTAAATCCTTACTGGGAACAAATCATGTAATTAATTAATAATGCTTAAAATAGGGGTACATTTTATATACTTTTTTAAACATCACATTTCCAGTAAATGTTTCTCTTTTTCTTATTTTGTTTAATTTGTTTAAATGGGTTTTAAAAAGCTTTTAATCTAAAGACAGACAATTAAATTATTGATATAATGATATATGATTTAATATAAACAAATATAAACTGTTCTCGCTAAAAGAAAAAAATTAAAAACATTTTGGTCACTACATTTATTGTTCAAAATTTAAATTTAGCTTGTCTATTTATTGCTTCATACTCGTAATTAATTATTTTATTCACAAAAGACTTATTAAATTGATAAGAGAGTGATAATAAATACTTGATGGTTATACCATAATGATAATAATAAATACTGACATTGAATCCTGAATAAAATTAATCAATTCAATTCAATTCACCTTTATTTGTATAGCGGTTTTACAATGTAGATTGTGTCAAAGCAGCTTCTCATAGAAGATTATAGTAAATTGAAACAGTGTCAGTTCAGTTTTCAGTGTTTAAGTTCAAGTCAGATCACTGTTTCAACAAAAATATTAAGCATTCAAAGCTGCTAATCAAATACATTTTAAAATATATTTAAATTGTTCAATTTTTTTGACAATAATAATGTTTTACACTATTTATGATCACTTAAATTCAGCTGTGGTGAACAGAAGAAACTATACACTATATTCATTCATTTATTCATCCATTCAGTGTTCATATATTATTAATATATCATTCATATATTAATACAATTATTTATATAAACATCATTTTATATAATTATCATTTCCGAATAAGTATGGGGTAACTAAAATCATTAATTGTAATATGTCTACTCATCGTATTGCTTAATGATGAATTCATATACAGTAAGTGTGACCTAGAATAATGATTTGTTTAGACTGCAAAATTAATCCAGAAATTAATTATGAGACCCGCTTCCAATAAGTAGCTCTGCCCTTGACTTTTTTGTTTGGAAATGTAGGATCCTATCAGCCTAAAATATGTACTCAGAAACCTTTTCGGTGTTGTTGTTGTTTGGTTTTTATCACAGGTGGATTTCTGAGATAATGAGAGTGACACATACACACTCGCTCAATGTGTCCTATGTAAATGAGCCTCTCTTGTTGTGTTTCTCCTGGATTTATAATTATAGGCAAAAACCTCTGACTAATTCTCTGGCATACTGATGTACTACTGACGTCTGAATGACAAAATAAAGCCATTTTATGGTTGAAGAAAAAAAAAAAATAAAGGGATTCTAATAAAAAAACTTTGAATGAGCCTCCAATCGGCCTTTACTTTTACTTTCTCTCTTTCGTGGATAAGGAAACGTGTTGTATGCACAGACATTAGCCTACATATTTAATTTTGTTTGTTAAGCGCTAAGATTAGTTTCAAAACAGTTCTAATTTCCAGCAAACAAATAAATGAACAATAATAACGACGTGTGGTCAAAAACCTGACTTGTATCTAAACACGTGCTATGCCCCATATGGTCTGTTACGCCCCGTGTGGCTTGGAGGATGAAAAAGGGCTTAACATAATTATGACAATCCAATATTTTAAGAATTCCCCTGAGATGATAGCTGCTATGAACCAACACAGACAGGTGGAAGAAAAAGTGGTTCGCTTTATTACAATAAGTATAAAGAAAAAATAATAATTAAATCACCCAAAATATATTTACAAATGTGTACAATAAATCCAAAATTAATTAAACAAACAAACCTGATAGAGGGAAGGAAAATAAGCGGTGCCAAATCAAAGAAAATAAATTAAACACCCGCTAACTAATCCCTCCCCCACCTCTAAATAACTAAAGACAAATATGTAAACAGGAAAAAAAAAAAAAGCATCTTCAGCGTATCATGCCCCTTACTCAACTGCACTCACTGGAACAAACATACACAAAGTAGCACCCGCTTCTGACCTAGTGGATTAACAGAGAATCAACTATATGTGTGTAAAAATGTAAGTCACGTGACATACTTCACTTTCACTTCCCTTTTAGCAGATTTAAGCAAGTTTAGTAGGAACGTTCTGAACAGATGTACAACTCAAACTCTTAAAGCGAACCAGAGAACAGGACAGGCACAAATGTCACACAGAAACAAACAGCAGCAAGACAAGGATCCGCCCCTAATCTGGTCCAAGTCATCACTGGAGCGCTTAAATAACCACCATCCTCTTCTGATTGGTCCACTTGGGAAAACTCAGTGAGCCAATCGGAAACCCTAGATTTCAAAAGAACAGCAGACAGCAAATAAAAACAGAAAGGGGAGGAGGGAACAACAGAGCAACACCCCCAGGCATGTAACATGGTCCAAAACCTGACAGGAGGACAAATCTAAGCTTGTTTTTAATAAAACAAATATAAATATGCATATAATAAAAAATACTGCTAATAATAATAACATTATACAAGAGCAAATTGTCATGAATAAACTAAAAAAAAAAAAAGCCCATGGAGACAATGAAGCCATGAAGGCAGTGATTTTTATATTTATGTAGAAAATAATAATTTTAAAAATATTTTAATCCTTTAATTCTTTTGCATTTGCAAAGATATTTGTGTATTGCTGCACATCCTGCAGGTTTTAAGCAATGTGTAAGCGAGGCCCACTAACGCCCTCTGCACTGGACTTTAGACCTGCTTTCAGCTGATCTATTGCGCAGTGTATTTTAGTTTCTCAAAATAGCAACGTGCCAACAATGTGCCTCAACACACCTCTTTTTTTAGACCGAAACATCCATGAGTCCACAAAGTGGCGCAAATTGATTTGCTATTTAAACAACGTGGTGGAAAACGGGAAAATTAAGGTTGCGTTGGTCTGAAAATAGCAACACGTCGGGGCAAACAGGTCTTGAGCCTTATTGCGCCGGTTGTATAATAGGGCCCAAAATGTGTTTGTGGTGTCTAAATGTCCCCACGAGTACAGCAATACCCGTACAGTAAAGTGGAGGGGGTATTTTTGTTTGGTCTTCACGAAGTAACCAAGGCTCATAAATCACAGAGAAATATTTTGAATATGTAAAAACCCAGATGGTTTTCTATGAGGGTTAGGGTTGGTGTAGGGTATAGAATATACAGTCTATACAGTATAAAAATCAATACATCTATGGGATCTGTGTGTGGCAAATAGCAAATCTTTTTACATTTAATCATTCTCAGTATATTTATTTTTTATATCAATTTAGATTTACTAGTTATAATGATACTTTTTATATATCAGTAATTGAATTTGTACATGTAACTGCTAATTTTAATTTTAGGAATTACATTTGAGCTAAATGTGTGTTCTTGATGTCAACAAGAAAACAACACAGGCTCAGAAAACCACAAAATTGTACTTCAGCCAACCCAGGCTCATTCTGAAAACTTACTTCTATATACGTTTCTGGAGGCCACGAAATACATCCTAGGAGGTACGTATTTTTGCAGTTTTTGTTTTCACGAATCCACGAGAGGCTGCTGTGTATGCTTTTTCAGATCTCAAATTTCTCTCGCGAGTGCCATTCGCGCCTGCTCTTCTCGCATAAATCCACCAGAGGCCACTGTTGACTGACTGACTGACTGACTGACTGACTGACCGACCAATCGACTGACCCACCCTCCTCCTTCCCTAAACCCAACCAATTTTATCGATTGACCCGCCCACCCACTTCGCTAAAGCCAACCAACAATTTTCAAAAGCAATCCAGAAAAAGAAAAGCCTTAATCTGATTTTTACCACGTTTTCTGATTTTACCACATTCTTACCCTGTTATTTACTTATTTTTGTCTGTTTTTGTCTTACCTGCTTTCTGGAACCGTTCTTCACCGGACTCGAACCCTGTCGTTGTGGTCAACTCCTCTCTGCGTCTCAAGTCCGCCGACGTACATGACGTACAAAATTAAATGCAGCCATACATACCTCAGACGACATAATTCGCGGTCTCCAGAAACGTATATAGGACTACGTTTTCAAAACAAGCCTGTTGGGTTTAGGGAAGTGTTTAGGTCAATGGTTTGCTAGGTCATCTGTGCGACAAACCCAGGCTTCTCATGAACTTGTATTAAATGGATGTGTATTTGAAACATACAACAACATGCAGCCAGTACAATGTACAGTAAGAAACATATTTCAGATTAAACATGTTAACCTAGGCTCATTGGAAATACGTGCTCAATGTACATTTTTGAGAACCGATAAATACGTACCCTAGACTATGTTTACTTCTAGTTTTAGTTTTCACAAATCCACTAGACACCACAGTGTACATTTTTGAGCACTTTTCCTCATACATTCCCTTTCCCGTAAAAACCTCCAGAGGCTACTGTGTACATTTCTTGCCAACTCAATGCATCTTCCATGGTATCACACTGCTTTTTTTTTGTTGTTGATTTCATTTTCCCTGGTTTTTGGAACTATCCTCTGTCAGATTCGACCCTGACCTCCCAAGTCTGACGCCGTTTGCGGTGAGGTACCGAGCAAACCAGTCATGGCAGAAAAGCCATCCATATGGAGCTAAGCGGTGAGCTGTACTGCCCCGTATAGCATTCTTTTTTAAACACAGAATGCAGCCATGATGTACCCAAAGGAATTTTTATCTTGGTTTTCAGAAATATATCTCTGGGCACATTTTCCCAATGAGCCTGTGTTGAAAAATATAGACAGTGCCTTATACACTACCTGACAAATGTCTTGTCGTTGATCCCAGTTGTAACAGCAACAAATGGTAACTTGACTTTTAGCTAATCATTTGGATCAAGTGGCAGAAGGTAAATTTTTCAGATGAATCATCTGTTGAACTGCATCCCAATCATCACAAATACTGCAGAAGACCTACTGGAACCCACATGGATCCAAGATTCGCACAGAAATCAGTCAAGTTTGAAGGAAAAATCATGGTTTGGGGTTACATTCAGTATGGGGGCGTGCGAGAAATCTGCAGAGTGGATGGCAACATCAACAGCCTGAGGTATCAAGACATTTGTGCTGCCCATTACATTACAAACCACAGAAGATGGAAAATTCTTCAGGTGGATAGCGCTCCTTCTCATACATCAGCCACCATATCAAAGTTTCTAAAAGCAAATAAGGTCAAGCTGCTTCAGGATTGGCCAGCCCAGTCTCAATACATTAACATTATTGAGCATATACAATATGGGGTAAAATGGATGGGGCATTGAAGATGAATCTAAGGAATCTTGATGAACTCAAGGCATCCTACAAGAACGCTTTCTTTGCCGTTCCAAACAACTTTATTAATAAGTTATTTGAGTCATTGCAGAGATTAATGGATGCAGTCCTCCACGCTCATGGGAGTCATACACAATATTAATCTTGTTCCACTGCACCATGACTTTATATTCTATACTGTACATTATTCTGACATGGACTGCTCACACAGACGCAGTGCTGAGGAAGGCACAACAACGCCTCTTCTTCCTCAGGCGTCTCAGGAGGTTTGGAATGACATCCTCCGCTCCTTCTACACCTGCACTGTGGAGAGCATCCTGACTGGCTGCATCACCACCTGGTACGGAAACAGCACCAGCAGCAATCGCAAAGGTCCACATAGGATTGTGCGAACTACTGGACGCGTAGTAGGAGGTGAGGTTCCCTCCCTTCAGGACATCTACACCAGGAGGTGCATGAGGAAAGCCAAGAGAATCATCAGCGACTCCAGCCACCCAAGCCATAGACTTTTCTCTCTGCTACCCTCAGGCATGCAGACGGTTCAGCAGCATCCGGTCACGCACCAGCCGACTGAAGGAAAGTTTCTTCCCTCAGACTATCAGGCTGATGAACACTTAACACACCCCACACAAACTCTTCCATACCATCAAGATGTAGCATGCACTGCACTTTAACAAATCCATACTTAAAACAATACTGCCTACAACTATGTGTACACCTATCCATCTTACGTATCGCTGTCAACATTGCCAATTTTACATTGTCTTGTTTTTTTGTGAGTATGTCGTTGTATTTTGCACTGTCTGTAGTTTGCACTGTCTGTATTTTGCACTGTCTGGAGCCAGCACCTAAGCTTTTCACTCATCATAGCACACATGCTGCTGCTGATGTGACAATAAAAGTGATTTGATTATTTCTGTTAAGTGACAAGACTTTTGTCTAAGCAAAGTCAGACCTTTTTATTTTATTTTTATTTTGGTAAAGTAAGCGTAATCTAGAGGTCTTTGCCTTTCATATAAGCCACTTCTGATGCCAAATGATCAACTAGAAGTCAAGTTATTTTTGGTTGTTCCTAAAACTTGAATAGGCAGCATGACTTTTGTCAGGTATTGCATATTTTAAGTTTAAGTCATTAGCAAGTTTCTAAACTAGTAGTTATTAGTTTAAATCCATCAATACAATGTGACCAAATGTTTTAATCTTGTATTGCAAAAAAAGTATCTGCACATCTACTGTTACTGCAAGCCACAGACACAATTGCTCTTTTTTTCCAGCTGTCATAAAACCAATGTTTTTATTTTTGTATTTGTGCCAACAATTAGACATTTAAGTGTTCTTTTTCTTAATTAGTTTGAGTTTTCACTGCACTGCTCTGAATCCACTGCTGTGCTGCATGTTGACTAAGGACACCTGAAGTCTGTCTGTTGCTGTGGAGACTGTGTGTGCGTCTGTGTGTATGTATCTGTGCATGTGTGACTGGGATTTCAAAGAATGAAGTATGACCTTCTGAGTGTACCTGGCTTTATGTTACTTCCTCGACATAACTTATCCTTGATAAATGAACACAAAGCAAACAACTTTCACCGCGGATGCTAAACCGCACCAGAGAGCAGCTCTTCTTGTCTCTGAGGCTCTGATGAAGTGCGCTTTCCTCCTGTGAATGGCTGTCTGCTCCCCCATCCCCCACCACCCTTGCAATCATAAAACACGCAGGCGAGGTCAGCAGAGACTACATGGATTAAACCTGCTGAACTGTGTGAATTTATTACATCCAATTTCAGGAATTCATTTAAATGAGAAAAGAGATTCACCATTGGACGTGGCACAAGCTAACGCTACGAACCCACTTGAAATATACACATTAAATATGGTGATTTTGGCCTGATGCCCTGACGTGTTATTCATGCAGCAATTATTATCCGCGATGTGTCGTCAACAAATTGCTCTCTTGTAACCCGTTCCTCTTCCCTTCCGCTATCGGTGTATTGATCTACCTGCACATACTGCTATTATGAAGAAGTCTTGCAAGTGTAACTTTTAGAAGCATGAGGAATAATTGGTGCCGTGGGACGCTCTGAATAGGTGAATCTGCCAAGAAAAGAAAGAAGAGCTAATTCTTCAAAGGCCCCAAAGGAAAACTTTGGCTAACTTTGCACAGTGTTGAAGAAAGCAGTGTTTTATGCTTAAGCTTTGTCAAGGACAGCTCAATTGATACTTCGAATGTATTTGTTTCTGATATATCAACAGATACGTGCTATATGTAGTATATAGTGTACTATAGTATACACATGTATAAAGAGATCATTTGCAAAAGCAAAGTGCTCCAGTTTCTATTAGTTTTCAATCAATTCAAATGAACTCTTTAATGCACAATAAAAGCACTTCAATATGTGTGTGTGGATGTCCGGATATCTACAGTGGGTGACAGTTCAATATGACCATTAACTCGGCGTGTGGTGTCATGGCGGGATTAAGGGATTAAGAAAATGTTTTTAGGTGTTACAGCAGTTTGCAACTATGACACCAGGGGGCACAAAGGGATGGGATGTGAATGAACAGAAATATACAGTAGCTGTAAATACCCTGCTACTTGTAAATGAAGATGAAATAACAAAACAAAGTATTTATAATTCCTTCATAAATCGTTAACAAGCTTTATTATCATTGTGAACTTAAGTGCAATGAGGATTTATTTTGGAAATTAAAACTAAAAAAATAAAATGAAAGTCCATACTTACACAAACAAACAAACAAATAAATAAATACAGCAGTGCTTTAGAGATGTAGAGAGTTTTTTAAGGGATAGGACAAAGACAGCCAATAAATAAGCTTTTTCCATTTACGTTTTTATTTAGTTATATTTTATTTTTTCATTGTATGTCTTAATTATTGTACATAAATAATAAATGAATAATTAAATGGGCCTAAATAATTATTTATTTATAGACAATATCAGCGAAAATGGACAAACAGTCTGGCCCATGGTCTAAAGGGCTCTTAAATTAAATGCTATTTCATCAAAAGCATAAAAACAAATTGACCTTTGCCACAGGACATAAATTAAGTCCCACAAACTTATTTGTAAAAATTTTAGTTTCAGTTCAGTTGTTTTTCAAAACGTCAGTTCTCTCCTTTAAATTAGAATTAAAAAAACTTTTTAAACTATTAATGGCCAAGTATCTTTTGTGTTTTCATTTTAATTTCAGTCACCATGCATATGCGTGTTAAACAGAATGTGCGAATAAAGGCAGAGATATATAATATAACATTTCATACCTGTATATACACATATTAAGTGTTTTTATTGTGCATTAAAGAGTTAATTTGCAATTTATGAAACTAATAGAAAATGGAGCACTCTGCTTTTGCGAAATAAACCTTTTTACTAACACGATTAACCATTTGTTAACCATTTACTAACATGATTTATCATTGACGAAGCGTAGTTAATGGGATTATGAATCTTAATCTAGTGTACTGTATACACTACTTCAACATTATCTAATGTGTTACTAACATTTGTTTATTATTTGTTCATGTTAACTAACGTATTAATGTATTAATTAACACATTATTATATGTTTAGGTTACATGTTTATGGTGGCTGAGAAAGCTTAACATGCTGCAATTTAAGAAAACACATGCACGCCAGCAAATTGAGAAAAGATCTTCATCGTTTGACAGCACATGCTGCAAATTCTAACAACGCAAACACATTTTTAAAAAACGTGCAGCATTTTCCCACAATGCAAACAAATTAATAAAATGCGCTGCATTTTCTCACAACGCAAACAAATTATGAAAACGCCTGCATTTTTTCACACTTGCAAATAGAATGGAACACAACATAAATGTTTCAAGGGGACCCTAAAATGTGACATACCCGGCTACTTGCGTTATGGTTATGTAGACTAATAAAATACAAAAGACAAGAGAATCAGGATGTTAAAATAAACAAACAAAAACCTGATCAGGATCAGCAGGTGATCGCAGAAACTCCATTGAAACTACTGGAGTAAAATAAATACTCTTATTTTAAAGACATGGCTTCTGAGACCCACTTTATTCAATTGAATTCAATTCACCTTTATTTCTATAGCGCTTTTACAATGTAGATTGTGTCAAAGCAGCTTCACATAGTAATTTTATATCTTATATCAATCAGGCAGTTGAGATCGTTGATTTTTAAAGAAAACAGGACACATTAATATATGTTTAGTTTACATATCAGATTTAGTATTGCTGAATAAATGTGTTGTTAATTGTTAGGCCATGTTATCTAATCCATGAACAACAAATGCATTAGTATATGTGTAAGTAAACATTAACTAATCTTAAATAATTAATGTGATATGGTGCATTGGAGTATGAGTAAGTTAACGTTAACAAAGATTATGTAATGCCGAATAATACTCCTGTTCACCATTAGTTCATCTAAAGTAATGTATTGCATTACAGTTTTTCTCAGTGGCTTTGGTGCATTTCTCACAACACTATTTACATTTGCACAACAGTTAATGCATTTTTCAAAACAATTAGTCATTTGTTCACATCATAGTAGCAGTTTCTCATTCCTTCCAACAAATTGCAAATGCTTTTGGACATGCATCAATTGCTTTCATACAACTTTCTGCTGTTTTATAACATTATCATTTGCTTATGTCATGTCAGTCAAAATTAACTGAACTTGTGAATGCTGAATAGTCATTCCATATAAAACTAACAGTCCTCATTTCATTACTTGAGTCATTACATACAAAAATGTTGAACTAGTCAAAATCTGTCACGAAAGTTGAAAAAAAAAATCTATCTTTTTTTTTTTTTTTTCCTGAAAATGTCTTTATTGAACAACTTGATGAATGATTTACAGATCTGTGTATGTTGTAGGTTCAGTTCCAATATGTACTGCAATATTGTTTACAGTTGTGCACAGCTCTACCCAAAGGAGGTTTATGTTTGTTGTAAATAAGGGTGTATTTATTCTTTTGCACAATGCTGTGAATAAATTAGAATTGTAAAGAGCAAATGCAGTAAACATGTGAAACGTACATATTCAGTGTCTCTGATACCTCACTAAATGCAGTGATGTCTAACTTTACTGTAGTTTTCAAGTGGCTGTGCAAATAGTATATAGTGCTGTCTTGAGCATCTTCAGGAAGTGTCACCAAAATCTGACTTTTTTGCATTGGAAAAAATTGTGAATATTGTGAAAATTGTGAATAAACAATGGTGGCAGGACTTTTCATCTTGATGACACTGACACTTTCATTGACATGAACACTTGCTTTTGAGGAATGAGCTATCTATTTTGAGCAAATGACGCGCTTTTGCAGGTTATCAACTAGGTTTTGCAGTTCGTACTAATTGTTTTGAGAAATGCATTAACTGTTGTGCAAATGTAAATAGTGTTGTGAGAAATGCACCAAAGCCACTGAGAAAAACTGTAATATACCTTTAGTTAACATTAACAATGATTAAGTAATGCTTAACAGATGTGTTGTTCACTGTTAACTCATGTTAATTAACATTAACTAATACACCCTTATTGTAAAGTGTTTTTCTGTTATTATATTTTAGAAATAATATAATATAAATTATATATTTTGTTTTATATTTAAATATATTTTATTATACAATTGCTTATATACATTTTTAAATATTTACTACATTTCAGAACAATATAATCTCAATAGTGTTTCCCATTACTGGGAAGGCATCCGCTGCGTAAAACATATGCCGGAATAGTTGGCGGTTCATTCTGCTGTGGCTACCCCTGATAATCAGGCACTAAGCCAAAGAAAAATAAATGAATGAATAATCTTCAGAATCAAACTTAAAAGTCATATTCTGGATTCTCTGCAGAGCTTCTCCCTCTCTCTCTCTCTCTGAAGTTCTCATTTAGAAGCAAGTTCAATGTAAATTCTTAAATGTAGGCAGTTAACAGAGCAGTTGCTGCTGATTTTTACACTCCTTCCATTCTCCTGAGAATACATGTTTCAATTACAGCATGTAGGACACCGCTGGACCATGAGAGGCTATTTATAATTCATTACCTTTTCCTTCATTACCAATGTAATGATGCCTGTCACTTATCTGCATTAGGCTAGACTCTTTCTACCCAAACTGATGCTCGGGATAAAGCCTTAACAACCTGCTGGATGATGAATGAGTGTAATAAAGTTAGCATTTAATCCTAAATTAGCACATGTTCCAAATGATGGTTTTATACTGCTGTTACATTAAGGGCCAAAACACATTCTGTGCAAACCTCATCCGTTGATAATTGAAAAAATGTGCAGGAAAAAATACAATAAAAAATCAGTGAACAACAACGAAGCGGTTAAATTATTATAAATTATTATAGAGTTCCAGAAAAAAAGCTTTTTATCTTCTTGCATGGCTTTATCAGTTATTTATGTGCACAAACTGAAGTCGTGCAGGGGAGCTTAACATTAGTGACTGAAAAATGAACCAATTAAACAGATTAAACAGGACATTTTAATTGCTCTGGTTCTAAAGTTACATTTATGCCTTAAAGTTAGTGCAAATTCAACTTGATAGACATTTGAGTGACCTATTAAAATGTTTACAGATTGTTATTTGTTTATATTTATTTTACATGATAGATAGACAGATAGAGAGATACGATAGATAGATAGATAGATAGATAGATAGATAGATAGATAGATAGATAGATAGATAGATAGATAGATAGATAGATGATAGATAGATAGATAGATAGATAGATAGATAGATAGATAGATAGATAGATAGATAGATAGATGATAGATAGATAGATAGATAGATAGATAGATAGATAGATAGATAGATAGATAGATAGATAGATAGATAGATAGATAGATCCATCCGAATTGACTGTTTGTGTGTGCCTGTAAGTCTACGAGCTGAGATGAGGAAACTCCTCCCCGCGAGTAAATATTCAATCACTATGCTCTAAAGTTAGGGGGCGCTTAACCATCATACCACGCTTTAACATGGCGAGCGGCAGTGAAGTGAGGGAGCAATAAGATGCCGGTGTCTTTCAAATCCGCGGTGTTGGGACATTTCGGTTACACGTATAGACTAATCGAACGGAAACACTTCCAACATGACTGCACATCTGCGGCGCCATCACCCAGCAATATCACTGTCTGAAGGCAGGATAGCAGCGAAGGTAATAAAGACCTCCATAAAACAACAATCCCTCACTGAATCCTTCCAGCAAACATATCCAACTGGTTCCGAAAGACATATAAAAATAACAAAGGCAGTGTTCAGTTTAATTAAGATGGTTTATTTATATTTATTGAAGTACAAATGTGTTTATTTGAAATGGTCAATTTATGTTCATTAACTTCACATGCATGTTTATTTTTAAAATGTAGGAATTTATGTGTTGCGCAGTTTGTACATAGGCTACCAACAGCTGTGAGATTTCAGTGTTAATTTTTTAATTATACAATACACTAGGAACTAGTGTACCTTTCTTGACTTTGAAGTAAAATAAAGGAGTATTGCAATAAATCGTTTTTTTTTTCCTCTTTCTTACTGTTCCTATTGCCTAAGCATAGAATAACAATAAAAAAAAAACACTTATGTGTTAAGCCATCAGAACCGAACCGAACACCGTGTTAAAAAACCGAGGTATGTATTGAACCGTAAGCTAACTGTATTGTTGCATCCCTAATAGATAGATAGATAGATAGATAGATAGATAGATAGATAGATAGATAGATAGATAGATTCCATTCATCCATCCATCTATCCACTGTAATATTGCTTTGTTCAAAACTCTTTGACAGATGACACGACAATACCCCACTGCTATACAATACCATGACTGGGGTTGTGGACAGAGTGAATGGAAATGTACAGTAGACATGAGATTGCATTAATTCATACATTTAATTAGATGGATGGATGGATTCTAAAATACATTTTAACACCTACATCACCATTGCTGAATTTTCTGGAAGAAAAATGGAAATGAAAAAGTATGAATTGTAATTATATAGGTATTTTAATATGAACTTGTTGCATTTAAAGTGATTAGTTGATTTTTAACTTTTTAAAAGGGAGTAAACCCATTGCCTTACAATGATTAAGTAAACACGTTAATGTTCCAAGTTACTTGGTTTACTTACTTTTTTAAAAGTCAGCTTGTCACTTTGAAGGTAATGTGTCAATCACTTTTTAAAGTAAAGTAGCTAATCACTTTTTACAGTCTTCTTTTTTTTGAAATGGTCAAATGTGTTGCTGCATCTGTTTCTCCTCCTAATTTCCTCCACATCATTTTAAAATATAGCATTTGTGTAGAATTCGGGTGGATCTGATACATTTTGTGGTCTGCTTGTCATGAGTCAGGTTTGATCTACCAGTTTCTGTTTACTTCAGCTGTTCCCTCTTACAATCAGCATTAGCGCTCATGCATTGATCACCTGTTTCTATTTTGGATCTGATTCGCCTCTCTACTTATACTTGTCTTATCTTGTCACACGTTGTCAGATGATTGTGTTCATTAAAGCTACGGACGCTCTCTCTATGCATGAATAACCCTTTTTACTCCAGTCTAGTCTAGTCCAGTTATTTGTTCTCTTAATCTTTATTTTTGCCTACCTGTGATCTGCGCAGTCATCTCGCTGTTGAAACCCAGCTCCTCACCTGCGCTCGCCAGCTCCAGCCCTCGCTCCGCGCCGAGGGAGCTGAGGGGGATTTTCCACACCCATTTGCCAGCCTGCGTTCTCCCACGGGTGGTCGAGGAACGGCAGCTGCCTTTGTTATCCTTATTCTAAATAAACTCCTTATTTGAACTGCAAAACTCTCTGTTTTCTGTCCGAGCCTGACAGAATCATCTGACCAAACCTCCCGGTATGGAACCGCCAACGGAGTCCCCCTTACTCTCCATCGCGAAGATGCATGGTATTATGCTGGGTCGGCATGAGCAAGAGCTGGTAGCCGCAAAGCACGCCTTTGGGAGTTTATCTGCTCGGGTCATCAAGCTCACCGCCCAGCTGCGGGGTCTAAGTAGCGGTACCACCCCGGCATCTGCTTTTCACCATCCTCCAGAACCGCGGATCAACAACCCCCCGCACTACTCAGGTCAGTCCACTGAGTGTCGGGCCTTCTTGATTCAGTGCGAGGTGGTTTTATCCCTCCAGCCCAACACCTACTCTAATGATCGCGCCAGAGTGGCGTTTGTTATTTCCCTGCTAACCGGGCGAGCCAGAGACTGGGGAGCGGCTCTATGGGAGGCCAATTCTGATTGTTGTAATCACTTCCCCAGTTTCAAGCAGGAGATGATAAGGGTGTTCGACCGCTCAGTTTATGGACGCGAGGCTTCGCGTCGCCTCTCCACTCTTCGCCAGGGAGGAAGATCTGCAGCGGACTATGCTATTGAGTTCCGCACTCTGGCTGCCACCTGCGACTGGAACGAGCCCGCTCTCACAGCCCGTTTTCTGGAAGGCCTCAACGCTGAAGTTAAGGACGAGTTGCTGGTTCATGATCTTCCCACTCTGTTCGATCCTCTGGTCGAACTGGCTCACAGAGTGGACAGACGCCTCGATCGACGCAACCGTGTCCGCAGTTCTGCTCCAACGCCCACTCTTCCTCATCCGGGTCCTGCATCACTGACGTCCTTCTCCGTCGCTGAGCCCATGCAACTGGGTGCCAAACATCTCTCTCCCGCGGAGCGACAGCGCCGCCTCGCGGCGAGACTATGTATGTACTGTGGAGGCGCTGGACATTTCGCACAAGTTTGCCCAGTAAAGAGACCTCGCTCGTCAGTAGATAAGGGATTACTGGCGAGCGCATCAACTTTCTCCCCATCACTCCTGTCCCGTTCGTCCATGGACGTTACGATACACACGAAGGATTCATCCATTTCCTGTACGGCGTTCGTCGATTCGGGAGCAGAGGGTAACTTTATGGATGAGATCTGGGCTAAAGACAATAAGATACCTTTTCAGGCTCTAGACCCTCCCCTCACCATGTACTCCCTCGACGGACGTCCTCTCACCAGGATCGACTTCGTTACACTTCCTGTGAGCCTCACCGTCTCTGGCAATCACAGGGAGACAATCACCTTTAAGTTATTTCGCTCTCCTTTCACTCCCATAGTACTGGGTCATCCCTGGCTCATTCAACATAACCCACACATAGACTGGTCCAAAGGGACAATATTATCATGGAGTGTACCTTGTCATGTTAAATGCCTTGTTTCTGCTGTGCCGGTTGTTTCTTCTGTTCCTGTGTTACAGGAGGAGCCCGGTGATTTATCCGGTGTTCCAGAGGAGTATCACGATCTGCGATCGGTGTTTAGCCGTTCCCGGGCCGCCTCTCTCCCGCCGCACCGCCCGTATGACTGCAGCATTGATCTCATTCCGGGGAGCACCCCGCCCCGCGGTAAGCTCTATTCTTTATCCGCTCCCGAACGCAGGGCACTTGAAAGTTATCTTACCGAATCACTCGCAGCGGGAACCATAGTCCCGTCCACCTCTCCGGCTGGAGCAGGGTTTTTCTTCGTAAAGAAGAAGGACGGATCTTTGCGCCCCTGCATAGATTATAGAGGTTTAAATAACATTACAGTCAAGAACCGCTATCCTTTACCTCTTATGGCTTCAGCCTTCGATGTTCTGCAGGGCGCTAAGATTTTCACCAAATTGGATTTACGAAACGCGTATCACTTAGTGCGGATAAAACAGGGACACGAGTGGAAGACTGGGTTCAATACCCCGCTCGGCCACTTTGAATATCGGGTTCTTCCCTTCAGCCTAGTTAACGCTCCGTCCGTTTTCCAAGCTCTGGTTAACGATGTTCTTCGGGACATGCTCAATATCTTTGTATTCGTTTACCTAGACGATATCCTAATCTTCTCTCCCAATCTCTCCGTTCATGTCCAGCACGTCCGTCGCGTCCTACAGCGCCTGCTCGAGAACCGCCTTTTTGTTAAGGCCGAGAAATGTGAATTTCACGCCAAATCTGTCACTTTCTTGGGTTCCGTAATCTCTGCTGAAGGGGTCAGTATGGACCCCGCTAAGGTTCGAGCAATAATTGAATGGCCTAAGCCCGACTCTCGCACCGCGTTACAGAGGTTCCTCGGCTTCGCTAATTTCTATCGCCGTTTTATCCGGAATTTTAGCCAGGTTGCCTCTCCGCTAACCGCGTTAACTTCCACTAAGACCCCATTCACGTGGAACCCGGCGGCCCAAGCTGCCTTTGATCGCCTTAAGGAGTTATTCTCCTCAGCTCCCATCCTTGTTAACCCCGACCCCACACGCCAATTTATCCTCGAAGTAGACGCGTCTAGCGTGGGCGTTGGAGCGGTCCTCTCGCAAAGGGCTGAGGATGATCTGGTACATCCGTGTGCCTTTTTCTCTCATCGCCTTTCTCCCGCTGAGCGAAATTATGACGTAGGAGATCGCGAACTCCTTGCGGTTCGTCTGGCCATCGGTGAATGGCGTCAATGGTTAGAGGGTTCATCCGTACCATTCTTAGTGTGGACCGACCACCGAAATTTGACCTACATTCGATCTGCTAAACGACTCAATGCCAGACAAGCGCGATGGGCTCTTTTCTTTAGCCGTTTTGATTTCACCATCTCCTATAGACCCGGTAGTAAGAACGTTAAACCGGACGCGCTATCTCGTCAATTTATTACCACCGAAGACGAGCAACCTACCGAGACCATTCTCCCCGAAGGGAGAGTAATAGGCGCGGTTATTTGGAACATAGAACGCCAGGTAAAAAAGGCATTGACTCGCTCTGTTATTCCTCACGGTTGTCCGGAGGGAAAATTATTCGTCCCCAGATCCGTACGCCCAGCGGTTCTGCGTTGGACTCATTCATCCAAACTCGTTGCCCATCCCGGCATTAAAGGCACACTCGCCGCCGCTTCGCAACACTTTTGGTGGCCATCCATGGCCCACGACATTCGCCGATTTGTCTTGTCCTGTCCAGTATGCGCTCAGGCTAAATCTAGCAACTCTCCTCCTGCCGGTCTTTTGCGACCTCTCCCCATCCCTTCACGTCCGTGGTCTAATATCGCTTTAGACTTCGTCACGGGGCTACCCCCTTCGGCCGGTAATACTGTCGTTCTCACGGTAGTTGATCGTTTCTCCAAAGCCGCACACTTCATCCCTCTACCCAAACTCCCGTCGGCGAAAGAGACCGCTCGAATTGTATTCGATAATGTCTTCAAGATCCACGGTCTACCCTCTGACGTTGTTTCCGATCGCGGTCCGCAGTTCGCTTCTCAATTCTGGAAGGAATTCTGCCGGCAGATTGGGGCTACGGTTAGTTTATCGTCTGGGTTTCACCCCCAAACTAACGGGCAGGCCGAACGCGTTAACCAGATTCTTGGCCGTCTTCTCCGCACATTAGTCGCCCACAATCCAGCCTCATGGTGCGAGCAGTTGGGATGGGCGGAATATGCCTATAACTCACTGCCCACATCATCCACTGGTCTCTCCCCCTTCCACTGTTGCTTGGGATATCAACCTCCCCTATTTTCTTCTCAAGAATCCGAAGCGTCGGTACCCTCGGTACAAGCTTTCATCAGACGCTGCCAACGCACTTGGCAGAGAGCGCGCAAGTCATTACTCAAGTCTCGCGAACGAACACGTCGCAATGCCAATCGGCATCGCGTCAAAGCTCCGCGCTATGTCTGCGGCCAGAAAGTCTGGCTTTCTACTCGTAATCTTCCGTTACAGTCTTCTCGTAAACTCACTCAAAGATTTATAGGTCCCTTTTCTATTTCCAAGATAATCAATCCAACGGCTGTTCGCCTCCGATTACCCCGCTCGTTGCAGCGCGTTCATCCCGTTTTCCACGTCTCGTGTATCAAACCCGTTATTCGCGCTCCCTCCAAACCTTCCCCCTCCTCCCATCCCGCTCTTGTCGAAGATGCTCCCATCTTCACTGTCAAAAAGATTCTTGCCGCACGTCCCCGTGGCAGGGGTTTTCAGTATCTAGTCGATTGGGAGGGATACGGTCCGGAGGAGAGGAGCTGGGTGGCGGCCCGGGACATCTTGGACCGCTCGCTGATCGAGGACTTCTCTCGATCTACACAGCCTCTCTCTCTGGGAGCGCCAGGGGGCGCTCCTCGGGGGAGGGGTACTGTCATGAGTCAGGTTTGATCTACCAGTTTCTGTTTACTTCAGCTGTTCCCTCTTACAATCAGCATTAGCGCTCATGCATTGATCACCTGTTTCTATTTTGGATCTGATTCGCCTCTCTACTTATACTTGTCTTATCTTGTCACACGTTGTCAGATGATTGTGTTCATTAAAGCTACGGACGCTCTCTCTATGCATGAATAACCCTTTTTACTCCAGTCTAGTCTAGTCCAGTTATTTGTTCTCTTAATCTTTATTTTTGCCTACCTGTGATCTGCGCAGTCATCTCGCTGTTGAAACCCAGCTCCTCACCTGCGCTCGCCAGCTCCAGCCCTCGCTCCGCGCCGAGGGAGCTGAGGGGGATTTTCCACACCCATTTGCCAGCCTGCGTTCTCCCACGGGTGGTCGAGGAACGGCAGCTGCCTTTGTTATCCTTATTCTAAATAAACTCCTTATTTGAACTGCAAAACTCTCTGTTTTCTGTCCGAGCCTGACACTGCTCTGTGCTGCTGTGTTCACCGGAGCAGACTGTGTGCATGCTGTGACACTAATGCAAAAGCAGACTTCATTTACTCCACTGGAAAGCTCTGAAAGCATTTTCTGAATTGTTTATACTTTTGTAGTGCAATTCACCATATAGAAAACTGTAATTATGTATGCAACTGACTGATTTCAGCTTTAGAGTTTGTTTAGGGGTGGGGTGCTACAGCGTCAAGAGAGCGTTTGATTGGACATAAAATCATAGAGGATGCTGTGAAGTGCAGAATGATGTCAGTTAGAAATGTTTAGAATCCATCTTCTAAATGTAAATGTTGTCATTATCATTGTTTTCGACCCTACTAGTTATAGATAACATCAAGGATCCTACAAAAGTAAATAAGTAATAAAAAAAAATTTAATTCTAAAAAAAATATGACCATGACCACTATAACTGCTGAAGGTTGCATTTTATACTCTGCAGTTAGATTTAGTTGTTTCTGTACACATTCTGTAATCATGGGAGTAGCAACCACACTGGATATATCAATAATCTTCCAGAAAAAAGCCAGTACTCTATGCAGAAGGAGTCTTTGGTCCGCTGTAATATTGCTTTGTTGAAAACTCATGCATTCATATTTTTTTAAAGCAGCACTTTCGCTTGTGTGATAATATCATCTATACCATGGGTGACCAACCCTGTTCCTGGAGATCGACCTTCCTGCAGATTTCAGCTCCAACGCTGATCAAACACACCTGAACCAATTAATTAGAACCTGAGGAGCACTTGATAATTACAGGCAGGTGTGTTTGATATGGACTGCAACTGAAAACTGCAGGAAGTTCGATCTCCAGGATTAGGGTTGAACACCCCTGATCTATTCACTGTAAAACCCAACAGTCAACTTTATCAAATGAAATGAGTGTAGTTAACTCAAAATTCACTGAAAGTTAATTCTACTCATTTGAACTCAGTTTTGAACTCAGTGTTAAAGGTAATGACTTATTTAAATACCTCATTACTTTAACTTAAATGTAGTAAGTTCACAGTACTCATATAGATTCGTTTAACTCAAATGGTTTGTAGCAGTCAGTTTCCTCAAGCTGTTTGAGCTGCCTTAACTTATTGAGTTTTACAGTACTCAATTGGTTTGAGTTCTCTTCATTTATTTGGGTTTTACTGTGCTCAAATTGCTTCGTTTACTCAAATGGATTAAGTTCACAGAACTCATTAGGATTCGTTTTTGAATTTAAATGGTTTGTTGCAATCGGTTTCCTCAAATAGTTTGTTACCTTAACTTATTGAGTTTTACAGTGTGTCTTATATCTAAATATATATTTTAAACCCCAGATCCCCCAATAGGGATTTCTTTATCTCCTTCAGAGAATGCTTTGGGACTGTTGTCGTAGAAATTTTTCGTTCCTGCTAAAGAAATTGAAAGAGAACTGAAATTGAATAAGACCAGACAGTTTGTCTGTTATTTTGCTTTAAAACTTTGGAGAAAAAAATCAGTTTACACACAGTAAGATATCTCTAAGCAAAAAAGATGAAGCTCATCGCTCGCAGTATAGCTTATAAAGCAAAAGTATACATTTTCGAGATAACAGATTTACTTAACCAGCCTGCAGGCTTCTTTAGGAGTTTCACCCCTCACACCAAAATCATATCCAACCTAAACTCATGGAGATATGTGCCCAGGGATAAATTTTTGAGAACCAAGAAATATGTTCGGTGCATTTGGGGTTTTGTTTTACCTGGTTTCTGAAACAGTCCTTCGCTGGACTCAAACCCCCATCTTGCTCCAGCGTATATGACAAGCTACCAAGCAAACCAGTCACACTGGAGGAGCTGTTCATACAGAGGTAATATAGACATACCTGTAGTGTTCTTTTTACATACACAATTAGGGCTGCATGACTAATCAAAAAAAAGGTTACATTTCGTCCCCCTCACACAATCTTAATCCAGCATCTCTACGATTCAGCCAATTATATTTTCAAGTTTGGGAGAAGCAAAAAGGAGGTTGCACAAGTATTCACTTTGTTTTATATATCGTCAGCTTAGAATTATAAGGTTCTATCTGACATATTTGTCAAAATTGAGTTATTGACATATTCTTATTAAATGACAACTTATTAACATTATGGGATGTTTTTTTTTAATGCCGTTTACATTTTAGGACCTTTTATTTAAAAATCAAATGTTACACATGTACTGTTTGCTATATGGAATCCAAAAACTTTGAAGCTCAATATCTCAAAATCATTCAGAACGCAGATAGAACCTTATAATTCCAAGGTGACGATATGTTGATCAGCAACATGGACACCTCCAAATGGTGTTAAAAGAGTCACATACTGTATTTATAAGGTATAATTTACCCAAAAATGTAATTTCTGTCTTAATGTACTGATGTGTTCGCGGTCACGAAATGACACGTGAGCTGACGCACTGTTTGTTTACTTCTGAGAGTACGCGCACGTGCCTGCATAGGCTGTGAATAACAGGTTATAAAGCTGTAAATGACGTTCAGTTTGTTGCACAGAACAATCGTATGAGAGCCGTGTGGGAAGTATGGTTTGCATCTACGTTTTTTTCTTTCTCTCAGAGTGATGGCAGCCATGACATGAACCGCACTCTGCAGTAAAATTGAAACTGAAAGCTCGCACATCATTCAAATGGTCATTTCGCATTTTAGAGTTATGATTACAAGCATTTGATATGTTTTTTCTTTCATAGTGAACACAAAGTGTTGTGCATGAAAATAAATGTTTAACAGTGTCAGTAACTACTGTAGCCTATATAATGTTAAATATAATGCGGGAGGAAATCTGATACTGACAAATGTCTCATTTTACCAGTGAAAAAAGGGTCTAATAAAGTTGTCAAGGACCGATCCCAAGCATATGTCTCAAACACAATAATTAAACTTTAGAATTATGAATAGTTGTATTCTGATGTCATCACTTTACTGTGCATTAACATCCAGGACAAATTTAAAGTCTATTCAAGTCTACACCATTCCAAGTCTATTCAAAATTGAGCATTTTAACCAACAGTAGACCTACACATAGGCCTAATATTATTATTGTTGTTTTACCATATGTTTAAGAATAACAATAATAATAGCTTACTCATATTATCCCTTATTTTACATCTACAGAATAATGAGAAAATCCTGATCAGGATCAGAATCAGTTTTATTGCCAAGTGTGCTTCACACACACAAGGAATTTGTTTTGGCTACAGAAGCTTCCAGTGTACATAAAGTGACAAGTGACAACACAAAAAAAAAAAAAAGACGATAAACAGAGCTGCAGTTAGTCAAAAATATCTGGATGTTGAATTGTATGTACAGATTTGTTTTAAATATACAGGTTATAAGGTGCTGTGTACCAATGCGAATGGAGAAAGTATTGCATTGTGTATCGTTATAAGGTGCTGTGTGCGTATGAGAAAGTATTGCACATGTTTATTGCACAGTAGGGGAATATTTAACTGTTCATGAGGTAGATGGCCTGAGGAAAGAAACTTTTCCTGTGTCTGGCTGTTTTTGTGCTTGGTGCTCTGTAGCGCCGACCAGACGGTAACCGTTCAAACAGGTAGTGTGCTGGGTGCGAGGCATCCAGAGTGATTTTGCGAGCCCTTTTACTCACTCTGAAAGAGTACAGTTCTTGAAGTGTTGGAAGGGTAGTGCCAGTGATTCGTTAAGCAGTCCGGTCTATTTGCTATAGTCTACAGAAGTCAGTTTTGGCAGCTGAGCTGAACCAGACGGTGATTGAAGTGCAAAGGATGGATTGGATGACAGCTGAGTAGAACTGTACGAGCAGCTCCTGTGGCAGGTTGAACTTTCTCAGCTGACGAAGGAAGTACAGTCTCTGCTAGGCTTTCTTTGCAATAAAGTCTATGTGAATGTCCCACTTCAGATCCTGAGAGATGGTGGTGCCTAGGAACCTGAATGACTCTACTGCAGCCACAGTGCTGTTCATGATGGGGACTGTGGGGTGTGCAGGGGGCTTTCTCCTAAAGTCCACTATCATCTCCACTGTTTTGAGCGTATTCAGCTCCAGGTTGTTGTATCTGCACCATAAAGCCAGCCGCTCCACCTCTTGTCAGTATGCAGACTCGTCACCGATCCGGATGAGGCAGATAACAGTAGTGTCGTCCGCAAACTTCAGGAGCTTGATGGAAGGGTCTTTTGCGGTGCAGTCGTTGGTGTATACGGAGAAAAGCAGTGGGGAGAGAACACATCCCTGGGGGGCACCAGTGCTGACAGTGTGGCTGTTGGATGTTATTTTGCCCATTCTGACTACCTGTTGTCTATCCGTCAGAAAGCTGGTGATCCATTGACAGACAGAGCTGGGGACAGACAGCTGGGTCAGTTTGTACTCGAGCAGTGATGGAACGATGGTGTTAAAGGCAGAACTGAAGTCCACAAACAGTATCCTTGCGTAGTTCCCTGGTTTGTCCAGATGTTTCTAGGGTATAATGCAGTCCCATGTTGACTGCATCATCCACAAACCGGTTTGCTCTATAGGCAAACTGCAGGGGGTCCAGCAAAGGTCTAGTGATGTCATTCAGATAAGCTAGCACCAGTTTCTCGAATTACTTCATGGCCATAGATGTTAAGGCAACAGGTCTGTAGTTATGGAGTCCTGTGATCTTTGGCTTCTTCAGGATTGGGATGATGGTGGAGCATTTGAAGCAGCATCTTGATTTTAAGCAAAAAAATAATAATACAATAACATGATTCTCATTTTAGCCAATTGCCTACAAACAATGCAACCATTATGTACACCCGGGCATATATTTCCCGGTTCTTAAAAATGTAACCCTGGACACACATTCCCAATTATGGGCAAGTGTTGATCATATCACCGAAGAAAAAATCCCTAAGAATATCTGCATAAAGTTACTCATTCAACTAATTGATTTATATATTCATCTTGTCATTAATATATTATTGATTACTAAATACTGAAAATGTAAATGAAAAATGTAAATGTACATCGCACTCTCAGGATTTTCTCAATGTTTTTTTTTTTTTACAAAGTGACTGACACAATAATTTCAGCTCACTCATCACTTAAACAACAATTACAATATTATTCCAGAGAAACATCACCCACCCCTCCATACATGAACGAATACTTTTGTGAATTCACTGGTTGTCACTGTTGGAACTTTACAGTGTGTACATGGCCTGTCTACAAATCTTTACAAACTTCTCTTCATTGGCTGCAAAGTCGGGTGTCAAAACATTTGCCGGGGACAAAATATGGTTTGACAACAGCATTAGAGATGTAATAGATTGGTCCTTCAGAACAAGTGAAACCCAGTTAGTTGAAGTGCTGTGTGAAGTATGCTTTCACCTAGGTTCAAGGAAAGTAGGAGGAGGACAATGGCTGGATGGTGGACAAGAAAAAACTGACAGACTGTATGCTCGCTTCATTCAGAGAGTCACTCGGGCGAATAACTTCAATCACTACATGAGGTGACCCGTGGAGGCCTTTTCTTTGCCATGGACAAATAACGTCTATTACTAATGTACACTGACTTAAAGCAAAGGACCAGAAAATGATGCCCAGCATGTGGAAGGATCTGTGTTGTCTACAGTCTATTTATTCCTCAAGTTTATTTTAGCCAAATTAGTTGTTCATTTTTACCAGTTGTATTTTTACTAGGACTTTCAGTTTTTAATCATAATTAAGTGTGTAATTCTTGTGTGATTAATGGGGAATAACAGTTATCTGGTTTAATTCAGTTATTTTGTCATGATTTGTTTTAATACAGTATAACACGTTATGCTGAGTTAAAGCTATTGATAAAATAGAAAATGTCATTTTTTTCATCAACTTTTCACTTTGGTGGTTTTGATTGCTCACAGAATGCAATAATTTGACTTCTTTTGACTACTTTAAAAGACTTGAAATGAGCAATTCCAGCATCATGAATGTGACATTTGCAGTAAAAACTTTAAATTTCCTGTTATCAATTACAGCAAAACACTGTAATTCGACTAGTAGTAAATTATTTAGAGATATCTTCAAATGTATTTGTAGATATCTTTAAAATGATGAATTAAAGATATCTCTAATTGGAGAATGACTAGTAAAAACTCAGTTAGAGATATCATAAATTATAATTTGCACTAGTGGCAACTCAATTAGAGAAATCTCTGATTTAGTTATCACTAGTAAAATTGTAATTAGAGATATCTCTAGTTACAATTCTGCCTAGTCAATATTCATTTATATATCTTTAATTACAATTTCTACAAGTCAAAACTCATGTATATGTCTGCAAATATTTTTCAATTGAAGAATATGACTAGTCATAATAGAGTTGCAGATATCTCCAATGCACATTGCGACTAGTCAAACATTGTAGATATCTTCAATGCATATTATGACTAGTCCCAATCACATTGCAGATATCTTAATTGGAATTATGACTAGTCAAAACTGAATTATGACTATATGGCAAGTATTATTTTAATGCTAAAACTGCTTGCCATATGAACTTTTGTTGGAGGCTGTGATGAAGGAAGTAAACACACACTGAGGCAGTACAGATAGTTTCTGTATTGTCACAACAAAATGACTAAAATGCTGACAGTGAAGTGACACATAACATTCATCTTGTTGTATATTTTTTTACAGTATTCTATATCTTTACTGTAAAATATTCAGTAATTTTCACATTGCAACTTTAAAATACAGTAACATGCTGCATAACTACCCTACGGTAAAATTCAGTTCATATTAGTTAAATACTGTGTAATTTACAAAAATCGTTAACAGTGCAGTATATTGAAACTTCTCCACCACAGAGTAAAAGGGTCAGAAAAATATCAATCTGTAAACATTTAAAAAAAAAAATTTATGACGAAAAAGTATGCAAGTTTGCAGTATACAGCTTACTTTGTAGAAATTCTGATAATTAAACGGCACATCGAAAAAAAAAAAAATGCTAATCAAAAGGAAAAAAAAAGTTGGCTCTTTATTTATTTATTTATTTTATATTATTTGACATTTTTGCATTTATGAGGAAAACTTTTTGTTGTTGTTGTTGATGTGATATCTCTCTGTTATAGATGTGAAATGGGCACTTGTGTCACTTTGTTAAATCAATTCAAATAATTTTAAAATAGTGTTTTAAAACATGAAGTGTTTTTACGTCAGCTCGTTCATTGGCAAAATAATTATGTTTATTATTGAATATCCTAAATATATTTGACACTGTATGTGTTGATTAGAATCTAAATCTTCAGCATACCTACAACATGTAAACTGATTTAACACACTGTTTTTCTACCAATAATTCAGGATAAAGATTGCTAAAATGTAAGTGATGCTTTAGGAGGTGTCAATATGTTTTCTACAAATAAGCTTGGTGGTTTTTAGTTATTTAAATCGAATCACATAATTATCGTTATTATCATTTTTGGGAGTGAAGATCAAGTAATTTATTTATTTTTTTATTTTTTTACTATAATATAGCTTTATAAATAGTTTAATAAAAATAATTTTAGAAGCATTTGCAAAAGTATACATGCAGTTGAATGTAAATATATAATAGGTAAGTTAAGTATATGTAGAGAAGATTCTTTCATAATTTTCAGCATCATAATTTTGATAACAGATCTCTTAATGCTTTGTTATGATGACAGTACATACTATTTTACAAATTTTTTTGCAAGATAACTAGTATTCAGTTTAAAATGCAATTTAAATGCTAGTTTTAAAATTAATAGTTAACAAATAGTTAATTTGGCAAGTGAACAGTTGTTTGCCAAAAAAGTGATAATTTCTAAAGGGACAAATAATATTCACCTTTATTTATTTATTTATTTAGTTAGTTAGTTAGTTAGTTAGTTAGTTAGTTAGTTAGTTTTATTAACTTCTTTTATTCCAGCTTTTCCATTTATTTCTACAGTACTGCAAAATAAAAATAACCCTAACAACTTACAAAGGATTCTGCTATTTTAGTGAAAACCTTTTTTTTTTTCATCAAGGTTGGCGTTTGCATGGAATTGCTGAAAAACTGTTTTGAAATACAGCCACACATATCAGCCGACATTTTTACAAAACATAACATATATTACTTCGGATATCTTTGCATGTCTCACATGACAAATCCACTTTGTGAAGTTCATTTATAAATTAATTTCGAGAGGATCACGTTCTTATGATTGACCACGGCTCGTCCCACATTAGCTTACACAACTCGCCAATCAGATGATTCCTAACTCACCACAAATAACCAGAGTTTTTTACCTTAGTTATCTTCATCTTGAAGAATCCCCCCCCTTCCACCCCTACTCCTCCATTAGATAGGGGGACATGGCGACTCAGTGGTTAGCACTGTTGCCTCACAGCAAGATCGTCACTGTAACATCCCCGGCTCGTCCTCACTCACCCAACCCAGTATCACCATCTCACACCAGTCCCATCCAATCACGAGAACCTTCCCCTGAGTACTAACTATCTGCACCTGTTCACCATTAGCCCGGACACTATATAATCTCACCTCCTCCGTTCACTCATTTTCCGGTATTGAAGTCTTATGGTTGTCTTCACCCAAGCTCCCTCGTCTTCTCTTCTTCCATGGATGTTCCTTCTGAGTCTTCGTAATCATCGCACTGATAAAGGGAAGTGTCTTTATTATCTTATCACATCCGAAGATCTATATCCACCTACCTGCACTTTGTGCACACTGCCACCAACGGAGGTGTGAGGATTGTTAACCCAGTCTTGACTGTCGCCAGGTTTACCAGGCGAAGACGTATGAGGTGTTCCTCGGATGATCTTCCATTGCCCAGCACTGTGTGATAACCTATTGTGTTTTACGTTGAATAAACTAAATGAAAAGATAACCATCTCTGACTTCTTTGTATACCAGCGTGACAGTCACTGGTTCAAGTCCTTACCAGGCCAGTTGATGGTTCTGTTCGGAGTTAACATGTTCTCCATTTGCTTACGTGGGTTTCCCCCAGGTTTTCCGGTTTCCTCCCACAGTCCACAGACATGTGACAAGTGAATTGACTAAACAAAATTGGCACTATAGATGATTGGGGTGGAAAAAAATCGATATTGCAATATATTGTCGTGCTTTCTGTCGCAATAAAAAATCGATACACTAACGGCCAATATCGATATTTTATTAGACAAAATTATTAATTTACCCATTGTCAGTGTCACTGTCATTCTACCATTCTGTTTGTGGGGGGCGCTGTTTGAGTAAATAGGGGTAAAGTGGCGGAAGCAGCGGCCAGTGAAAAACACACAGAGAAGAACAACAGAGAAGAAGCGAGGAAAAAAAAGAGTAGCAAGAAGAATGGAGGAAAATAATGAAAAACAAATCAAAGACCCACCTGCTAGTTTCCACTCTAAAGTGTGGAGACACTTCTGGTTTTACGAGACAGTCGACGGAAAGGCACTGGATAGAAATTATGCAATCTGGCACAGAGTATCACTAAGTCCATCACCAAATTTATTTGTAATGACCTACCTAGTACTTATCTCTTTAAAGAGAAACTACAATCTGCTCTTCAGCCACTATGACGGGAGTTCTCGAGATCTACCTGAGCTCAAACTCCCCTCTCGCCTTGCAACGGGAGGGAGCCCCAGGCTCGAGGATCTTATGAGCTCAGGGCTCTCTCCCGGGACAGCATGCCAAACAAGCTTTATAATGAGTCATCAGCTAAGTGTGAACTCTTGAATTTGTGTTATGCTTGGAACTGCATGAATATAATCTTTTATTTGTTGTTTCTGTAAATTGTGTGAAAAGACGCATCATACTTACACCTGTAGCATTCATTTAACCTAGAAACTGCTGTGAAATATGTTTTAGTACAGTACGTTTTTGCCGTTTCACAAGAATGTAGGCTGAGGCACGTCATTCCAGTCAGCTTATGTTGAGTTAATAACATAATTTCCCTGTTCTTTTTACACAGGAATAAAGAAGCAATTAATTTAGATTCATACTTTACATTTCCCATATATTGAGTCTATTTCAAATGTCAAGTGAGAGCGCAAATTGAAAAAGTCCTCAACGTTTCTGCCGAATGGAATGTGTCAGTGAAAATGATTTGTCATTTCTTAAGCAAACAATATGTCTTTATGGTGTGAGACAGGAACACGTGTCGGGGCCTGGCCTGATCATTTCTGATGTCTCGCTCATTAGAAGTGTGTCTAATGGCTCAGTAATGGATCTGTCTGCTTTCCAGACTCATCTCAGCTTTACAGAAACATCACTCACCTTAGCACAACAAAACCTCCATTATTACTGCCTGGTCATGTGGTAAGGGGAAAATCACAGATGGTTAGAAACGAATGTCAGCTTGTTCATTGGCAAAAGAATTCGAGTTTATTATTGAATATCCTAAATACATGTGATATACAGTTGAAGTCAGAATTATTAGCCCTCCTTTTAGCCCATTTATCAAATGATGTCAAACAGAGCAAGGACATTTTCACAGTATGTCTGATAATATTTTTTCTTCTGGAGAAAGTCTTATTTGTTTTATTTCGATTAGAATAAAAGCAGTTTAAAATTTTTTAAAAGCCATTAAAAGGTCAAAATTATTAGCCCCTTTAAGCTATATTTTTTTTTGATAGTCTACAGAAGAACCCATCATTATACAATAACTTGCCTAATTACCCTAACCTGCCTAGTTAACCTAATTAACCTAGTTAAGTCTTTAAATGTCATGTTAAGCTGTATAGAAGTGTCTTGAAAAACATTTAGTAAAATATTATTTACTGTCATCATAACAAAGATAAAATAAATCAGTTATTACAAATGAGTTATTAAAACTGTTATGTTTAGAAATGCGTTGAAAAAAATCTTCTCTCCGTTAAGGGGAAAAAAATTAACAGGGGGGGCTAACAATTCTGACTTCAACTGTATTTGTTATGAGTTATGAGTTATATGTTTTAGCATACCCACAGCATGTAAACTGATTTAATAGCTTTTAAATCTATTCATTTAATTAAACATCTGTGGATTGCGTAAATGTAAGTTATTCTTTAGGAGGTGTCAATATGTTTCCTACAAATAATCTTGTTGGTTGTTTGCTATTTAAATTACATAATCACATAATTTATCATTATTTTCATTTTTGGGAGTGGAGATTCAATACATTTTTTACGATAATTTTTTTACTATAATATAATATAATAATAATAAACAAAAAAAATATCTATAAATAATATAGTTTAATAAAAAATAATTTTAGAAGCATATCCAGAAGTATACAAGGCAAAATTATAGAGGGCAAATTTAAGTGTTACGTAGAGATAGCACTTTTTCATCATTTTCAACAACATACTTTTGATAACAAATCTCTTATGCCTTTGCCATGATGACAGATGACAGGTTTTGGTCACACTTTATTTGATGGTCCGTTTATTGAATATAAGTTATATTGCATCTACATGTCAATTAATTCTCATTAGATTATAAGTAGACTGTTGGGTTGGGGTTAGGGTAAGTTGACATGTACTTGCAAAGTTTCTTATAGTCAGTTAAATGTCTGTTGAAGGACTGTTAAATGTCAGTATCAACAGATATTAAGCAGACAGTCTACTAATACTCAAATGGACCATCAAAATAAAGTGTTACCCAGGTTTTTTTTTTCAGCTGGCAGCTAGCTCTCTGCAGCTCACATGGTCGCCCACTGAAGCTAAGCAGCGCTGCGCTCTGTCAGTACCTGGATGGGAGACCACATGGGAAAGCTAGGTTGCTGACGGAAGTGGTGTTAATGAGGTCAGCAAGGGGCGCTCAACCTGTGGTCTGTGTTGGTCCTAATGCCCCAGTATAGTAAAGGGGACCCTATACTGCTCAGTGAGCGCCGTCTTTCAGATGACACTTTAAACCGAGGTCCTCTCTCTGTTCTTAAAAATTCCAAGGTTTAACCCCAGCAAATTTGCCCACCGGCCTCTGTCCATCATGATCATCCCCATATCATAATTGGCTTCATCACTCTGTCTCCTCTCCACCAATCAGCTGGTGTGTGGTGTGCGGTCTGGCACAATATGGCTGCCGTCGCGTCGTCCAGGTGGATGCTGCACACTGGTGGTGGATGAGGAGATTCCTCTCAAAAATGTGTAAAGTGCTTTGAGTGTCCAGGAAAGTGCTATATGAATGTAAGGTATTATTATTATTATTATTATTATTGTTGTTATTACAGTTTTTTTTTCTTCTTTTTTTTACATTTTCATACATACTATTTTTATGCACGATAGCTAGTATTCAGTTTAAATTGCAATTAAAATTCTAGACAAATTACGAAAATGAATAAATAAATGTTATATTATATTATTAATTTTTATATAGTTATGAATATTATTTATTAAATTTTTTAATTAACTTAATTTATTCCAGCTAGAAGAAGTGAGACCTTCTCCACAAGCAAAAAATCATACAGAAAAACACTGCGAAAATATCCTTGCTCTGTTAAACATCACTTATGAAATATTTAAAAAGGAATTCAAATTTCAGATAATTATTAACAATTTAAGCTAATAATTTTGCTTTCAACTGTATAGGTCCTACTACTGCTACTACTACTACTACTACCACCAGGCCTGGACTAGGGCAAAAAAATCGGCCCTGGCATTTTGGGACAGAGCGGCCCACTACATACAATCACAATGCTACACATCTGTGCATATCTAATATGTTTATCAACTCCTATTTTATAAAAACACAAAAGCCATATACATGAAATAAATAAATACAGACATTAATCTCAATTTCATTTCTGTATACGGTCCATAAAGATTTTTGTTAGGTTCAAAAAAATACACCATTCATTCATTGATTTATTTTCCTTCAGCTTAGTCCCTTATTTATCAGGGGTGCACCCGTGACCTACTGGCTGCAGCTCATGACAAAGTGTGTGTGTGGTCACGTGATGTGCGTTTTTAGCCGTGTAGTATGGACTAAGAACTTTTCAGAACCGCTAAATGAAACGCCAGTGAGTTTCCCGCAATTTCTCTGTGCCTCCTGTCTGTTTCTTCTCCATCTCTCTGACTCTCGACTATTTTGACAAATATTTTCACACAGAGCCCAAAATAGGAGTTTGTGATTGGGCCAGCCCAATGTCAATAAAGAAAAGAACCAACAGGCTGCAGATTATGTCACATGGGCCGGTCTGTCTGAAAAAAAAGCATCTTACTTTCAGAGCGTCACAGATCACAGCATCGTCAAATAATTCGGCAGAAAAAACGATATAGGTTGCTAAGTGCTTTATGGGCCGATCAGATCATAGGATGATGATCAACCCGGCCCAAAAAGTACGTCGGCCCAGCGGTCTGCCAGATGGCCAGTCCGCCCCTGACTACTACTACTACTACTACTACTACTACTACTACTAATAATAATAATAATAATATGGTAACAGGTGGTTCATTCCGCTATGGGGACCTCTGATTAATAAAGGGACTAAGCTAAAGAGAAAATAAATGAATGAATAAATATGGTAACACTTTAATTTAAGGTGACATATTTACATATGTTCCATGCACTTACTATAGTGATTAGAATTAATTATGCATAATTACATGTATATAGCCCTAAACCTAACACACATTCTAACCCTAACCATATCTACTTTACCTAAAGATAAAGTGTAGCTAATAATAATAATCATAAAACTGTGAAGTTAATTCGACCAACAGTTTTGCATTTGTTTTTTTCTTCCTAAAACCACATAAAAACGTGTTGTTATGTCTTTAAAAACATACCAGAATGTGTTATGAGGGTTAAAGAGGCCCTCCTGGGACATTTTATACATTTGAACTACCAACTATAAAAAAAACGAGAGCAAGGACGTGCTCTTAAGTAAATTCGGAAAGTTTAAATCTGCTTCTCCAAGAAAGTGGAGTAGAGTTGCTTGCTTTTGGGGTAACTTTCACAGGCCAGTAATGCTCCTTGATGACCCATATGCAGCTATTTTCCAACCTCTTCTTGCGAACATGTAATTTTAGACAGGAGGCTCCAATTAGGTCACGGTAAAAAGGCCCCCATTTGTCTTTTAGTGCGCTACGAAAACTGGGACCATTAATTATGGAACAATAAAAAGATGCACGCCTCCACTCTGCTGATGAAATAGCGCTTTCGCTGTTTAATTCATGGGGTGCTAACTCTGCAGTTTAGGCTAAATTAGCTGGCAATTAAAATGCAACCCCCTCTGCCTCTGATCTTTTGATTACTGCTATTTGGAGTGAATGTTGCAGTTGTTGTTTAATTCCAGCCTGGCTGCTTTGTCAAATACAGTAATGCTGTGATACAAAACAGAAGCCCACTGCTTTTGATCGCTGGAGAGCTTCCTTTTTTTTAGACTAATGCATTGACACAGCAATACTGTTCACTCAGCTGTATTGTTAAATAGGTTAAAGCTCCGCAGTTATTGCAACGTAAGTATATTAAACCAGGGAGGATTAAATGGAAACACAAATACAGGAGCATAAAAACTTCATGATTGTTCTTCAAAAACTTCATCTTTGGTTAAATAATTTTTTAACTCCTGCAGTTATTTTATTTATTTTCATTTGTTCATTCGTTCATTCAACTATTTAGTCATTCAATCATTTAGTCATTTATTTGTTTAGTCCATTCATTCATTCATTCATTCAATCCTTTAGTCATTCATTCATTTAATCGTTCAATTGTCCAATCGTTTAATTAATTCGTTCATTCATTAAATTAGGCATTCAATCATTTATTCATGCAATCATTCATTCATTCATTCATTCATTCATTCATTCATTCATTCATTCACTCATTCATTTATTCATCGTTTAGTCATACTTTCATTCAATCATTTAGTCATTCATTCGTTCAATCGTTTAGTCATTCATTCATTCATTCATTCATTCATTCATTCATTCATTCAATCATTTAGTCATTCGTTGGTTCATTTATTCATTCATTCATTCATTCATTTAATATTTTAGTTATTCATTCATTCAATCGTTTTGTCATTAATTAATTAATCAATTAATTAATTAATTAATTCATTCATTCATTCATTCATTCATTCAATTGTTCATTCATTCATTCATTCAATCTTTCATTCAATTGTTCAGTCATTCATTCAGCCATTTATTTATTCAATCATTTAGTTATTCATTCATTTAATCATTTAGTCAATCATTCATTCGTGTAGTCATTCATTCATTCATTTTTTCATTCATTAACTTAATCATTTAGCAATTCATTCATTAATTCATTCAATCAATCTTTTAGTTATTAATTATTTCATTCAATCAATCGTTTAGTCATTTATTCTTTCGTTCAACCATTTAGTCATTCATTCATTCATGCATTCTTTCATTTGTTCATTCATTCATTCATTCATTCATTAATTAATTAATTAATTCATTCATTCATTCATTCATTCATTCAACCGTTTAGTCATTGATTCATTCCTTTATTCAATCATTTAGTCATTGATTCATTCATTCAATCGTTTAGTCCATTCACTCAATCTTTCAATCTTTTAGTCATTCATTCATTCGTTCATTCATTCAATTGTTCATTCATTCATTCATTTAGCCATTTTTTTTCATTCAATCATTTACTCGTTCATTCATTCATTCATTCATTCATTCATTCATTCATTCATTCATTCATTCATCCATTCATTCATTCATTCATTCGTTCATTCATTCGTTCAGTCGTTTATTCATTCATCCATTCACTATTTTTTTTAGTTATTCTTAAGAATTGTCTAAACATATTTACTTATCAGCTCTTTTATTACTCTATATCCATTCTGTATAAAAATCACCTTCTAATCATTGTCACTTTTGAATCTATTTTCAGCTAAATTGTGTGTATATACGATATACAGTTTACGTTGTGTATGTGTAAATACACACATATATAATTTCTTTTGTTTTGATTGCTTTTATTGTTCTCATTTATTATATAGTAGATTTGTTTAAAATAAAAGTGTCTGCCAAATGATTAAATAATAAGTAAATGTAGTTTGTTTGAGCATAAATACAGTATAATTTGGTGTGGGCATAGTCACGACTTGCTACAGGCATAGGGACAGCTGGGCAGATAACATTTAATGGACAACTGGCAATATCTGATTAACATTGTGAAATCTATACTGTTATGTAGTGCATGCATGACATTTATAATGCAGCACAGTGTGAGTCATAGTTTCAGCACTGGACAGCTCCAGCTGAAGCCTGTGGTGTGAAGTCAACTTGTGTTTCATAATAAATGACAAACCGTGAGCCATTAAACATCAGAACAGGACATAAATGCCTCATGGGTTCTGTTCCCAAACCCACTGACCTGCCTTACTGTTTACATAGACAACTTCTTTTTAAAGCAGCATCTTTACTGAAGAGCAGCCTCATATGTGACTGATTTGGAACGCTCTTGTTAAACAGCAAATGGCACTTCTCGTGGGAGACTCATGGCTTTATATTTTAATAATGGTGGTTCTAAATGCATATGCATATAGGACTAATTCAGTTGAGCAAATGTGAGTAGAAAGTGCCATTTCAATTAAATACTGTGAGGTTTCTTTTCTTAATCTCATTACAGCTTATTTCAAGGGGTGGCACGATATCGATCCAATGCCATCTCTTTTTTCCCCAATATTATTAACCTTCAATGTGTCCATCTTTATAAAATGTAAACACTATTGAAAACACTATTGGTTGGGTTTAGGGAAGGAACGTAAACTTCAAATTAAATGAACATCATATTTAACCTCTAAAGTTGAACTTTAAAATCTATCCCTCTCTGTTTTCCATCCATCCATCCATCCATCCATCCATCCATCCATCCATCCATCCATCCATCCATCCATCCATCCAAAGTATTTTTAATTAACACATCTAGCTATTCATCCGCACGTCCATCGTATTTATAATAAACACATATCCATCTGTCTGTTCGTCTGTCTGTCCATCCATCCATCCATCGAATTTATAATTAACACATCTGTCTATCAGTTCATCCGTCCGTCCATCCGTCCACTGTATTTATAATTAACACATTCGTCTATCCGTTCGTCCGTCCATCCATCCAATGTATTTATAATAAACACACCCATCTATCTGTTCATCCGTCCATCCATTCATCTTATTTATAATTAACACATCTATCTATACATTCGCCCATCCGTCCATCCATCCATCGTATTTATAATTAACACATCCATCTATTTGTTCATCCCTCATCTGTTCATCCATTGTATTTATAAATAACACATCCATCTTTCCATCCGTCCATCCATCCATCGTATTTATAATTAACACATCTATCTATACATTCGCCCATCCGTCCATCCATCCATCGTATTTATAATTAACACATCCATCTATTTGTTCATCCCCCATCTGTTCATCCATTGTATTTATAAATAACACATCCATCTTTCCATCCATCCATCCATCCATCCATCCATCCATCCATCCATCCATCCATCCATCCATCCATCCATCCATCCATCCATCCATCCATCCATCCATCCATCCATCCATCCATCCATCCATCCATCCATCCATCGTATTTATAATCAAGACATCCGTCTATCTATCCATCCATTCGTCCGTGCATCTATATGTTGTATTTATAATTAACACATCCATCCGTCCGTCCGTCCGTCCGTCCGTCCATCCATCCATAGAATTTATAATTAACACATCTAGCTATCCATTCATCCTGATGTATTAGAATCTGATCATTAGCATGGATGTAATTTCAGTATGAAAATATACTTGCAATGGAAAATAAAAAAAATCTCTAAAATGAAAAGAGATCTAGCAGAAAACAACTAAACTCACTGACTCATGTTTTTACAGTCCTTCTGTGACTTTCAGTAAGTCTGTTCACTTTAACATAAGGGGCATAAATGACAATTGGTTTAGAGTTTTTCTTGTTTGAGTTTTAAAAATAACTACACACAGTCCTCTGCAGAACACTTCCACAAAAGGGATAAAAGTAATGTAAAAGTACATTGTTGCAGTGCACTTTTAGCTTCCATTTGCTTTTCAAACAACAAAAACACACACAACACAGGCTTGGGTTTAGGAAAGAGTTTAAATTAGTGGGTCACCATGAGATCTGTACAACTGCCACCTTTTTATGGATGTGTACAAGGACGTATATCTGGAACACAAAACAAAACATATCCTAATTAACACGTTTGAGATCTGCAAAAATATAGACAGCGTCCTCTAGTGGATTTGACATCTGAATCGTACAACAAAATGACTTTTACATTTAGTTTTCGGCTTGGTTAAAAATGCTCCCTATATATATTCATATATATGAATATATATTCAATTGCGGCATTTATTCAATCTTTTCATTAACAGGAAAACAATACATAAGCCTACCGAAAACATTATGTCAGAGCGGGGACTGAGCAGGATTTGATTTACTGTGAGCGAGAGCACAATATAATATATATCAGAATCAGAATTAGAAAGAGCTTTATTGCCAGGTATGTTCACACATACGAGGAATTTGTTTTCGTGACAGAGCTTCTACAGTGCAACAGAATTACAGACAGGACTAAAAAACAGATAATAAATATATTTTAAAAAGTGAATGCAAATATACAAATTGACAAGTGTATGTACAGCTATATTACTATATACAACATAATATGTGCAGCTGTTATGTGCAAATTGGCATGTAAAGTGTGTTGTTAAATAAGTGTATGTGTGTATAAAAAAAAAAGTGTATAGCAGGTAGTGATGTTGGTTCCACAATTATTACCATCAAGTGTTCATGAGATGGATTGCCTGAGGGAAGAAACTGTTTCTGTGTCGGGCTGTTCTGGTGCGCAGTGCTCTGTTGCGTCGACCAGAAGGTAAAAGTTCAAACAGGCAGTGTGCTGGGTGTGAGCGGTCCAGAGGGATTTTGGCAGCCCTTCTGCTCGCTTTGGATAAGTACAGTTCTTGGAGAGTAGGGAGGGTTGTACCAATGATTCGCTCAGCAGTCCGAACTATTCGACGTAGTCTTCGGAGGTCGGATTTGGTAGCTGAGCTAAACCAGACAGTTATTGATGTGCAGATGACTGATTCAATGATTGAGGTGTAGAACTGTTTCAGCAGCTCCATTGGGAGGTTGAACTTCCTCAGCTGACGAAGAAAGTACAGCCTCTGTTGAGCTTTTTTGACAATGGAGTCAATGTGAGTGTCCCACTTCAGGTCCTGAGAGATGGTGGTGCCCAGGAACCTGAATGACTTCACTGCTGCCACAATGCTGTCCATGATGCTCAGTGGGGGGGGGGGAGCAGGGGGGTTTCTCCTGAAGTCCACTATCATCTCCACTGTTTTGAGCGTGTTCAGCTCCAGGTTGTTGTGACTGTACCAGACAGCCAACTCCTTAACCTCCTGTCTGTAAGCAGACTCGTCACCGTCCTGAATGAGGCCGATAAATGTGGTGTCGTCTGCAAACTTTGAGCTTATTGTATATATAATATAATATAATATAATATAATATAATATAATATAATATAATATAATATAATATATACAATATATAATATACAGTTGAAGTCAGAATTATTAGCCCCCCTTTGAATTATTATTATTATTTTTATATATTTTCCAAATGATGTTTAACAGAGCAAGGACATTTTCACAGTATGTTTGAAAATATTTTTTCTTCTGGAGAAAGTCTGCCTAGTTAACCTAATTAACCTAGTTAAGCCTTTAAATGTCACATTAAGCTGTATAGAAGTGTATAGAACATTTTCTAGTTAAATATTATTTACTTTCATCATGATAAAGATAAAATAACTGTATGCATGTATATGTGTATATATATATATATATATAATAGTTGCCATATGCAACATAACAGTCTATGCTTTGTTCCAATTGGCCTAATTTTTCCAACCCAGGCTCATTCTGAAAACGTACCGCTATACACATTTCTGGAGATTGCGAAATACGTCCCAAGAGGTATTTTTTTTGGAGTTTTTTTTCTCGCGTAAATCCACCAGAGGCCGCTGTCAAACTGACTGACTGAATGACTGACCGATCAACTGACCACCCACCTCCTTCCCTAAACCCAACCAATAGTGTTTTCAAAAGCACCAATTGACCACAGCCCCCCCCCCCCACCCGTGGTTTCAGATTTTACCACATTCTCACCCTGTTATTTACTTGTTTATTTTGGTTTTTGGCTTTGCTTTTGTCTTACCCGCTTTCTGGAAACATTCTTCAACAGACTTGAAACGCGTCACCATGGGTAACTCCTCTCTATGTCTCAAGTCCACCGACATACATGGCAAGCTAACTGGACAAACTGGTAACAGCGGGAAAGCTGTCCTTACAGAGGTAAGCGGTCAGCTGGTAAGCACGAAAAGCAACGGCGTCATACCACCCCGTAGCGTTCATTTTTTTTTTTTAAGATTTTATGATTTATTTTTGGCCTTTTTGCCTTTATTAAGCGGATAGGACAGTGTTTCAGACAGGAAGCAAAGTGGGAGAAAAAGAGGGGGTAGGGATGGGGAAATGTCCTCGAGCCAAGATTCAAACTCGGGACACCCTGAAGTGCTACTGCACTGTATGTCAGCGCTAACCACTAGGCTATTGCGCTGACCGTAGCGTTTATTTTAACAAGCAAATGCAGCCATATGTACCTCTGGCTACATAATTCGCGATCTCCAGAAATGTATATAGGGCTACTTTTTCAGAATGAGTCTATGCTGGATTTTTTTTTAACTAGGATTTACGTGAGAACAAGGAAACAATAATGTTCGAGGCTCACCGTGTGCTATTCCCATGTACTGAACTCCCATGATCCGGCTATATCCAGAGTTTTATTCTATGGCACCTTTAAGCTCAAAAAAACACCTCTGATCTTGCTCCACCATCACCCCAAATCTCCCTCTTTCCTCTCCCCCTGGATGATGATGATGGTGATGATGCTGATGCAGAGGGATCTGGCTGTCTGCCTGGTGAGATGTGTGCCCGCTCTGGATTAAGTGCCTCATTTTGATCCTCATAAAGTCATTGGAGAGAAGACTGCTGAACAGTCTGAGGCGCACGCCGAGCAGGAGCCAGTATTGGATTATTGGATTCTAGTTCTTATTGATGAATGTGTGCAATCAGTTCTAGCAGTGGCGTGTGCCCGGGGCAGGTAAACAGCTTGTCTGAATGCTCTGCTTCTATAATAAGGTCATTAATAGAAATCAGTCGGCGAGTGGACTGCCACGGAGCTAAACAAATCCCAACCTTTACTCCAGTATCATCAATCTGAACATTGCAGGCCTGCAGCAAGCTTATGCCAACTTTAATACATGGCTCAGCTTTTGCATAAATGGTTCAGGGAGAGATGTGTGATGGTAAGGCTATATGCACTTAAATGCTTGCGGTGCATTGGATATGCATCTACAGTCAAGCAGATAACAGCTATGTTTAATGCATTGGACGTGATGACCACATACAATAACAACTCTGTCAACGCCCTTGAGCTGTAATGTATCCGTGCGATGCTTGAAAGCTGATTGCTAATAATGTGCAAAGGTGGAAACATGATGCATGCATGTGTGTTTACAGATGGACGATTACAGTAAATTGCAAAGCTATGCTGCCTCCCTCTGAGACTATTCATCACATAGTGTTAAGACCCTGTATGTGATGGCGTAGGCATATTTTAATATAGAATTAGTTGTTGGGGGGTGACGGTGCAGTCTGTG
This sequence comes from Danio kyathit, assembly GCA_903798195.1. NCBI lineage: Eukaryota > Metazoa > Chordata > Actinopteri > Cypriniformes > Danionidae > Danio > Danio kyathit. Next base: position 47,949,246 of record LR812520.1, on the reverse strand, counting down.
AAGTAACTGATAATGTGCTGTTTTTAAGCATGTTTTTCGTTTAATATAGTTGGTTTTACAGAAGAATCCCTCTGTGCTCTACAAACTGCCCTGTTAAACACATTTCAGTTGGTTTTGTCTGCATCATCATGTTTTTTTTTGCTGCATCTATAATAAGGTAATTAGAATTTGTTGTTTACTGAGCAACTTTAGCATTGTTTTGGTGGAAACTGAGAAAATGTTTATGATTTATTTTGAACTCTGTGCTGCAACTGAATTGAATTGCACCAATGCCTTTTTGTCACAAATAAGTTTATTAAATTGCAAGTGTTTATATGGATGTAATTGTATTCATGAAAACAAAGAAAATTCATATTTTATGAAAGATTATTGTTTATTATAAATATTGGTAGGGATTATTTTAAAATTCACTTATTTCATAGGTGTTCACATGTTTAAAATACATTTACATTGTTATAAAAATAAATGCATCAATAAATAAAACAAAATTGTAAACATTTTTTTTAGTTTATTAGATTTGCTAGAATATGCTTATAGAAAACCGTCACACTATTTTAATAACTGTAACAAGAGGCAATTCAATCATATCTCAACATTAAAACTTTATTTATCAATGGACCATTTAGGATTCTCGGGAGCTATGGAAATTATAAATGTAAAACGGTAAATACGTTTGGACCATTGCTATTGTTTACATCTCTCAAAATGGTCTATAAGACAACAACATGGATAAAATTATGTTTAGGCTTAGGGATAATGCTAGTTATCTTGCAGTTTATGTAACAACTATAATAAGTACATAGAAATTCTATTGTTTTTTTTTTTTTTTTTTTTTTTAACCAGTATATTGTTTGGTGTGTTCATGTAAATTCTGAAACAAAACACAAATTATTCCCATCTTATGTGATTATGAATTTGGATGTAAAAGCATTCTAAAGCATATTGAATGTTCAGTGTTGTGATGATGGCTAAAGCTAGAGTAAAAAAACTGAGTGGTGGGAATGAGCCAAAACTTATTGACAAAAACTGATACTTTCTTCTATTTTGGCTCGAAAATTGGGTGAATCCCTAATACTTGGTAACTTTGCAGATCTTATACATAAACAAGTAACAAGTAGCCATAGCAAGTAACCCTTTAAGCAAAGCTGTGATTGTCATCCACATCTTATCAGTGAAGCATGCCTCAGTGATCAGCAGTAAATCTCCTTCAAACACCAGAGGGCACTCTCAAATACCGTAACTCCAAATACCAACAAAGAATAAAGGCAGAAAATAGGGTATGTACACAACTAGTGTTTCTTCCAATGCTGATCAACTTCCGGTGAACGGTTAATGTGATTTTTTTTTTTTTTTTTTTTTTATACGGTTATTTTTACAGCATCGATGTTATAATGTAATTAAAATATAATCAGTTAAATAGACTTCAGCATTCATTTAGTTGTTCAAGCATAAACGAGATGAAAAGCCATTTAAACGCACGCACCCATCAGGATCAGCAGGCGAGGGCAGATATGCCATTGAAAATACTGGAGTAAAATGAATATTCATATTTTAAAGACATGGCATGATAAAATTTAATTTAAAGCAGTGCTTCTTGTACAATCTTAGAACCACTTTATATTGTATATCATTCAGGCAGTTGAGATAATTGATTCTTAAAGTAAACAGATCTTAACCGTGCTGATTTTGTAACTGCATACCGTTTACCTGAAGTGCTTGACTCAGGTTACTGCAAAATTAAAAGTCCTTCTGCATATACCCTATCCGCATACAGTATACCCAGAAGATTTAACTGCTTCAATGTGATTAACAATCATACAACTACGTAATAATCTCACAGAAGGATTACTTTTAAATATTTAAATGAAATTATGAAATGTGTTTGGAGTAAAAAGTCGTCATGTGGTGATTTCACATGCTTTCAGATGTACCAGCATTTCTACACAGTTGTAGTTCACTAAGAAGTGACACAAACTGCTGTAGTTATCAATAAACAGTAATCTCAATTTCAATACCGTATGATGAAATCGATTCCGCTATATTGCATAGCTTATCAGCAGGGCCGGCCCTGTACATTTGAGGGTCCTAAGTAGAATGATTTTGGGGCCCTACCTTGCTCTAAATTGTGGAGTATTGCCATTGCAAACCGGCCCACAATGATTTTATTGCTTATTAAATACAATCAATGAAACATAAAAGTAAAGCCTGATTTCTTCTACTTAATAACTCTCTGAATGATTTGGACATTTTAAAACAGCACTGTTTTTGTCAACTAGCAGCTTCAAAAATGTCTTTAATTAAGGGACCAGTGATTCCTACTTTGCATCCTTCTGGAGTGTTTAAAACATTTTATTAATTTGGCAAACAGATTGAAGATTCTAGATTTAGTTTTTTTAGTTGTGTTTTGTTTTTGTTTTATTAAATTCCAAAAGTAAAAACCCTGCAATGAAAGAAAGTGAGCAATAATTAGCCAAAAGTGAAAATGCACTACTTAGTAATAAAATATACATTCTGGACTCAATAAAAACTCAACATAACAACAACAAAACAATTAACATTAAAGCAAAGATTGATTCATAAATAATAAAACCAACAAGCAAGTAATATAAAGTAAATAAGAAAAATATTCATATAAAAAACATAGAAAAAGGGAAGCAACAAATACTGGGTTAATGTTAATATCCAAACACAAACTTTATTATTCTCTTCAGTCTCCTTCCCTGTTCCTTACATTTGAGATGCAGGGTCCAGAGCTTATATTAAACTATGATTAATTCAATTAGGACATAACTTTTATAAACATGTCTCAGGTAAAAATATTACCATTGTGGAAAATGTCAGTAAAAGACGCTTCAATATTGCATTTTAGTAAAGTGCGTTTTAGACTAAAAACGGGTCTGTAAAACCAGGAAAAAATTTTATATTTCCTATAAGTAGACGACGTTTACTAATGTGTTATTGCTTTTTTTTAAAAAATGTGCTACTAGATTATGTCTTTAACATCATCATTAGCACTTAAAAGCGATGCTAAAAATGGTTTCAAGCGTTCACACTTAGCTGATGATCAATAAAGCGTAATTGGCATGCTGTCCCGGGAGAGAGCCCTGAGCTCGTATATAGTCGAGCCCGGGGCTCCCTCCCGTTAGAAGGGCGAGAGGGGAGTTCGAGCTCAGGAAGGTCTCGAGAACTCCCCCGCTTATCACCGTGTGAAAAGTGTAAACTAAGGTTGTCTTAGGTAATAATTTGGTTTAGTCGATTGGCTATGGTGTATGTTTTTGGACGGTGGGAGGAAACCGGGGAACCCAGGGGAAACCCACGCAAACACGGGGAGAATGTGAAAACTCCGCACAGAAACGCTAACCGGCTCAATGGGAGGTTGAACCGGTGGCGTTCTTGCTGTGAGGCAACAGTGCTAGTCACTGGGCCGCCGTGTCGCCCTATAGGAAAGGGTGGAAGTAGGGGTGGAAGGGGGGGGGGGGGACTTCGAGACGAAGATAACTGGAGTGAAATCTCTGGTTATTTATAGTGTGTCCGTAATCATCTAATAGGGCAGATTACGGAGCTGATAAGGTGCCAGCCGTGTTGATCATAAGCACGTGATCCTCTCGAAATTAGTTTATAAATAAACCACACTTTGTGCTTGTCTCTCCTCGTCGTCATTTTCCCCCTCAGTTTTTCTACGTCTGAAGAATAATGTTAGTTTTGTTTCATTTTCGCGGTCCAATTTTCAAAATAAATCAGGTATATAATGGCAGGCAATGAAGCAAAGGCCATGGCTGTGTCTGTGCATGAGTTCGCGTTCTTGTGGTGACCGGTTGCAAAGAACGAACGTGGCGAAGAACAAACCTGAACCTCAAGAACACACAACGCATATGAGAAATGAGATGCTGCGAGCTTCCTGTTGATCACATGACTTTCACACACTTTTATTTTTAACTTTAATAAAATTATGACTTTTTAGTTTCTTTTTAGTGAACATTTAAAATATTTCAGTACTAAAGCACTGTCAATGTAGATAATTTGTAAAATGCAAATAAAAATGATTTCAGCACCACTAGAGGGTTGTGGGGGCCCCTTAGTGGCAGGTGCTTAGTTCGCTTATAGGGAGGGCCGGCTATGCTTATCAGTGTACGACTGTGTAGTAAATGCTGCTTTACTTTGATGTTTTTTTTTTTAAATATATTTTTTTCTTAAGTTTTTGAAGCACTTTCAGTTGCAATTTACATAGGAAAAATATAAAAAATATATATAAAAATATAATATTATTATTTTTTTAGCATCTAATAGCATGTGCTGGAGAACCAGTGTTCTGACATTTTATCCTACCCATCAGATTATGCTACCAACACTGTATTTGAGTGGTTCTGAGGTTGGGGTTAGTGATTAGGTAGGTTAGGGCGATATTACAGCTTCATATCACACTATTTCACATTGAAATTTACACTGGTAGCAAAATCTGATGGGGAGCATATTGCGTCATCAGAATGTGCTTCCTACTTTTTGAATGGGAGGTAGGACAATGTGACAAGGTAGGACAAATCTACAGAACACCGGCTTTACAAACTGCACTGTAAACAATTTCCTGTAAAAATCTGCAGTTCACCAGTAACTTACTATAAACCAATTACAGCAAAAATACTGTATTTACATTTAGAGCATTATTTATTCTGCTGTATATGTATTTACAAATGCATATCTTTACTGTAAAATATACAGTAATTTTCACTATGCAACTTTAAAATACAGTAACATACTGCATAAATGCCCTACAGTTCATATTACTACAGTTAAATACTGTTTAATTTACAAAACTGGTTAACAGTACTCCATTTTCATGGGCTGTTACTCAATAGACACTTTAAACATTAAACACAACGTAAAATATTACACCGCATCAAATGGCTTCAGTAAAGATGCAGACAGTAATTCTTCATCCAGGGATGAGTGCTGACGTGGACAGAAGACATGAAGAGGGCTGATGAAAGTGCTGATGCTCCTTGTTCTGCGCTCCTTCTGAAAGTCAATAAGTGGCCGGTGGTTAAAATGAAAACGATAATGCACCACCATCACGAAGCCTGCATTCCTGTTTATTCCCTTCCACAGTCTATCCTTAGGCCTGGATCATGACCCATATAAATGCTTTAAAACATTTATAGGCGCGAGTCTGAACTATTCCAGTGGGACGGCAGTGGGGTCCAGGTTCAGTAACCTCCCCTCTTGGTCTTGTCCTTTCCAGCAGCTGCAGTCTTGCATCTCAGCCTGCTTCCACATCCACATCGGGACTTTCTCATCATCATGGACTGTCTATGGTCTGGTGGGCATGACTTTCAGCCTGGGCTCAGGGAGTGGAAGAGAAGCTTTACTAGTCTGTTTCAGTAGCCCATGGGAAAGGGCAAGGAGGCAGCAGTGAATAAGAGGAAGATTTATAAACTTGCCAGCTTCTGGAAATCATACAGGCAGAGAATTGAAAAGAGTAGCATAATGGTGATACCCAGACCCTACAACAAAGATGAATAATTAATGATGATGGTGGCCAGTAAATGAGACGCTAATGCTGAGGGAATGAATTTCACTAATGTTACCATGGAATTTAATACTGAGAGCAATCATTAAATGTCAACATTTTGGTATTTATAAAAAATGTCTTGATTGCTTTGCTCGAGTGCATCTGATGAACTGTTTAGATGCGTCGTATTGAATAGCAAATTGATTCTGACTTAAACTGTATTAAGTGAACAATTTGTTGAAAATAAGGTAATATCTTGAAGAGTCATTCAAAGACTTATTTAAAGACTGTATGATATGCCGTTATCCAAATCACGAGATTTTGACCCATTTGTCAGCCAGATCTTTTTTTGGTAACACTTTATTTTGATGGTCCACTTGAGTATTAGTAGACTGTCTGCTTAATGTCTGTTGATACTGCTGCTAAACAGACATTTAACTGACTATAAGAAACTTTGCAAGTACATGTCAACTTACACTAACCCTAACCCAAACCCTAGTCTACTTATAGTCTAATGAGAATTAGTTGGCATGTAGATGCAATGCATCTTACATTCAACAAACGAACCATCAAAATAAGTGTGACCTTTTTTTAATATATATGTAATAATTAAACGTCAACATTTTGGTATTTGGTATGCTTTTACAGTTTGTTTTGAGAGAGGAAAAAACTCTTGTTTTGCATAATATACTGTTTGGGATCAGTAAGATTTTTCTTTTTTAAATATGTTTTTAAAAGAAGCCTGTTTCGCTAACCAAAGCTGCATTTATTTGATCAAAAATATTGTAAAAGCTACATATAAACTGTGAGCTATTGTGATTTAAAATAACTGTTTTCTTATATTATGTAATATAAAATTCATGTAATTTAAAGCTAAATCTTTAAGCATCATTACCCTACTCTTCAGTTCACGTGATCAAAAATCATAGAATTATTATGACACGCTGCTCCAGAAACATATTTAAAGGAAACAAGTATTCAAGAAACAAAGGAAACCAGCATATTAGAAGCATAAAAAGGTCATGTGAGACTGAATTAAGACAAATAGTGTTGAAAAATGCAGCATTAAACCACAAAAAAAACTTTTTAAATTTTAAATTACATTCAGTATGAACAGTTAATTTACATAGAAATAATATTTTACAATTGTATAGTTGGTAATATATTTTTGATCAAACAAATACAGCCTTTTTTAACACATAAAACCTCATACTTCTGACCACACTGGTAAGCTGCGTTCACACCAGACGCGGATGAAGCATCAAGCGCGAGTGATTTAGATATTAAGTCAATGCAAAGACGTGAAAAAAACCATCATGTGGTGTCATTTGCGTGAATGAGGCAGCGCGAATGACATGATTCACGCAAATAAAATGGCTCGAGTTGAGTGTTTTTTGCCTTTAATATGCAAATTGCTGGAGTTGGAAAATCTGAATGTCAGCGGACATTTGCGCCACGCTAAACAATCAGGAGCTTTCTCTTGTAGGGCCATGATTACAGTATGTGCCTGTTGTTGGTGTCACAAGGAAAAACCCTCTTGCCGACATTGGACAACAGCTCATCAAACTGGGCTTGGCTCAGTCTGAAGCACAGCTGAAAGCTTCCATCATCCATGTATAGTTTCTGAAGGAGTTGATGAACTCACAGAGCTGGGATGCACCTCTGAAAGGATCTAGTGGACTCAGACATGGCGCCGAACGAATCTACACTGTTTTTAAGCCATCTTAAAGTACATAAACACAGCTATTCTCTCTCAATAAAATCCATGTTAGCCATTTAGCAACAAAACTAGAGTCACCGGGCAGACAGAAGCCCTGCCCATGACATGAATCCACATCTATTGTGAAGTGAATTTCACGCATGAATGAAACGAGTAAACTCAAATTATTCATTCATCTATTTACGTGAAAATAGTATGATTTATTCGCACATGCCGCATCTGGTGTGAACACAGCATTAAATATTTTATTGTATTTTTGCTGTAACTTCCTGGGAACACTGTTGCCTGCAAGTTACTGCAACTGCCTCTTTACAGTAACTTACCTGTAAATGTGTTTTACAGTGGCAGCCCCCTACCGCAATTTCATTTTACAGTAAAACAGTCTTACGGCAACTTCTTTTTATGGTTAAATGCCTTTTACTACATTTAGATTTTACAGTATAACACAGTACTTTTACCGTAATTTATTTACATTTTACACTGGCAGAACAAAACCTTTATTTTTGGTATTTACTATTGAATTTAGAAAGTCTAAATAAGCGACGAGATAATGTACAACAGTATTTTTACTATTTACTGTTATATCAATTTTAAGTGGTTTACAAAAGTACTTTTCATTCATTAATCAAATTTTAAAAACATTTTTTTTTTGATACACTATTTTTTATTAACTCTAAATGTTGTCTTCAATTACAGTAGCAGTTCTTGATTACTTTGATTACAGTAGAATAATGCAAATTCCTAATATGCAGTAAGTTACCATAAAAGTATTAAAATTACCCACAATGCAGTGCATATTACAGTAATAAACTGTGAAGAATGTATGTATTACTAGGCGTTTCTGTAGTAAATTAACTAAAATTGCAGCAAAGTCTACCAGTACAGAAGTGTATACAGGATTTTTAAGAAAATGTATTCAATCAAAGAGGTTCCATTTGAGCTATTATGCACTTTTTGACACTTTTGTCTCCATCTTTTTTCTCTTTTGACTGCTCCACAACAGATATCTATATTTTCTCTGATAATTGTATGGAATGGTAATTAGTCAGGACAATTGGGTCTTGTTCTGTGTTTTCTGAGAAACTCAGCATGTGGTGCACTTTTCCTCTGAATGTGGTTGAGAGCTGAACTTTCATGTGCATCAGAGTTCAGTGATTATTACAGACGTTGGTCAAGTGCATATTACTGCACTTACATAAATTACTGGAAAGAGCTTGTGGTTGTAGTTGTGGTTCTCCTTTTTTCGTATTGCTGATTATTTTGTTTGTAGGTTTGTGATTAATTGTGAAATCTCCTGATGTGTTTTAAAGGAAGAACCAGAGAGAAGCAGATTAAGATGAATGATGCCCATTATTCATGCGTTTGGGCTCAAAACAGGACTGGGTATTATGCTGTTCAGAGCAGGTCAGGCAAACTGTGTGTGTGTGTGTGTGTGCATGTGTGCGTGTGTGCGTGCGTGCGTGCGTGCGTGCGTGCGTGCGTGCGTGTGCGTGTGTGTGTTTGTGTGTGTGTGTGTGTGTGTGTGTGTGTGTGTGCATTCATGTGTATTTTGTTTACCAAATGTCCCCACAAGTATAGCAATACCAGTAAATTTTGACCTTGTGGGGAAATTTTTTTTTGGATCCCCAGGAGGTAAACTGCTTATACGTCACACAGAATGAAGTATTTGGAAAATGCAGAATGTTTCATGAGGGCTGGGTTTAAGAGTAGGGTTGGGATAGAGGGATAGAATATACAGTCTGTACAGTATAAAAATCATTACGTCTATTGGAAGTTTCCATAAAGATGAACAAGTATGTGTGTGACCGTGTGAGAGGGTGTGTTCCTACAGTATTCAGGAGAAACTTTTTGTGCCCTTAATTATTATTATTATTATTATTATTATTATTATTATTATTATTATAATTATTGTTATTATGCCCAGTGATGGGTTGCAGCAGGAAGGGCATCCGCTGCATAAAACGTGCTGGATAAGTTGGCGGTTCATTCTGCTGTGGTGAACTCGGATTAATAAAGGGACCAAGCGGAAAAGAAAATGAATGAATGAATTATTATTATTATTATTATTATTATTATTATTATTATTATTATTATTATTATTGCTGTTGTTGTTTTTTGATAAAAATAAAATATTTATAAAAATAATGCTTTTCTGCACAAAAAAATAAATAAATAAACAAAAAAAGTAGGTTTAGTCTAAGGTAATTGTAGAGTATTTAGGCTTATCTGTTTATAAAAAAACAACAAAAGTCAATATAATTTAGTGGTTTAAATAGCTAAATAAAAGTGTTTATTTTGCTTTAGCCATATTTCAAATATTGTGTATTAAGTGTATTTGGTGGTGAATGGCAAACATTTAAAATATATGATGTTATTTTAGTTGCAGGGCATATGCACAAGAATTATAATAATGTCTTGGTTGCTTGCTTGAGTGCATGCTATATCTTGTCATATTTAGTCATTTAGTCAGACTTACTTAAAGGCTGTATTCTCTGCTATTATCCAAACCACAGATTTTACCTATTTTTAGCCAGATCTTTTTAATATAGTCGTAATCAAATTTATTTCCCAGAGATGGGTTGCAGCTGGAAGAGCATTTGCTGAGTAAAACATGTGCTGGAAAAATGAAAATGAATGAATGAATGAATGTAATCAAGTTTAGTACCATCCCTTATTATTTTATTTATTTTAATAAGAACTACATGTCAGAATTAGTGTTTCATTTTATTACAAATAAGTCTGTTTATAAATAAAATAAAACATTTATTTTACAAATATTTGATTTAGGATTTATTTTCTCAAAAGTTATTTGAAACTTTAATGATTTTACTTGATTTTAATATTCTTTCAATTGATATAAAAACACTTTTGTAAAAAATGTAATTTGCTGCAGACACCAAAATGGCAAAGAACACATTGATTAAATGTGACATTTAAAAGATTTCTAATGTTACAAAAGACTTTCAGTTACAAGATGTTTTTTGAACTTTTTATTCATCAAGGAATCCTGAAAAAAATGTTAATTTCTAATAATAATTATTATTATAATAACAATAATAATAATAATAACAACAATAATAATAAAAAATAGGTGAATTGGGTAAGCTAAGTTGTCCGTAGTGTACTGTATGTGTGTAAATGAAAGTGTATGGGTGTTTTTCCAGTGATTGAAACAGAGAGACACAATGTGTGTATATAGACCTAACGCTTTTCAATATCAGCATGTTTTTTTTTTTTTTTTAACTTCATGAACAACAAATAATGCACAAATGTCATGACAGGTGACAACATTTGCCATCCTGTATACTCACCTTAGTGTAAAAGATGGCCTGCTGAAACATGAGCATCTGTTTACATCCCACCAGATTAGCTGCTCTAACCTGACACGGCTCAGATTGATTGGCTAAAGCGCCGCAAAATAAGAAAAGAGCATTAGAAATCCATCTCAGCCATAATCTAACCTCTTCCATCCACCCACCACTTCTTATTTTCCATAAAGAGTTTGGATATTGAGGTGCTGTGGAGTCAGGCGTTACGTTATGCCGGGGATTTACCGTTGATAAGAAATGACCTTGACTTTTAAAGGGGGTTTTATGGACTTGTTCATAGTAGAGGAAGGGGTCTATATTTCATGGCAGATTACAGTTGGGACTTTAAAAGGCGAAGGCGCTTTAAGAGAACAGCATTGGCTGACATGGCTTTGACCTTGAGTGACCTCCGCTTCCCTTGGTCAGTGTCGTTTCTCACTGCCAACAAGGAAGATGGATGTTCATTCTAAAGCTCACGCTTCATTAAAAAAAAGGAGCTGTGAGGGAGGTCTCTCGGATAACCTGCAAATTTATGGTTCCATTGGGAACACGCTAACCTGCTCCTGGAAATTTTACTGGGAACATTATGAGTACAGACACCATTTCCTAAAGGCGCAGTATTTCATGCTTTCAGTGGAAGCTAAATTCTCCATATCACATCATATCAGGCCAGGCTAATGAAAAAGATCTGCTGGTGTCAGAATCTAATTAAGCTCAGTTTTCACCCATAATTGATTGATTGATTGATTGATTGAAGGCGTCTACAAAGCAAAATGTATCTCTTTCATCATATTTGTAGTTTGTTTGTGGTGAGAGAGTTTGTAAGTCTGCAGAAGTCCAGTCGAGTCCAGTCGAGTTGAGGTCTATTGTCATTCTGCTACATGTGTGGATATACAGAGGAACGAGATGTCGTGTCTCACAGGACAACGGTGCTACATAAATTAATCACAAATACAAACACAACACTGAGCATAAGAGCTATTTTAAAAACCTATGCATAACTAACATTTACTATAACATATTTTAACATATACTATAAGATACTTAACTACACTGAAAAAAAAGATTTCTGCAAAACCATTGCAAACAATTTATATTGGTTGAATTTAAACAAATTAAATTTAGTAATGTTTTACAGTTGAAATCAGAATTATTAAACCTCCTGTGAATTTTATTTCCTTTTTAAAATATTTCCTAAATGATGTTTAACAGAGCAAGGACATTTTCACAGTTTGTCTGATAATATATTTCTTCTGGAGAATGTCTTATTTGTTGTATTTCGGCTAGAATAAAAGCAGTTTAAAATATTAAAAAAATCATTTTAAGGTCAAAATTATTAGCCCCTTTAAGTTATATATTTTTTCGATAGTGATACAGAAAAAACCATCGTTATACAATAACTTGCCTGATTACTCTAACCTGCCTAATTAACCTAGTTAAGCCTTTAAATGTCACATTAAGCAGTATAGAAGTGTCTTGAAAAATATCTGGTGGAATATTATTTTCTGTCATCATGACAAAGACAAAATAAATCAGTTATAAGAGATGAGTTATTAAAACTATTATGTTTAGAAATGTGTTAAAATAAATCTTCTCTCCGTTAAACAGAATTTGTGGAAAAAAATAAACTGGGGGGCTATAATTCAGGGGGGCTAATAATTCTGACAAACATTTACCTTAAAAAAAAATTGTAAATCCAATGAATCATCTTTGAGTCATTTTTTTCAATGTATACACATAGGACAGGCTATACAAGTACTTTTACATGAGTCAAATTTGTTTTTTAAACATTTCCAAAAGTTGGTCATCCTCACTGAAATGACAGAAAATGCTTTTGTTCATGTGCTCTGCATTCACTGTAAAAAGTGCTGGGTTTCACACATTTCCTTCATGTTGTCCCAACACAAATCAAATAAGTTAACTTAATTATTTTTAAAATTTTAACCGGATTGGACATAGTACAATTAAGTTGTCCCAAAAAACCCTAAGGAATTGTGTTGATTCAGCTAATTTTGAATAAGTAGCTTGAACAACCAGCAAAAGTATGTGTAAAGTCGTAAAATTCTTTAAGACATGAGTCATGAGACATGAGACTCTTTGAGTTAAAACGTAAAGTGCCTAGCATTTATTAACTTTCTAATTCTTTAAAACATTACAGGCGGCATGGTGGCGGAGTGGGTAGCTCTGTCGCCTCACAGCAAGACGGTCGCTTGTTCAAGCCTCGGCTGGGTCAGTTGGCAGTTGCATGTTCTCCTCGTGTTCGTGTGGCTTTCCTCCGGGTGCTGATTAAAAAAGGGACTAAGCCGAAAAGTAGATAAATGAATGAATGAATGAATGAAACATTGCAGCAATATGTAGATGAAAAAAAAATGAGTGGAAGAAGTACCAAAACAACAGCTCTGAGATAACATTATGTGTCCTTTTGAAGAAGAGCAATATGGAGCAAAGCGTGTATATATCACCGACATTGTAGCTGAGTTGGTCACATGACTAAAAACGTGTTTTCAAAAATCTCTTCACAATCCACACTGTGACTCGAAAATGGCGTTTTCAGATAGGGTTGGCCGATTTCGATAAATTTGGCATCGTACGATGTCTAATATGAAACATTGCGATGGACGATGGCATCGTCGTCGTAGGCGGTGGTGAATTAATTATTTATGAATAATTAATTAATTCATAACAAATTAATTATTTGTAGCCTACCATTTCAACTACCTGACCCGCATGGTCTTTGTTTTACCCATAACCAAATCATAAATAAATAAAGACAAGTTACACACAAATTACCACCTGTCAATCACTTTTTCCACAGGACTCTGGTAAGAATAGGCAGAGTGATCTGTGTCATTATAATGGCATTGACAAACTTGGTTGGTAAGAGAGATGCACAATCAACAGGAACCAGCCATCAGTATCTGAGGTTTTCGCTAAGTACAAGCATGAAAGCGAAAGATTGAAGCAGTTTACTGACGCTGTGTCACCTGATAGATTCAAAAGACTGAAGGGTTGTTAGAGAGACACAAGATTAATTAAATATCACGTTTAACAGCTATAGTCATATGAGATATGATCCAGTGGTACATCCTTAATAAACTGTCTGACGTGCACTGCTCTCTGGGGTTTTGTGCTCAAAGCACCCACTGACTACTGGAGCTCAGACAGGCACATGACAGTGTGTTTATGTGTGTGTGTGTGTGTGTGTGTGTGTGTGTGTGTGTGTGTGTGTGTGTGTGTGTGTGTGTGTGTGTGTGTGTGTGTGTGTGTGTGTGTGTGTGTGTGTGTGTGTGTGTGATAGGGGTGTCAAAATTAATTGTTTCTTTGCTGCACCACGATGCAGAAAATTCGGTATCGGTTCAGTAATAATCCTAACCGGTTATAATGTACTGACGTCATTCATCATATATGCGCTAGGAGGCGAGTGTGGGTATTTACAAAGCTCCAACTACTTAAAAGCGCAGAAACTGTGCGTAGTTTCACTGCGTGTGTGTTTGCTGGACAGTGTTTCCCTGACACTTACAGCAGAAATCCCTATTTCACTGCAATTAAGAAAATGAAAGTAAACCCTATTTCTCTCTCTCATCGTGGCCCATTTGACCTGCTGGCATGACATTTCCTCTCCTCTCGGCTGTTACAGCGATACTTCTGGATACAGACACGAGTGTGTGTCTGCAGAGCGAGTTTTGTCCACCGTGTCTATCATGGATCATCTGTGATCGCAGCTATCGTTTATCAGTGTCACTCATCGGTGAACAGCGCCAGAGCGTTAGAGCCAATCACAGCCGTTTCTGTTGAGCGCGTGACCAATCATAGGGGTGTAAGAAAGAACTCGCTAGACAATGCTCAGAAAGTGAACGGGACATTTGCATTTGTTTATTTGCTATAAATGCTCATGTTGTTCTGTGCATGTACTTGAGTTTTTAAAGGTACAGTTTTTATATCTGACTGTTTGTATTAAGAGACAAAATTGTATTACAAATATTATATAAATATATTTATACATTTAATACAAGAATTGCTGTGCTGTGAAGTAAAATATAAAACTGTGTATGGAAAGCATCGTCAATGCACCATGATGCATTAAGATATCGAATTGAACCGAATTGATGGCATGATAATCATAACCGAACTGTGAGACCAGTGTAGGTTCACACCTCTAGTGTGTGTGGTCACGTGATGTGCGTTTTCAGCAGTATCTGCTTGTTAAGTGTGACGTCACACACACACTGCTTCCGGGTCCAAGCGCTCTATCAAACTGTATGGGGAGACCCAACAAATGGTAATAATAAACATTTACAAAACACTGTAATAACTTAAATATCAAGATCACAGTATATATACATCCATGCCTAATATCCGATGGCCAGAAAAGTATGAATTTTTAATAAACTGTTAAAATATTGGTGTTGGTAATGCAGCAAGTCCAGAGACTTGTGTACACTATGATTTTATATAAAATTCACTTTAATGTGTGATATGATTACAAGGTGTCATAAACAATTATATTCTCAATTCAAATCAGTAGCGGCTTGGACCTGGAAACAGTATTTCATACGTCATGACTTAACAAGCGGATAGTGTGGACGGAGGGCTGTTCAGAAATGCTAGATAAAATGCCAGTGTGGATGTGGATTGTTTTCGTTCTAAAATGCAATTTTAAAACTAAGATGTATTAGTGTAAATGGTGCCTAAGTGTGTATTTTTTGTGAGCGGGTTTGCGACAGGGGTGGGGCGGGGCAGAGGATCGTGATGCTTGCTCAGCATCGCGATGTCTTTCGGCCTCACGACCCAACTCTATTTTCAGGTTTATCTACTTTAAGAAGCATTTTTTAAAAGACACATTTTTGTTGTTTCAGTGTGGATAAAAAAATAAATACATTTTATTAAGAAAAACCTATTAGTTTGTCCTGGCCGCAATCAAAACTGAACCAGGCAGAGCAAGCTTACTCTTATAATCTGCAAAATACTGGAAGAAACTATCAAACTGAGGATTGGGGTGTATATATGTATTTCTGAGAGGTATTTTCTTATTATCTTATGTTCATAAAATGAAAATTGATTTAGCATTCATGAGCCTGCTGATTTATTTACAGTTGTGACCAAGGAAACAATATCATAAGTTTTCAACTTTAATTTAAATCAAAAACTGATCCAACTATGTGATTAAATTAACGTGGTTTCCTCTAGTTTTAGTGGCTGCAGGTAGTTAAGAGTGCATTAGAGTTCATGCACTCATGTACAGTATGCTCCCCCCCCATCTCTTTCTTTCATCCCATTTGTTTGGCAGCAAGAATCAGCCATGAAAAATCTAGCTCTGTACATCTCTAGTACAGTCATTTCAACTGAAAACTGCAGTGAACATTTTTGGATTCGGATTTATTATGTTGGTGGATTTGTTTGAGCGAGAGTATGTGCGCTCAAGCCTCTTCTTTATGTGCTTATTTGTGTGTTTTTATGAGATGCGCGAGGTGCGTGCGGCTCAGGATATGAGGAGGAATCTCAGTGGGGCTTCTCCTTGTAAACACTTTTGTTATTACTCCACGCCAGCGCTGATTACACTGTGCCTGTTGTGCTTTGCTCTCTGACCTCGTCTGACAGGCCGGCTTCCTCTGAGACTCTCGCTTTCTCTCGCTTTCTCTCTGTCTGGTGCAGTGATAGAGGAGACAGAGGCCAGCAAAAGCCACCTGCCAAAATTCGAGGCCAATCTCACGTTTCCTGCCTTGTGGCAAAAGGGGAACAACTGGTTGAGATGAAGATCTGCAGAATATGAGCTGCAGTGTGAATGTGTTTTATTGGTGTTGTTGCATGTTGCTGTTCAGCTATTTGAGATCTGGAGGAATTGTTTTTGTGATTTTGAAGGGTCAGTCCAGGTCAGTTTGTTTTTTAGCTAGCAAAGGTTTTGCACAGCCAAAATATTAGGAATCAATAAGTCGATAAAAGCAAGATATTTAACATTGAAAATCATTAAATGATACAATAAATAATTAAAACACATAAAACAGTAATACTGTAAACTGTTATTGTAAATTCATTAAAAACAGTAATATTGTGAAATACTATTAGCGAATGTTTTCTGTTTTAATATCATTAGAAACGTTATTGATTCTGAGGCAAAGCTGAATGTATTGAAGTGGATTATTCATTCATTTTCTCTTTGGGTTAGTCCATTTATTAATCTGGGGTTGCCACAGCAGAATGAACCGCTTACTTATCCAGCATATGTTTTACGCAGCTGATGCCCTTCCAGCCACAACCCGTCACTGAGAAATGAAGTGGATTAAAGTGTACTAAACATATCTATTAAATATGCTTTATTTTTTTGTCAACAAACCCTTTTACGTTAAAAAAAAGAACTTTAGTCAGATTTACAGTGTGAGATTTATCATCTGCAGATTGCTAGAGAACTACAAATCTGTCACAGAACTGGATTTCAAAACCCATCATGCACCTCACACACACACCAGTTCCTGTTCTCTCCCTGATTGCATACGCACAGCCGGAAACAAATCATAGACTGATTACATGGACTATATATTTACTTCTCTCACACACACACTCATTGCTGAGTCTTGTTGTATGTTATTGTTACACTATGAAGCGTTTCCTAGTCTATTTTTTTCGTGTTCCTTGACCCTTGCCTTATTTCCTTGTCCATTTGCATGTGACTTGACTACGCTTCTGGATGTCCCTATATCTTCCCGTTTGCTCCTGTGATTGACTATTGCCTGTCTGATAATTCTCACTACGTTGTCACCTGACTTCTTGGTAACAGGAAATACTCCACCTTGTGTATCAATAATATTATATCAAGAAATTTTTTTTAGGGAGATTTAGAACTAGAATCATTTTATGGCATTTTAAAAGACACCCAAACATATGAATTTATTGTCATTTCAAATGTTTTTATGTTACCACTATCATTCAAACCAATAGGATTTATCAATTTAACAGTAATGACTTTATTATTTGAATATTTATTACAGTTTGGCATGCATGATTCTTCAGTCAGAATAAATACGCTGTTCCACTATTATAAAACTTTTATGCTGAATGATGATGAAACTTAATTTTAATTAAAACATTAGATACGTTTTAATATGAATTCTGTGTAAATAAATAGCTTTTGCACATTTTATTTAATATAAACCCTCAAATGGAATGTTTCTTTTCCTCAGAATAAATCTATTTTGTTCTTGAAAGAACTGTTTGTCAAGATATGTCACTTAAACTAAATAATTAAATGATACAGTATATATTGTCTCAGTACTACAAAGTAACCTCATGGACCCTTTTCACATTTCCGGGTTTCTCAGCAGCGGAAGTCATCATAGTTGGCTAAACTTAGAGCGCAGTGAATGGGAGAGTACAACAAATATTTTTTTTACAATCCTATTTACTGAAATAATAAAAGAAAACTCGATGGTGTTATCAAGACTTTCAGGAAAAGGAAAAAAAAATATGTGAGACTGATAACGGCAGCTAGAAGAGAGAACTACGTCAAATTTACTGTCCTGTCCATTGACACTGCATTTCAAATGTCTCGCACAAGCGGTAATTCATTTTTTGTAATTTGATGTAAAGATGATATACAGTAATACATACAGTTAAAGTCTAGCTCTCCTGAATTATTAGCCCTCCTGTGTATTTCTTTCACCAATTTCTGTTCAACAGAAATATTTTTTTCAACACATTTCTAAACATAATAGTTTTAATAACTCATTTCTAACTGATTTGTTTTATCTTTGACTATTATGCCCCAAATCTAGGGGAAAACAACTATGGGCATAATAAATAAAATAAGGTTGTGAATGGTGGATTTCCCAAAGAGAAAAAAAAAAAGATTATGCAAAAGATCTCCTTCGGTCGACAACCAAATGCGGACACTCAATTGAGAGTAATTGAAATAGATTTATTATAGAAAAAAATATCAATTTAAATGAGCATTTCTTCAGGGTGGCTACAGGCCAAAATAACAAACAAAATAATCCGCAAATTAAATAAACTAAATAACCTGTACGTCTTTAAACAAAAACACAGTAAGCTTACCTTCCTCCCTAAATGTAAACAAAGTCAAAAGTCATCAAATAAAAAAGGCAGGCCACCCCTACAAACTCAAACTCTCAAAAAGTTGCAAGCATACATGGACATTTGGACAATATTAAAGTTTGTTCGTCAGCCAGAGGGGTAGCGAAGTCCAGGAGCTCTCCGCTCCCAGCAACCGTTGCACCACAAATAAGCTCCTCGACCTCTGCCAGAAGGTCCTTTTTATAGCTCTCCGTGACCAGCAGCCAATCAGAGCCTGGACCACATTAAAATGGGAGAGTATGGGATAACAAAAAACACCATGAGAAGGCGGGACAAAGAAAAAGACGCATGCAATGCGCAACAAAAATAAAGAAATAAACGTTAGTCATAACAATGACAGAACATAATACTTTACTAGATATTTCTCTATTAGCATTCAGCTTAAAGTGACATTTAAAGGCTTAAGTAGGTTAATTAGGAAAGTTAGGGTAATTAGGCAAATCATTGTATAACGATGGTTTGTTCTTTAGACAATCAAAAAAAAAATATTGCATAAAGGGGCTAATAATATTTACCTTAAAATGGTTTTAAATAAATTTAAAGCTAGGGATGCTCCGATCAGGAATTTTGCAGCCGATACAGAGAACTGATTCCTTGTCATAGTGATCGGCCAATAAAGAGTACCAATTCTTATGCTTCAAGCTTTATAATGCATTAAGCACATTTTCCCTCAGAGTATGAACCTTTAGAGAAGATCTTGCCTTACCTAAGAGAATAAATTAAGGATGCTGCATATAATACCTTAAACATATCTCTTATAACCATTTACAGTAGGTGTGAACATGTTATGGCCTGAAGCAGCTTGACATGCTTTTGTTATATGTAAAAAGACCTAAATACATGCAGGAGCATTCAAATATTTTGCTTGTCTCCAACTATTGACATCAGATCTCTCAATGACAGAGAGGGGCATTTGCACTCTCGATATCTTTACTGCTCTATTCATTTAACCTAACAAATGCAATTCTTAGAACAATACTGTGCCTCTCGCTTTGTGTTCTCTTGCTCATTTGCTCACATTGCCATAATGTCCAAGCATTTAACAAATTTTTGGGGATCATAGAGTCACTATGAATATGCGAGAGACTCGGGGAGCTTCCAGGAGAGGTCATGACCCATGAGGTTGTATGAGACACTAGATAGTGGCAATCGTGTCACAGCAGCTGAAAACACTGGAAATACAATGGCTGAACTTGCAACAAAAAAACCCATCACTCAATGGACTCACCAAAAGACTGTATAAACAGGTCGCTCTGCATCCGTATATATTTTATCTTAGCTGTTCAGATGCCAGGCAGCATGGTGGCGCAGTGGGTAGCACAATCGCCTCACAGCAAGATGGTCGCTGGTTCGAGCCCCAGCTGGGTCAGTTGGCATTTCTGTGTGGAGTTTGCATGTTCTCTCCATGTTTGCGTGGGTTTCCTCCAGGTGCTTCGGTTTCCCCCACAAGTCCAAAAACATGTGTTATAGGTGAATTGGGAAAGCTAAAATTGTCCATAGTGTATGTGTGTAAATGAGTGTGTATGTTTCCCAGTGATGGGTTGCAGCTGGAAGGGCATCCGCTGCGTAAAACATATGCTGGATAAGTTGGCGATTCATTCCGCTGTGGCGACCCCAGATTAATAAAGGGACTAAGCCGAAAAGAAAATGAATGGATGCATGTTGTGATGCCAGTGCATCGATCGCTCACACCCCCACGCATCATTTACCTACTCACGTGTTGTGGCTGCTGTAGGCTGTGCATAATATACGGGAGCGCACGTGTGTCTTCCTCTGCTAATCTCAAAAACAAACACTTGCGATCAGTCCATGAGATGCGCCAGATTGGCGAGTACCAATCGAGTCATGAAATGTGATTAATGCCCAATACCGATCTTCAGCTGATCAGTCGGAGCATCCCTATTTAAAACTGTTTTTATTCTAGCCAAAATATAGCGAATAAGACTTTCTCCAGAAGAAAAAAAAAATTGTAATACTGTGAAAAATTTCTTGCTCTGTTAAACATAACTTGGGAAATATTTGAAAACGAAACAAAAATGCACAGGAGGGCTAATAATTTTGACTTCAACTGTACATAAATACATAAAAAAATTTCATACGCTTTTATTTTAAATCTAAATATTAAAAAAACTTGTGAGGATTTAAGATTATGATAACCGTTAAACACGTCATAACACAGCTTGTTGCACCTCAGGACTTCATTCCATAATCCAGTTCAAAATCCAAAACGATGGCTCTCTATTACAGCTATTCTGTGAACCAACACAGCAAAGTTTCCTCTTAATGATCAGCCAAGAGAATTAATGAGACTTAAGTTACCTTTTACAGCAGTCGAGAGACAAGAATTAATATTCCCCGTCTCTTTCTCTCTCTCTTTCTCTTATGTGGTTCATTGGTATTCTGCTCTGTGGTGGAGCTGCTCAAGCCGTTAATGACATTATGAATAATGGATGCCACAGCTCAATAAAACATTTGGCTTGATTTAGCCCAGATGCAGTTTTAGTGCATGGTGGTTTGATGCGGTTCCTGATCTCAAAACCAGTTGTACAGGTGATACATCGGAAAAAACGATTGCACTCCAACAAAATCCCGTCTCAGTCTATTCAGTCTTGCTAAAACGCAGTAAAGATGAAATAGATTAAATATCTGGGAAAATGACCCCGTGTAGGAAAACGATCCTCCAATTTGTTCACATTTAAATCTTAAGGTAATCCCATTATTCAAGGTCTCTTTGATAAAGGATTAATGCTCAATTTTCAGACAATGAAAGCGGAATCTTTATGGAGTGCGTTTTATTTAAAGCGTGTAAAAATTAATCAACCGCAACAGTGTTTAACGCTTTTACTGTGGTAGCTTTTTTTTGAACAGATGTGAGAGTTTATCATGGGGTCATTTTGTGTCAAACTGTTTCAATTAAAGTTTTAAAGGAGAGCGATTAATTTTTAATAGCTCTTGTTGGAGCTCTTGCTAAACGCCGTCTCAGTGTACCGATGTACTGTCTGTCTGGATTTGAAATTATGGTCAGTGTTGGTGCATCTAAATGCTTTGATTGATGGTTAAATGAAAACCTGCTGGGAGAAAGAACCTGCTGAGAGATGGAATTGTTTGAAGAAATGTTGAGCGGTGATTTGCAATTTTGTCTCTGCAATGTATTGTATATTATATGTTTCATTCGTTTAAAAAAACTTGACCAAAAGAAAGTCTTTAGGTATAATACTGTATATAGCCTTGTGATTTTCATGACACTGTATTATTATTGTGCCACCGGGCGGCGGTGAGCCCAGGTGTGAGGTCCCTTTCATCGCTGCTTGCAGCTTTAATTGTAATTTTATTATTATTTAATTTTTTGGATAATTAAAAGATGCAGCAGGATGGCGCAATAGGTAGCACAATCGCCTCACAGCAAGAAGGTCACTGGTTCGAGCCCCGGCTGGGTCAGTTGTCATCTCTGCGTAGAGTTTGCATGTTCTCCTCGTGTTGGTGTGGGTTTCCTCTGGGTGCTCCGGTTTCCCCCACAAGTCCAAAGACATGTGGTATAGGTGAATTAAATAACTAAATTGGCCGTAGTGTATGAGTGTGAATGAATGTGTATGGATGTTTCCCAGTGATGGGTTGCGGCTGGAAGGGCATCCGCTGTGTAAAACATATGCTGGATAAGTTGGCGGTTCATTCCGCTGTGGCGACCCCAGATTAATAAAGGGACTAAGCTGAAAAGAAAAGGAATGAATGAATGATAATTAAAAGAAAAATCTGAAATATTCTGCATATTCTATGGTGGCTCGATGGCTCTGTTGGTTAGCCTCACAGCAAGAAAGTCACTGGTTTGAGTTCTGGCTGGGCCAGTTGGCATTTATGTGTGGAGTTTGTTTTCCTAGTGTTTGCGTGGGTTTCCTCCGGGTGCTCCGGATTCCCCCAGAGCCCAAAGACATGCACTATAGGTGAATTGGGTAAACAATTAGTAGTAGTATATGAGTGTGTGTGTGAATGCAAGAGTATATGGGTGTTTTCAGCCTGATTTCATGAGGAAACGTAAGTATTTTATGTTTTGTCAGTATAGTGGCTAATTTGTACGAATTTGTACGAGTTCTGTCGTACGAAAATGTACGATTTTAAAAAGGTGACATGGCACCCAACCCCACCCCTAACCCTAACCGTCCTTGGGTGATGAGCAAATTGTACTAAATTGTACAAATTAGATTGTACGAATTCATACGAATTAGCCACTAATCAAAAAGTTACGAATTGGCGTGAGATAGTGTTGGTGTTTCCCAGTACTGAGTTGCAGCTGGAAGGGCACAACATATGATGGAATAGTTAGCGGGTCATTCTGCTGTCTCAACCACTGATAAATAAGGGACTAAGTCCCTTTTTAATTGAGCATTATGCAGTGACTCCTGTTACAGTATACAGTATTGTGAAATATTATTACAGTTATAATTGATATTATAGTTAAAATAATTGTTTTATTTTTTTAAATATTTTCAAGACAATCTTTCAGTTTCAATCTTTTCAGTTAAATTACACAAAAAATGGTCAAAACCAATACTGGGTCAATTTTTTATTTAAATTAATAAATATTAATTATTAAAACCAATTTTCAAACCATATTTGGCCCTACATTGGGTTACAACAGCTCAGCATTTTTTAAGAAGCAGTTTTCAGGGTCAAATGATCAAATATGGAAGAAAAACTAAACAAAAACAAATATGAAAAAATGTTATTGTAAAAATAATGTTTTCTATTTTTTCAACATATTAAAAACAGTCTTTCAGTTTAATTACTCCACACGCACGCACGCACGCACGCACGCACGCACGCACGCACGCACGCACGCACGCACGCACGCACGCACACACACACACACACACACACACACACACACACACACACAAATGCTGGTTTGATGTAACCTAGCAATGGGTAAAATATTGACAAAACCAATGCTGGGTAAAAAAAAATTTCATTTAAATTAAATTACATTTTTTAAATTTGTCCATATTTGAGCCTACATTAATTTACAACAGCTCAGCATTTGTTAGAATGCAGTCTTCAAGATCATGCAATCGATTATGGAAGAAAACAAAACAAAAACAAATATATGTTGGTGAACAGGTGAATTTCCTATGCAAGAATAAGGTGTGTGTGGTGTGACACACACCAGTGAGGATGACGACAGCAAAAAAAGGTGGACATAACAAGCTTTTTTCAACAAAGTGTAAGTCACATAAACTGAAGTTCGCTTCTGAACGAGTCCATCTAATGCCGCTATTGCTCGTGTTTTTCCCCGTTTTAACGCACAGTATAACGTATGAATTCTTGTCTGTGAATAATATTCCCAGAAAACTAACTGCAGAATAAACAGCTAAATGTAAAAGTATATGATCCCTGTCAGTTCTCCTAATCTCTCAGAGTAGCATGTCTAATTTCGGTTGAAACAATTTGTCAGAAAAACTACAGCCTCCATCTTTTATTAGTACTGATATGACTATCATTTGCACTATGGCTAAAATAAACGGAAGTCTTTATTAAACTCTCTCTTCATCAGTTAATAAACATTATTTCAACATTACACTATCAGGCCTGTAGCCAGCTTAGGGGTGGTTATTTGTTTTCTGAAAAACTGAACCTTTTTGCAGTTATTCGCCTGATTTTCTATTTAATTATGAGATATAAATATTGCATTTTAGTGACATTTTAAGAACAAACCTTTGCTGGATTAGCTGGTGGTTATAATCACAGTTTTTGATGTACCAAAAAATATTTCCAACCATTTTGTCATATTGCTTACCATACTATTCATTCATTCATTTTCTTTTCGGCTTACTCCCTTTATTAATCCAGGGTCGCCAGAGCGGAATAAACCGCCAACTTATCCAGCACATGTTTTACGCAGGCATGCCCTTTCAGCTGCAACCCGTCTCTGGGAAACAATCATGCACACTCATTCACACTCACACTATGGACAATTTAGCTTCCCCAATTCACCTGTACCGCACGTCTTTGGACTTGTGGGGGAAACCGGAGCACCCAGAGAAAACCCATGCTAACACAGGGAGAACATGCAAACTCCACACAGAAACGCCAACTGACCCAGCCGAGGCTCGAACCAGCGACCTTCTTGCTGTGAGGCAACAGCACTACCTACTGCGCCACTGCGTCGCCTGCCATACTATTTTAAGTGTTTATTTTTTAAGAAATGTGAAAATATACCTAATTTTAAAATACAAAATTTGTATAATTTATCATTACAATTTTTTTTTTAAATCTCTGAAAACTTTTTTTTTTATTATTAAAAACTGAAGCCTATAATAATATACAAAATAACAAACTGGCCAGCACATTCAACTTTCCTCAGTCAGTATTTAGCCATTTGAATAATAAGAAAATTTCAAGCATAAAATTAATAATAATCCAACTTTTGGTCTTTAGAACCGCTCGAACACCCCTTGGCTTCAAGCCTGATTATTTAATTTAACTTAATAAATTGTATGAAGAGAGGATTAATTAATAATATATTTTTATAGCAGTTAAAAAATTTATAGCAGCATTATTGAGGGATGGGGGCTGGGGGTAGTTTGATTCACCCGTCTCCATCAATGTTAAGTGCATACCCACGTCCTTGACTACTAGCTTAAGTAACTACTATTTAACTGTTTATTAGTCGTTAAACCACACACGACATTCGGACACGACTGTCGGAATACGCCCCCTTGTGGCAGTCGCACAGAACTTTCAGTTTTGTCATGCACCATGGGAGGGAAGCTGATTCTCGCGGTGTCCGAAATAAAGGAGTGCAAAAGCAAGAGCCATTATTATCCGTGGTTCACCATGATTGAATGAATGAATGAATGAATACTAGAAACTCATAAACGGCTAACATTTTTGGAGGGAATGTGGAGACAGCATTTAAAAAACAATATTTTTTTATTGCTCATTTATGAATATAAATGTTTTTTTTTTATATATAAACTTTTTTTCTAATTCAAAAAATAACAAAAAAAGCGACTAATTCTCCTCTCTCGCGCACGGATCTGCTTGGGCAACACTGAAGTACATCACATCTGGTCAACCGGATGCATACGGTCTAGTCACAGGAGTTCAAATATTTTAACGGATGCGCAGCTCAAATCAGATCCAAATTTTCCACATATGGAGATGATCGGAACTCCACACAGCTCCTAGACTACTCTCTATTGGAAATGAATGACTTCCGGTCTGTCACTTGACGTGTGCAGTGGAAAGGCGGCTTTAGTAAGGTACCTCTAGAAGTTGGCTTTAGGTTTTAGGTAGGTTAAGGGATGCAGAATAAGATCATACTTCAAAACTACTTGTTAATATCTTAATAATAGGCAGGCTAATAAGTTAATAGCATGAATTGTGACCTAAACTGAAGTGTTACCAGGTTTCCAGCACTCCTACCAAGCGTGAGCACAAGTTTACCGGTTATGTTTTACATTTAACCAGCTTGAATTTCCAAGCTAGTAAGCATTTCACGCCTGAAATGTGTCAGTTCCACATGACCCAAATTTGAACCTGCTTGCTCCACCGACGACCCCACATCAGTTCACCTCATCCTGGCAGCGCGAGCAACACCAACCACTTGCACTCTCACCACGCTTGAATGACAAAGTAAGCCGTAACACACTGTATTCAGACTCATGCATTTTTAATTCCACACAGTGAAAAATCTTGAGGGCACCAAGCAGGAAAGTGGTGTTTTTGTGAACACATCGAGGTGTTGGAGAACACACACAAAACTGTCTATAAGAGTCAGACTCCAGTCAAATCGTCCCAAGCCTTTATCCCCGCAGTCCAAGCTTCATCTCCTGTGTGTTTGCAAACTGGCAGCAGAAATACATCTCTTTCTTGGCAGCGGACGGCCAGATTGGGCAAAGCGACAGAAACGGTGGTCCCACACAAGGACCTCTTAAACAATCAGCCAATATCACTCAGTGCTCTATTGCCATAAATCTGCTTTTTGGAGCCAAACTGGAAGAGCGGGCCGATAATGGAGAGAGCTTCCAGCAGGCTAAACAGACTGAGAGCTCAGTGCTCCATTGAGAGTCCCAGCTCCGCCAAAGTGCCCTATTCTCTCAATCATCATTCAGTCCATTATTTTCAACAGCACAAACATAACAAATGAAATTCATGAGTATTATATTAAGGGGACAAAGATGAAAAGCGGCTTGTGTACCCATGAGTTTGGACCTGTGATTGGTTAAAGTGCGGTTGTGTTTTGTGAATGATGCTGGGCTTTGTTGGTATTTAGAATAAAAAAAAAACTGTTTAAATATAGATCAGTTTAGTATTAGTGAACATATGTTGTTTGAGTAAGAAAGAACTTATACATTTTTATTTTATTTGGTTATTTTGCATTATAATTTAATAGATTCATTCATTTTTCTTCGGCTTAGTCTTTTATTTATCAGGGGTCGCCACAGCGGAAGGAACCACCAACCATTCTAGCCGCAACCCAGTACTGGGAAACACCCATACACTCCCTCATTCAAACACCCACGGGGAATTTAGTTCATCCAATTCACCTGTATCGCATGTCTTTGGACTGTGTGGGAAACCGGAGCACCTGGAGAAAACCTACGTGAACACGGGCAGAACATGCAAACTTTATATGTTCTTTATATTTTTTAGACAACAGAAATTGTTATATTGTGAAATATTTTTACTATTAACCCCTTAACTGTTGCCCCCACTTTTTGAACATAGACATGAAAATGACATGTTCAACTTAACGATTGCCAATCTTCAATGCATTGCTGCATAGATTGAAGCTTGGTCTCAATTTAAAGTAGACCGATGTCATATTGTAGCAGAAATAAAACAAGTTCAAAATGTTAAATAATACAAAAGTTATGGGCTTTTTTGTTTATGGAAATAATAATCAATGAATGTATATTTTGTTATATTAAAGTATGTATTGTACAAAAACTGTTTTAGCATAAAAAGCTGAATATCTGAACAAATTATATTCCAAATTTAAAGTTGATATCTCAAAAAATGAGCTTTCAGTAAGATTTTGTTTGGCTGCAGTACCAGACATGACCACCAGATGACATCCAGTTTCCATTGGTGACCATACAAGAGCGCCACCTACAGTATGAGTAATATGAACCACATTTTTTTACATACTTTTGAGATTATTTGTAAAGTAGTAAAATTCTAGCATGTGAAGTTTGGTGGTGTTTGATTTTGATTTAGACTCTAAAAAACATCTTTCAAAATAAATCTAGTATATTTTTAAAGTTGAATTTTGATTAAACAGTATTGCTATTAAAATGTCTAAAATATATTTTCTTTTAGTAGCATTTCACATTTATTTGCATAATAATGTATTAATGTTATAACACAAACACTAAACTATTTTTATTTAACTTTTTAAAATACATTTTAAACATTTTATTGCCTTTTATATTTTAATGTTTATATCAAGGGCGCCACGATGGTGTAGTGGGTAGCACAATCGCCTCACAGCAAGAAGGTTGCTGTTTCTTTGTGGAGTTTGCATGTTTTCCCCATGTTTGTGTGGGTTTGCTTCGGGTGCTCTGGTTTCCCCCAATCCAAAGACATGCGCTATATTTGAATTGAATAAACCAAAATTCTCTGTAGTGTGTGTGTGAATGAGTGTGTATGGATGTTTCCCAGAGATGGGTTGCGGCTGGAATTGCATCCGCTGTGTAAAACATATGCTGGAATAGTTGGCAGTTCATTCTGCTGTGGCGACCTCTGAAATAGAGACTAAGCCCAAGGGATATGAATGTTGAAACACTGACACTAAACTGTTTTTATTTACCTTTTCAAAAAAATCTATTTATGCATCATACATTTTATTGCCTATTATATTTGAATGTTTATAGCAATTATACTAATACAGTCTTTTATTCTCATTTGTGAAAATAAATAGCTAATATTATAACTTCTAATAACAGAAACCTTTTTTTTAATTTTAAAACATTTAGAAACATGAACACTTTTGAATGCAATCAATGCACATGGCAAAAAAATAAATAATAACCCCCCCCCCCCCCCCACAAAAAAAAGGGGGTAAAAATAGTGCAAAATGCACTATTATTTGCTTTCAGTCTGAGTGTTCTTTTTGTGAGCACATTTTTGCATCTGCTGTGAAGTCTTACAACCTACATACAATAGTACTGATTATGCTTCCATATTTCCCTGAGAACATGCTGTTCTGAAATCATGTTTGTCGTGTTCTCGGAACATTACTTAAAATCTTTGCGTAATCTTTTTACGTGAGTTTTATTTGCTAGTCTACAAGAATCCATTCACAGTCAAAGCTGCATCGTTTCAGGTCAGTGAAGATATTTGAAAGGTCTTCATCTATCATGTCAGCCGAGGCCAAGCATATGTTATGATTATACAATCACTTGTCGAGCATTTCATACAATGTTCAGCTCCCGAGCGCATTACAGGTTATAGATAAAAGAAGAGTGTAAAATAAAGCTCGGATGGCTAAAGCCTCACTGATACGTAGCCCATAAGTAAATATTGCCATAATCCCTTGGCAGCCAATTATAAAGGGGATTAATTTTCTTTTCATTTTGCAACAAAGCCCTGAGTAGTGTAATTTTCTAGGACGTTATGAGTCATTATCGATGCTTTCCAGTCTAGTTATTCCCATAAAAAGGGGGTTGATGCATGCCAAATGTGTTTGTATGTGGCTCTGCTGAATGACAGGAGGGTACAAATAATTGAGAAGGCCGTATAGTTTATTCGCAGAGCCTGAGAGAGATTCAGTATCTCTATGTTTAGCTGGGGTACGTTTATGCTCGCTCTTTTTACCCCCTGGCCCGGCTTGTCTATTAATGTGCTCAGTGGATGTTTAATTGAGAGGAATGATAGTAAGCTGTTTTTGTGGGGGCTTTTGAAATGGCAAGACTAAAATCTCACCACAGCTCTTTTAGTTTGTTACTGAACTTGCATGAAAAGTACAATAGTAAGTTATTGTAAATACTCTAGTGTTTTTGAACCATATTATAGTAACATATATTCTACTGTATATATTATAGGGATTACAACTATTTGGTAGTGAATTGTAAACACCATACCTTAGTATTAACTGTAGCTGATAAACTGTAATAAACACTGCAGTATACTTTAATTTTTACTACAGTAAACTGTGTTGTATTTTGATACAGTTGCAGGAAAAAGTATGCTTGGATTTCTGCATAAATTGGACAGAACATTTGTTCTGATCTTCATCCATTTAATCAAAATACACCTTCTGGAGTGGCCCAGTCAGAGTGCTGAACTCAACCTGATTGAGATACTGTGGCATGACCTCAAGAGTAGGGGTGTAATGGATCACGGTTGATCTGTGATCTGTACAGATCACAAGCCACAATTTGGAACGCATGTGACTTGCGGATTAATAACTTTTTTGAACTTGTAGGTTAACCCAACATTTATAACAATTGCAGGGAGATCGCCTCCTGCGTCATTCAAATTGC
This sequence comes from Danio kyathit, assembly GCA_903798195.1. Taxonomy (NCBI): domain Eukaryota; kingdom Metazoa; phylum Chordata; class Actinopteri; order Cypriniformes; family Danionidae; genus Danio; species Danio kyathit. The sequence goes on along the minus strand of LR812520.1, from coordinate 47,919,144 downwards.
GTGTATAAAAGCATTTTGACTTCCCTGTAAAATATAATGATGACGGAAAATGTTGTATTGGGACCTACCTGCAGTATGTAAATGCTTTCTTAGGTTATTAATTAAAGGTGTTTTCTGTCATTGTTTGTTTAGCATAAATTAGCACAATTAAACATTAAAAGAACGTGATCTCGATTCAAACCTTGACGCTGATGCTGAACTTGATGCTGGTGAATGTTGTAACAATTACATTGTGTAACCAATGGGTGGCAACAAACAACCATCAAAATGATGTCACTGAATAGGTTTTCAAAAATGATACTTCTATAATGAAACATGAAGTTTTATGTGTGAAATATTGGATCATTAATTGAAAATAAATATGATCTACTGCACAAGGTGTTAGGTTTCTATATTTAGCATTATCAGCAACAGTAGCAAAGAACATTTTTCATATTGAATATTTTCCTTTTATTCAGCTGGTTCTTTCTTGATTTTTATTTTTTATTAAAATTACAGGTTATAAGTTCTGTTTCTTAAAACCAATGGTTTTTGCAGTGATATTTTTGGATAAATGGAAAGCAAAGGACATTGTCTCCTCCCTTTTTTGCTGATCTAAAAAAGGTCTGATCCGTAACTCAAATCTGTAGTGCGATCCAAACCGTGAGATTTATGATCTGTTACACCACTACTCAAGAGTGATTCACATCAGACATCTAATTTTCCTGAACTGAAATTTTTGTAAAGAGGAATGGTCCAAAATCCCTCCTGACTACAGAAAAGGTTGAGGTTATTGCCAAAGGAGGGTCGACCAGTTATCAAACCCAAAGTTTTACTACTTTTTACACACTGCCCTGTGAATGTTTACAAGTTGTGTTCAATAAAAACATGAAAACATATCATATTTGTATGATATTAGTTTAAGCAGACTTGTTTTTTTCTGTTGTTTCGACTTGAATGAAGATCAGAACACATTTTCTGTCCAATTTATGCAGAAATCCAATTAAGGTTTCACATACTTTTTCTTGCAATTGTATTTGTAGAAAACAGTACAATGTTGGGTAATTGGGTAAAAAAACTTCCCTTACTATAGTCGTATTACCGCTGCAATACCATAGATTAATTCAAGTCCTTTATATGGTTTACTATAATAAACTATATTTTTTTCATGTGGGAAGTTATTCTGTTTGGCTTGTATGAATGTGTCAACTGACAGGTAACAAGTTTGTAAATAATGATAGTTTCTTGCATTTCAAAAATGCATTGGATCACATTAGATTCCACTTAAATTTGGAGTTAACATGTTGCTAAGCTAACTGATACTAGTGTGATACTAAATATACTGTACATATGATAAATATATATAGCAGCCTTTGTTTTAGAAGATGTCTATTATAATTTATATGGCTGTTTATTTACATTAATATTAAATTTGTTTTTGAATTTATTTGGAATTGATTGATTTATTAATTGATAATATATTTCTCAATTATGTATGAAATTGATTAAATGTGTTAGTTTATATATAATCAAATAAATGCTCTTATTTTGACCAAATCAGCTTTTTGAGAGATTATGTGACTGAAAACTAGTAGTAACAATGCTAAATATTCTACTTTGGAATCACAGAAAAAATTAAATGTTAAATATATAGACATACAAAACTTTTATTTGCAAAATTATTTTACAGTTGTACTGTTTGATTACTTTTGATCAAATAAATACTTCAGAGATAAACCGACCCAAACATTTGAACAGTCGCTTGGTGGGTTCATTATTGCGCATGGATGATTTTAATCATAGGTTTTATTTAGCAGTGAAATATTTCATGTTGTGTTTTATAGTGAGCTGTGTATAATTATATGTATAAAATAATTAAAATTTCCTAGCTAACAATTAGGAGGGTTTAGTATCAATTACAATGAAACGAAAGCTTTGTGAAACCACCCAAGGCTATCTTGAAAAGCTTGTTCCTCAAAACTCCGTTCTCGATGAACAAGAGGGAGTTTTGTGTAAGAATCAGACAGCAGCCATTTCTTTGAAGGACACACAGAGCTCAGTAGCTGCGAACAAAGTAACACGACAGCACTCAACCACATCAGAAACTCAGCACAACACTGGTCTTATATGAGAAAGTGATGCAAAAAGAACAAAGAGCCACCAAAACATCTGGAGTTTGTTTTTTTACAGGAGTTTTTTTACAAATCTACAGTTGAATTATTAGCCCCCCTGAATTATTAGCCCCCCTGTTTATTTTTCCCCCAATATCTGTTTAACGAAGAGAAGATTTTTTTCAACATTTCCAAACATAATAGTTTTAATAACTTATTTATAATAACAGATTTATTTTATCTTTGCCATGAAGACAGTGAATAATATTTTACTAGATATTTTTCAAGGCACTTCTATACAGCTTAAATTGACATTTAAAGGCTTAACTAGGTTAATTTGGTTAACTAGGCAGGTGAGGGTAAATAGGCAAGTTATTGTATAGCAGTGGTTTGTTCTGTAGACTATCAAAAAAAAAATTGCTTAAATGGGGCTAATAATTTTGACCTTAAAATGGCTTTTAAAAAAATTTTAAACTGCTTTTATTCTAGCCAAAATAAAACAAATAAGACTTTCTCCAGAAGAAAAAAAATATTATCAGACATACTGTGAAAATTTCCTTGCTCTGTTAAACATCATTTGGGAAATATAAAAAAAAATAAATAAAAATTCAAAGGGAGGCTAATAATTCTGACTTCAACTGTACATAGGTTTATGTAGGAAGTAAGCCTGAAACTTTGAAAATGGAAAAATGGAAAAGTGTTTAGCACAGCATAATTTTTTGAGCAGACATGCACACTTTTCACTGTGACACATTCAGAGTATTCGGAAATCTGAGCAATTCTTGCAAGTCGACATTCTCATGTAAAGGATTTGGACGTGACTGTCTATGCTAAAGAGAATAATTTGAAGAGTGATCCGAAACCATTTGCAATTTCCAATTATTTATGATTTGTAGATTTCACATCTGGAAGTGAGCTGTACACACATTTTGCTGGTATGTTTAACTTTCATCAAATGGGACGAATGTAATATGCACACTTGAGAAATATTATTATAAATTAGATATAGAAATAATATTGCAAATTAATTAATTTATTTTTATCTTTTAAATGTTTACATTCAAAACCAGTTTTCCTACCCCTTAAAGGTAATATCTGAAAACGCACAATAGTGGCACTTCATGGCTGAAGGAAGAATATATTAAGGAAACTTTCGGTCTAAGGTAAAAACAGAAATCTGCAGAACAGTAGCTGTCAGTGCTGCATATTCCACTACAATAGAATGAGGGGACTGAATGCATAACCATATATTATCTTTTTATATGTTTATACTGTATATTGGTATTTTTAGGGCGTTCTAAAACAGGAAAGACCCTTAAAAGTGTAAGATTTGGGACTTGGGAAAATGTATACAGTTAGTCTAGTTGACATTGTGTACGCCTCAAATCTGTCTCTGCTGCTTTTATGTCTTTTATCTCTGTAATTCTGTGTGGTTTGGCTCAGGCTGTCAGGGACGTGTATTTCACCAAACCGAAACAGCCTTCTAAAATCGTGATATCTCAGTATTCATTGCCCCCTTTCCGAGTGAGAAGGACTTTGTTATGCATTATTCATTTTTTTTTCTGGCTTTTGTTTCTTCCGTTCCTTCACCTTTTTTATATTTCTTTGCCTTTTATGCGTTGTCTCCTAGTTTGTTTTGCTTCTGGCTTGGTACGCATGAAAAATACAGCTCCTGGGGTGGGAAATGTTGAGCAAGACATCTCCCTCACCTGAGTTATTCAGAAAAGCAATACCGCAAACTCTGTGTGAGGAGAAAGCGTGATATTAAGAGAGAAGCCAATTTGGCCCTTAACTGAAGCAAATCTGACATCACCTCAGGGAGCAGACAATTATGTAAAAAGTGCTGTATAATGATCTTTTCCGCTATATATAAAGTCCCTTTATGTATGTCGGTTTTCATGCTATTCTTTGGTATACACAGACTAATCTTATTCGTGTTTTGCTCAAGTTCACTGCACAGGCAACATCTATAAAGTGCTCCAGCTGATCTTCGTAATTTTTTGTCTGCTTGTAGACATTGATGAAGATTTGTAGTTTGTGTGCACGAGAAACTAGGGGTATAAATAGCTAAAATCTTTATGCACTATTTATCAAGTGAAACGAGCGAGCTGTAATTCGGGAAGAAAGGTCCAATTTAAATGTTTTTCTGCTACTCGCATAGGACAGGGAATCATTAGGGATGTAAAGATTCTGGTTCAGATTCCAATTGCACACGAGATTCCATGTCCTTAATGATTGCATTAATGACTGTTTGCTGTACATAATGAATTAGCATAGGCATACTAACATAAACCTTGATTTCATAACAAAACTAAGAGTAATCTGCCATTTCCACCAAGAAGGATATCTGAAATGTTTTTTAAATTGTTTGTTCACACTTGACAGGCTTGGTTTAGTTAACCCTTGTGCACTGTTCAAGTTTACTACCCTTTTGTTATGTTAGGGATGGAAACATCCACTGAATTAAACTGCTGTAAAAATTTTATTTTTTTTCACATTTTTTTTTTTGCATAAATCTGTTAATCAACCTCAGTCCTGATCAAAACTACTGAATTGTTGAAAATTACTTTAATTGCCAAATTCATAGATGATGTCACTGATTTGGTGAAATAAAACACACAAAATGACGTATTTTCAATATAAAAAGTTGTTGTGGATTGGATTTTCTTTACCTTTCATCACAGTCTTTGACATGTGAATGATTAGTAACAACATTGGCTTTGATGAATTGTTAGATTAATTTTTTTCTCTCCCTAATTTACTGTTGGTGGCTGTTTTTGCCCCATTGACTTCCATTATAACCACATTTGATGGTGCATAAATGCACAGTCTTTGCTTTTGTTTACTTCATGTAGTTCTTCTTAGACACATCAAGGTAAGTGCTTAAAGGTCACTCTCACACACGCACAGACACACATACACACACACTTTATTTTGCTGTTATACTCCATATAAAATCCAGAAACTAAACTTTTTATTTATTTATTTATTTTTTTTTTTTTATTTTTTTTTTTTTTGCACAGACCTATCTAAAGGGTTAACTGATGATCAACAGTAAAAATTACAAAATTTACCTCTTCCCAACAGGGAAAACCGCCAACAATCAAAAATGCATGATTATATGGTGTCATGGTTTTGTAAAAAAAAAAAAAAAAATTTGGTTTTAATGGAAGTCAAAGAGGCAAAAACAGCCACCAACAGTAAATTAGGGACAAACAAAATTTAATTAATTAAAAACACAATGCATCAAAGGCAAAAGACTAAGATAAAAGGTAAAACAAATCCAGTCCACAATTACTTTTTATATTGAAAATAAGTCATTTTGTGTGTTGTTGTTTTTTCACCAAATCAATGTCATCATTTGTGAATTTGACAATTAAAGAGTTAACATCCTGTAATGTTCTAAGCAATTTAGTAGTTTTGCTGTTCTGCTAGCTAACACAGAAAATGTTATGGCCAAATTAAGACTGAAAACATCCCCAACAGTACATAAGGGTTAAAGTGAAATCTGGTGCAATTTTTGCAGATGTGTGAATGCTGGCATCTGAACCCTGGTGCACATTAAGCGATTGTACCATGAATTCTACCTTGAAAGACTATACACTTAAAAATAAAGGTGGCAGGAACAATCACAAAGGTGTTTTCACAGTAATACAATAGAAAACCATTTTTTGGGGTTCCCCAAAGAACCTTTTGGTGAAAGTCAATAATTTCAGTGATTTCACAAAAATAAAGGGTCATTTTGTCTTTCAACTGATGCTGTGTGAGAAACTATGCATATTCTATGTATTTTGCTGCTGTGTTACTTACTAATGCAGATATTTAAGAATCATTAATGGCATGACATTATTAAACTCCCAAAACATTCTGGTTGACCTTTATGTGAGTGTCTGTGTGTGTGGCTCAAAGTTATTGTGCAAAAATAAATGTTATATTAAAGTAAGTAAGAAATGAATGAAGAAAGTAGGAATGTAAGTACTAGCTATTTCGTTTATTTGTGTAGTGACTATTAGCCCTCCTGTAAAATTTGTATTTCTTTTTTCAAATATTTCCCAAGTGCTGTTAAACTGTCACGATATGGTGTTTCCCATGTCTTGTATCCCATGTGTTTGTGTTTTCCTACTGTATGTGTAGTGTTTCATGTGCGTTTGCCATGTCATGTGATTTCTGTTTTCTTGCCATTTGTTAATGGTAATTAGTTCCACCTGTCTCTCACCCCTGCTTGGTATCAGTTTAATCATGTCGTGTATTTATATCCATGAGTTTAGTCCTTTGTCCAGTATTTTATTTGTCACCATTCCTTGTCCTGTCTGCGGTTCTATGTTTCTATGTTTCAGTTCCTAATGTAAGTGATTTGTAAATAAATATATCCATTTTGATACATTTAAATGCTGCTGTGACATTAACAGAGCAATTTTTTCTTTTCTTATGGAATAAGTATAATTTCTTTTAGCTTAGCTGAATAAAAAAAAAATAAAGCGTGTGTGTGTATATATATATATATATATATATATATATATATATATATATATATATATATATATATATATATATATATATATATATATATATATATACACACACATATACATATATATACATATACATATATACACATATATATACATATACATACAGTATATATATATATATATACATATACATACAGTATATATATACATGCAGTGTATATATATATATACATGCAGTATATATATATATATATATATATATATATATATATATATATATATATATATATATACATGCAGTATATATATATATATATATATATATATATATATATATATATATATATATATATATATATACATACAGTATATATATATATATATATATATATATATATATATATATATATATATATATATATATATATATATATATATATATATACAGTATATATATATATATATATATATACAGTATATATATATATATATACAGTATATATATATATATATATATATATATATATATATATATATATATATATATATATATATATATATATATATATATATATATGGTATATATACTGTATATACGGTATATATACTGTATATGTATATATATATATATATATATATATATATATATATATATATATATATATATATATATATATACGGTATATATACTGTATATACGGTATATATACATATATATATATACACACACACACACGCTTTATTTTTTTTTTATTCAGCTAAGCTAAAAGAAATTATACTTATTCCATAAGAAAAGAAAAAATTGCTCTGTTAATGTCACAGCAGCATTTAAATGTATCAAAATGGATATATTTATTTACAAATCACTTACATTAGGAACTGAAACATAGAACCGCAGACAGGACAAGGAATGGTGACAAATACAATACTGGACAAAGGACTAACCAAATTCATGGATATAAATACACGACATGATTAAACTGATACCAAGCAGGAGTGAGAGACAGGTGGAACTAATTACCATTAACAAATGGCCACTTTAAGATTTTTCCTCAATAGGTTACAGAACAAACCGATGTTGTCCAATAACTTGTCTAATTAACCTAACTTTTCCACCTACCCTGATTAAACCTTTATGTTGCACTTTAAGCTGAATACTAGTATCTTGCAAAAAATTTGTAAATGATATATTATGTAATGTCAGCAAATCAAGGACCAATGAAATTAGTTATTAAACTATTATGCTTAAATGTGTTGAAGAAAATTGTCTGTTAAAAAAAAAACTGTTAAAAATCAGTTGGAAAATATCAAAATAAATGACACCTTTTAGTAAGTTTTTCTGAAAACCATGGTAAAATTATAAGTTACTCATTACTATTTTTTGTAGATATAATAATAATAATAATAATAATAATAATAATAATAATAATAATAATAAAAACACTAATAAAATTAAAATAAGTGAAACGCATTGTAATGTCTGAAAAAATGAATAATCATTTGCCCTCCCGTTTGTTTTTTTTCCCAAGATATTTCCTAAATGATGCTTAATAGAGCAAGTTTTTTTCACAGTATTTCGTAGAATTTTTTTTTTTCTTCTGGAGAAAGTCTTATTTGTTTTAGTTTGGCTAGAATTAAAGCAGTTTTTAATTTTTTTAAAACCATTTTAAGGTCAATGTTATAAGGCCCCTTAAGTGATATGTATTTTTCGATTATGCAACATCTTGTCTAATTACCCTAGTTAACCAAAGTAGCCTAGTTAAGCCTTTATATTGCACTTTAAGCTGAATACTAGTATCTTGAAAAATATCAAGTAAAATGTGTTCCATGTAGCCTAAACGTCTATTTAAAACCCACCAAAAAGCCTAATTTTAGGCTACACTACAGTAAGTATTATTATTTTACATTTATTTGTAAAGCTAGTGCGTTTAAAAATTATCAAACTGATAAAATGATAAAACTGGAAACCCAGTTCATCCTTCATATAAATATGTACAGGTGATAACATCCTCAGCATTGAGTATATTTATAAATTCTTACTGTACAGCTGACATTTACTCCTCCACAGTTTCAGAGTATGCAGCGCAAGAAGAGATTATCTTATTTTTTCCACAAATGAATCTGACTGTAGCTATTGAAAGGGCAAAACTGTGTACTCCCTTAAGCACAGCATATCAACCCTTTACAAGGAATCTTTCAAATAAGCAGTTTGCTTATAGGCCATTTATCACATTGCCCTGCAAAAGCGCATTTTTAAATCATTCTCGTAGTAAACTTACAAAGCGTCTCTTTTAGGTGCCTTTGCTCAGAGCTGCCAGAGAAATGACCTCTTCACAGGCCTCTGATGGCGAAATGTAGGGGACTTCCAGCTCATTCTGGTTGGCAGAAAATGACAGAGATTATATCTTTTCCCTGAGAAGCAGTGCAAAGTGAGTGCATGACTTTTAAGTGCTGTTTGTGGGATAGAAATGAATGCTATAACGGATTTGGGGAAAATAAAAGACTTTGGGAATGGGCTAGCCAAAGGCGAGATCTATTGACTGAGGCTCTTTTTGTGTTTCACACGCCAGAGCTTTGAGCACAGAGAGCTCACGGACCGCTGTCTGATAACGTCAAACAGGCGGCTTTGCATTTGAAGATTTCTGAAGTGATTAATTGTTAAAAGAGCTGGTGAAATTGAAGATTTTTTTTCTCATTTTAATCTGCTGGTTCAGAGCTAAGAACTTCCTGAAAGGGCTGTGCTTTACTATTAATGAATTATTATTATTATTACACTGAAGTTTTGAATATTTGGAGTTTGGTTGCCATTGTTCAATCTATATATTTTTTTGAATATATATATATATATATATATATATATATATATATATATATATATATATATATATATATATATATATATATATATATATATATATATATATATATATATATATTATACATACATATATATATATATACATACATATATATATATATATATATATATATATATATATATATATATATATATATATATATATATATGTATGTATAATATATATATATATATATATATATATATATATACATACATATATATATATATATATATATATATATATATATATATATATATATATATATATATATATATATATATATATATATATATATATACATATATATACTTATATATATATATATATATATATATATATATATATATATATATATATATATATATATATATATATATATACTTATATATATATATATATACATATATATATATATATATATATATATATATATATATATATATATATATATATATATATATATATATATATATATATATACTTATATATATATATATATACATATATATATATATATATATATATATATATATATATATATATATATATATATACTTATATATATATATATACATATATATATATATACTTATATATATATATATACTTATATATATATATATACATATATATACATATATATACATATATATATACTTATACTATATATACTATATATATACTTATACATATATATACATATATTTAACTACTAGATCTAACTACACCATCTATCTGCCATCTTGACTCTCCAGTGAAATTCAATTAAAAGTAGGCAAAGATATAAGTTAAATCCAAATAAAAAATGATTAAAAAGAACATTACTAAATTGTTGAAATGTTTCATCAGTTATATTTAAATAGAAATTTGATAAATTCTATAGTTAAATGAAATGTTTGTTCTATTAAAAATACTCAGTCAGTATGCATTATTCTGTACTACTTTAGAGAAGTTAATTATTTTACTTACAATAATTGCATGCCTGATCATCAACCAATCAGAATTAAAAGTTCCACATTTCTGTTGTATGTCATTTTTATTATTATTATTTACTTATTGTTATTATACATGCAACTTATTATGAGTAAGAGATTTAAAGTGTATCCTCTATGTGTGAATGTAACTTTACTCATTTTATTTTATTTTTTTTTACTTCATTTCATTAATTTTGACTACTTAGTCATAATAAATTCAAGAAACAACAGCTTCTGAAGATAACTGGATACAGTATAATGATGACAGTATATCACAAGTGTTTATTTAGAAAGTTCTTGTCACATTTCTGGAAAGGTGCTCCACAACCCCCCCCCCCCCCCCCCCCCATACATTTAAAAAGAGATAAATTTGATATCTTTGATATATAATACATTTTTCAGGAGAATCTGTCAATAATGAATGGTAATGAAGCTAATCATGATTATGAAGCTGATTTACTTATATCATTAGAATATTTTAACATGTAAACCTTTAAAAGGAAATTGTTATCTTATTATGATTATTTGAACATGTAATAGCCAGCAGCTAGCTCTCTGCAACTCGCCCACTGAAGCTAAGCAGGGTTGCGCCCGGTCAGTACCTGGATGGGAGACTATAGGATGGGAAAGCTAGGTTGCTGCCAGAAGTTGTGTTAGTGAGGCCAGCAGGGGGCGCTCAATTTGTGTGGGTCCTAACGCCCCAGTATATTGATGGGGACTCTATATTACTCAGTGAGTGCTGTCTTTCGAATGAGATGATAAACCGAGGTCCTGAGTCTCTGTGGTTGCCAAAAATCCCAGGATGTCCTACACAAAAAAAAAAAAAAAAAAGAGTAGGGCGTTAACCCCCAGCATCCTGGACAAATTTGCCCACTGGCCTCTGTCCATCATGGCCTCTTAACCATCCTCATATCATAATTGGCTTTAACACAGTCTCCTCTCCACCAATCAGCTGGTGTACGGTGTGTGGTCTGGTGCAATATGGCTGCCGTCATGTCATCCAGGTGGATGCTGCAAACTTGTGGGGGACGAGGAGATTCCCCACAAAAAAAATGTATAAAGCGCTTTAAGTGTCTAGAAAAGCCCTATATAAATGTAAGAAATTATTATTATTATTATTATTATTATTATTATTATTATTATTATTATTATTATTATTATTTCTATTATTATTATTATTATTATTATTATTATTATTATTATTATTATTATTATTATTATATAATCTAATTACAAAACCTGGATTTTTAGATTCTGATTAGGTCATCAAAATAGCATGTTATCAGTTATACCCAGCATGGCATGCTGTTTAGTATGGAAGTGTGTGACTGCAGTCACTGATTTGTCTATACGAGTGATTTGTTCAACACACTGATCAATTCCCAGATTCCATTAGATTCCACATTGCTTTGGTGTCAAACTGTTTGTTTTCACGGTTAGAATAAAATAAGATAATATAACCGTCAATATTATGACTGAAATGTAAACCACCCATTTTATTGTTCATTTATTGTTCATTTTATTAGCAGAAAATCGCATTTGCAAAAGCCTCATTAGACTTTTTCTTGTGCAATTTAGCTAGAATATTCTCCCTCTCTGCTGCCTGTTATTGCTTAGTTCACATTAAGTTGAGATATTTAAAAAAGCATGTGACTGGGGCAAATAGCTCAAATTTGTCATTCTTTCCACTTGAAGGCAATTTAAAATCTTATCAAATAGCGTCAGTCACAAGCATAAATAGTAAACTGCATTCACTCCCAACAGCTGCGCAGCAATTACGCCCATTACTTGTTTATATTGTACTTTCGTTCACACAAATTTGATATATTTTCTTGAACTGCCCTTAAAGAGGCTGTTAGCGTAATCAGCATATAGGATGTGTTTCCCATGGCATCCGATGCCCTTGAAACACTTCTGTGTTCTCCTCTTGTGGGAAAACAAGAACTGTGCATATCAGACATGTCAAGCATTAAAACTGGAAAAAAAGAGAGAACGAGAGAGAAATGTTTAGCAGACAGCAGTGTAAGTGGAGCAGACACAAGCTGGCCCTCTTATCATTTTGAATGAAGTTGTATTGCAATAGTTTTCCTCCAGACATAAAATAATGCATCAAACATGGAAATAACATTTTTGTCTGAATCTCCTGCATTCTTATTGATCTAATCAGCCGTCCCATTCAGATATGATTCCATGCGCTTTCAGCTCTCAGAAAGACACATTGTTTCCTTACAGCTGTGGCTCCCTGGAACACAGGACAGAAAGCGTGAGTCTCTGATGCCTGTTGTTAAAAAGCCACCAACCCTAGTTCTCGTGCAACTGTCGGGCACTCGGTGTTTCAAAAGAGAGAGTTATTTGCTCCCACTAACAAATGGTCCTTCTTTATCTCTCTCTCTCTCTTTCTCTCTCTCGCTCACTCAGATGGACTAATCTTCAAAGTGTTGTGATGAGAGAAATCTGACATTCAGATAATGGAAAATACAGCCTGAGGATTTGGACATGAGTGGAGTGATGTAAAGGCACTGCATGGGCAAATGAGCTGTGATTGCTGTTGCATTACGGGAAATATTTCATTCTTTTTTATGTTTCATTAATTACCCCTGATAAATGAATAAAATAATAAAATTTAAGTAAATAAAATTAAATAAAATTAAATAAAAATCATAGTGCATTAAGTCAAGTGACTTTTTGATTGACTAAATTGAACCAGGTCATAAAAGTCTTTTTTTTTTTGTCAGGAATCATACTCCATTAGAGGCCTTGTGTTATGCATTGCATTAAGATTAGAAGGTTAGAATATTCAATTGTTTACATATACAGGCAAGAAGTCAACATCCAGACTACAATCCAGACTACAATACTACAAGGCATGCATGAAACTTTCAGAAATGGAGGGCAAAGCTCAGAAATGCAGTGTAACAACTAACAAGTCTTTGTAAAAATGACAAACTAAACCAGACTTACACAGATTCTGTGTTGTGTGATTCACAGATTTTTTCCCATTTATTTAAGGTTATGAACTGCATTATGGGTCCTTCAAAAGTCAATGTAGTTAATGTTTGTTCAGTTAGTTGTTAACTAATTAGGTTTGTTAACTAGTTGTTAAGTTAGGTTTGTTCACTAACCAGAACCATTGTTTGATCTCAGATTGGAATCAGATTTTATTGTAATGTGTTTTGATTCACTAAAATAGCCATGAATGTCATCCATCCATCCATCCATCCATCCATCCATCCATCCATAGACATCCATCCTCCATTTGTCTGTCCGTCCATCCATCCATTCACCCATCCACCAATCATCCATTTATAGACCTGTTAATTTATCCATCCATCCATCCATCCATCCAACCAACCAGTATTTCTCATTTATCCATCCGTCCGTCCGTCCCTCCGTCCATCCATCCATCATTTCTCATCCATCCATCCATCCATCCATCCATCCATCCATCCATCCATCCATCCAGTATTTCTGATCCATCCACCCATCCATCCAGTATTTCTCATCCATCCATCCATCCATCCATCCATCCATCCATCCATCCATCCATCCATCCATCCATCCAGTACTTCTCATTTATCCGTTCGTCCGTCCGTCCGTCCGTCCGTCCGTCCGTCCTTCCATCCATCCATCCATCCATCCATCCATCCATCCATCCATCCATCCATCCATCCATCCAGTATTTCTCATTTATCCGTTCGTTCGTCCTTCCATCCATCCATCCATCCATCCATCCATCCATCCATCCATCCATCCAGTATTTCTCATCCATCCATCCATCCATCCATCCATCCATCCATCCATCCACCCATCCAGTATTTCTCATCCATCCATCCATCCATCCATCCATCCATCCATCCATCCAGTATTTCCCATCCATCCATCCATCCATCCATCCATCCATCCATCCATCCATCCATCCATCCATCCATCCATCCATCCATCCATCCATGCGGTATTTCTCGTCCGTCTGTCCGTCCGTCTGTCTGTCCATCCAATATTTCTCATCCATCCGTCCTTCTGTCCCTTAATTTAAACATCCATCCGTCCATCTGTCCGTCCATCCCTTAATTTAAAATTTAATCCATCGGTCCATCCATCCAATATTTAGTCCGTCCATCCGTCTATCCCTGTATCCATCCATCTGTATGTTTATCCATCCATCCATCCAGTCATCCAGTATTTCTCGTCTGTCCGTCCCTGTATTCATCCGTCCGTCCCTGTGTCCATCCCTGTATCAATCCATCCATCCATCCCTGCATCCATCCCTGTATCATCCATCCATCCATCCATCCATCCATTCAAATACATTATTTATTTCAACCAGACCTTCGGGCTAAGCTATAGCCTACTTGATTCACTGAAAAGAACCAGTTCATGAGTGTCATAACCTTAACACTTGGTTGGAAGAATGCAAATATACATCAAGACCCATCAACATGACCAAATGTCCATATAGTTACTAACACTTGTTGGCATGATGAACTGCTTTGAATTGCTTTTAAACTCCTTGTTGCTTAACAATTTCAATAGCCTATAATATACCCATGTGTGTATATGTAATAATAATAACAGTACTTCAGCACGTTCAGTACTTTTTAGCTTAAATGGCTTTATCCATTGACGTCTGGTGTTTTTGCTTTATCGCTGAAGGCTTTATGGAGACATTTGTGCGGTTCTGCTCACTGAATTTGATTTCATTCTATTAATCTCAAATGCCTGTGTGAGTCACTGTCAACAGCTCATCAAATTAACTGATGCTCCGTCATGGCTTTGATTGAGAACATCTCAGTGATCCCACAATGCACTGCACTGTACACAGGAAGAGTGTTGTTCAGAGCCACTATTGTTCGCAAAGTCTGCCTTTAGCCATAACATAAAGAGCTCCCACAAGTATTTCATATTTCCAGACAGGCCAAACAGGCTGTGTTCAGTTGATAATGATAAAGGATGAATAAAGCGGTGATGTGGGTGGCTCAGTTTAGACATGCACAGAGAAATAATCCAAGGCCTGCATTTTTTATTTATTTTTTTTTTTTTTTTGTCGTCCTCAGAGAACTGCATTTTGCTATTCAGCTGCCGTCTATAGGTATCAGCAATGGCTTTGACTTTGAACTTTCAAGCAGTGGAAAAATAAGCCACTTCAGACGTAATTTGATAATTCGATGTAATAAGAATCTATATCGCAGAATATCATATAAGGCATCTGCTTTGTGAGCAGTCAAGCTTTGCACATTTACATTCTAGTTGCGTGCTTAATTAGATTATTTGATTATTCATGCAATTTTAAAAGCTGTCATGCCATATTAGGCCCACTGTGCGGAATAAACCCTGTTTTACGGAGAAACCGCCCATGAACTTCCAGAAACATCCTGTGTGATTAATTCTGAGAAGGCAGTGGGTAATTTTATTCTTGTTCAACCATGTTGTTGAACACTGACCCTCATGCTGTTACAAACCCATATGACTTTTTCTTTCATATAATTACAGTAAATGAAGACTATAGGGCGATCCAATATAGATAAAATGAAATCGCTAGTGCAAAACGGTGAGCACCTGGTTATTGTTCTGTTGCAGGACAGCAGATGGGAATTTATGGATCAATGAAAGACACACGGGAGCAAGCTAAATTTACTACTATTTACTATATTGGTTTAAATAATTTTGAAGGCCTATTTGCAGTGATGTTGGATGACAGCATGCATTAAATCACCAGTAAGCTTGCTATTTGTAACTGCCGCACTGGTGCATGTGTTCGCATTTGGTGACTAGAAGTTCTGGCTGGTGTTTTAATCATACTCATTCTGCTCCATCTATGCAGTCGTCCTCAGTTCTTTAGATTAAAACAACACAGACTCATTCTGAAAACGTAGTTCCGTGGACGTTTCTGGAGACTGCAAATTATGTAGCAGGAGGTACGTATGGCTGCATTTCATTTTTTAAACGTACGCTATAAATAGCATATCACATATTGAATATTGCATTATTTTGCTTCCTACAGTATTGCTTATCACATTTTTTCTCCAATGTCGCACAGCTCTACTCCCACAGAAGGTAAATATCATCCAGAACACTCGTTTATGTTTACACTGAACTAAATTAGATCAAAAATTGAGCTGGAGCTCCTCTGACATCGTCAGTGCCAGTAGGTCTGCTTTTCTTTATCTGAAATCTGTCTCTACGTTGGAGCCAGCATGGAGGTCTGTTTCATTTTCGTAATAAGACTCCTCATCGTTGTATTTCATGCCATGACATAAATGTCCAGAAAAGACCTGCTTTTTGAAGTCTAGAAGGAGCTCAATCCACTTCCCGTACTGTGCTCATCTGTATCAGTTACGCAGGCATGTTCGGCCCATTGTTCGTGATCTACCCAACGTCCGCTCGTCCCACATCTCTTCCCATTCAGCCAGCGTATTTTCAGCTGAGAGGCTCAATACTTGTTTATCTTGTTTTATCGGCCCGTGCCCTGTCCTGCCCTGTGCGTAGGGACCTAACAGAACTCTCCACACCGCAGATAAAATCGTTGGGATACTGATAGAATGAATTAGCAGCACAGCTGGGATTGATTTCTAAATGGCCGAATACAAGGCAGCGAAGTGCTGCTCTGCACATCCAGGGGAAACCGGATCCTCCACGGGTCACATTAAAATGCTGCTTCGGTGCGTTAGGTTTCAGCTGGAATGTTCCCTTGAATCAATGACAGAGGCTTAATTACTGGGTACTACCAGAAACAATATTGGCTGGAACGTCATATTAGGAGATCTAGTTTCAGGTCTGAAAGCCGGTAGAAAAACTGGGAAGGTCATTTGTGTGTCTCCTGGGGGAAGCACCTTGCACGTTGCATCTTCAAACTGGACTTTCTTCGTATTGTCTTTCTCGATGCTCATTAGTGTCAGAACCCGATTGGATGTTTACTCTGCAGGAAATGCAGTTAGACATGTTTAATTTAAGGGGTGTTATACAGCGAGCGTGGCATTGACTTTGATGAATGAAATTGTCTCAAAGATTAAAGAAGGAATTAGTCAGCGAGTCTGACAGTGCTCTTCAGCTTTAAACAACTGTTCTCCTTTAATAAATTATTGAGTGCGGGATGAAAAATGTGAGGAGCAGGAAATTGCACCACGGAGCCACAGGGGAAATATGACAAGTCGCCACACATCCACAAAAAATGTCCACCATCTTGAAGGTTAATAAAATGCGTCATGGATTGGAGTCTTTGCTTGAGCGATCTCCCCTGATATACAGACACGCTATTGGATTTGACAACACTCTTAGGAACAGGCCTCCAGCTAAAAGTTGGGCCATAAAACTTGCCGCTTCAGTCAGTTCACAATGTGGTTTTATACACTAATATATAATCTCTATTTATGCCTTCATGCAAAGTTTAACATCTATCAGACTAACCAAAAGTAAATCATTTTCAAGCACATTTCTTTGGGGAAGAGAGCTCGGTGGCTTGTGAATTGGAATTTGAATTGATTTGACTACACTATAAACCAGCTGTATTGGAAATAAAGGAAGAGGAATTTATGGAATTACGATTGAAAACACACGTACAGAGTCACACACACCCGTTTCAGTACATTAGTGATGTTTCTCATAGACTTCCGTTCTTTTTATGTCAGTTTAATGTGTAGAATTCAGAAACTCTGACACCGCTGGTCATTAAGTGAAGTGCAGCTTGAAACTTAATGCTTGATCTGATGTGCAGAGCCTGGTAATATACACACAATAGAATGAATGTGATTCATTGCCCTGATATACACCAAATGAAAATTAAAGTATTCGCAAGAATAGATTACATAAAAAAAAGCAATTGTGTGAACAGTCACATCTTTGCAAGTTGGTGTGCATTTGCAGAAACCGACTCAATTGTGTCTTCCATGCAATTTCAAAAAGTTCAACTTCAGTGGAAAAATTTGAGTGAGGCGATAAACATCCCATGAGTAAACAGCAAGTGATGTGATGCTTTACGTCTGGTGTGAACCCAGCGTAACATCATCAAGTTCTTCACTGTAAAGAAGAAAGAAGATGTAAAAACCCTTTCAGTGATTTTCTGATATATAAATATGTGCTGTGCTCTTTCCTGTTAAAAATAAAATAAACAATATAAATAAAAGCGATGAAAATACAGCAGTAAGGAATGAAATTGATTACAGATAAATGGATTTGTTTGGAAAAGCTTTACAATTCACCCTCATTGTATATACACTAGATATAAACTATAATGATGGTTTGAATGAATATACAGTACAGTATGGTTGGCTTCTACTTAATACTTAAATTATGTAAGACTAGTTTCAATTAACTCCTTTCCTTCGTGTATGACACATTGACCTTGCAGAACAGAATAACTCTTTTGGCCGGTATGCCTAAAGATGATATCCGTTTAGATTTTAGGCAAAAACACTGAGTCCTTATGTAAAAATCAGACTACACTTTTTTTAGTCTTTACCTTTTGAAGAATAGGTAATAACAGCACTCATACAGCCTCCTCACCCTTGTGCATTACTCTGCCCACATATTGACAGCAGATGAATAAACTCACTACAGTTTGACAAATATTGCAGCTGTTGAACAACAATGTACTTTTGAGACTTTTCAGGTGAGAATGTAGTTGTTTAGATTGCAACTATGCAGTTTATTTGTAAGGATAGTATTTTAAATATTTATAATTTCAAAGATACAACGTCTCGGCATCCATCAGCCTGTTATACTGAGCAGAGCAAAGACAGTTGACGTTGTCCATCCTCAAGATGGCGACAGAGACTGCATAATAAGCCCTTAGAGGAGAAAAACTCATCAAATCATTATTAAACTGGTAAGTGACATTCTAAGTCGATCTCTCTTTTTTGCATGTTGTAGTGCTGTATTTATACCATAGTATTAGTAGTGTATTAAGTGTGAGTTGGGACTCGCATATCAGGAATGTATGTATTTTGTGTTGGCCACTCTTTGTATAACCATGAGTTACTTTTTGGTTGGCCATCTGTTTGTTTCTAATGAGTCTCCAGTTTTTGTTACTGCAGACTAGTTCAGTAAAAAGAAAGAACGAAGAAATGCCTGCATGTGTTTAGCATTTTTCCTTATAGCAAACACAACAGTAATCTGGTGGTGATTGCATTGCTTTGGCTTTTTCAGGGTTAATTATTGTTATTTCCAGATTGCAACAGAAACACTGAGAAATGTCTCTAGACTGATGGCATTATATGCCGTTCAGCCTTATAATCTTAAAATGTCATCACTTTAGACCAGGGGCGGCGCTAGACCCCATTTACTGGGGGACGTGCCCCAGTAAATGCGATACATTTTATTTTATACGCAAGTGTATTAAGAGTGGTAATCCCAGAATAAAGACATTATTCTCTTTGTGCAACCGAACCAACGCTGGTGAAAGCAATGTAGTTTAATCAAAAGCAAACTGAGCGTGTGCGCAGAAAAAAAACCATACCCGCACGCCTCTGACGCGCTGCTCTGCTCCCGGTTTGAGTTCTGGTTTGGAACATGCATGCCAAAAAAATTGCCGCGCTGCTCACGAAGCACCTATGTGGAGGTGTCGGCACGCAGTGAGTTTCGCAAGTCGACAAAAAGTTTAAATAATTTGATGCCGATCTTACTTAGACTATGCATGACTCCTGATAGATTTTTTGTATGAAGCATAAAGGAGGGATGACGAGTCAGGGAGGTAAGACTTAATAAACCTAATTCTCGGCAACGAGTCAGGTCTAAGACAACACACAACAGATAATTCTATAAGACATCTTTTTGTATTCGATCTAATTGTCTATAGAATTTCATTTAGATGAAATTAATATTCATGCAAAAGATTTCTTAAATTATCTTAGCATTACTCCAGTTGTGTCTTTAGATTTTTAAATAGTTTACATTTAGGATTGATTTCTGTTATTTATTTAAAATATTAATTGTATGCTAACAATAATACTGTTATTTATTTATAATTATATAGTTTTATTTATATACTGTATATATATAACACACAGTTGAAGTCAGAATTATTGGCCCCACTTTGTGTTTTTTTTTTTCTTTTTTAAATATTTCCCAAATGATGTATAACAGAGCAAGGAAATTTTCACAGTATGTCTGATAATATTTATTCTTCTGGAGAATCTCTTTGTTTTATTTCTGCTAGAATAAAAGCAGTTTTAAATAAAAAAAAACAAAACAATTTTAAGGTCAAAATTTTTTGCCCCTTTAAGCTATATATTTTTTTTGATAATCTAAACAAACTATCGTTATACTATAACTTGTCTAATTAAACTCACCTGCCTAGTTAACCTAATTAACCTAGTTAAGTCTTTAAATGTCACTTTAAGCTGTATAGAAGTGTCTTGAAAATATCTAGTAAAATATTATTTACTGTCATCATGGCAAAGATAAAATACATTTTTATTATTAGAAATGAGTTATTAAAACTATTATGTTTAGAAATGTGTTGAAAAAAAATCTCTCCGTTAAAAAGAAGTTGGGGAAAAAATAAACAGAAGGGCTAATAATTCATGAAGTTTAATAATTCTGATCACAACTGTGTGTGTGTGTGTGTGTGTGTGTGTGTGTGTGTGTGTGTGTGTGTGTGTGTGTGAGTGTGTGTGTGTGTGTGTGTGTGTGTGTGTGTGTGTGTGTGTGTGTGTATATATACAGTATATGTATATTTTTATTTTATTTATTTTTATTTTTTGGAGGGGGAGCTGTGCCCCAGTAGAGCTTTGTCTAGCAACGCCCCTGCCTTAGACATTGCTCCAGAGAATCATTCAAATACTACCTCTAAAATGACGTTGGGGAATCAGTAACTGTTTCTGCTGTTCTGACGTCAGCTCCAGATGTGAATAAATGGCAGTGAATAATAAATAATGAATAAAAGTAGTTCTATATACAAAAAGATTTTTAGACTCTGTGTTTTTTATATATACACAATTATACCATCAAACTGTTGTATAAACACAATATCACACTCGTAGCAGTGTGATGTGGCTGTACATTGTCAATGGTGGGACACTAAGGCTAATGCACGCCGATATACAGCCATATCACACTGCTATATATATATATATATATATATATATATATATATATATATATATATATATATATATATATATATATATATATATATATATATATATATATATATATATATATATATATTATTCATTTATTTATTTATTTTTAATGAAATGTTGTTTAGCACATGCTTTGTTGCTTTGGTCAGTAACATTACACTGGTTTAATTAGTTTAATTAGTGCTTTGCATTTTGTGCTTGGCTAAACTGGATTATGTATTGTGTGATTACTTTTCACATTGAAATATATATAAACAAATGTGGTGCAACACAGGAATGGAGTGGAGTG
Organism: Danio kyathit; assembly: GCA_903798195.1. Taxonomy (NCBI): domain Eukaryota; kingdom Metazoa; phylum Chordata; class Actinopteri; order Cypriniformes; family Danionidae; genus Danio; species Danio kyathit. The sequence goes on along the minus strand of LR812520.1, from coordinate 47,897,383 downwards.
AAACAGACAGAAAATGCAGTCTCGATTGCACAAAAACAAATGATCTACAGGTGTTGAAACAATAGTACATGATGTATAAATCTGCATTTATATTGTTGCATTAGAGATGGTAAGTTTCTGTGTTATGAGCTTTTTATGTTTGTATGAAGTTGTGCAATGTTCAAGCATATATACATTATATCACAAAATGATTACACTGTGAATGTGTTTCTCTACTGAAGTATGAGTGTAAAAGTGCTTCATCTTTTAATCCACGTTGCCATTTCCAAAAAATTTCCCGTCATTTAGTTGTATTGTCAATAGTGTCTTGTATTCAATCTGTTCAAGCATTCCAGCACATCTGTGACAAAAGCTAGACCTAAACCTTAATAATTAGACACTGATATTAATCATCAGAGCATCAATATGTACTTGATGACTCAATGCAATAATCAGACCCTTGTGGGAGAATGTGGTGGCATAAGTGTTGTAGGGCCGGTCGATTATCTCTGACCTGCCGCTTCGGTACGGAAACCAATTAAGTGTGTAGCAGTGACTGGGGTCCTGAGAGACGCACTGAGGACTACATCAGCCATGTCAATCACTCGTGAGCAGGCAGACACATGATCGATTGAGAGCCCTCCCTGGGGTTACCATCTTTTTTACTTAAGTGTAGTGTGCCTGGAATATGAAGTGGATGTAGTGTGTGAGGAAAGTGGCACTTTATGCGAGTTACATCTGTCAGAACCTCAGTGCTGGTTAAAAAATGTACTTGTGTGTGTGTGGTCACTCCAGGCAGTGTAATGCTGTGGACTCTTCCCTCATATGGAGCATTTATTTGAGAAGCTACATTTCATAAATAGTGGTAAAAATAGCCTTGAGCTGATTCAGTTGTGTTGAGAAAGCAGTTTAAGCATAGAAACCAACCATTTTAGTGTGTGTGTGAAAAACATTTGACTTTATACTACATTTTAGTCTTGTTCTTGAATTTATATAGTTGCAACATCGGCATATTCTGAAAACGTAGCCCTTTATACATTTCTGGAGATCGGCAATTATGTAGCTAGAAGTACGTATGACTGCATTTTGTCTTTAAAGTAAATAGTGTATATATATATATGGGGTGATATGACGCTGTTCCTTTTCTCGCTTACCAGTTTGTCGATTGGCTCGCACCATACAGCGGTGGACTTGAGATGCAGACAGGTGTTGACCGCAACGACCGGGTTCAAGTCTGGTGAAGAACGGTTCCAGAAAGCAGGTAAGACAAAAACAAAAGGCAAAAAATAAAAAGGGTGAGAATGTGGTAAAATCTGAAAACGTGGTAAAAATCAGAGGGCTTTTCTTTTTCTGGATTGCTTTTTAAAAACACTATTGGTTGGGTTTAGGAAAGTTGATGGGCGCTGGTCAATTGGTGCTTTGTAAAACAGTATCAGCTGAGTTTAGGGAAGAGGGTGGGTGGGTGTATCGGTCAGTTGGTTGGTCAGTCAGTCATTGTCAGTCAGTCGACAGCGGCCTCTGGTGAATTAACGCAAGAACAGGATGCGAAAAAAGGCACTCGCGAGAGATATTTGAGATCTCAAAAAATGTACACAGCAGCCTCTGGTGGATTCGCGAAAACAAAAACTGCAACAAAAAAAAAAAAATCCTATTTCCTGGGACGTATTTGGTGCTCTTCAATAATGTATATAGGGCTACATTTTCAGAATGAGCCTGGATTGCAACATCTAATACAGTACTAGTACATTTGTGTCATGGATTGAAGTTTTAAGAGTTTTTTTGGGCTAGAATATATTTGTTTACACATCAAAAATGTTGTTTATTTGAAAAGATCTGAAAACAATCTACTTAAACATGTATTTTAATGACAACAGAAGTATTTCAGATGTCATAAAGCAGCTGAAGCATCCTCACCTCGGACAGATCTTCTGGAAACCACATTAGACTTTAAAAGTAGTTAGACATGACATGTAATTAATTTTGGTTCTGTCTAGTGGTCAGTCTTTTTGATCAGTGTTGTGTAAAGCTAAAAACATAAATAATAAAAATTAATATATTACAGTCTTAATTAACTTTTTTGAAAGTAATTATCCCTTTAACTGCTCCTCCGTGAAAAAAAGCAATTGAAAAAGTTTTGAATTGCATTTCTTAACTCCTAATGTCGCTAGTTAACACACGCAATGTATTTTTTTTTTTTTTCAAAAGTTATTGTCTTTCATAACACTCCTTTAGACTTTAAAGGACTTAAAGCAACTATTTGTGTAAAAAGTAAAACAAAATCTATTAGTCTATCTATTTGTTTAAAGGATCTATTTGTGTAAAGAGAAAGGAGGAAAAAAAACTTCTGGAAAGAGTTGCTGAAGAAGTGGTGGTAAATGATTTCTGTTTTTTGTTATATGAAGCTTTATCAAAATTGTCATTTTTTTGCAAGAACTTTAAAAATATTTAATCTATATTTAATTTTGAGACTATTCATTGATTCATATATAATAGATTATAATAGATAATAGATTTATGTAGGTTACTTTTTAAGGAAAGTAATGGGAAAGTATGTGTTATGTCATTTTGTGTAAGTCTTTGTTTGAGTAAGATAGGCTTAAGATTGATATAATACTTTTATAAGTAACTTTACTCAAAACTATTTATGTTAATAATCTAAACAGTTGTGTGTAAAGGCAGTAAAAAAATGAATAAAATAAATAATAATAATAATAATAATAATAATAATAATAATAATAATAATAATAATAATAATAATAATAATAATACTATCAAAACACATTATTTATTTCTGCATTTGATCTCTGGCTTTTAATGTATATTAGAATTATATAATAATTGCTTTCTTTTTTTTTATATTTTATTTATAACAATTTTTTATACGTACAAAACAGAACAAAAACATGTATACAATATATAATATGTTTTTATATAAATAAGGGAAAAAAAAAGAAAAAAAAAGTTTTTTTAAATAAGTGAATAAAAAAAAAACAAACAAAAAAAAAAAACAAAGCTCCAGTCCATCCAAACCTGCACAATATAGAGTAATTAATGTACATCAAGTTTTACTTGATCAAACTTAAAACATTGAAAAGAGTAAAATTGTCCATAAATCATAAGTGTTCTACTTTCAATTCTAAAAAAAATAAGCAAGGAAGAGGCCCCAGATTTTTTCAATTTTTTTTGAAGCATCTGCCCTAGTAAAACGAATTCTTTCAAGCTTAAGAGCAGCAAACATTTCAGTCAGCCATTTATGAAAAGTAGGTGGTAAAGTGGACTTCCAATCCATCAAGATCACCCTTTTAGCCACCACCATACAAAACATAACAGACATTTGCTGATTATGTGACCATGCTAACACCAGGTCAGAGCATCCAAACAGGGCTAATTCGACTCCATGCTCTGCGCACGAGCGCCCCCATAATTGCTTTCTTAATAGCGGTTGCTGTTTATTAAATATTATTCAGTGAATAATATTTTAGACAATATTTACATCCACTCGGCATGTTCATACAACTTTTATAGGTATCTCAAATAGTTGTTTTTAAAAACTGAAGGTAAGAACTATAAAACTTGGCGTTATTTCTCTGACCAGAGAAAAAAGCGTTTTAGCGATTGGCTGTTGTGACAGTTGTCTGAGGTGTCTTAGAGTGTATTAGGTTGTCTGAGGACATCCATGCTGATATCAGAGTGTCTGGAAGAACAGAGAACAGCCCACCGCCCACTGAATCGCCTCTGGCAGGAAACTGCCTGATAAACCACAGCTTAGATCTTCTCTGCTGGCATGCTCTTTCCACTTTTACTGTGAAATGAATTATATTTTTAGTTTCCAGTCCATAGCTTTGAAACAATTACGCTACTAATCTTTAATTCTTAACTTAAGCATTGCTTAGATTTTTAGAACATAAGGCCATTAAGAACACAGTTATCTTTGTCTTTTTTGACAGATTGTTCTTATAGTTCTTATAGGGGTCACCAACAGCAGAATGAAACGCCAACTTATCCTATCCAGCGTATGTTTTACACAACAGATGCTCTTCCAGCCAAAACCCATTTCTGGGAAACACCCATACACTCTCACATTCACACACATACGCTATGGCCAATTTAGTTTATTCAATTCATCTATAGCGCATGTCTTTGGACTGTGGGGGAAATCGGAGCACCTGGAGGAAACCAATGCAAATATGGGGAGAACATGCAAACTCCACACTAAATTGCCAACTGACACAACCAAGACACAAACCAGTGACCTTCTTGCTGTGAGGTGATAGTGCTAACCACCGAGCCATTGTGCCGCGCTTTCATCGAGTTCTTTATATCAAATCAAAGTTTGTAAAGTTGGGATTCACCTCATAGCTCATCGTTTGGTTCTTATAGTCTTATACTATTTTAGACTTTTAAAAATCTATTTGTGTAAAAAGAAAGAAGGAAAAATACTTCTGGAAAGAGTTGCTAAAGAAGTGGTGGTAAATGAGTTCTGTTTTTGTCATATAAAGCTTTGTCAAAATTTTTTTTTGTTTTTTTTTTTTGTTTGCAAGTATTCTTGTGAGCGCAGTCTTAAATGAGTCACTTAAGAGCTTTAAAAATATTTAATATATATTTAATTTATAGTCTATGCACTTTTTTTTTAAGTTACTACGTATGACACCAAAGCAGAGAAAATGCCAAACTTAAACATCCCTAATTGTTCATTGTTTTATTTTAAGGTACAATTCGCACTATTATGTAATAAGCCATTAACTATGACTTTTTCCTTAAATTCAGAATTTGCTGCTTATTGAGAGTTATTAAAAGGGTGGTCCACAGTGTATTTTTAAGGCTTGGTTGTGTTTTTAAGATGCAAAGCAATGTGTGCTCATGCTTCACTTCACGTAATTTTTTCATATAGCTTACTTCGATTATATACAGCTACTCAGCTAACATGAAAACGAATGTCATATTTCCTAGTTCCTCTGAAAGGCCCGCCCTCAAGAGGCTCTGATTGGTCTGCTAAAATAATGTGCTGTGATTTGCAGATTGGCTCCATGTCACTCCCCTACAAGTGCGTGCTTTTGTGCTGTGTAAACAGTGCAGTCAGAGCAGCTGTTAGCAGGGCTAGCTTCCTGAATCAGACAGTAATGAAGAGCACACAGCTCACGCATGCTCTCTAAAATAAAATCTGACAAGTGTCTTTCACATATATTTGGGTTATAAGCATGTGTAAGTGATATGAAATGTTCACATATCTTTAGCGAGTTTGTTATTTGAGATGTAGAACGCACGAAAAGCAGCCGCATAGAGAGACACTGATTGTGGGCTGTTTACAGTGGTTTGACTGCTAAATATTAATCTGTAGCTAAATTGTTAGCGATGCCAAACAGCATTTCCTATTTGTTTACATCCTTGTTTACGTCCTCACTACAACATACCATTAATGCTATAAATTGTGCCTGTAGTTGATCAATTTTAACAAATAAGGTTGTGGCTCACAATCCACAGCTTCGTCGGTCAGAGGAGTTTTACCCAAATCCAGCACTGAACTGGGAGAGATTCTGGAAGCTCTCCTTTTTCAAATGTTAGCGCTATATATCTTTTTTTTTTTTTTTTATATAATTCTCTGAAACATAAAATTATACTGTAAGCACTTCTCTCTTTGTGTCATGACCATTGGAAGCCCAAATACAGAAACAGAACAAGCTCTGTGGAAATAGCAGCGTTTGGACGCCATCTTAGCTTTCTCTGCTATAACATTACAGCGTCTCTGGCCACGTCCTTTCGCTGCACAAGGTATATGCTCATGGTGAATGCCTGTAACCGGAAGCCCTTGCGATCTCACTAGCCCGGATATAGTTTTTTGTATTCCCCAAATTTTGTTTGCTGTAGCTAAGCTAACTCTGTAAAAGCCAATGTCTCCATTTGAATTGAACTTTGAGCATATTACATTCAGAGATGTTGTTTATGTTCACACAGCTGCATTACACATGAACTTATTTTAAAATATGATATCATAGTGGACCACCCCTTTAAAGTAGTTAGGTTAAGGTTTAGGTTTTAGGCTGGATTAGGGATATAGAATAAGATCATGCAGAATATATGTACCCTAAAAGTACTAATAAACAGTCTGTTTTTTAATATTAGGCAGGTAATAAGCCAAGAGCTAAAGTTTATCATATAAGAAACTAAACCAAAAAAAGAATACAAATAAATCTTCAGGAACAAAATGCCAACTGAACTACATTATACTGTATATTTATAGCAGTCTAAAAATATGTTATATCAGAAAGGTATATTCAAATTTGAGTATTCACTACCAATTTGAGGGGGTGTTGAAGCACTTATTAGGCTAACAATGATTGGAAAGAGGTATAATCAATCACATGACTTAAGAATTACCATAATCAAGAATGATTAAATAAAAGAGAATGAAGGAAAGCAACAAATATGCATCAGGATGTTACAATTTCTTAGCTTTTGCTTTGGATTTTATGCGATATTTATTTTCAAAACATGTTTTAATGAACAATAAACTGTATTAGGAATAAAGTTGAAGTAATTATGGCAAGCGTAACACAAGCAAACTCAATCTGACAGCAAATTACCAGCACAATTTATCAGTCATGCTGAAATTCTTACACATTAAATCTGTAATACAGGGCTCTTGTTTGTCAGAGGGTCTGTTTAGTATAATGGATTTTGACAAGAAACTCTGGGTGTAGCAACAGCGACTTACTGCTAGCGATCTTATTACTGTAAAAGCAAATTTGCAACTTCTAATTATCAAATTAAAAATCTATGAAATAAGCAAGTGTAAAAACAGTCAGCTTGTCAGAAACAATCAATCAGATTTTGCATAAATGTTGGTGCTTTCGTCCAAGCATTAATCACCAAGTCACTCTTATTCAAAACACCTTTTCATCTAAATCAGTAATGTTTAAAGATCCATCTTACTGGGTCAGTGAATCATTTCAGAGTAATTATGAATTCAGTTTGATTCTGGTAAGTCTCTCCCTCTCTCTTTTTCTGCCTTCCCTGACTGATGTTTTTTAATTGAAACAGTCTGTAGTCAGTTCCTAATTTCAAATCGTGTTAATGTAATTAATAATGTATGGATATTCTAATTAAAAATTGCCCGCACCATTTTACAGTGTAAACACAATTGATCTTTTGTTAATTAAGTTTTAAACATCATTGATGGAATTCAGAATTAGGAGCGAGTGTAAGACGGTTATTGCGCCTCCCACAGCAGTTCAATACATGAAATGGGGAACTGATTAAAATACATTAAAAGTAACACCCACCCTCGTCCTTTCCATCAGATAAGAGACGGTTTATTTAGAATAAGCACAATAAAAGCACATCGCCGTCTCAGCTGTTTTGTGAAGAGTTTAGACAACCGTGATTACAGCAATGAGACCAAATCACATAATAAAATGGGCCTGTGGTGTAATGACAGTGATGGATAATGACAGTGATGCAGGTATAATACTGAGATAAATAGCAGTTGTTGACAGTAGTTAAATTCATACTGTGATCTAGGAAAAAGCAAACTGATTTTCTTTTATATCTCTATATTAGATTTACTTGCCTCTGTATTTGCGATGCAAAAATATTTTTTCTGTATTTTTTTGTTATTGATGTTTTTTTTTTTGGCATTTCCACATCCCTATGATTTTTTTAAAACATATTTTCTGCTGTTTTTGTCTTTATTTTACAGTAGTTCAACAGTAACATTTATACTGAACAACTGAATCAATTTTAACTAGAACTACCTGTACACCAGCATCACAACGATCCTGTCTGCCTGATTTGCTAGAATGTGCCACAATCTGAAATATTGTTATGGCTTTGTATTTGTATCTTTTTTCATTTATGTTAAGCTGCTTTTGCACAATCAACACTGTAAAAATAAATCTGTAATATTTATTGCTAAAAAAATAGGAAGCTGTGGGTCACGAAACACCAAAACACATTTTTTGAGATGTTGACAGTCATGTATGTGTCCCTCGTTGCTAAAAACACGATTAGGACACCAATATCCTTGCTTTTCGGGGCGACGCTGATAGATGATTGGGACACTCGTCACACTATACGCTATTTTTATGTCATCAAAATAGAGAGTCGCTACTGTAAATCGGTTGAGGAAACGCTTTTATTTTTAGAACACTAGGACACTGATTTATTCAAAGGGCACTATTTTGTCAGATGGTTACATCATATTTTGTCAGGTATACATCCGCGCTAGTATATCAAGGTGAAAGTCATCATAGCTTGCATAGAATAGACCCAGCTCCCAACCCAACTTTGAGAATAGATTAACGGCGATGTTTTTTTTATCGCGCGATAAGAGTCACGCAGCAGGTTAACGCCGATAACGGCCCAGCACTAATATATATATATATAAACAAACTCTCAGGAACCTTGCTGACATTAATGATCAAAAATAACAAAATTTATTTACAATGGCATACATAATAGTACAAAAATGTAAACAATTTGATAAAATTACAGTGAACTCATAATGTCCATTTGAATAGGGGATTTTTTTTATTTTTTATTATTTATTTTTTATTTAACTAAGTACTTATTTTTTTTTATGTACTGTATAAATGTATTGTATAAATGTATTGTGTATAAATCACTCATGCTAGTGGGTTGCATTCTATTGCTTTCAGTCACGTCAGGCCGCTGAGTCTGGTAGACTGGTGCACTGAGTGAGATTTGCCACAGAATGTTGATAATTTAAAGCATATAAGCATACCCAACAATTCTGATTGGCTTAAATTATTTCGGCTCAAAAGCACTTCTAATTTTGCTTAATGCATCTGTAAGTAAATGTATCATTCATTAAATGTAAAATGAAAATTTCTGCCATAAATTAAATTGTGTTGTGACCTCCGTGAGCACCCCCTCCTCTTCCACTCTGTGCTTTTGTTAGTAGCAATCTTTGCCATTGGGTCATGTAATTTACCCGAGAACAGCAACATTGAATTTGAACATCAGTCAGTAATTCCAGATCCTTCAATATGCTTTATGCTTGTCCATTAATTGTATATACCTGCTCAAGTTATCCATTACTTCTCAGCATGAGAAACATGAGGTGTGGCTTGTGAGTGTGTGAACTAGTTGAAATGTATATGAGTCAGTGTATGAGACTTAAAGGCTTCGTGAAGTGCTTTTTAAATGTGATTTTTTATTTTTTTTAATTTGAAGTTTGATGTAATTTCAACTGAAACATTAAGTGAAATTAAGGGCTCTATTTTAACAATCTAGGTGCAAAGTCTGAAGCGCAAAAGCATTAAGGGCGTGTCCAAATCAACTTTTGCAATTTTAAGGACGGAAAAATAGGCTCTGTGCCCTGGAGCATGGTCTAACAGGGTTGTGCTTATTCTCTTATTGAGTTATGGGTGTGTTTTGAGCATAACGTGCATTAAACCAATCAGAGTCTCATCTCACATTCCCTTTAAAAGTCAGTTGCATGTTCATTTGCTATTTACACGACGGACTTTGTAAGTGGAAAAACTGAACACATCACTAGCGAGAAAACATTTAAACAATCTGCGTGGGGATAAAAATGAGCCTCCTCTATTTGGCCTTTTTACTTTTTCTTTACTTTACTTTTACTCTTTACTTTAATCCTTTACTTTCATGAATTTTCGTGAATAAGGAAACTGTGTTGTATGCACTCCACTGAAGACATCCATTAGCATACACATTTAATTTCATTTGTTAAGTGCAACCATTTGTTTTTAAAACTATTTCTAAATTCAGTTTTAATTTCCAGCAAACAAATAAATCAACAATAATAACAAAGTGTGGTCAACAAACTGAATTATAGGCTATCCAGACGCACATCCTATTCTTATGCCCCATATGGTGATGCATACATCTCCAAAACCCGACAGGTGGCCACATCTAAACTTGTTTTTAATAAAACAAATATAAATATGCATGTAATAAATACTGCTAATAATAATAATAACATTGAAAACAGGCATGGAGGCATGAAGAAGGCGCGGAGGCAGTAGTTTTTATATTTATGTAGAAAATAATAATTTTTCGTATGTAAAGATATTTGTGTATTGCTGTACATCCTGTGTATATTAAGCAATGTGTACGTGTTTGAACCCACATAGGTGCATAACTAGCACTCTCTGCGCTGGACTTAGGACCGGCTTTCAGATGGTCAATGGCGCTGTCTATTACAGTTCTTCAAAATAGCTAAGTGCCTTAACGCACCTTTATTTTAGACCAGAACACCCATGAGTCCACAAAGTGGCGCAAATGGATTTGCTATTTAAACAATGAGGTAAAAAACGGGAAAATTAGGGTTGCTTTGGTCTGAAAATAGCAGTAAATCACGCAAAACACCTCTTGCACCTTATTGCACCGGGTGTTTGATAGGGCCCAAAGTGACAAAATAGCCCCTCCCCTTTTTAACAAAAACAGCCAATAGAGCTGTGTTTTTATCACAGCTCTGCCAGTGAAATTGTTTGAGCTCAAGCGCATCAAATGAAAAGTAAATGAGAAGCGTCTTGAAAAGGGTGGGACATGTCTGAAGCCGAAGTCACACTAGAGTTTGAGCTTGCGAAATTCTGTTGTGCAGCGCTGCGAAAAGGGGCGGGATTAAACAAGATGATTAGACATTAAAAAAAGCGAGCGATTGCTCCATGTTTTAAATTTCTGTTCAGAGAGGTCATATTTTGATCCTGGATTGGTCTCACGCAGTCAAGTGATGCGATTTCGCAGGTCAGAGTTCACCAAGTTTGAACTTTGCACCGCAGCAACCTGCAAAACTCGACGCATGACCCTGCGTTTCCGGTCTGTCGTATTCGCATGTGTATGAATGGAAGTCTATGGGGCGGAAAGTCCAGTGTGACCGCGGCTTTATACTAGAGAGCATTTGACTGGTCAGAGGTTTTGATGAGAAACTGAAGTATGAGGTGATGTCAAAAACATGTTTGTATATTTAGGCGAAATTGACAAACTGCAAGTTTTGGATGTTTATATCAGGTTTATATCTTCTCAATGCGAATTTGTCACTGTTTTGGAGCACACAAGCTTATAGATATCATTGAGGCTAACATCTTAAAAACATTATTTTAATTTCATGGGACCTTTAAGAGCCCTTAAGCATACATTAAGTCTAACTACATTTTACGTTTGAAAAGAGAACATCTAAAAATGTAACGTGATTAAGATTTTGCCATTTTAACATTCTCTTAACTGGTTTGGTACCAAATCACTGTGCTCAATCTGTAAGTAATACATGCCGGAATGACCTCATCTCAGCCATTCGCCCTCCTCTCACCCCGTACACACACATAAATAAAGCTAAAGCCCAGACAAAGATTGAAACCAGAGCCTCGGCGATAACTCCTCTGTCTGGACCTGAGAAGTTTAAAGCAGTTTAAAGGCAGACAGGAAGTTTAGCTGTGCTGCCAGGCTTCACCCAGAGAGATTATAGATTGAGACTCCAGATGCCCCCGTGACCCCTTTAAAACCTTCTCTGGCTGCCAAGGCCCAGTGGCACTCGGAGCCCGGGCCACAGGGTTCTTCTATAGCTGAGAGGGCACCATCTGTCCGGCCCTGCTTGGTATTCGGACCCTTCTCGTGCAGTCAGTTGTTGTGATGGCAGCTTTACCAGCCTGTCTGTGGTGTGAAATGCTTGCGCTGTGGCCAGACCCAATGTTGTGAAAAGGTCAATTGGCTGTGTCTGAATGCCGGAGACTGTCTCTCGAGTGTCTCTCTGCCCCTTTCTCTCATTAGTGCTAGTTTAACAAGGTGATTCTAGATGTTAGTTGTGCCTTTCTGAATCCCAAAATGTCTGTGATGATAATGCAGAGTTGTGTTTAGCAGAAAGACCAGACAGGGTTGGATTTCTGAGGTCGTTTCGATCTGAATCTCAGCCTTGTTAGTCATAAAAAAAATAAAAATAAATCAAATGTAATTTTCCTAAAGATCACGTTGTCAATTTTTATTTTTTTCACATGTCTCTGTGGTGTCTTTTTTAAAAATAAGTTTAATTTTTCTTGACAAGCTTTGCTGCATGAGCTTGGTTTGTGGCTCCAACTGGACACTCGTAGCTTATTCAAGGTTCAAAGTTCATGCTGTAAGCAAAATCTTTCATTTCATATTTCAAAAGCACTAAATGTGTATAAGGGATTAAAAGTGTGTATTTACTACTTTAAAGAGCCCCTATTATGCATTAAAAAGGGTCATATTTTGGTTAGGGGGTCTCCAACAACAGGCTGATATGCATGCAAGGTCAAAAAAACACTTTCATTGTCTTATAATATGCATTTATTTTTACCTAAATATCCCAACGACTCCCATATGATTTCGTTTAGCGATTCATTTGTTCCCAAACCCCTCCTTAGCGCGATGCTAATCTGTGCTGATTGGTCCGATGACCCAGTCTGTTGTGATTGGTCGACTGCGTTCAGCGCAAGACAGAAAGAAATGTCAGCACAGCTTATCAACAATTTTGAAGTAGTCAGAGTTCAGAGTATATGTGTGAGCCCAATGTAGAAGTGCAGTAAAGCAATGCAGTTTAACACCAGCATATTGCTCTATTCTTAACCATAAGTAAAAACAGTGACACACACTCAGTATTAATCCACACAGTGGCAAAAGCTGAACTATTTTGAAACTTGACCACTGCATGTGTAGGAACAGCTGACGGTGGCCATAGTAATGACAAACGGCAGAGGATCGCAAGCTCACAAACACATTTAAATCTGTAAACAAAGCGGCACGTGTTGCGTTTTCAACGTGGTTTTAGAAGTGATATGAGAATATTAACAGTTAACCAGATACAGTACAAGCAGTTACAAGTAACAAAACACAATTAAATACATAATTTGCAAGCTAGAGATAACAAGGAGGCAACCATTTTAATCTCTCTTACATTTGTAAAATGGAGGAGGAAACTGATCCATGAACTGTGCACTGTAAAGTTCCTGTCAAGCTCTCATACATCAATAGTCTTTACTGATTCTTCCACAGCCATATCACCCTGCAGCCCAAGACCGGTTACTCACTGAAGCTAAGCAGGGCTGAGCCTGGTCAGTACCTGGATGGGAGACCACGTGGGAAAAACTAGGTTGCTGTTGGAAGTGGTTTTAGAGAGGCCAGCGGGCGAAGCTCAACCTGTGGTCTGTGTGAGTCCTAATGCCCCAGTAAAAGTGAAGGGGACACTACACTGTCAGTGGGCGCCCTCTTTCGGATGAGACGTTAAACAGAGGTCCTGACTCTCTGTAGTCATTAAAAATCCCGTGGCACTTCTCGTAAAGAGTAGGGGTGTAACCCCGGTGTCCTGGTCAAAGTCCCTCAATCAGCCCTTACTCATCATGGATTCCTAATCATCCCCATCCACTGAATTGGCTCTATCACTGTCTCTTCACTCCACCTATAGCTGGTGTGTGGTGAGCGCACTGGCGCCGTTGTCCTGTGGCTGTCGTCGCATCATCCAAGTGGATGCTACACACTGGTGGTGGTGTGGATTGTGAAGCGCTTTGGGTGTATGGCCATACACAATAAATGCGCTATATAAATACACATTACATTACATTAACAAACAGCCGACAAATCCCCCGTTGCATGCGTGTAGATTGCTGAAGCACTTGTCAGAAAAATGACAGGAATACAGCACAAGGCTGGGGCTATAATGCTGAGGTATTTTTGAAAAATATAAACATTCATTAGGAAAAGAAAATAACTGTGTGTCTGATCGATCTCATTTGCTACATTAATGTAGACAATAATATTGTTTGTTTTCTTACATTTCAATCCTTAAATCTTTTCAAATTTAAAGATATTTGTGTACTGCTGTACATCCCTGTGTGTGTGTAAAGCAATAAGTATGCACATTTTGGGCCCGCATAGGCACATAACATTAACATACTTTTTAAATAAAAAAATAAAACCCCCACACCATTGACTTTAAACCAGCTGTTAGTTGGTCAATGGCACATTCTATTTAGGTTGCCTTAAAATAGTACTGTATACTATGAACTGTATACTGTATTCTGCTCCGAGGACAGACAAGTCTTCACTGAGGTCCAGCTTCCTGCACCTAGACTGCAGCTCTGCACAAGACGTTTGGCCATAGGAGAAATGGTCGTGCCCAACTGAGCCAGGTTTCTCTCGAGGTTTTTTAAATTCTTCACTTTCGCCAATTGGTGAAGTTCTTTTCCTCGCCGCTGTCGCCTCTGGCTTGCATGGTTCGGGATCTGTAGAGCTGCGCATCGATGGAATTGCTCTGCAGTGTTTGGACTCTCAGTAGTGAATTTTACCCCACACTGAACTGAGCTAAACTGAACTGAACTTAATATCTGAAAACTGAACTGACACTGTTTCAATTTACTATAATCTTCTATGTGAAGCTGCTTTGACACAATCTACATTGTATAAGCGCTATACAAATAAAGATGAATTGAATTGAATTGAATACTGTGCCAACAGTGCACCTTAACACATCTCCCATAACCGGCTGAAAAACACATACAAAAAACACTTGCGTTGCACCACACAAGTGTATGATAGGACCATAGACTGTAAAAGATATAGATGTAGCCATTTTGTTTCCGCATCATCGCTTCAACCGGGGATAACCAAATAAGGGTAAAGAGGTGGAGCGTGAGCAGAACTACAGACGCCTGCTAGCATTTTGCTTAGACGGGCTTTTCTTTGGGAGAAATGCTTAATACTTCATCACCTGTGACTTGTTTGTGTTCTGACCACATGTGCTTATCAATAAAGTGTTTAGTCTTTTAAAAACACTGTTGTAACACATTGAGCTACTAAACTATGTTCTTATGACGTTTTTCTACAGGAGGAAATTGCTAATTATTTCCAAATACTTCAAATATAGTCTGTATTAGTAAATGCAAGGCATTTCAGACGACTGTTATAGCTTACAGCTAATCAATCTGTCAGATTCTGAAGTGCATTACAGGTCTAAAGAAGATTATAAATGATAATTTATGTTAAATAAAACAAATATATTTATAGATATGATAAATACAGTATATATATCTGTATATAATTTCACTCACCTGGGAAATGGAGGCAACTTGAATGGTTTGTGAGCACAATTAAGTGCACACAGCATGACATATTATCTAATAATTGTAGAAAATAATTCCAAAAGGCAATTGACTGTGTAAAGCCACATAAAACAAAACAAAAATACAATGTATATGCCGAGCGGCTAATCAGCCGGAATCAGCTGAGGTGAAGGGACCTGTTAGACCTATAGCTGTCACTCAAGTGGCCACGCCCTTAATTATGCAGACTTAATATAAGTCAATATAAACAAAACAGATAAGTTATAAAAATAATTCACCCCCCTCAAAATTGTCATGAAGGGCAATATTAGCTATATATTGTACAGTACATTAAAATCGTTCTTTGTACCAGGCTGTAAACAGCTTTTTTTTCTGCTGTAAAGTTGGCCGTTTTAACATTGGGGTCAATAGAAATTTGCTCAATTATAAAGCCAGGACTAGTGGAATTTCGATGAATTGCAGTTGTTACTTCCGTATTAGCTTCATGAGGGAGAGCGGGAGGTTCCCACTTCAATAGGACCCCCAAATCTTTCACATGGTTTATCTTGTGTGTTTATGTATGCATCAAATTAGCAGGCGGGGAAAAAAAAAAAGTATTTAGACCCCTTGAGACTAAAATGTACTTCTTGTGTGTGTTGCTGAATCTCATTTTCACATTGTTCTTTTTGCTATAATTTCATGTGTGATATCACTAGAATTTCACAATATATTATTTTTAGTTTCCGAGAATCTGTTCAAGAGCATAAGTGGATGAAATGCACACACACACACATTCCTTATTTTTTATGAAATATAAAACTCATTCACAGCCTACAGCACTCAGTGGTGATACTATTAGAAACGCAAGTCATTATTGCATTATACAGGAACAAAATGATGGCATTTTGTTATGTGTGTTTGCAACTTCACACAGTCCAAAAAATAATCATACATTAAAAAAAAAAATCAAGCTTTACTTGTCAAACCCTAGTGCTGCTGGAAAAAAAAAAGCCTTTTCAATAATAAAAAAAGACAAGTGAGAAGAAAAACAAAGGGGGGTGAAACAGTGGGACTGTCTGTAATTCATGAGTGATGATGTTTTTATTAAAATAGTCTGGAGATTGTCTGTTGTTGCTCTGTGTGGTCTCCTCTCAGTCTGTTTCAGTGACACCTAAAAGACTCATTATCACCACATCCAAATCAAAACACATGGCTAAAGTAAGGAGAACACATTGCATGGCTAAAAAACAATAGTTATCTAATACGTAGTTATACAGTAATATAACTAATAACTAATAGTATCACCATAGTTTCCAGATCACCATTATCATCATAGACAGTAGCTATGTTTTTATCTAAAATTGCAAATTAACTTCATGCGCAAAACTGGATTATCGTATAAAAGATGTGCGAATACAGCAGCGTTTCCATCCAACGAGTCAAATCGAACAAAATCATCACTTCCTGATTAACTGGTGCCAAATATCAACAGTAAAATGGAATTTGTTGCGGTAGGAGAAGCTTTTCCTAATTTAATAAATTACTTGTGCCTCAGAACACGCAGTGAACGCATGGTGGTGTTTGAAGGTGTGAGACGTGGAGGACAGATGCTCTTGATTCTGGAGGTCATTAATAATATAATAACACTAATACTGAAATGGTTGAGGCATTTTAGAATGACCAAAACAACATTTCAGATGTTTTACAATGTGCTCAGCCGCTGGTTTGTCCATTCGCACACATTTTTATCATCAAATGATCTCTTATAACAAAATCACCACTTCTTTTTTTAAATGTGCATACTGGAATTTGGTTGGTAAAAATGTTTCCATTGCACATTTCTTATCGAATAAAAAGTTTATCCTACTCAGTTATGTGCATGTTTTTTATGCACATTTTCAAAATTTATGCACATCTTAGTGTTTCCATCAACGGATTTTTTTATGCGCATCTACAATAGGTGGATGGAGACGTAGCTAGTGTTGGGGAAAGTTACTTTTGAAAGTAGCGCATTACAATATTGAGTTACTTCCCCAAAAAAGTAACTAATTGTGTTACTTAGTTACTTTTTATGGAAGGTAATGTGATAAATTACTTTCGCGTTACTTTTCCTTACCTGGCTGAGGTTTGATCTTTTCCAGAGCTTGCAGGTGTTTTTTTAATTTTTTTTATAGAGAGGCTCTGCATTTAACAGCCACCTATATAATCTACATCTTCATTTTCCTTTAAAAAATGTAGGGTAAAATTTATATTTTGAAACCTTTCTGAGCCCAGAGCTATACTGTACATGCTGTATATACAGATTAATGAAAGCATGTAAAGTCACGTGTTTGCTACTTTTGAATGTTTTGTGTTATTAGTTAAGTAAATTCACTGTCCATTGAGAGAAAGATTGCAATAAAGCCTAAGAGTACTAACATGAAATAATTTATTAAGACAAAAACAGATTTTAAATCTTTAAAATGTTTAATAACAAAATGAACAGTAAGACGATAAAAAATCCCCAAATCAAAAAAAAATCTTTGAGCTTTATACATTGAATACATTTCGTCACGTGGCATTAACAAATGTGTAAACTGTTTCCCAAAAGAGAAAAAATCTTACTATATTACAAAACGTAATTGCTTCTACAGTAACATTAGACAGTGGCTGCACCTCCTCAACAATAAAAGCAATTACCTTTTTTTTTTTTTATTTAGTCGAATTAATTGTTTTACCTGGAGAGCGTGAACTGATGTCAATCATGGTTGAAGATGGGGTGTGGGTGTAGTGCTTTGCATCCAGTTTTGTTTGTTTTTTCGATGTCGTGTTTCTTGCAATTGTCAAGAGTTTTACTTGCACATATTCTACACTTAACAACAATCCACTTCTTTTCTTCGATGAGCTCAAAATAACAAAGTCTCCGGCCTGTTATTGTTTCTGTTTCTGACTGTCTGTAGATTGGTCTGTAGTGATGATGGGCAATTGCGAATGAATTATTTTTAAGTGAACCAGTTTATTAAATTGAACAAAGTTGTCGTGAAACGGTTTGGGACTTCATTAAGTACACCGGATACCGGATACCCCCTCGGACTTAAAAAAAAAAAACAATATCCTGAGTTATTCAGTTACTAGAACAATACACTGACTCATCTGCTGTGAAAAAAGAGGCCTGATGATGATGATGATTACGAGCTGACTGCCTGTCCCCTTGCAGCATGCTCTCTCAATGAGCGTGTGATTTAACCTGACTAAGGTAATTTTTATTCCGCAATTTATTTTGTAAATACCAATTAAGCAAGATAAAAAGTATCTCAAATAATTTAACTTATTTTTTAACAGTAATGCGTTATATTACTCGTTACTTTGTAACTGTAACGCGTTACCCCCAACACTGACCATACTGTAGATGACAGATTAGAGTCAAAAGTTTTACAGAGTTCATTTTGTCAATCTTTTATATCACAAAATAATTAAAAAAATATTGCAAACAGTCAGATACTATTTTTTTATTATATAAAAATGTAAAATAAAATGCTGTTTATAATCAGACAAGTTATGTGCAAGCATATCTCCATAAAATACAAACAGTAAGAACATTGTAAAAAATTTTTTACCTTGATTAATAAAGTGTCATCTTTAATAGATTAACTGATGGTACATTTCAAAAGAAAAACTGCTAAACTGTACTAAAATGCACTGGTTATTTTCTGTTTTGATTTTGAACGTTTTTTTTTTAATTTTTTTATTATTAAAATACAGTATGCATTGTAATATAAATATGTAAGTGTATTTTGAATGTGTTCGTTCTACAGTATAGGACCAAAAACACATTTTATAAAAACTCCAAAATTTAAGAATTGACAGATGCGTGCAAAAAAAAAAATAGCATTTTTGCCTGTGTATCTGGCCTTAAGGAACATTTAAAGGCAGTATGTGATGATGAATGAACGAAAACTCTTCTCCTCTGTCACCAGTGACTGGGAACTGAAGTGATGAAAGTGAAAAGGTCAGGCATTAGACACCGTATGACAGTTCTGATGGAAGTATCAGAGAGTTTTAGGGCAGATGACAGACTCACTGTCTCATCTTTCTTTCTCTCAGGGCAATGCTGTTCTCTTATGTTTGTCAGACATGAACATGTTGATTTATGTCTTGAAAACATAGGCATCTGTGTTTCCGTGAGGTTTTTGACATTTTGGTTTTGAATTCAGCTCAATATATATGCAAAAAAGTGGCCCAATTGCTTGATATGTCATGTAACTACCAGTTACGTATAGGAACGCACAAAAACATCAATCATTGTACTATGGTTTATCATGAAATTCATTCATTCATTCATTCATTTTCCTTCGGCTTAGTCTCTTTTCAGAGGTCACCACAGCGGAATGAAGCACTTTATCATGAAACGCTCTGGTTACTAAAGTAACCCTCGTTCCCCGAGGGGGGGAACGGAAATGCTATGTGGAAAAACTTCCACTATGGGGATTTCGTCAGAATCCAATCATCTGAAAGAGTATAAAAACGGGCCAATGAAATGCCAATGAGTTGGCGGCGTCAGCGTGCACAGCTGTCTTGAATGACAATCAGCCTGGCATAAAAGGCCAGCATGTGCTCAGCAACGACATCCTTTTCTAGCTGAAGAGGCTTTCACACTCAACAGCTAAGGGACAATCGTTGTGGCGAAGGAACATAGCATTTCCGTTCCCCCCCTCGGGGAACGAGGGTTACTTTAGTAACCAGAGCGTTCCCCTTCGGGAGGGGAACTTCAATGCTATGTGGAAAAACTTCCACTATGGGGAAATTTATGGAAAGCGCCACAACGAAAGAACCTTACCATGTCTCCAGTGAGGGGCGCGCCACGCAGCAGTACGAGCGCACCTGCATCGCTGGAGACACAGTCCTCCAACGTGTCCCCTGGCCCTTACTTACCTTACTTACCTTTTCTGGTTTAGATATATTTTTCGGGGAGTCGTAAAAATACACCTAGTAGTTTCTAGGAATTTTTAAATACGACAGTACGTTGGGAAAGCGTTCAGTCCCGATAGGGAGGACGCTGCGGAGGCCACCTGCTGCCCGGAGGGGGAGACCTGGTGGCAAAATAGCATATGGACTAGCCCTGAGAAGGGGGAGTGCACATATGAAGAGGTGGTTAGCGGGGAGGGAAGACACGAGCCCGCCTAGGAGGGGGGACTACATCGTGGCTGAGTGAGCGTATGGGATCGCCAGCGGGGATCGCACATAGCAGGCACCTATACCCAGAACGCGGGATGACCAGCGGGCATACCTACAACGTAATGGGCCAACATTTGACTGCTCCGCTGAGTCAGATGCTGGGGGCCTCGGAGGAACTCTGCAGGGTTCGCCGAGTGGGGAACTCAACTGACAAAGCGAGAAAAGCGCACGTATCTCTGTGTTAGAGAGAAAGGCGCAGCAAGCGTTTTACAACACCTAACCGAATTTCCTCATTCACCGCTCGTGAGGAAATCAGTTCACTCGAAGATAAATCTCACAAATGCTCAGGTGTCGCCCAGCCCGCAGCTCTACAATGTCTGTTAGAGAGGCGCCGCGTGCTAACGCCCAAAAGGATGCGCGCTCCGAGTGGAGCGCGCTCCGAGTGGGGGACACGGCTCGCCCTAGCTCGATGAGCGAGGGAGATGGCATTCACTGTTCAGTGGGCCAACCTCTGTTTAGATATGGCACTTCCCATCTGCCAATCACCGTAACAGATAAAGAGCTGCTCAGAGGATCTAAGCTCTGAGTACGGTCCGTTATAATACGCAAGCGCGAACAGGACACCGCAATAAAGGGGCTGGGTCTGCCTCCTCCGTGGGCAGCGCTTGCAGGTTCACTACATAGTCTAAACGAGCGCTGTAGGAACCTAGGGCACCTAGGTGGGCCGGGGTCTCAGGTAAACGTGAAAGTGGGCCGGCCCAAAACGCTGGCACATTTCGCTGACCGAAAATGCCTCCAGATACCCGCCCATTTGACCGATGCCAACGCGACCAGCAGAGCTGTCTACCTGGACAGAAATCATATAGATACTGAATCGAGTGATCGAGCAGACCTCTCCTAAGAGAGATCTTCAAATGGGTAAGAGAGGGGACAGGATATATATCTACGTCTCGCGCCTCTGGGGACTGGATGATGAGGCGATGCTTTCCCAGCGCGCCGCCATCGCCGCATCCTCAGAGCGGGGATGATCGCCACGCCAACCCCTCAGTGCGGAGGGGACAGCCTTGGCTCCAGCCAACTGAAGGAGGATAGCATCACACTGATCTGGCATGTTTGGGGTTTCCTTCTCGGAGAGAAGTACACCACACAGCGAATAGACTCCACATCAGGGCATAGGCATGCCTCATAGAGGGTGCTCTAGGCCTGAGTGATGGTGTTAACCACCTAACGGTAGGTCACCTAAGTCCTCCGAGCTCCATCTATGGGCCACACGTGATGTCCATAGAACTGGGCGCGGGTGCCAAACGGTGCCTGTCCCTAAAGAAGAAGTTTCTTCCATGGGACATGCCAGGGAGGGGCCATCACGAGGAGAGAGCTAGAATACAGGTTTGATTGGGCCTGAGAGGCGCAATGCATAGACCTTTTCCTCGTCCTCCCTGACTTTACACAGCATCTGTGCGAGTAGGCTCACTGGAGAAATGCGTATTACGCACGCCCCGGGGCCAGCTGTGTAGCCAGTGCGCAGAACGCACCCATAACAGCTGGACAGTCGGGGGTGGAGCCTCCATTCTCCCAGGCGAACTGCCGTGAGAGCGCAGCGGCTGCACGGTTGAGCTCGGCGGGGAAAAATGGAATGCAGCGATTGCGCCGCGTATGACTCCGGGGGAGCAGACGGCGAGCGAGCTGAGACATGCGGCGACAGCGAATATCTCCCTTGCGGTTGATATACACCATCGCCACCATGCTGTTCGTCCTGACCAGCACGTGTTTCCCTTCTAACACCGGTAAAAAACGGTGCAGCGTGAGATACACTGCCAACAGCTCCAGGCAGTTAAGATGCCAATGCAACCAGTTTCCTACCACGGAACCACAGCTGCATGCCCGCAACACACGGCCCCCCAGCGTGAACTGGAAGCATCCGTCAAACGACGACATGCCTGGACGCTTGTTCTAGAGGCCCGCGGGCCTGTAGAACACAGGGTCCATCCAGAGGCTGAGGGCGCGGCGACACAGCGGAGTGACAGTCACCCGGTGCGCGCTCGCGTGCCATGCGCGTCTAGGGACCCGATCGTGAAGCAAATGCTGAAGTGGTCTCATATGGAGCATCCGAGCGGCGAGACCGCGGCTGCGGATGTCATATGCTCCAGGAGCCTCTGAAATAATATCAGTGGGACCACATTTTCCTGTCGAACTCTCTCAGACAGGCCAGCATCAGCCCGGCGCGCTCTTGGGGGAGGCGCGCCGTCATGGTGATCGAGTCCAGCTCCAACCCGAGAAAAGAGTTGCTCTGCACGGGGGCGAGGCTGCTCTTTTCTCGGTTGACCTGAAACCCCAATTGGTCGAAGTGCCGAAACACCCTGTCTCTGTGCGTAATCAATTAATCCCGCGAGCGCGCTGAAATCAGCCAGTCGCTTGAAATTATTGAGTATGCGGATGCCCGCAAGCCGAAGCTGGGGCACCCTCCGCGAGCTTGGTGAAAACCCGCGGAGACAGAGAGAGCCAAAAGGGGAGGACTTGTACCGCCAGACTCGACTTCAGACGCAAACCGCAGGAAACTGACGGTGGCGTGGAAGTATGGAGAAAGTACGCGTCCTTCAGGTCTACTGCTGCAGACCAATCCCGAGGACGAACGCTCCGGAGGGTGCGCTTCTGCGTAAGCTTTCTGAACGGCAGCTTGTGAAGCCAGCGGTTCAAAAAGCGCAGATCAAGGATTGGCCGTAGCCCACCGCTCTTTTTGGGTACGATGAAGTGCGGGCTGTAAACCCGCTCTCCATCCCGGCTGGAGGGACCGGTTCGATTGCATCCTTCGCCAGGAGGACAGCAATCTCCTCTCGCAAGACAGGGGCGGACGCAGGGCTGACCCTGGTGAAATACACACCCGTGAACTTGGGAGGCCGTTTCGCGAACTGAATCGCGTAGCCGAGTCTGATCGCGCGGATGAGCCATTGCGATGGGCTGGCCCGCGCTAACCAGGCAGGCAGAGCCCTCGCAAGTGGCTTCGTCCGCACGATCGCTGACGTACCAACGGTGGGGCAGCGCGGAGTGGGTGGGCTCAACCGGGAAGCACTGGGGTCCCACAGGAGAGCAGGAGGCAAGAGCTTCACTCTTGTCTCGCACCCGTACTCCGGAGGTGGGGCTGGGAGGGGGAGAGAAAGGAGACCGTTCTCTCTCGCTCCGCGAGCCACTGGCGAAGTGCACCGATCCTGCGAGCTGGAAAGCATAGCGTCCCAGACTGGCAGTGTTCGGGCTGTCACATCCGGGGAAGGAAAAAAATGCTCTTTCTCTGAGGTTTTGATAGCGTTTTTTAACGCTGTTTAGAAGAAGAGCCCCGCCCTCCAGCGGGGAAAGAGCAAATTTCCTCCTCTCCAGATGGCCCGTCTCAGGGACGCTTCGCGGTTCGTTTACCGAACTTAGCGGCGCCCTGGGGCGGGGAGCGCTGGTTGCCTGCGAGATGCTCGGCGCAGCCGCTTGGCCAGAGGCGCAGGCGGGGGCGACCGAGCAAAGCCGCAGGCGGGCGCTCTCGGCGTGAAGCAGTGGATGTGGATGGCTCGGCGGGGAGGAGCGGTTTTACGATCCCGCCGAGAGATGGTATTACCCATCGCCTCCGACTGCTCGCTCACCGGCGTGAATTCCTGGGCGAATTCACTGACGGTGTCGCCGAACAGGCCAGCCTGGGATATGGGTGAGCTAAGAAAGCGAACTTTGTCAGTATCACGCAGATCACCAGGTTTAGCCCGTGGTGGCGTTCCTGGGCCACTAATGTGACCATCGTCCTTCCCTGGGGCACACACAGCCGACTTCAGTCGATAGCTGTGCGGAGCTCATGCTCAGTCCAGGGTCGGAACCATCCCCGCGCAGCTGGGCCAGCGCCTGCGCTAGGGAGCGCTGGTAGGTGGCCGTAGCATGCATGGTGAGGGCGGAGGCGCACGCAGCGCACTGCGTGGGCTTCCTGTGCACATCCAGGAAGAAGGGGACGTGGAGGCTTAGAAGGTCTTGCCTCCTTTCCACATCACACCCCTCTAGTCGGTCCGTCCGCGGGGCTGGGGGATAAACCATCTCCAGACCCACGGCCGAAACAGCCTGGGAAGCACGGCTGCAAAGTCTGCTTCTGGATTCGACGCCACGCCCATCATCCCGGAGGAAGAGAGCAGGTTCGAATCCTCATCAGACAATGACAACCAACCCTCCAAGGATGGTGAGGATGAAAGCGCACGCAGATCGGGCAGAAAAAAGTGCCCTCCAAGACTGCGTGAGCTTACTGCGCACTTTCCGGGAAGAAGGGGACGGAAGGCTTAGAAGGTCTTGCCTTCTTATATCCTCCACATAACACCCATCTAGTCGGTCCGGCCGCGGGGCTGGGGGATAAACCATCACCAGACCCACGGCCGAAACAGCCCGGGAAAGCACGGCCATCATGTCTGCTTTTTAGATGCCAACACCGTGCTCTCCACCCCGGAGGGAGGGAGCGAGCGGGTTCGCATCCTCATCAGACAATGACAACCCATCCTCCGATGCAGCGATGGACATCTGATCCTCGGTGTCATCAAGTGAGAGGGCGACCACCCGAGGATGGAGCGCTTCTCTCACCTGAAGCTTGGATGGAGCGCGTGGAGGAGCGAGAGGTCCGCGAGCCCGAGGGCGGCGGATTTACTCCCACTGAAACCCTCAGATCTGCCCGAGTGCCAACCGCAGTGCGGGGGACAACTGGGGTGGGTCGCTCTTTTGCAAGAGCGAGCCGCGATCTTAACTGCGCAGCAGACATGACATCACAATGATGGCATGCACTGCCCGCGAGCACCGCATCAACATGCTGGACCCCCAGACATGAAACGCAGTGCTCGTGCCCATCATCCGGGGACAGGAAACCACCGCAACCAGAAACGCACGGTCGGAGCGACGTCTTGAAAAAGACGCGCTGCACAACCGTGTTGCTCTTTTAGGAAACTTGCTTCC
The DNA here is from genome assembly GCA_903798195.1 of Danio kyathit. Lineage (NCBI taxonomy): Eukaryota > Metazoa > Chordata > Actinopteri > Cypriniformes > Danionidae > Danio > Danio kyathit. The sequence continues at coordinate 47,872,268 of LR812520.1, read as the reverse complement.
TATATACATACCGCTCTTGGAGGACCGGACCCAAAGGACGCCAGGCAAGGGAGAACAACCCAGCTCGACCATCTGCCACTGCGTATACACGCTCTGGACCGGGAGAAGCTGCTTCTCGATCTCTCTCTGTAGACACAGGTTGGAGATACCCTCATAGACTCTCTCAGAAGCTCGTGAAAGGCTCTGAAAGCGAAAAGGATGTCGTTGCTGAGCACATGCTAGCCTTTTATGCCAGGCTGATTGTCATTCAAGACAGCTGTGCACGCTGACGCCGCCAACTCATTGGCATTTCATTGGCCCGTTTTTATACTCTTTCAGATGATTGGATTCTGACGAAATCCCCATAGTGGAAGTTTTTCCACATAGCATTGAAGTTCCCCTCCCGAAGGGGAACTGCTTATAATAATCATTCTAATATTACAGATTTAACTTTTTTATGTACATTTTTGTAACATAGCTGTCCTTCAATGTAAACAGGCTGCAAAGTTGTTAATCAAAAAGTGCATGATAAATAAAGATATGAAGAGTTCAGATGCAAAACTCTAAGTGCCATCTGGAATTTTCTTCTACAATGAACATTTTTTTCAGCTTCTTATGATTATGTTCAGTTTTTTCATATTAAAAGTGAAGAAAATAACCAATTTTTGCCATAAAAGAGAAATTACTGAATCAAGACATAGGAGCTGAGAAAAATGCTAATATTAGTTAGAGGTTTTTGCATCTGAACTCTTTATATTGTCTTTCAAAAGAACGAGTCAGCCTTGAATTACCTAAATAAGTCATTATATTTTTCAATATTTAGCATGTGACCACTCTACATCAATGCTGAAATGAGCATTTCCGACACAAACTTTTCACAAAGACCAGTCAAAACAGACTTGGCCAGCTGAGTTTTCAGACATTTCTTTTTTTCTTACTTAAAGCTTTTGTCTTGTTTCTAATCCAAATATCAAACAATTCAAATCAATGATTATTTTCTAGAAAGGAAAAAAAAAAACTATATATATTTATATATATATATATATATATATATATATATATATATATACACACACACACACACACACACACACACACACACACATAATATATATATTGTTTTATTTGATAATTATAAAATAATTATCAAAGTTAGTTTTTCCCTGAATAATCTAAGTAAAATAATTTCGATCGACCGACGAACAGACGGACGGACGGACGGATGGATGGATAGATTTTTTTTTTTGTAATTGTTGCAGAATAAAGTAATTGTTTAGTCAAACAGCAGCACAAGGTCATGATGGGAACCTGCAGTAAATAATGGTCTCTCATTCTTGCTGTCTCTCTGTGCTGTTCTAACCTTGAGGTGTATAAGCAGGTGCAGTTAACTCAATGCCTCACTGCTGTGTGCCGAATGAAGCAACACTGCCGAATGAACTAATAGAGGGCACATTGACAGTTTTAATGTATTTTTAGCCCTTAGTTTCATGCTGGCTTTCAATTAATGGCCATACTACGAGGCGCCACTCTCGACATGGTGCAGCCACTGAAAAAAACTCCAAAAATGACCTGATTATTACCCTCTGAATTTGAATGATAATTAGCGTTTCATTCTTTTTTTCTCCCCCTCTTTAATTGTCCTCCCATAAGGGGGTTGATTGAGATGTATGCCGGGGGACGTGTACCATTCTCTCTGCAAAGGTTACACAAATCAAATACATCAGAGAAGGAAAATGTTGTTGTGAAGCAGTAAAAAAAAAGATAAATCTGGAAAAAGTGTGGATTACAGGATTTTTAGAGAGAAATAATTTTTAAATGTGTCAATTTTGAGACCAATTTATATATATTTTAAATTGTTTTTAAAGGGAATGTAACAAGCTCACTTTTTCCCCAATCTCATATTAATCTTGAGTGCCTATAGGGTAGTACTGCATCTTTCTTTTCTCCAAAAGTACAGTATTTGAATACTTTTAAGACAACGTTACAGTTACATGGAGTTAAATTAAATATGACTAAACAAGATCAGCTTTCCCTCACGTCCAACGGCACACTTTTTTGGACTAATTCACACAAGCACTGTAGTGAGGTGATGGCATGCTTGCACTGGTCAGGCATGCTATTTTTCTGGGGAAGTGCCTCTACAACAATTTTGGCTCTTAGTTACTGCCACAGTTGCAATTTATGCGCTCCTTCTGTGTTGTCAGTTACTGCGGGTTGTGTTGTCACGTGGGGTTGTATTTTCATGTGCGTTTGTTGTGGTGCGTCTGTGTTGTTGTGGTCACGTGCTATGCTCATCATTGCCTCACTCGGTTAGCTGTGCTATCAACCAGCTCTAGCTGTTGTCTATCACTGCACCTATTTCAGGGCGGTGTTTTCCTTGCTCATTGTCAGTTCGTTCATTTATTCATTCATTCATTTTCAACCGCTTTTCTGGGGCCGGGTCGCGGAGGCAGCAATCTTATGAGAGAACCCCAGACTTCCCTCTCATAGACACTTCCTCCAGCTCCTCCGGGGGGATCCCGAGGCATTCCCAGGCCAGCCAAGAGACATAGTTCCTCCAGCGTGTCCTGGGTCTTTCCCGAGATCTCCTCCCGGTGGGACATGCCTGGAACACCTCCCTAGGTAGGCGTCCAGGAGGCATCCGAAACAGATGCCCGAGCCACCTCAGCTGACTTCTCTCGATGTGGAGGAGCAGCGGCTCTACTCTGAGCTTCTCCCGGGTGACAGAGCTCCTCACTCAATCTATAAGGGTGCGCCCTCATCCTGCGAAGGAAACTCATTTCGGCTGCTTGTATCCAAGATCTTTTCCTTTCGGTCATGACCCAAAGCTCATGACCATAGGTGAGAGTGGGAATGTAGATTGACCTGTAAATCGAGAGCTTTGCCTTTCGGCTCAGCTGCTTCTTTACCACAATTGTCCGGTACATCGTCCACATTACTGCTGCCACTGCATCAATCTGCCTGTCAATCCCACGTTTGGCGACTCTCGATGGCTTTATGCGTCAGACTTTTCCTGTGCTGTTGATATTTGCTCTCAATCACTGTACTGTGTGCAAAGGGGCCAATGGTCAGCAAGTCACCAAGATGTTAACGTTTACCCAAAAGCCGCATTTATTGACTGTGAAAGATTCACCCACACAACTGTGCTGCACTAAATGAAGAAAGTCTGCCATCCGGATCAGTCTATTGAAGACAGAGGATCAACGTCATGCTGTATTTGTGTTATTTGTGACTTTATATTGGAGTAAATCTGTGGGTTAAATCGCCAAAATATTTTTAAAACCTATACAAGACACAAACAGTGCACTGTACTTGTTAATTCAGATTAAACCGGTTTACACTCACTCCAGATTCAGTTTGGATTTAATCCCTTTCACACACAAATGCTTTGTTCGCAATGTACAGTTAATTGCATGCGGCGATTTTGTTCTCTCATTGTTTGTATTGTACATAGAGATTTTATTGAACATACGATGGTTATTTTAATGAACATTTGTGCACAGTGGATCCAATCAGTACCAGGCTATTTTGCCAAATTGAATTGCGGGAGCCTTGGTTAGCGGAGCTCATTCGAATGTCGAAAAACTCTTTGCCTTGCATCGCAACTAATTTATTGATCCAGTTTCACACTGGGACAGCATGGTAATGTTTGTATGACACATTTATTATTTTTTAACAGAAAGGTATACACGTCGTCGATGTATCAGAGTAGATATCTATACAACAAACGAGAGAATTTCACAATGCAAAGATGCTTTTATGAAATCATTGTCATGATGTATAGTCTAGAACAGGGGTGTCAAACTCAGATCCTGGAGGGCCGCAGCCCTGCACAGTTTAGTTCCAACCCTGCTTCAACACACTTACCTGCAGGTTTCAAACAAGCCTGAAGGACTCCATTAGTTTGATCAGGTGTGATTAATTAGGGTTGGAACTAAACTGTGCAGAGCTCCGGCCCTCCAGGAACTGAGTTTGACACCTGTGGTCTAGAATATTCGCACATGCATTCGGATGCGAGTTTGCATGAACCGCAACTGTGAGAGTTACATAGAGCCAGAATGGAGAAAAAATAAATTAAAAAATCAATCTCTGTTACCCAACCCCTAAATCGGAAGTACAATTTTTGACAAATAAAAATTCAGTCATATTTCCAAATAAGTTTTTTTGAAGCATGCTTGAGCACATGAGTCCAACTTTTGTAAACAGTGTAATTAACTCTTAATGCACAAAACAGCATTGGACCACCCCTTTAATAAAAATTAACAAAAAAGGAAATTCTGAAACATTTAAAGTCATTTAGAGCCCCCATTTTTAAAATCTAAAAACATGACTCCTTTCTGTCATTGTTAGCAAAACAATGAATAAATAAATAATAAAAAAAACGTCTACATTTTATTTTAAATTGGGAACAAATTTAGCAAGGCTTAACTATCCTGAACTGAGTTTAAGCAGTAAACCTCCTTACCACCAGGAGGCGTCACCACTACTTTTAATAAACAGAAATTTTACAAACCTGCCAAATACTTAAAAGCAAGGATTGAGAAACACAAGCATGTGCAGCTAAAGATAATCTGAGTTTACACGTCCAGTGCTTTCTAGCCTCTTCTACTGAATTAAAGTGGAATTTATGTTAAGTCTTTGTAAGCAGATTTTCAAGATTATGTCTGTTTATTAAATCCTGTGTCTAATCTATGGTCTGTTTCGACGATGACAGCCTGCAGTTCTTTCTCAAAACCCTCAACTAATTTAAAAATGTTTAGTTAAAGCACCTTTATTTTTATCAGACAAGAATTTCTTTGGATCGTAATCGGCACGTTAAATGTATACTAAAGTAATTACAGTAAATTATACATTATTACATGGAACTAACCTGATACTAAGAACATGTTAATTACTATTTAATTACACCATCTTAAAGGGATAGTTCACCTAAGAAAATGAACAATTATTATTTAGTCAAGCGGTTTCAAACCTTTATAAGTTTCTTTTGTCAAGCACAAAATATATTTTGAAGAAAGCTGAAAACCTGTAACCATTGACAATGGCTACTGATTTCTTTCATTGCTATAATAGTTACCATTTCTTTTCAAATATTTTCTTTTGTGTTTAACATAAGAAAGAAACTCATAAAGGTTTGAAACAAGTAAAGGGTGTGACATAATTTCTGGGTGAACTATCCCAGCAGGCACAGAATGTCAACATAACGTCAGATTGACATCGTATACCAACGTCATGGGACGTTGCATTTCGGGTGGAAATGAAAATCGGGTTGGTGTCAGCAGTGTTGCCAACTTAGCCACTTCGCTATATTTAGTGACTTTTCAGACCCCCCTAGTGACAAACTTTCAAAAAAGTGACTATTTTAGATCTAGTGACTTTTTTAGTGTTACTGGAGATTCTTATTGGCTCTCATGTGTCCGTACTGTACCGTTCTTACTCTTCTCTACGAGCTGCGGGTGAGGCCGTCGGCCCCTCCCCTGCTTCACAGTCCTCATCCAGCAGTCTCTCCCACCTGCATCCCTAGAGCAGATCACCCCTCTGCGTACCGACAGCAAATGTCTAGCACTGCGAGTGTGTGGTATTTCCCTTGTAGAGGCAAACCGATCTGCTTCTCCATGGTTTTAAATTTAACAATGGAATTTGACCATTTAATATTTTCTTGTTCATAATCACATATATTTTAGTGACAGTTTCTGAACTTGTCCGAGTTTGTTACGTCTGAGAGATTACTGTAAATTTACTACACATCTATACTTATATACTGTATTCAAACAGCAAAAAATGTTGTTAGATTGACATGCATACACAAAGCGTAGTACAAATATAAATACCCCTTTATTAACCATAGGCTCTTAAACTAACCGAAATGGTTAGACGTAATGATGTCAGTATTATGCAAATTGACATATGGCATAATCTAGCGACATTAAGCGACTTTTCAGGCAGAGATCAGCACCTTTTCATTGAAAATAGTTGCCAACACTGGACGTCAGAACCCAACATCAGACCGATGTCAATGTCCAACATTGGACAAACTTCGATTTTGGTCACTTTTCAACTCAACAAAAAAACACATTAATGTCTATGTTACAGCTTGACCTTGTGGGGACGTTACCACAATGACGTCTATTAGAGGTTGGATTTTGGTTGCCATACCTCACGAATAAATGTCAGTATTTGATGTCAATAGGACGTTGATTTAAGATGTTGGATTTTGGTCACTTTCCAACACAACCTAAAATCAACCAAATATTAACGTCATTTGATGTGTTTATTGGACATCAAAATAATGTTATCATTGGACATTGGCTAGACATTGAATTTTGGTCACCTGACATCACAAACCTAAATCTAACCTAATATTAACATCTTATGACGTTGTGTGCATGCTGGGATCCTTTTAAATATACAAATTTTAAGATTAAAAATATATGTATCTCAAAGAAATATTGAATTACATTTAAGTATGCCTAATTAGATTTTGATATATACATTGATATCCTGAAATTTTAGTTTGTGTATTCTGTATATTATGATAAAGTATCATAGTATTTTTTTTTTTTAGAAAAAACTACATTCTATGGTCTTCTAATGTGTAGTTTACAGTATAATTTTGAGCCTTTCCCAATTTTCAAATACTTTTAAAAGCAAATGCTAACTTTCAATTTGTGTTGAACCAGCAGGCACATTTAATTCAATGAATTACTAAGTTTTTATTTATGTAAATCATACATTGTTAAATCGTTACCTTTGTCTAAATTTAGTCGTATCCATCGGATTTGCAGTAGAGATGAAGATTTTAAGCAGCAATCACAGAGTTTTTCAGATAGATTTAGAGAACGGTCTTGCGTATAATTGCTTCAAAGATATGTCACAAGAGGATAGCTTAGTTAAAAAAACAGCAAAAAAAGCATGATCGTCATTTTAATTGTTATATAAAATATTTGCCTGTCACTAAAGACATTAAAAAGGTGCTTTTAAAACACTGGCATATTATTTATTATTTCAAGTCATCCTACCCTCAAATAATGTTTTGAAAATTCACCTCGTTTAGTACACAAAGGAACATCTAATATCCGTAATATGTTGGTAAGAGCTGATCTAAAACCCGCTCCGCATTTTAATTTTAAATGTGGGAAATTGTCAACTTTTACACATCTCCATTCAGCAAAATAGTAAAAAATTCAAAGCACTATTTTGTGCAAGACAGCTAACAAAATCTATATGATGCCGTGCCCTTGTGGTTTATGTCAGTAAGACGAGCAGGCCTTTAAAAATTTGCATTTCTGAACATTAATACGCTATTCGACATCATGATCCTAGAAGTCTTGTTGTGCAGCATTTCGTCAGTTATGAGACATTCTGTCTCCACTTTACAATACATAGGGATTGAAGTTGATTGAATTTTCTTGTGAGATAATGTGGGAGATCATGTAATCCGGAAGTGTACAAAAAGAAGTAACATACTGTGATGAACACTATCTGATGAAAAACCGGTGTGCTCGAAACGTTACAGAACTTGTCATCCTTTTTAATTTAATAAATTGACATTTTGGGAGCTTTGGTGTTGCCGCCTTTTTGAATATACAGTTGAAGTCAGCCCAATATTACATTACATTATTAGCCCCCCAGTAAATTTTTTTTATCCAATTTCTTTTTAACAGAGAGATAACACATTTCTAAACATAATAGTTTTAATAACTCATTAAAAACTGATTTCTTTTATCTTTGCCACGATGACAGTAAGTAATATTTGACTAGATATTTTTCAAGACACTTCTATACAGCTTAGAGTGACATTCAAAGGCTTAACTAGGTTAATTAGGTTAACTAGGCAGGTTAGGGTAATTAGTCAAGTTATTGTATAATGATGGTTTGTTCTGTAGACTATCGGGAAAAAAAATAGCTTAAAGGGGCAAATAATTTTGACCCTAAAATGTTTTTTGTTTTTTTAACTGATTTTATTTTAGCCGAAATAAAACAAATAAGACTTTCCCCAGAAGAAAAAATATTATCAGATATACTACGAAAATAGGCGACACAGTGGCAGAGTTGGTAGTGCTGTCACCTCACAGCAAGATCGTCGCTGGGTCGCAGGTTCGAACCTCGGCTGGGTCAGTTGGCGTTTCTGTGGGGCGTTTTGCATGTATTCCCTGCGTTCGTGTGGGTCTCCTCTGGGTGCTCCGGTTTCCCCCACAGTCCAAAGACATGCGGTACAGGTGAATTGGGTAGACTAAATTGTCCGTAGTGTATGAGTGTGTGGATGTTTCCCAGAGATGGGTTGCGGCTGGAAGGGCATCCGCTGCGTAAAAACGTGCTGGATAAGTTGGCGGTTCATTCCGCTGTGGCGCCCCCAGATTAATAAAGGGACTAAGCCGACAAGAAAATGAATGATACTATGAAAATGTCCTTGCTCTGTTAAACATCATTTGAGAAATATTTAAAAAAGCAAAAAAAAATTCAGAAGGGGGCTAATAATTCTGACTTTAACTGTATTTAGCACTTTTTGCTGTTTGGCTGAGCACCCATTTAGAGTAATGTGCTTGCTTTTGTAATTTTTTTCATAAAACTCTTGAATCACCATGGTTAGCATTCTCCACCATATCCACCGTGCTCAGATGTGAAAATAACTCATCCGCTCTCTACAGTTACAGTCCAGCAGGGATGTGGTTATTTATATCCTTTCCTTTTCCGCCGCCACAAAAATTCAGTGTGTCAGTGATGTGATGCAGGTCCACTCACACTTCACGAGCAGCTTGAAGGGTCATCTTCTCATCCCCGAAGCTTCCATCTTCCTCTTGATTAATAAACCTGATTGTGCTGGAGTGTGTTACTGTAATCAGCAGTGACACACTGCAAACCAGGCACTCGCTCGGCCATTCTGACTTCATTCATCTCTCTCTTTTAAATCTGTCCAGACCGTGCAGCTCGCAGGTCCATCTTTCATCTTCAGGAGAGGGAAGTGTGCCAGACCTGTTTGCTTCAGCTCTGCTGGATCTGTACATCTTGTACAGGTTGCTTCCTGGATGATACAGGCTTGGGCCGTGTGCCACTGCCAGGTTAGTGAGACGATTCTGTGATGAAACACCTCTCAGTTAGAAATAAATAACAAAATAAATAAATAAATAAATAAATATAGTCACACTGTATTATAAGGTACAAGTTGCACTGCTAACAAACACTACAAGTACTACAACCTACTAGTTTAATGCCTATTAATAGTAGGTGCACACACAAACACACACAATCATGCCCGCATATACAAAGTCTCAGTTAAAAAGAATTCTATGCAAATTTTATTGACAAAATGGCCCATAAAAATGGGAGAGAAATCAATGGGAGAGGAGTGAAGGTTTGAGCAGATTAGATATGACAATTGTTTCCTTACTGGTAGATGTTTTAAATATAGCAAGAGTTCCTATAGCAAGCATTTTTCTCCATTGAAAGCTGTTAAAAATAGTCATATGTTGCAGGATAGGCATAAATTGTTGAACTAGCAATATTCCCACTGCAGTTAACATCTGAAATGAACACAAGAGACAGTAAAACACCAACAACTTTTACTGTTCATGCAAATTATCATAATGGGTCAGATTTTGAAATAATGGAAACTCTCAGTTGTTCACATTTTTCTGAGTTTGAGGGGAAAGATATTTAATTGGGCTGTGCTATAGAGGTTAGAGAGAGATGATTCTGTGATAAAATAACACACACACATACATGCTCATTAAAAAATGTGCTTTTACCTGCATTTTTGCAAAACTATAAATAGTATGCTATACATTCACTGCCATTTTCAGCTGAAATGAACACTGGAGGTAAATGAGCTTCTCTATTTCTCTTCACGTACACTTTCATTTGCAGTGATCACTTCCTGTGTCAGAAAAAAATGCCATATTGTCTCATATTCCTGTTAAAATAGAGTATCTAAAAATATAAACTCACTTAAATTATCTTAGAATAAAGAGTATATATTTAACAGATGTTTATTCTACAAAAACGACTATATATATATCTGTTTAACAGAGAGAAGATTTTTTCAACACATTTCTAAACATAATAGTTTTAATAACTCATCTCTAATAACTGATTTATTTTATCTTTGCCATGATGACAGTAAATAATATTTGACTAGATATTTTTCAAGACACTTCTATACAGCTTAAAGTGACATTTAAAGCTTAACTAGGTTAATTAGGTTAACTAGGCAGGTTAGGGTAATTAGGCAAGTTATTGTATAACGATGGTTTGTTCTGTAGACTATCGAAAAAAAATTAGCTTAAAGGGGCTTATAATTTTGTTCTTAAAATGGTGTTTAAAATTTTTTTAAACTGCTTTTATTCTAGCCGAAATACAGCAAATAAGACTTTCTCCAGAAGAAAAAATATTATCAGACATGCTGTGAAAATTTTAAAAAAAATTAAGGGAAAAGGGGGCTAATAATTCTGACTTCAACTGTGTGTGTATATGTATATGTATATGTATGTATATAGGTTACTTTTTAAAAAGTAATCGATTACAAATTACTGATTACTACTTGAAAATTATAATCTGATTACATTGCTAATTACATATTGTAAAAAGTAATCAGATTACTAATTACTTTACTTTGAAGTTACTTTTAAAACATATAAAATATTCCTATGAAAATACAAAATAAACTGCAGCTCTTTCAGTAATTTAATATTCACTGAAAAAACATCACAATGGGTTGATCACATCAGCCTGACATATTCAAAAGAGCTAAAGAACCCAAAACTTTCTCTCATCATTCACTTGTTCCAAACCCATTTGTTTTTTTTTTGTTTTTTCTTTTTCTTTTTTTGAACACCAGAAATGGACATGAAGAAAACTGGATACCTGTAACCACTGAAATCCATAGTATGAAAAAGCACTGCAGTGTTTGGGCGTTCTGTGCTTGTCTGAGGTAATTAGTCTACAGAAATGTGTATATTCCTTACAAAGTATAAAAATGATCAGTCAGTTCTTGTCACGTGACATGCGGTTTTCAGCTGGTGTGCCTGGGAAATGTGAGTGTATGCAGTATGCACTCCCAATATGCACGAGCACAGAATTGAAAGGCCCCATAAGCAGCTACGCTTCTCTTCACATTCAGAAGATACAGTTGAAGTCAGAATTATTAGCCCCCCTGAATTATTAGCCCCCCTGTTTATTTTGTTTCCCCATTTTTAAACATAATAGTTTTAATAGCTATAGTTAATAGCTTAGTTCTAATAACTGATTTATTTTATCTTTGCCATGATGACAGTAAATAATATTTGACTAGATATTTTTCAAGACACTTCTATACAGCTTAATGTGACATTTAAAGGCTTAACTAGGTTAAGTAGGTTAACTAGGCAGGTTAGGGTAATTAGGCAAGTTATTGTATAACGATGGTTTGTTCTGTAGACTATCAAAAAAATATACTGTATAGCTTAAAGGGGTTAATAATTTTGTCCTTAAAATGTTTTTAAAAAAATTAAAAACTGCTTTTATTCTAGCCGAAATAAAACAAATAAGAATAAATAAGAAAAAATATTATCAGACATACTGTGGAAATTTCCTTGCTCTGTTTAACATAATTTGGGAAATATTTAGAAAAGAAAAAAAATTCAAAGGGGGCTAATAATTCTGACTTCAACTGTACCTTCACTCCCAATCCTGCACAAAAATCCAATATAGACTGTTTAGGCTGAGTTGGGCCACTGGGTTTTTGGGCCCCGGTATCCTCCTTGGTGACGAGTATTGTCTTAAAGTGAAGTTTATTTATAAACTAATTTCGAGAGGATCACGTGCTTATGATTGCTAGCGGCTGGACCCACATTATCCAAATCACCTCGCACCAATCAGATGATCCCCAAGCTAGTATAAATACCCCGGGTTTCATATCACTAATATCTTCGCTTTTAAGAATCCCCCCTTCCACCCCTACTCCTCCTCTCTTCTAGATGGGTGACACGGTGGCCCAGCGCTTAGCGCTGTTGCCTCACAGCAAGAATGTCAATGGTTCTAGGCTTTACCAAACCAGCGGGCATTTTCTGTGCGGAGTTTGCATGTTCTCCCCGTGCTCACGTGGGTTTTCCCCGGGTCCTCCGGTTTCCTCCCACCGATTAAAAACATGCAACCTAAGTTATTTATTAATCAACACTATAGACTTGCTCACTACCTAGTACATTTCTCTTTAAAGAGAACTACTATCTGCACTTCAATCACTACGATGGGGGAGTTCTCGAGATCTACCTGAGCTCGATCTCCCCTCTCGCCTTGCAACGGGAGGGAGCCCCGGGCTCGAGGATCTCATGAGCTCAGGGCTCTCTCCCGGGACAGCATGCCAAACAAGCTTTACTATTAATCATCAGCTAAGTGTGAACTCTTGAAATGCTTTCTGTTCAAATGCTTGAACAAGTTGCTGGTTGAGTTAAAAGCAGTTGAAAGTTCTTTAGAGACTGGACATAGACTGAGTTTCACAAAAATATTTTTGTTTTTACGCTCAATGAAATCAAAGTAATGTCTGTATTTCCACTTAAAAAAGCAACCACTCTTAACAGCAGCCATTTCAGCTCACGTTCTCCAGCAATTTAAATGCACATGCTTATTACCTGACGTTGCAGTGGAAAACGTGATTTAAAAGAAGCATTTTTTTCTTCTAAATATTATATTTGTGACGTAAGTAATGCAATTACATTCACTTTAGTAACTGTAATCAAATTACACAAATTTAGAATGTAATTCGTTACATTACTGCGTTCCTCAAATTTAATTAGATTACAGTAACGCGTCACTGTGAAACGCCTTACATCCAACTCTGTGTATTTATATATATATATGTATGTATTGTTTTTATTTAGGTCTACATTTCACACTACTGAATGTAATTAGAATGGGTATTGAAGCTACTTTCTTATGATTGGAAATGATGTAAACTAGATGTGAATTTGTGTTTGAGTATGTGTTAAAAATCACCTGTTGTGAAGATCTGTTGTACATTAATTACTTTACTTGCAGACATAATTTATAAGCTTACATCTCTGCCTGATCAAACTAAACCATAGATACCATGTTATTTCTCCACATTATTATTGATTCTTTTTTTGTTTTCTAATGAAATATAAAGATAATCTAAATTTTCCAGGGCGTCACAGTGGCGCAGTGGGTAGCATGATCGCCTCACAGCAAGATCGCTGGTTCGAGCCTGAGCTGGGTCAGTTGGCATTTCTGTGTAGAGTTTGCATGTTCTCCCCGTGTTCGCGTGGGTTTCCTTGGGGTGCTCCCCCATCCCCCGCAGTCCAAAGATGTGGTATAGGTGAGTTGGGTAAGCTGAATTGTCCGTAGTGTATGTGTGTGAATGAGTGTGTATGGGTGTTTGCCAGTGATGGGTTGCAGCTGGAAGAGCATCCGCTGCTTAAAACATATGCTGGATAAGTTGGCGGTTCATTCCGCTGTGGCGACCCCTGATTAATAAAGGGACTAAGCCAAAAAGAAAATGAATGAATGAATGAATGAATGAATGAATGAATGAATGAAAGAAAATATTCCATAACAAAGAACACCACAAAACCATTAAATTTCCATTCCCAAGCACCCAAAATACACTAAAGTCTGGTCAGGGCATATTTCCCTCCCACAGCTGTGTATGTATCTGTCACAGCAGCTCTCTGCGCTCTAAAATCTAACCTGGGAAGACACACAAATGCCCAGTAATTGCCAACCAGACGGTGTGGTCTCCATCCCAGCGCCCCATGTGCACATTCCCTGCATTTACGGCAGGCTTTGCCCTCTCAATCCATTGTCATTCCTCTCTGCGCTATTCAAGCATGCATTCTTTTCCTTTCACATCCATGAATCCATCCATCCATGAAGCCATACAACTCAAACAACCCACCGGCCGCTTTCCAAACCCGGGTGCCCTCACTCTTGTGTGCGCTGTGACTCCCATTGGGTGATGCTGTCATCTGTAATGACAGTGAGCTCTGGAGCTGCGCCGCTTCTGTGTGTTTGGATGGAGAAACAGCTTGCATAAAGATTTTTTTTTTCTTTTTTGCCCGTAACTTGCTGTACAAACAGGCTGTTGGGGTAGATGAACCGTCTACATTTTACAAACGTGCTGAGTGCTTGAAAAGTGTTTTTTTTTTTTTTTAGTTGGATGAGATCTTTGAAAGGATCAGGAACGCTGTTTGGAGGACGTCGTCACAAGAATGGAATTTTTATTATTATTATTTTGTGCAGGGACAGGTTATTTCACATTTTGTGTAGGTTGACAATACAGGACTATCTAGGAGTTTTTCCCGCAGGACATAAGACAGCATCTCTTTTTATTAATAAAGTTATCTATTTGTGAATGACAAAAAATGTTCTTGACACCTATTAATGCCATGAGTTTGTTTTGATATTATTATTATTATTATTATTATTATTATTATTATTTTCTTTATTTAGCCAGGAGATTGAGACAGTACTGTCTCTTCTTCCAGTCAAGACGGCAGGCAGCACATAAAGTTTCACTCAAAAATCACAGAAAACAATACCACAAAATTACAAAATCACTATTCATAAAAAGGTCAGATCAAAAAAAAAAAAAAAACTAGTATGTTGGTAATTTATGTGAAATGTTAGCAAATTGAAAAGATAGAATGGCAATTTACCTAAGAAAACCTTTAAAGTAAATAAGTACAAATGTAATTTTCTAATCTAGTCTAGATCCAATCTGAGGAATCGATATAGTTGTGTATATTGGTGTGTATACTTGATTATTGTGAAGAGATATTTATTAATGTGTTTTTTTTTTTAAAGCAGAAGAAAACTCTTTAAAAATAATGAAAATCTTACTGCTAAAAATAACTTGTAATATATAACATTCATATACTGCATAAAGGCTATATATATATATACAGTTAAAGTCAGAATTATTATCCCCCCTTTGATTTTTTTTTCTTTTTTAAATATTTCCCAAATGATGTTTAACAGAGCAAGGAAATTTTCACAGTATGTCTGATAATATTTTTTCTTCTGGAGAAAGTCTTATTTGTTTTATTTCGGCTAGAATAAAAGCAGTTTTAAATTTTTTAAAAATCATTTTAAGGTTAAGTTAAATGCAGGATGCTGCTTATAGGGTAAGTTATTGTGTTGAAATTTGGGGGAATTCATATAAATCTAATTTACAATCGTTATGTACAATGCAGAAAAAAGTAATTAGACTGATAGTACATGTGGGGCATTTGGAGCATACAAATCCCTTATTTTTTAAATTGAAGATACTTAAGTTCAATGATTTGGTTAAATTTAAAACAGCACAATTTATGTTTAAAGCTAGGAATAATTTACTTCTGAAATGTATACAAAAGTTTTTTGAAGAAAGACAAGGGGGATATAATCTGAGAGAAGAACACAATTTTAGGAGGTTGAAAACAAGGACAACTTTAAAAAGTTTGTGTATGTCTGTATGTGGTGTGAAATTATGGAACTGTCTAGAACAGATTCTCAAACAATGTCAAGATATTAATCAATTTAAAAAGTTGTATAAATGTATATTATTAATGGAATATAAAGATGAAGGTGATTGAAAAGTATACAATGAGTAAGTACAATCAAATTGTAGGGAGTAGGTAATGGCTATTTGTAGTACTGTGTTTTTGTTTTGTTTTTCTGGGGGTCTATTTTATAAAATGTAAATGTACATATGGAATCAAATATATATAGGTCAAAGATGCCAAAAGGATAAAATATGTCTTAGGTAAAAAGAAGAAATAAGTAAAAGAAGAAATAAGTTTAAGCAATAGACGAATGATGTGTGTGGTAATGGGGTGGGAAAATAATAAGCTTGTGCTTCATCCTGCTCCGTTTTCGACCATGTTAAAAAGTATAATTTTTTTGTTGAAGATATGTTATGTATGATATTTCTGTTCGAAAATAAATAAATCAAATCAAGGTCAAAATTATTAGCCCCTTTAAGCTATATTTTTCTCTCTCGATAGTCTACAGAACAAACCATCATTATACAATAACTTGCCTAATTACCCTAACCTGTCTAGTTAACCTAATTAACCTAGTTAAGCCTTTAAATGTCACTTTAAGCTGTAAAGAAGTGTCTTGAAAAATATCTAGTCAAATATTATGTACTGTCATCATGACAAAGACAAAATAAATCAGTTATTAAAACTATTATATTTGGAAATGTGTTGAATAAAATTTAAACAGAATAAACAGTTAAACAGAAATTGGGGAAAAAATAAACAGGGGGAGAATAATTCTGACTTCAACTGTATATGGGCCATCTGGACCCTGTTTTTTTTTTTTTTTTTTTTGCATAGTCCAGCCCTGGACATAAGCAGCATCTTGCATTTAAATTTCATCTGATTGTTTTTATGAATTAAAAATATGAATAAAAAAATACAATAAATAATATTAAAGAATTTGTTTTCCCACAGAAAGTTATGGTTGAATATACTCACAGAAAGTTATGCTTCATTCAGATGAGACATTAAACCGAGGTCCTGACTGTGGTCATTAAAAATCCCAGAATGTCTTTCGAAAAAGAGTAGGGGTTTAACCCCGGCATCCTGGCCAAATTTGGCCACTGGCCTCTATCTCCATCATGGCCTCCTAGCCATCCCCATATCATAATTGGCTTCATCACAGTCTCCTCTCCACCAATCAGCTGGTGTGTGGTCTGGCACAATATGGCTGCTGTCGCATCATCCAGGTGGATGTTGCACACTGGTGTTAAATGAGGAGATTCCCCCAAAATGTGTAAAGAGCTTTGAGTGTCCACATTATATAAATGTAAGGAGTTATTATTATTATTATTATTATTATTATTATTATTATTATTATTATTATTATTATTATTACTTCAGCAGACCAATAATAAAGCCTGTAAATCTTATGATTTTTTTTTTTTTTTTTTTTTTTTTGCATTGTTAAGCCCTGGACATAAGCAGCATCCTGCATTTAAATTTCATTTGGTCTCTTTGTGAGTTAAAAATATGAATCAAGTAAAATTAAATAGAATTAAAAAAATAAAATTACATTAAATAATTTGTTTTCCCACAGAAAGTTATGGAAGTTATGGTATGACTTCAGCAGACCTATAATAAAGCTTGTAAATCCTATGGATTTTTTTGCTTTATTATAAAAAAGCCTTTACTTACTGTAATTGCATGCAAAGTCAGTTCATCTTTAAAAAATCTATTTTCTTTTTTTGTGTTCTTGTCATTTTCTTATCCAGTATCCATTTATATGTTTAATCTAATGGTCATATAAGAGCTTTCTCTTTTTCTTTTTTTAAATCATTAAACTTTGTTAATGTGTAAAAGTAAAGAGCAGACACCAATGCTTCTGTTGGCACAATTTATAAAACAATTTAAAATGTCAGTGCATGACATTTTGCATCACACCTCAAGGATCACATTCAGTTAATTTCAATACGGGCTACTTTAATCTAGTTTGATTTGTAGTCTCACTGGGTCTGACAAAAAGGAAAGTTAGCAGAAGTGAAGAAGTAGCAGAATGAATATGTCCACAGAGAGCTGCGTCCACAACAATAACGTCCAAAGAGTTTTACATTTAAATAACATTTTGAATAATAACTGTGAAGTACCGATGCACCTTACCAATGCAATATGGTGTTATTGATCTCGAGTGACAGACTGTGCTCCAAACTACTTTTCTACTCTGACCCCTGGGGAAAACTTCATTGCAATTGTTATGAATCTCTCTGTGAGTGCTGGACCATTACTGTGCAATAGACGTCAAAATCCCTGCTCTAAAACCTGAGCTGCCTACCTAAGCAACATTTTTAGGCATCCCAGACACGCTTGCTGACACAAATGGCTGCTTCAAACTGTGGGCAACAAAATTACATGCTTTCCTGTCTTAGCCAAAGTCACCATCGCATCCCAGAAGGCATCGTGAGAACTCAGTTAACTCTTTCCCCACCATTGACGAGATATCTTGTCAATGAAGAGACTGTAAATAAAATCTTGCTGCCTAACATTTTCTAGTTGAATCAAATGAACTTTTCTAGTCATCTCAACTCACTTCAGTCAAACTGACCAAAAATATTAAGTTAAACTTCATATAATTAAAAACATGTAGTTGAACCCTGATTAACTGATTTAAATTAGTTAACGCAACATAAATATACTTTTTGTCATATAATGTCTTACAGTAAACACTTCCCCAATATTGTTGAGTTTTAAATGCAATCCGTGTTCTAGGTGTATTACGGTAAGGTATAAGTTATGCCCACAATGAGTTATGGGATTTCTGGGTCTTCCTGAGTGTGTAATACAAATACAATCAGAGATAGTGTAGATCAGATCACATGTAAAGAAATGAAGAGGTATACACTAGGGGTTGATGGACTTGAACTTAATCATGTTTATATGTACACTGTAAAAAATCAGTAAAAATTACGGTAAAAAACTACAGCTGTTGTTGCCAGTTTTTCACTGTTAAAAAAGTATGGTTCAAACCGTAAAAGTATTTACCAATTTTTACTTTAAACTAAAACCGCATTTTATTCATTTATAAAACTGGCAACCACAGCTGCCGTTTTTTTAATCTTAATTCTATGGATTTTTTACAGTGTACAGTATATTGATTGACAAGGTTTTATTCTAGCCATATCATTGCTCAATGGATAATATGATAATATAATGAATCAAAACACAGCATGTAATGAATGGCAAAAATGTTATAAAAGTCTTCCAGATGGACATTTGGGTTAAAGCAAAGTTTGCAAAGTCATCTTCTCTTTAAAACCAGACCACACAATCGACGGGAACTATTGTTACATGATCTTAAAAATTAGTCAGTTTGCTGTTTGCACTTACTGGAGATCACTGGACCTTAATAAGTAACCAAAACTACCTACGGTGTAACAGCATATACTGTAACAACAATACAACTGATATCTGCACTTATTCACTTTAGGCAAGCTAAAAATAACAAGAATAATAAAATCATATAATAAGATTATAAAACTAGAGGATAATAAAACTTTCCATAAACTAAATTGCCAGAATTTTTTTTTATTTTAACACAGCATATTTACAGTTATACAGTATAATATAGTTCCAATACAGTTCCTGTAGGGCCGGAGATCTGCACAGTTTAGTTTCAACCCTAATTAGACACACCTGATCAAACTAATTGAGTAAGTGTGTTGGAGCAGGGTTGGAACTGCAGCCCTCCAGGAACTGCCTTTGACACCTGAGATCTAGATTAATCAGAGACCATGTTTGCAATTAAATGGGGTAAAACAGCGGTACAATAGCTTTAAAGGGTTAGTTCAACCAAAAATTTAAATTCTGTCATTATTTTATTTTGTTTCAAACCTGCTTGAGTTTTATTTCTCTGTTGAACACAAAAGAAGATATTTTGAAAAATGTTGGAAACTGGTAGCCATTGACTTCCATAGTATTTTTTATCCTACTATGGATTTTAATGGCTACCGGTTTTCGGAATTATTCAAAATATATTATTTTGTGTTCCACAGAAAAAGAAAAAAAAAAGATCTGCAATCACTTATCAGTGAGTAAATGCTGAGTAAATTTTCATTATTGGTTTAGAATCACTAAAAAATGAGTAAATGCAATCTTTTAGGTGAACTGTCCCTTTAACAGGGTCATACAGCATGCAGAGTATACAGCAGGGGTTCTCGATGTCTACATTAAAAGGTCCAAATCTGAATTTTTATTAAGGTCAAAGGTCCGGAGATATTGATATTACATAACTTGTTTTTAATAAACATCAATAACATGCATCACAGATCAACACTATTTATTTTTCTTTAAATGAAGTGGCATTTGCATTCAAAACACATTAAATACAATGCAAATGCGGCAAAAGCGCTAACATAAGTGCATTTTTGTACAAAACACTACAAAAGGTAGGCCCAAACGCATTCGGATGCAGCTATGATGATGCAAGCTGAGATTGCAATGTCAGACTCAATGCACTCAATAGAGCTAGTGACGTCACTGTGAGGGGTAGGGTTAGGTGTGGGCATTAAACGCTCTGGTTACTAAAGTAACCCTCGTTCCCCGAGGGGGGGAACGGAAATGCTATGTGAAAACTTCCACTATGGGGATTTCATTCAGAAAGCCAATCATCTGAAAGAGTATGTAAACGGGCCAATGAAATGCCAATGAGTTGGCAGCTTCAGCTTGCGCACCTGATGCTCGTTGCAATTAACTTGCTATAAGAGTACATGTGCGAGCGAAGCCAAAGCATCATTTTTTTAGCGGAAGAGACTTTCACCTCAACAGCTAAGGGGCAATCATTATGGCGAAGGAACATAGCATTTCCGTTCCCCCCCTCGGGGAACGAGGGTTACTTTAGTAACCAGAGCGTTCCCCTTCGGAAGGGGAACTTCAATGCTATGTGGAAACATCCACTATGGGGAAATGTTTGGAAAATGCCATAATGATTGAACCTTACCTTCGCCCCCGATGAGAGATTTGCCAGGCAAAAAGCGTGAGCGCACCTGCGTCACCAGAGGCGCGGTCTTCCAACGTGTTCCCTGGCCCTTACTTATCCCACTTCAACAGAAGATTTACGGATTTAGATATATTTTTCGGGAGCCGCAAATGCGTCTAGAATAATTTCTAGGAATTTAATACGACAGTACGTTGGGAATGCGTGCAGTCCCGATAGGGAGGACGCTGCGGAGGCCACCTGCTACCCAAGTGGGGAGACTGGGGCAAATAGCATATGAACTAACCCTGAGAAGGGGGAGTAAGCATATGAAAATTAGATGGTTAGCGGTGAGGGAAGACACGGGTCCGCCTGTGAGGGGGGACTGCACCGTGGCAGTATAAGCATATGGGATCCCCTAGTGGGGATCGCACATAGCAGGCACCTATACCCAGAACGCGGGCTGACCATCGGGCAGACCAGCAACGTAACGGGCCAGTGCCTGACTCCTCCGCTGAGTCAGGTGCTGGGGGCCTCGGAGGAATATCTGCAGGGTTCGCCAGCGGGGAACTTTTCTGACAGAGCGAAAAAGCGCACGTATCTCTGGGTTAGAGAGAATGGCGCAGCAAGCGTTTTACAACACCTAACCGAATTTCTCATTCACCGCGTGAGAAAATCGGCTCCCCTCAAGATTAATAAATCTTCTAATAGGTGTCGCCCAGCCCGTAGCTCTACAGTGTCTGTTAGAGAGGCGCCGCGTGCTAACGCCCAAAAGGATGCGCGCTTCGAGGAGCGCGCTCTCACTCTTGGGGGACGCGGCTCGCCCTGGCTCAGATGAGCGAGGGAGATGGCATTCAGAGTTCAGTGGGTATGTTCCAACCTCTGTTTGGATACGGCACTTCCCGTCTGCCGATCACCATAACAGATAAAGAGCTGAGTACGGTCCGTGTAATAGCAAAGTGCGAAGGACCAAATAAAGGGGCTGGGTCTGCCTCCTCCGTGGGCAGCGCTTGCAGGTTCACTACGTGGCTGAAAGAACGCTGTAGGAACCTAGGGCACCTAGGTGGGCCGGGGTCTCAGGTAAACGTGAGAGTGGGCCGACCCAAAACGTTGGCACATTTCGCTGACCGAAAATGCCTCCAGATACCCACCCATTTGGCCGATGCAAACGCGACCAGCAGAGCTGTCTACCTGGACAGAAATCTTAAAGATACTGAGTCGAGTGATCGAGCGGACCTCTCCTAAGAGAGATCTTCAAGTGGGTATGAGAGGGAAACAGGAAAATTAATATTCATGTCTCGCGCCTCTGGGAGCTGGATAATGAGACGATACTTCCCAGCGCGCCGCCATCGCCGCATCCTTAGAGCGGGGATGATCGTAACGCCAACCCCTCAGAGCGGAGGGGACAGCCTTAGCTCCAGTCAACTGAAGGAGGATAGCATCACTCTGATCTGGCATGTTCAGGGTTCCTTCTCGGGGAAAAAGGTAACCACACAGCGAATAGACTCCACTTCAGGCGTGGGCATGCCTCGTAGAGGGTGCTCAGCCTGAGTGACAGTGTTAACCACCTAATCGGTAAGTCACCTAAGTCCTCCGCGCTCCATCTATGAACCGTACGTGAAGCATAGATCTGGGCGCGGGTGCCAAACGGTGCCTGTCCCCTGTTCCCAGGGGATGTGCCAGGGAGGGGCCATCACGAGGAGAGAGTTGAAAGCAGGTCCGATTGGGCCAGAGAGGCGCAATACGAGAGCTGTTCCTCGACCTCCCTGATTTTACACAGTATCTGTGCGAGTAGGCTCACTGGAGAAATGCGTATTACGCACGCCCCGAGGCCAGCTGTGTAGCCAGTGGACTTTGCAGGGTTCGCCAAGTGGGGAACTCAAGCGAGAGCGCACGAATCTCTGAGTTAGAGAGAGAAAGGCGCAGCACCGAACAGCTGGACAGTCGGGGGTGGAGTCTCCATTTTCCCAGGCGAAACTGCCGTGAGAGCGAATGGGCTGCACGGTTGAGCTCGGTGGGGAAAAAAATGGAATGCAGCGATTGCGCCGCGTATGACTCCGGGGGAGCAGACGGCGAGCGAGCTGAGACATGCTGCGAGAGCGGATACCCCCACACGGTTGATATACGCCCCCGCTGCCGTACTGTTCGTCCTGACCAGTACGTGTTGTCGCTCCAGCACCGGTAAAAAACGGCGGAGAGCGAGAAACACTGCCAACAGCTCTAGGCGATTGATATGCCAATGCAACTGGGTTTTTTTCAGCTGCATGCCCGCAACACACGGCGCCCCAGCCAGTGCTGGAAGCATCTGTCAAAACGACAATATGTCTGGACGCCTGTCCTAGAGGCACTCAGGCCTGTAGGAACGAGGGGTCGTTCCAGGGGCTGAGGGCGCGGCGACACAGCGCAGTGACAGTCACTCGGTGTGTGTCCGCGTGCCATGCGCGTCTGGGGACTCGATCGTGAAGCCAGTGCCGAAGTGGTCTCATATGGAGTTATCCGAGCGCATACAGCGGCTGCGGATGTCATATGCTCCAGGAACCTCTGAAAGATTTCAGTGGAACCACTATTTTGCTGTCGAACTCTCACAGACAGTTCAGCATTAGCCGAGCGCGCTCTCCGGAGAGGCGCGCTGTCATGGTGACCGAGTCCAGCTCCAACCCGAGAAAATAGATCCTCTGCACGGGGGCGAGTTTGCTCTTCTCGGTTGACCTGAAACCCCAATAGGTGGAGGTGCTGGAGCACCTTGTCTCTGTACATAGTCAATTATTCCCGCGAGAGGGCTAAAACAGCCAGTCGCCGAGATAATTGAGTATGCGGATGCCCGCGAGTCGAAGGGGCGCTAGGGCACCCTCCGCGAGCTTGGTGAAGACCCGCGGATACAGAGAGAGCCCGAAGGGGAGGACTTTGTACTGTCAGGCTCGCTCGACGCAGACCGCAGAAAAGTGACGGTGGCGTGGAGTATGGAGACATGAAGTACGCGTCCTTCAGGTCTATGCTGCAGACCAATCCCGAGGACGAACGCATGGGAGGATGCGCTTCTGCATAAGCATTTTGAACGGCAGCTTGTGCAGACAGCGGTTCAAAACGCGCAGATCTAGGACTGGCCGTAACCCACCGCTCTTTTGGGTACGATGAAGTACAGGCGTAAACCCGCTCTCCATCTCGGCTGGAGGGATCGGTTAGATTGCATCCTTCGCCAGGAGGACAGCAACCTTCTCTCACAAGACAGGGGCGGGCACAGGGCTGACCCTGGTGACGTACACCCCGTGAACTTGGGAGGCCGTTTCGCGAATCGAATCGCGTAGCCGAGTCTGATCGTGCGTATGAGCCACCGCAAAGGGCTGGGCTGCGCTAACCAGGCAGGCAGAGCCCTCGCTAATGACTGCATCGCTACAATCGCTGACGTACCAGCAGTGGGGCAGCGCGGAGTGGGAGTGCTGATCCGGGGAGCGCTGGGGTCCCGCGGAAGAGCTGGAGGTGAGAGATTTACTCACCTTGCACTCAGACTCCAGAGGAGAGGGCTGGAGGTGTGAGAGAAAGGAGACCGTCCTCCCAGACCCCGTGAGCCACTGGCGAAGTGCGCCGATCCTGCGAGCTGGAAGGCTTTTCATCGCGTCCCAGACTGGCAGTATTCGGGCTGTCACATCCAGGGAAGGGAAAGATGCTCTCTCTCTGAGGAGCCCGGCCCCCCACCGGGGAGAGAGCAAGTTCCCTCTTCTCCAGATGGCCGCCTCAAGAGCGCTTCGCGGTCCGTTATCCGGACTTAACGGCGCCCTGGGACGGGGAGCGCTGGTTGCCTGCGAGGTGCTCGGCGCTGCCGCTGGCCGGAGGCGCAGGCGGGGGCGGAGCAGCACTCGAAGACGGGCGCTCTCGGCGACAAGCAGTGGATGTGGATGGTTCGGCGGGAGGGGAGCGGTCTTACATCCCCGCCGAAGGATGCCCATCGTATCCGACTGCACCGCCGTGAATTCCTGGGTGAATTCACCAACGGTGTCGCCGATCGGGCCAGACTGGTATATGGGGGAGTCAAGAAAGTGAACTTTGTCGACTCCGCGCATATTTTTGCCAGGTTTAGCCCGAGGGGGCGCTCCTGGACCACTAACGTGGCCATCGTCTTTCCCGGGGCACACGCAGCGGACTTGAGGTCCGTGGAGCTCAGTCGGGTGCGGTGCGGGGCTTGTAACAAGCCTGGGTCAGAACCACCCTCGTGCAGCTGGGCCAGCGCGCGCGCATGGACCCTGGCGTGCAGGGTGGAAGCAGTCTGGCCCGCGGCTGTGTGGGCTCTGGCTCGGGAGGCAGAAAACCAACACGCCTTGGACGGGAGATGAGGCTAATTCCAGCAGAAGGAGGCACCACGCGGGCCCGTGATGGCACTCTCAATCTGGGGAATCGACTCGTACTCCCTGGCTGCTCCACCATCAAGAGTGGTGAGGTGGAGGCGCACGCAGATCAGGCAGAGAAAGGTGCCCTCAAGACTGCATGAGCCCACTGTGCACTTCCGGGAAGAGAGGGATGGGAGGCTAGAAGGTATTGCCTTTTAATCCTCCACATACACCCATCTAGTCGGTCCGGCCGCGGGGCTGGGGGATAAACCATCTCCAGACC
The DNA here is from genome assembly GCA_903798195.1 of Danio kyathit. NCBI lineage: Eukaryota > Metazoa > Chordata > Actinopteri > Cypriniformes > Danionidae > Danio > Danio kyathit. The sequence continues at coordinate 47,847,263 of LR812520.1, read as the reverse complement.
CACGACCGAAACAGCCCGGGAAAGCACGGTTATCATGTCTGTTTCAAGATCGGCCGCCGCCGCGCTCGCTCCCGATGGGAGGGAACGGAGGGGGGGGGATCCTTCATCAGACCATGACAGCCCAACCTCCGATGCAGCGGTGGACATCTGAGCCTCGGTGTCATCAAGTGAGAGGGCGGCCATCCGAGGATGGAGCGCTTCTCTCACTCAAAGCTTGGATGGAGCGCGTGGAGGAGTGAGAGGTCCACAAGCCCGAGGGCGGCAGATTTACTCCCACTGTAACCCTCAGATCTGCCCGAGTGCCCACCGCGGAGCGGGGGACAACTGGGGTGGGTGGCTCTTTTGCAAGAGCGAGCCGCGATCTTAACTGCGCAACAGACATGCCACCGCAGTGATGGCATGCACTGCCCACGAGCACCGCATTAACATGCTGGACCCCCAGACATGAAACGCAGTGCTCGTGCCCATCATCCGAGGACAGGAAACCACCGCATCCAGAAACGCACAGTCGGAGCGACGTCTTGAAAAAGACGCGCTGCACGACCGTGTTGCTCTTTTAGGAAATTCGCAACAATACATACCGCTCTGGAGGACCGGACCCAAAGGACGCCAGGCAAGGGAGAAACCCAGCTCGACCATCTGCCGCTGCGTGTCACACACTCTGGACCAGGAGATCGCGCTCGTTCACTCTCTGTCTGAAACTCAGCTGGAGGAACCCTCATCGACTCTCTCAGAAGGCTGTTGAAGTCTCTGAAGTGAAAATGATGCTTTGGCTTCGCTCGCACATGTACTCTTATAGCAAGTTAATTGCAACGAGCATCAGGTGCGCAAGCTGAAGCTGCCAACTCATTGGCATTTCATTGGCCCGTTTACATACTCTTTCAGATGATTGGCTTTCTGAATGAAATCCCCATAGTGGAAGTTTCCACATAGCATTGAAGTTCCCCTTCCGAAGGGGAACAGCATTGCATGCAGGACAAATGCACTAGGTCTGCATCCAGACCTCTCTCCAAAAAAAGTGAAAAATACAAAAGGTGTGTAATGAAAACTTTAGGGGTTGTAGTTTTGCGATCCTTATATCTGTATTTTGTGGATACTGCCGTTCAAAAGGTCTGTGTTTTGTTTCATAGTGGCGTTTCACATTTCCACTCTTTACAACTCCAATTGTCTTATTACAAATCAAGCAGAATGGTTTTGTGCTGGCTTGTGGCTAAATAAACGCATACTTATAAGTCCTTTCAACTTTGAACTGTCGATTCTCTTCAAGTTTTCTTTTCTGTGAAACCGACTTTTTCATCCATTCAAATGATCGATTTGCTGCGTTGCATTAAAGCTGATGCGATTAACCCGATCGATAACGTGAAGCCTCAGAGTCACGCAGGAAAACTTGAATATTTTGCCTTCGATTTTATTTCAGCCCGTATTTTTTTAAACAAAAATTTGTGTGCTCTAACCTTAAAGTCTTTGATTTTGCTGGTGCACATTGTTATTCTTTAGGTTAATCCTCTGGAAACAAATGTTTGTGTTGGTAATCTAAATCTGACCATTTGCTTCTGCGTTTGGACTAGCGGCCCTTCTGTTGATGTCAGTTTGATGGCATCAGTAACACTATTCTTACCTTTTACTGTTACTTTACTATGAGTAAATAATGCACAAAAATAAAACCGTGCCCCCTACTAAATATTGCATTTCAATTGGAAGTCATCAACATACTGGAATAAGTCTTAACAACTTCTAGTTCACGCAGACATGAAGTCTCAAATCCACACGATAAGCTTTCTCATCCTCACAGAAACGGTTGGAATGTTTGGAATTGGCTGTAAAATGTTGCCAGGCAATAGTAAATGTGACTGCGAGGTACCCTTACAGTAAACACTGAAGCAGCTCACTAGATTTTGACAAAGAGCTCAAGTTTCAGTGTAATTCTTCATTTCATTCTCATCTCCTCATCTTTTATTTCCATCATCCATTTCTCTTATTTTCCTTGTGTCATCTTTAATCCTCTCAGTAGAGGCCTTTTGAAGATGAGGCTAGTATATGGAAATGAGGAGGGTCGGAGACAGCCTGGTAACCGGACCCCGCTGTAATAAGGATGAAGAATGACAATTTAAATTTGGAGATTAATGGATTATCTGGAAAGGGCTTGTCACGGTGCCACAGCCAATGACCTTTTCAGATTGACGGATGACTCCATTTTACCTGAACGAATATTCTGGTCCAAGGGGCAGCGTGGACACTCTCTCTTCCCTTTTTGATCCGGGTTTGAGGAAAGCTTATTTATGTCTATCGGAATGTTGGAGTCGACTGTGAAAAGATTATCAAATAGATTTTCTTGGTATTATATCAGCCATAAAGGTTGACAAAAGATGATATTGTTTTATCCACTGCTAGAATTTCGCAGAAAGGTCAGTAGTCAGTGCCCGAAGGCTATACATGATCCTTGTGCATGAAAACAATGTCAGACGTTTACTCTGAGCACGGATTCCTGTGACTAAAAGAAGAGATATTACACAGAGAAGGAGACTGAAATCTGATGCTCATTATGGCAATTGTACACTGTAAAAAATTCTGGTTGGCTTAAATTATTAAGCTGCATCAAATTAACCTTATGAGTCCATTGAACTTATGTTAAACTCACTTAAAACAGCTTGCTTGACTTATAAAATTGAGTTAGAACATAATTAACTTAGTTTAATAAATTACAATGACCTAAAAACATATGAGGGTAAGCACGGTGGTGCAGTGGGTAGTGTTCTCGCCTCACAGCAAGAAGGTCGCTGGTTCGAGCCTCGGCTGGGTCAGTTGGCATTTCTGTGTGGAGTTTGCATGTTCTCCCATGTTTGCGTTGGTTTCCTCTGGGTGCTCCGGTTTCCCCCACAGTCCAAAGACATGCACTACAGGTGAATTGGGTAAGCTAATTTGGCCGTAGTGTATGAGTGTGTGAATGGAAGTGTATGGGTGTTTCCCAGTGATGGGTTGCAGCTGGAAGGGCATTCGCCGCGTAAAACATAAGCTGGATAAGTTGGCGGTTCATTCCGCTGTGGCGACCCCTAATTAATAAAGTGACTAAGCCGAAAATAAAATAAATGAATGAATAAATAGAACCATATGCTGTCAGGATTAGTTGATATATTTTTTACAGTGTAAGAAGATTAACAAAATTTTGTGAATTTTCAATGCTATCTTATGACAATTTGTAACTTATTGATTCAGTGGCAAATTCGTATGATCTCATTTATACAATTTAGTATGATTTGCTGCTCATCCTCCAATGATGTTTGGGTTTAGAAGTGGGGTTTGGTGCCATGCCTTCTTTTTTTATTTTATGAATTTACGAATGTACTTTAACGAATTCATACGAATTAGCCACTAAATATTATGTTGTATATAGCATACATAATATGTATAACATATTATGATGTATATAGTAATATAGCTGTACATACACTTGTCAATTTGTATATTTGCATTCACTTTTTAAAATATATTTATTATCTGTTTTTTAGTCCTGTCTGTAATTCTGTTGCACTGTAGAAGCTCTGTCACAAACAAATTCCTTGTGTGTGTGAACATACCTGACAATAAAGCTCTTTCTAATTCTGATTCTGATTCTGATTCTGAAATTGACAAAACGTGAAATAGTTACATTTCCTCATGAGATCAGGCTGGAATTTCTCTATTTCAATAAATAAAAAAGGAAACTCAACTATTCAACTTCAACTTCTTTATTTATATAGGGCATTTAATTGTTGAATTACCCAAAGCGATTCACATAAGACATAGAGCTGTAAAATATACAACTGTAAAATGTTAAATATACAAATAAAAAATTCCACAAGCTTTTCTTAGAGTACATTAAATGCGAAACTAGACAAATATGTCTTCAGCTGTGACCTAAAAATCTTTAAAGGTGCTGTATGTACGTTTTTAACTCTTCTAAAGCATAAAAATACCATAATGTGTCTGCAGATATTTAAGAACATACTTGCTTATCTGAAAAACAATGCTAAAGTCAGATATTCTGCTTTGAAAATGTACGTTACATGTCGCAAGATGTAACTGTCTTTGTTTTGGTCACCCAATACAGTTTAGCCATTGGTGAAAAACAGCATATTTGATTCATTTAGTCAAGATGGCCCTCAAAGTGTTCGTCACTGACCGAAATGCGACCTTCGGTGGACAGCATCCGAAATGAGACGCAGATTCAGAGTTCCACATGAGGTGGTTATTATAGGTGGTTAAAATTTGGCTGTTTGCAGCCATTCAGAAGTACAGAATAGTGCACTTACTGCATTCCAACAAAATGGTAAGGTTTATGGTCTAATTAATGCATATTAAACCTCTTTAGCATTATTACATGTACAGGCTGAATCACTGATATATGATGGTTTACAAAGTCACAGTTCTAAAGTTCAATTTCAAATGATTTTGAACTACATACTGCTGCTTTCAGTAGTATGGCAATAAATATCATGCAAATCAACATTCAAACTCACATTGTTAGCATTTAACACTGATTAAAGCACATGAGGTGTACCTGAGGGGATCGTTTACAAATTTCAGGTGTTGGTTTGAATAAAATCTCATTTTAATATGGAAAATATTCCTTCTATCATGTCATTGCTTTTATTCTGAACACAGTTTAAATGAGCATTTAGGCTCAACAGTCAGGCACACTGCTGTTGGTGTCATCAATCTGGCAACCTGTGCTTGCGTGTATTTTGAACCAGGTGTGCAATACCTAGTTCAACCACTGGGTGTAAAACTTACATACTGCACCTTTAAGAACTCTATTGAATGTTTCACAGCAGAAACATTGTGCATGCTTGAGTAATAACTTTTTGTTACTGAATGTATTAGCAGTTTTTAAATCTGGTGAGTCAGTGATACATAAAGACACAAGTTCACTTTGTTCTTGAATGAATCAGCAGTCTGGATGAATAAATTGAATGACTCACTCCTACACAGTCACAGATTACTTTCATATTATAAATGATCAATGCATTTCCCCCCCCATATTTCATATTTATATAATGAAAATGATTTAAACCAGTGAATAGCATAATGTCCGCATCTGTAATTTTGCTTTATGCAAATTAATTTGTGCTATTTAAACTTCATTAAATGCCACCTCAGCGGCTTCTGCTCTCTACAGTGAAAAAATTAACTACGTTGATATTTGTGAAGTCTGTTATTTAATCAAATATTAATCGTTGTGCTCTTCCAGGAGGTAGGTTTGGCACTGTGACCAAATTTCTTCAAATGGCAAATAACAAAAATAGTCTGAGCTCAATAATTTATTAAATGTACAGCTAGAGATAGGGAGACAAACAAGGCTCACAGCCAGAATGTTTGTCTCCTCATCTCTGCTGTACATTAAATAAATTATTGAGTGGAGATTATATTTGTTGTTCACCATATAGTGTCTTATTACATTGAGTGTAATAATAATAATAATAATAATAATAATAATAATAATAATAATAATAATAATTACAATGCTTATTGGTAAAAAAAAAATGCCCTATATGTAGGCAAAAATAGAAAGAAAAAAAAAACTTTCACCCTACAATAGTACTATAATAAATTATAGAGAAATTACCAACCTACATGACATCACACGGGTTCTCGGATGCAAAAAGAGACCGGTTGCAATAGCAAACATGTCGTATTGTGCGATAGGATGCCAAATTCGAAAAATAGAAAATGTAACTTACCGTAAACTACACTGCTTTTAATGCCAACCGCAGACGTCTTTGGCTAAAAGGGAGCTAATTGAAGTGAGGATCCTCTTTAAAAATTCTGGACTCTGCAGTTCTCATGCTATATCAGGTAAGTTCACGCTATGCTGAATCATACACATTACTTGTTTTTGATTGCAGCAATGATTTCAGCAAAAACAGTTAAATATGGTAAATTAAACTGCGAACACTGAATGCTAAGAATGAAACGTGAAAGTGTAAGTTATACGTGTAAGTTCACATACTCTGCCGTACAGGTGGATTTCACTATCAGAATGCAGTTTTGCTTGTTGATGATTAATTACCCAGGCCTTGTATAGTCCCGTCTTTTTTCCTTGTCTTAGGCTCGGCAGAATCTCGGTTTTTAGCACTACAAAGTTTTGAATCTGGTAATCATGGAACATTATTTTTTTGCACATGACCACACAGAACAAAATTGTCGGCATCCAAAGACTTGTAGGCCTTTAACTTCTCTCTTGTAAAATCACTTGGAATTTCAATGGGATGGTTGTATATTTCGGGCTGGACGCTTGGCCATTTTCGTCTAATCCAATATCTATTGGGAGGGTGCTTTCGCAAATGGACCTGCCAGATCAACGCTGCTCACTTTAACATTAATTCTGCCGAATCACTGTGCTTATCATTGGGTGACAAGCTGTTATAATACGCTGTAAATAATATATATAATATGTAATCAATATAACTTATTTCTAAGACAACAACAAACTTTTTTTTTTTTCTGCAACTTCGCTGCGCGCGCATTCTGAATGTTTACAAACATGGTAATTCTAATTCGTCTATAGACAATGCAATTTTCCAACACCTAAACTGTGGCCAGTATAAATGAAGAGTAGTTTGTAACTTTGGAAAACTTACAAACTTGAAGCTGGGCTTTGTTAGTTAAATTAAATGCCTTTTACCTGTTAAAAAAAAATCAATTGTCAATCATATGACGAAACTCATGAAGTAGATTGTGTACAACAGTTTTTCCACAATTATCGAGACTGTAGAATGATGCTGATCAGAAATGATAGACTAGAGTTTGTAGAGTTAGAAGGGATTTTACTGTAATAAGTCATTTAGAATTATAAAAGTGAGAGAAAAAATAATAATCAAACATACCTGGTATGTGAAAATCTTTAAACTACTACGTTTACAGCACTTGCAAGTCCTTATTATGAAGTGGAATTATATTTTATTTATTTTACCAAGCCACTCAACAGTTTACTAGTTAATTGCTCACAGAAACAAGTGCTTGACTTTTAAAAATTACAGTACACAAGAAAAAACCTAAGGAAGACTTTTTAAACTGTAAATCTGTTTAAAAGGCAGTGCATACCAGTGTACATTTCTATGAGGTATTCATATATTCCTGCTGTTCATGCAACATATTGATTTGCATATTTTTCCTCAAATGCTACATTTTAATCACTACGTATGACCTTGTTCTTGCTTTGCATAGTTAGAAATATGTCCTCCTAAAACATAAGCATAAAAAATATGTTTTAGACGTGAATACTTCTTGCTTTTAAGTATCAGCCTTTAGGAAGCTTGAGTTATAGTAGCTCTTTTCTAATATTTTAGCTATTCAAACATCCAATGTTGCTGAAATCTGGTTGAGATTCACATAGTCTGTGTGTGAGAGACTTAAATGTACTTTGAAAACCTTTGTGTCTCCTTCATTGTATGAACAGAAAATCACTGGAAATGAAAATAACTGAAACATTTCCTAAATTATTGTATTTTAACACGATCTTCGTTCAAAAGAAGACAAAAAAAAAAATAAAACTCAAACAGGTTTGGAACAAGTAATACTAGTGAGTAAATGATTACATAATATTCAGTTTGAGGTAAAATATCCCTTTGATAATTTAGTTATGTATTTGTAAATGTTAAAATTCAATTTTCACCTGCAAGGTTCACCTTGACATTACAACTAAAGACATTTTAAATCAAATCTGAGAGTCTCACCCAATAGACAGACTCTTCAAAATATTCATAAAGGATACAAAAATAGTTTTCTGACACAATTGCTTTATATGATACAAATTTAATTTAGACTTTTGTATGAACTATGATCAGCAAACATAAAAACTCACTGACTTGCAAGAACAAGCCTCAGTTGTTCTTGCAGAAACACAAAAGTGCCATGTGACACTCAATAATAAACTTCATTGGTTCTGATGCTTTTATGACCAAATTTGAAAGATGTAAACATCTATTGATCAAACTTTATTTGGGAATAAATCCAAAAGGAAAACTTGTTCCTAAAGCCAAATCTGACATGAAAGTCAAAAATTTGACATAAAAAAAGAACTTTCCTTCCCCTCTGGTATTGATAAATACAGTACTTAGGTGTGACTTGTAACAAGGTTTTGTTCATTATTTTTCATAACTTTTAAATCCCAACAGATGAGTAAATTTTGAAGTCACTGTTTAACTTAAACAAAATAACCATTCATTGCTCTCATAGGGTATTTAAAGAGAAGGACTAAGGCCCAATCCCAATTCTACCCCTTAGCCCACAGGTGTCAAAGCCAGTTCCTGAAGGGTCACAGCTCGGCACAGTTTAGTTCCAACCCTAATTAAACACACCTGATCAAACTAATTGAGTGCTTTAGGCTTGTTTGATACCTACAGATAGGTGTGTTGAAGTAGGGCTGGAACTAAACTCTGCAGGGCTCCGGCTCTCCAGGAATTGACTTTGACACCCCTGCCTTAGCCATTCCCTTTCACGGGAATGCGCAAAACGAGGGGTAGAGGTGTCCCAATTCTCTTTAGCATGAAGGCGTAGGGCTAAAGCTGGATTTATACTTTCGCCTGGCACCGCATCGCACACCTCCTCTGACTGCGCGCGCACCTCGCAAAATGGATGAGGCTTTTATATTTACTGCGTTCACCGTTGTGATATTCTTTAAAACGACAGGGGGCGGTCAAAAGAAACTGACCGTAAAGTCAGGCAGATAAACAGAGAAGTAGGAAGTTTCCGGAACTACGTCATATCATTAATATCATTCAATATTTTTAAACTAATTATTTTTTAATGTTTTTATAAATTATTTTAATGATTATAAAGATTTTTATAACCATTCAAGATTTTTTTTTATCAAACTTTGATGCAACACTTGCTTTTGTTCATATCTCGGACAGTTTTACCTATTAAAGTTTATTAAAATATCAATGACTACAGAACGTGGGTTACTCTACAAATATATTTTTTATTATGGCAAGAATAAAAGCAAAATAAAAGCACACTTGAAAATACAGATGTTTTTTTAGATTTAGCCTGCTCCACAATTCACACATTACTGTCTGGCTAGTTTCTGTCCTATACTTATGCTAAAAAGGCAATAATGGTCCAAAATTCCTGACTATTATCACCAATAAAGCCAAGAAAAGCAGGGCATCAGTATATCGTAAACTGATAGGTTCAAATATTCAAAAATAACGTTTAGTTAACATCAAACTTTGGCTGCCACAGAACTTTCTTCCTCAGAATGTATTTTGTTTGGCAATTCTAACCTGCCTAATGAGTTGCCCTCAAATTATCTTAGTTTTTCCCCACACTTTAGCCATGTAGTTAAAAATTTGGGAGTGAACTTGGACAGTAGTTTAAAATTTGATAAACAGGTAAACTCAGTGATCAAGGCTAGCTTTTTTCAGCTTCGCCTTCTTGCCAAAGTTAAGCCATTTCTGAGCCAGCCTGATCTAGAGAAAGCCATTCATGCTTTTATCAGTTCTCGTCTGGACTATTGCAATGCACTATATGTTGGAATTAACCAAAACCCTACTCCATTGGTTACAACTGGTGCAAAATGCTGCTGCTCGTATGCTCACGAATAGTCGCAAATGTGAACTTATTACACCTGTTCTTTACTCTCTTCACTGGCTCCCTGTTAGGTTCAGAATTGATTTTAAACTACTGTTGTTTGTTTTTAATGCAGTTAATGGTCTTGCACCTTCATACTTATGTGAGATTTTAAAGGCAGGTCAGTTGTTGCTGGAGGTCCCCAGATCCAGGTACAAACAATGGGGTAATCGTTCATTTGCAGTGGCAGGTCCAAAACTATGGAACACCCTGCCTTTAGAACTTTGCATCATTACAGATGTGGCGCTATTTAAAGCTAAACTCAAAACCTATTTATTTAGACTTGCTTTTGATACTCATTAGTATCAAAACGCTTGGGTTCTTATCATTTTATGTGTCTTAATGTTTCAATTTCTGTTTTTAAGACTGTAAAGCACTTTGGGCAGCCTCCTGGTTGTAATAAGGTGCTATATAAATAAAGTTTGATTGATTGATTCCTTTGCAGTTATCAAAGCAATAATTTGTTAATTCATTTTAGTTTTGTAGCTATTAAATTGTTTTAAATTCAAAATTCTAATATATACATCAGTGTAAAACCTATGACTGGTGGAAAAACATATTTCTGTAATTGTGTACCTGCGTCTCCACTTTTGCCATGGCCTCATTTGGTTTTAAAAATCCCCCAGTTTTTTCCAAACTTTTTAACAAAAACTTTCCTCTTTTTCTCTATGATCACAGATCATAAAGATGTCTGTACAGTCATTCTTTTTTTCAGACAAAATCTCTTCAAAGTGATTCATATTCAACTCAAATCAAACGCGGCGGCGTGCGAACTGTTCGCTCGAGTCTCAAACATGCCGGCGCACCGTCAGCCGAAATGATATCGTGCACACTCAAAGCAAACTTCCGCTAACACCGCAATGACGTCATATTCGCAGCGCGCACTTAAGCAAACTAGCGGACGCGTCGAGTATAAACCAGGCTTAAGGGGAAGGGGTAGATAGCCCTTCGAATGAAGATTTTTCAGGACCACACTAGAAACCAAGGGGTAAGAAAATTTCCCAGAATACACCAGCCACAACGGCAGGATAGTTGCACCCGAAAGTAAGGAGATCCACAAATTTGTATTTTTTGGTCATTATTATGAATTTTTACAACAAACAAGCATATGTTTTAATATATTCATAACCACATTCATGTTTTACTGCCATGCTTTTAGAAAAAACTGCTAAAATAAAAACAGCTAAATTTCACTATCTATAATCCATATTAATAACTCCTGTATAGTAGTCCCACAACATTCTGACACTTGATGACACTCGAATACCTTGTCAGAAAAGTCTAATGTCTGGGAATAACCTTTTTACAGTGTCTGCTATAATGTTAATGTAGTTTTTTTGTTTTGTTTTAATGTTAATGTAAATGCACAGTGAAGTTACGATCTTATTGCCACATTATATTGTTATGATAACATGATATATGCCTTCAGTGATTTCCTGAAGATAAATACCAAACAGGAACACAACTGGAATGACTACAGCAGTTGCGAACGTCTGATCACAAATGAAGCAAGAGATCTCGATGACAGATGATGACATGTGCAGGTGCTGTAGTGCTGTCCCATTTCTTAGGGGTAAATTTTGAAGCCCTTCCCATTCACACTCGGTTTTAAGGGCCAAGGGGAAGAATAAGGGGTAGGGGTACAAAAATAAAATTGGGATTGGGCCTAAATGTCTTGGGGTCACAATGCAGTATCCAGACTGGCCCATAGTACAGAGCTCTCAAGTTCAACACTACACTGTAAAAAAATCCGTAATTTCCGGGACTATTCGATTTCTGGTTATCACTGATATTAGAAAGTTGTATGGAAATGTCTAAATTAACTGCACTATTAGTATGATTGAGCAGGAGGCAACCGGACTAATTGGGTATTAGTTAACCCTTCATCCTCTGACTAACTTCAGAATGTCGAGATCATGTCCATGAGAAACACTCAAACCCCAGGGCATGAAAACTCTGTGCGGCATTGGGTCCCTAATGAACATATAACTGAAGAGTATGAGATCAGATATAAATCAAAACTCTAAATTGTTTCATGGACAACAAAAGTCACCCTTTCCTAATTAGAAATACAATATGAATTTGATGGTCACTTAAAATTGGAGTCAGGTTGAATTTGGAGCTGAAAAGAAACATAAAGGGGCCAAGCACTTCAGAGCCAGAATGAGCAAAGCAATCCAGAGGCCAATAGCAACAAGGTTAGTACGGAGCATCAGACAAAGTGAAACAATGAGTTTTTGAATACATTTGAAGTATGTAATGGCCTACGCCCAAAAGGGCTGACCTGGGAAAATCAGACATCATCTGACTCAGCATGCACCGTCGGATGTAAAGAATACCTTCGGAAATAATGAATTTGGACAAAGGGTTTAGAAGTTATAAGGAAAAAAAGCCAATTGTTTTTGTATCTCCGGACCACTAGAGGGCAGTGCTCCAAAAATTCCAATAACTAACTGAATTCTTTTTTTTTTTTTATTGCAATTTTAGAACACAGAACATACAAGGGCAATAGCAACATTATATTGACATCAAAATAAATACAATATAAAAAGAAAAGAAAAAAAAATACAATTATTCAAAGACAAATTTTAAGGCTTTAAAATAATTAACAGTTCTTTTTGCTTTGGTATTTTTTGTTTCTTGTATCGTACATGGGTAATGACCTATTTCTATTTTAAAGTGAGTAAAATTTGTTTTTTTTCACTGTCCATTTACATTTATGAATAAAAAATGTTCCATATATAATGAAAAAATTAACAATAAACCAAATTTTGAAGTCGACCATATTCTCATTAAAAAAAACATCTTTTTCTTTGAATTCCAATGCAATATTTGTACTCTGCTTAACAAAAAACACTGCTTCACACCAAAACAATTGTGTATAAATACAATCATAAAATAAATTAACAATACTCTCTTCTTTATCATTACAGAAAGCACATTTTATATCAACATCTTTACAAAATTTAGCAATTACCTGTTTTACAGGATAAATATGATGAACAATTTTAAATAATACCTCTCTAGTTTTATTTCTTATACAAAAACATCTGGAAATCTTAAAAGTCTCGTTCCAGTTGACATCTTGAAATTGTGATCTCCAAAAACCAATGGCTAAAGAAACACTGACAATTCGGCAAATAATTCTTAGATAATTATTACATTTGTTTTCTTTTAAATTTATATCTTCCAATTAAAGACTAAAATCTAAATTTGTATTTTGAACTATAGCATTTTCTAATAATTTCATAAGTTCTGAGGGAATACCATTATTTACCATTATATACTCTTTGACCGGTATATAAAAGGAACATTTTTCTAGAAACTCTAAATAGGTAAACACATGACCATTACTATTTAAAAGTTGTGAAACCAGCAACATATTATTTCTAAACCAATTAATTTAAAAAAAAAGAGATTTATTTCGGTGTGTAATATATCTATTATTCCAAATTAAGTATTTGTGAAGGGAAAAATTGTGTTTGTATATAATCATCCATGATAACAATGCCTGTTTGTGAACGTTAGAAAGTTTTATGAGAAGCTTACTAATATTAAAATTGCAATTAAGAAGAAATTCAATGCCACCTACTTTTTCAAAAATCATATTAGGGATGTAATACCATAGTTTATTTTTTGAGCGAATATAATTTTGTATCCACTTGATTTTAAAAATAGTGTTAGATATTAACAGAATTCTTTTAAGAAGTGCTAGAAAAGGCTTACACGCATTTAACCCTTGACTATTCTTCGGATTTTGTCGTTGGGCTGATTGAATGTATTCTTACAAAGTAGAGTTTTAGAACTAACCTCCTAACTGAGATTTAATAAAATGTTTAATTAAAAGTATAATCAATGTTAGCTCATATTAAGTAAATTAGGTTACACTTGAACAAATAATCAAAGCACATTTGTACATCAAGTACAAAGCCATGAATAAAACTCTTCTGCCATCTCAATAAATCATATTAATGACAATAAATGCCAATGTATCATTTAGCATTCACGTTAAACATTAATTCCAATTTATACAAGTTCCTGCACAAATAATAACCTCCTAGTTTGCTGCCTGTATGATGCTTTAATTGTCCTTTAACAAGCCAGGTCAATGGGCATTTACAGCAGCAGTTAATGGAGACTGGTCTTATGTTTTAATGGTTGTGGACTGTGGAGCAGAAGATGATGAGATGAATCACGCTGAGACTGTAAACGCCACTCACTTCCTCACAGTATCCTGCAGCCTCGGCGGTTAGCGCTTATCCTAATTAAAAATGCAGTATGAAAGCGCTTAATGTGACGGGTGAGTGCTTTTATTGTACGAGGGCGAATTCCTTTAGTTAGCCCTCTCTTGGTCATAATGGACAACTTGACACGATGTGTAAAAACCTAATCCAGTAGCTTTCTCTCTCAATTACGAGGGTATATTTTGCTCTTGCGTTTTACAAATTGTGTGTCGCTCAGCGTAAACAAAGGCGCATTATTCAGATGTGACTCAGGCTGCAGCAAGTCTCACGCAGAGCCGTCGTGGAAACACACAAACACATTAGTCGCGTTCCCACCTTAAATGTCTCGTAAAGGTCACGTTTAACATTTGAGTAAGCCATCAAGCCCGGCACAGCTGTAATAAGGGCAAATCAGAATTATTTGGCAAGGAAGGAAATCACACCTACGAAAGCAATTTCAAGTCTCGCACTCGGCGCTAATAAGGCAAGACGGGATTCTTCTGAAACTTTAAAGGTGAAGTGAGTTATTTGATGTGATGTGCACACTCGACTGATTGAATTTGGCATATTTTTGTTTATGAAAGAGTTCTTTTATGCATGCCAAGGCTGTTTATTTGATCAAAAATACAGTAAAAGCAGTGATATTCTGATATGAACACAGTTTTAAAATGATGGAGGGAAAGTGAGAAGCTAAACGTTGGACTGAGCCTTAGAAAAAGCCCCAATTCCATTTTGTACCCCTTCCCTTTGGTCCTTGAAACAGAGTGTGGAGGGGAAGGACTTCGCAAGCTTGTACTTTATATGAGATCGATGATGGTGACTGCTGTAGTTACTCCAAATGTGTTATTTTTTTGGTATTTATCTTCAGGAAATCACTGAAGGCAGCAATATCATATTATCATAACAATATGATGGGGCAATAGACTATAAATAAAAACTAAAATTAACATTATACAGTACCAGACACTGTAAAAAGCTCATTCTCAGCCACCAGACTTTTCTGACAGGGTATTGAAGTGTCATTGAGTGACAGTAGTGAAAGTATGTTGTAGGCAGTGGTGTAAAGTAAATAATTACAAATACTCAAACTACTAGTTTTTCTCAGACATTATAATTTACTCAGTAGTTTTAAAAATGTGCACTTTTATTTTTCCTTGAGTACATTTTTAGTGCAGTATCTGTACTTTTACTCCACTACTTTCCTTCAACCTGCAGACACTACTTTATTTTTTCCTGTCTATGAGGATTAAAAAAATCAGTCTTGTGATTCGTGTCCAATCAAATTGCACACAGAAGTTCAATCGGACCATAATGGACTACCTCAAGACATGGGTGATTTATAATTGCAGCAAACTGTTAGGAAGCATTAAAATTGTCCAAGAAGATGTTCAAAGTCTTTACACACATTGACCCAGAGACTGTTTAAAAACCCAGCAGGCACAAGACGTCAGATTGACGTTGTACCCCAATGTCGTGGGGAAGTTGCATTTTGTTCAGAAATGATAATCAGATTTGACATCAGAACCCAATGTTAGGCCGGCATCAATGTCCAACGTCCAACCTAAAATAAATCAAATATCAATGTCTAATTATGTTACAGCTTGTACAGTAGTATCATCTATGAGATGTTGGATTTTGGTTGACATACCTGATGATATAATGTCAGTATTTGACGTCAGCATGACGTTGGTTTAAGATGTTGGCTCAATGTTGGATTTTGGTCACTTTTTCTCTGACAACCTACAATTAAGAAAATATCAACGTCATTTGACATCAAAATAACGTTGTCCTTAGAAGTGGCTAGATGTAGAATTTTGGTCCCCTGACATCACTACCCAAATCTAACCTAATATTAACATCTTATGATGTTGTGTGCCTGCTGGGCAATTACTAAATGCACTACAGAATGTTACGTTTACATACATCCATAAATTGCATGTAAATGCATCAGCTTTTTACAATGTACGTAATACTCACTACTCACTACTTTTGAGTACTTTTGAAAGGTCTACTTTTTACTTATCCTTTGAGTAATATTCACAATAGATACTTTTACTCTACTTACACTACATTTTTAGGCAAGTAACGGTACAGTACTTTTACTTAAGTATGATTTTTTAGTACTCTTTCCACCACTGGTTGTGGGACTATACAGGAGTTATTATTATGCATTATAGATAGCGAAATTTAGTAGTATATATATATTTTAAGTGGTAAAACACGAACGTCATTATGAATGAATTAAAACATTTGCTAGTTTGTTGTAAAACTTCCTTGTGCAGCAGTTGTAGATAGATAATAGTTTGTGGCCCCCGCCTTAATTTGAAAGTTTAATGTTAGTGCAGCTCGCGAGTTTTGCGTGTGAAGCTGAACGAACCCACCAATCAAGGTGGGGTAAATGGCTCTCGGAGGAGGGACATCAGCTGGACTTGACGCAGGCAGAGAAACATTTCCCAAAATGTAAAAATTACAGCAGTGTTGGCATGGAGTGTTTTCTTCCGTGCCTGCTGGCTGCCTCATTTCTATTGGGCGCATACAGACATTCGTCCCAGCGCGCTTCATTCAAAACACTTCGAAAAAAGTTTATTAAGTAGCTGCCCAGTGGGACATTATAAATATAGAAATGTATAAAAATAAGATCTTAATTTGAAGAGGATCTTGCCGGATCCTGTTCCAGGAAATGTCAGATATTTGTATTTTTCTTTACGGTATTTATTTTAATTGATTCGGCATTAACTTGTGCGCAGTGAATACCTACTTGTGTGTGCGTGTGTGCGTGTGTGTGTGTGTGTGTGTGTGTGTGTGTGTGTGTGTGTGTGTGTGTGTGTGTGTGTGTGTGTGTGTGTGTGTGTGTGTGTGTGTATGTGGGTGTGTGTGTGTGTGTGAGAGAGAGAGAGAGAGAGAGAGAGAGAGAGAGAGAGAGAGAGAGAGAGAGAGAGAGAGAGAGAATATGTGCAGCGAAGGCTGTGTGGATTGTGTGTAGCTAGTGCGCTAGTTAAAGCAAAATTCCCGTTTAACTATTGGTTCTGAAAAATATTTTCAACCAGTCATCTTTCTTGCTTTTACAATCCTTCTCATTGGTTGGCGGTTATTGTTTCGCACGCAGTGAGTAGAAAAAAAATCTAAGTGATGTGTACGCGGCGGGATAATAGAAAAGTAAGGAACTCAATGCAGCCTAATGTAATCGTGTGCAGTGACATATCAACACCTGTCTATCGGCAATAAGAGTCCCCGGTAACCCAGGCGAATTATAGAGTGGTACCATTATTTGTGGGTCATTTGCAGCGATCTACCTTCAATGTATTTGCATTGCCTCACACAATAAACATTACATATACGTATTTCTATATGATGTAATAGTCAAAACAAGTGACAACAACACAGTGTTGCTTCTTTTTCCTTTAACAAAAGCACGGCGGATAACCGTAAATCTAGTGGGTATTATTATTATTATTTTTATTTATTACTGATTTATTTATTTTCTTATAAATTTTTTATTTGTTTATTTTTCATCTTATTTTGTGTTAAAAATTCCAATCTTCTCAAATCGTTTTATCTTTATTTTTTAACACAAAATAAGATGAAAAAATAAACATTATTAATAATTAATAATATAATTAATTTCTTGTGGAAAACCTAATGCGACCCAGCCTCACCCAGACTCTGCCTCCAGCGGCCCCCAGGTAAATTGAGTTTGAGACCCCTGATATAAATGTAAGGAATTATTAATTTCTTTCTTTCTTTCTTTCTTTCTTTCTTTCTTTCTTTCTTTCTTTCTTTCTTTCTTTCTTTCTTTCTTTCTTTCTTTCTTTCTTTCTTTCTTTCTTTCTTTCTTTCTTTCTTTCTTTCTTTCTTTCTTATATACTGAATAAGGAAACTTTACAAGTTTGTGCCTTAAGCATGATCATTACTTTTGCAACTTTTTGTTCTATACATTATGTACAGTTAGCTTGTTATGAATCAAACAAGCTATTTTTTATCCACACATATAGTCAACCACATCTAAAAACCATTGTGAATTTCCACAATGCACCCTTAAGGATCTCACCCACTCTTTGTGAAAAGCAATCTATGTAACTGCAATACTTTGAGAGGCTTCTTGGATCATTGCATTCTAGGTTCTGCTTTCAGGTGGTGTGGACTGTGAAATTAGAGCTGAAATCTGGAGGTGTGATGAACTACGCTGATCTCAAACTCCAGAAAACAACTAAAAGCCTCTTTAGCTTCTGCTGTGGGACAGATGCATGTCTATGCCGGCTCTATCTGCACTTCAGCATTCTTCTATCGTCCCTGGAGAAATATGAGATTATCCATTAGAGGACAAGCACCGGGATTGATTCGAGATCTGTTAGTTACTGGGTTGGCACTCAGAGATGCAGTCCTTCTATCAGATTCTGCATCCAAATTTCAGCATCCAAATGTTTTCATAAATATTGAGTCTGTATGCAAGCAGCTGCTGTAAATCTATATTCGCAGTGAGTCTTGTTGTGTTTTATACTGTAGCTCTGGTTTGCTGTCAGCATCGCTCTAATGATGCATGTCAGTGCCTCGTCAATTAATCTAATGAGAGCGAAATGGCTTTTCACAGTAATTTATCATGTCAGAAGAGAAACCAGAGTAATCATATTTGGTACGATTAAAGAGCTAAAACTTTGGTTTGCCTCAGTACAAATTGCTGGCGACCTGGAAGGTTGTAAATTGAGGTATTACGAAACTTATAAATGTCCTTGGTAACAACACATAGAAAAAAAGAAAAAAAAAAAAACAACTAAGCAGATATGGGTAAAAGATGAAACATCACATTTTGTACACAATTTGATATACATATTAAATGAAGCATGTTAAATGCTAGTAGTGTGTTTAACATTTGTATATTTTTTAGCATTGTCTTACAGTTTAAAAGTCCTGTAAAGTCCCTTGAAATGTGTATTTTTATTCAATGTTTTACATAATCTCAACTGAAAAATAAAGAGTTAAGCTGCGGTCACACTGGACTTTTCTCCCCATAGACTTCCATTCATACGCACGCGAATGCGTCAGACCAGAAACGCAAGGTCATGCGTCAAGTTGAAATCGCATCACTTGACTGCGTGAGACCAATCGAGGATCAAAACATGACCTTTCTGAACAGAAATTTAAAACATGGCTTTTTAAATGTCTAATCATCTTGTTTAATCCCGCCCCTTTTCGCAGTACCATACGACAGAATTTCACATGCACAAACTCTAGTGTGATCGCAGCTTTAGTGGGACATATGGTAGCTCCCCCTATCCCCCCTCCCTCCTTTAAAAGGTCAATAGCATTTTGTTTTTACAACAGCTCTGCCAATGAGAGTGGTTGAGATCAAGGTCATCAAATAAAAAGCAAATGAGAATAATCTTGGGGGTGGGATATGTCAGAGGCTAGAGAGCATTTGATTGGTCAAGATTTGAAGAGAAACTGAAGTATGAGGTGACATAAAAAAACAACATTTGATTCATTTAGGCGAAAGTGACAAACTGCAACCTTTGGATGTTTATAACAGTTTTATATTTTCTAAACACAAATATTTTGACTGTTTTGAAGCACAGCTAATAGATATCCTAAAAACTCATAAAACTGAAACTAGGGTGTAAAAATGTTTACTTAAAATTCACAAGACAACTGTTTAATTATTTAAATCAAACTTAAATTAAGGATTTAATTTAAGCTTTTAGCCATATAAATATAAGATTATGCCGGCAGCTAGCTCTCTGCAACTGCCACATGGTCGAAGTGGTGTTGATGAGACCAGCAGGGGGCACTCAACCTGTGGTCTGTGGGCATCCTAACGCCCCAGTATAGTGAAGGGGACTCTATATATTTGGATGAGATGTTAAACCGAGGTCCTGAGTTTTTGTGTTAGTTAAAAATCCCAGGATGTCCTTCGAAAAAGAATAAGGGTTTAATCCTGACCAAATTTGCCCATTGGCTTCTGTCCATCATGGCCTCCTAACCATACCCATCTCCTCTCCACCAATCACCTGGGGCCTCATGTATCAACACTGCGTACGCACAAAAACTTTGCCTAGTCCAGATTTCACGCTCACGTTTGGATTTACTAACGATGAAATTAACGTGAGTGTGCGTTGGTTTGCGCCAACTTCATGTCTGGCGTACGTGTATTTCTTGTGTGTGTATGTGTGATTTAGAACATATAAAAGCATTTGCAAATGTTTACAACCCTTAGTCTATGGTAATGGCAGTGTTGGCCTTATAAGAGGACATTGTCAATGGTTGAATCCGAAGGCTCTAAGGTGGCAGGATGCGCAATGGATGGCTTCTTGGTGAGTGATGTATTTAAAGATATTATTCCAGCTAAGTTTTTTTTTTTTTTTGCGTAATTATTTAACTGCATATCAGGCGGTTATCCATTAAAGACGTTGCTGTTAACCCCCCTCAACAACCCGCAAACTGACCAATAGCGCAGATACAATGATGCCCATTCTCGCACTCGGTCAGTTGTAGAACGGGCAAATTGGGCAGCTGAAATGCCGGTGGCGCTGCCTTGATAAGAGCGAAGGGGTGCTGCTATACTGCCCTAACAAAATGTTCCTCTAATACATCTGCGTCTCCCACAGACACGGATACCACTCCAGACAGTAAAGTGTCGCCCACAATTGAGGCAACTCTCTCCTCAAAGGGTGTTAGTTCAGCATCCCCTGTTCCCCCGCCTGTTCGGTCCACACTTTGACGGTGTGTCGCTGTTCTCCTCTGAACCTGCACCTTTACATTGGACCATTCCTTTTTTAATTCACTCACAGTGCGATGTTCAGACTCCACTGCGTTAACTGCGTCAGCTAAACTCTCCCACTCTTTTTTTTCTTTTGTTATTAATTCCAGAGGACAAACTTGCAAAAAACACAGTTTTTCTCTGGTCTACTTCCGATAGGAGCACCTCCAATTCACATTCTGTGAAGTTTCTCTTCTTGCTTGCTTTTGCCATTGCTTTTTTGTTTGGTTTTGCCAAAGTGGAGTCATTACCATATTCATACGGAGGAGGAGGCAGGGAGGGCTTTTGCGCTCGAGAGTATGCGTGGGATTCTTTGTGCACAGTATTTCATACATCTGATTTTTTTTACTGCGTACACACATTTACAGCTTTGTCCGTACTCAATGTTTTAGTATTAATTCAACGCAAGTCTTTGTACTTGAGGCCCCTGGTGTGTGGTGTGTGGTCTGGAGCAATATGGCTGCCATCGCGTCATCCAGGTGAATGCTGCACACTAGCGGTGGATGAGGAGATTCCCCCCAATGTGTAAAGCGCTTTGAGTGTCCAGGAAAGTGCTATATAAATGTAAGGTATTATTATTATTATTATTATTATTATTATTATTATTATTATTATTATTATTATTATTATTATACCAGCAGCAGCACCAAAATGGTCATTTCATAATTAGCTTTTTATTATTCTCTTAAGGTTTGTTTAAAGTTCCGTTTCAAAATATTTGATCCTTTTTCGCTTTCATTGATACATCAGGCTGTAAAGAGATTTGTCTGTGGATTGTCCTGCATGCTCCTTTAAGATTCAGCATCTTGACATTTTCAGTGCGCTTTTCCCAGCTGCTGGATGCACTGCCAAATAACACAATTAACCAAATTACAGGTTGCATGCAGTAAGACTGATTAGTTTAGAGTGTAACCTGAAGTGAACCTGATTAAAATGTCCAGCGCTCTGGGCATCTGAAAGAGGGATGTTTCTGGCGGAGCGGAGATTTCCCTTCCAGCCCGACTCTGACTCAGACTCATCACAAGAAACTAAATTAAGGTTGACTGATATTAACAGCAGCTCAAATGTTTGTTTATTTAAACAGTTCTTCCCAATTACAGCTTCTCCCTGAGATACAAACTCAGGAGGAGCATTTTAATAGGCGGACACATTTAGAGTAATGATCAAGCTGTTTATGAAGTCTTGATGGTGCCTAAAGCTGGTGTGACATTATATTATATTATGTTATGTTATGTTATGTTATATTATATTGTATTGTATTGTATTATATTATATTATATTATATTATATTATATTATATTATATTATATTATATTAAATTATATTATATTATATTATATTATATTATATTATATTATATTATATTAAATTATATTATATTATATTATATTATATTATATTATATTATATTATATTATATTGTATTATATTAAATTGTATTATATTGTATTATATTATATTATATTATATTATATTATAATTTATTATATTATATTATATTATATTATATTATATTATATTATATTATATTATATTATATTATATTATATTATATTATATTATATTATATTATATTATGGTGGTTTAATCCGCTGTGGTGACCCCGGATTAATAAAGGGACTAAGCCGAAAAGAGAATGAATGAATAAATTATATTATATTATATTATATTATATTATATTATATTATATTATATTATATTATATTATATTATATTATATTATATTATATTATATTATATGTTCACAATATTGTAAACAACAAAAAACTCTTACTTGACTTTGTCCATATGATGATAATTTTTTTAAGTAAAGGTTTCAGTACATGTTCCTACAGTATATATTCCAAATTCATATATGTGATAAAAAACAAACCTAAATGTAATTTAGTATTTAATGAAAATGAATGACCTTGACCATTCACTGCATGAATGGCTATAAAGTTGTGAGAAATAAAGATAAAAAGGTTTTGGGACTAATGGAATACATGTAACTTATGAAAAAGTTTGCCTTAAAGAAGGCCTTTATTTGGTCCAGTAGTGCTTCCCACACATAGACTTTACTTGGGTGGACCTCCTAGGTATATTAATAGCCGCCCAAGTATATTTAGTAACACTTTTTTTTTTTTTTACTATTATTAACGTTGATTTACATCTTTTATTTTTTGTATCCGCCCAATATAACCAAACATCCGCGAGCGATTAAGTAGTGTAAAAATCGTCTCTCTTTTACCCCTTTCATTCTGTTTGCACGAGACCTGTCAACACTCCCACAGACAGTCTCACATGCTCTGCAGACCCACAGAGATGTGTCTTTTGGGACTTAAAAATTTGTCCGGCCCAGGTTTCTAAATCTCATAAAATGTTCAGGATTCAACTTTTGCTTTCGCTTTCTAAAGCTCATATACTTTTTGCATTACCTTTTTACTTAAGCCTGGCTCATGTGTCATGAGAATGAGAGAAACATTAAATATTTTTTTTAATCTAAACGACTCAGAAAAACTTTACTAATACTCGAAGCGGACGAAATGACTGGTCTAAACTGACAGCAAAATATATGTACACTAATAGTAAATCAACGCATTTGCCTTATTTAAATAATCTACACATTTTAATCTTGTAATTATGATTATTTTTTAGAGATATTGTCCGTTTTATTCTTTTTTCTGTCTTTTATTTCTTATTTGCTGATTATTTTATTAATTTTATGATGTTAATTTAAAAATATGTGCAAATGTGCAAAATATGAAATAGCTTGATAACAAGCAGGAAATGTTCATGGGCCAATGACATGACCACATTGAAATGGTCTATACATTTTAAAACTAACAATCCCAAGTTCCCAACCTGAAGATAAATAGCAATACATCACAAAATAAAATGGAATATGTATTTTCTCTTTTTTTAAGCTTTGTTGATGTGAATGTTCACAACACAAGCTCATTGGAAATGCATGCTTCAGACACTTCTGAAACAAAAAAACTTCAACATGCAATTGACTCAGAGGTTAAACTCCATGAAGAAACTAGATGGATACTTTTTTGGGGGAATTTCTGTTATGTTTTGTTAATATTGATTTATCAGAACGGTACACTTGTGTGCCTTTTCTGGGTGAGTCGGTGTGAATTACAGCCCTAATAGAGTTTCATGAAAATACAGCCATGCATGAAAACTAAAAGTCAAGGTCAGGCTTTTATTTGGTACATGAAATGTTATGTTTCTCATTAAACCCTATTGCATACTTCCAGAACACATGGGATGAGTCACATGAAACCATTCTTTGACAGTCTTGCATCTTTTTTTATTTTTTTAAATGAGCATGGATGTACTTGAACAGAATTTATTTATTTATTGTCCAAAGAAAAGCAAAAAATATAACACTATCATGGTGTGTCAATGTTAAAAATGTTCTTTTTTTTGATGAACTAACCCTTTAAGTAACGCAGAACTTCTGTGATGGTGGTAAGGAAACATTTGCCGCTTTCGCACAAATGTGGTGAATTTGTTTGTTTAGTGTGATCATTTTCTCTCTACGCCTTCCCCTCTCCTGTTCCAGCTTCCTCTCTGTCTCTGTCTCTGTCTTGCTTTCTCTTCTTTGATTTCCCACGAGCCTGAGAAACAGAGTCGAAGTGACAGTGTGTTGCCGACTCCTCGACTTTCCTCTGCGGGGATTACCTGGGGATATAGATGCATACAGCATTTGAAAATATTTGTTTTATGCAGAGCTCTCAGATTCCTTAAATTGTTAAGGGTGTTTACAAAAGTGTGTTTCTCATTACATGTTGATTGTGGTAAACACAGATGTAGCGTTGAGAGGTTGATGAATATCTTACTTGGATATTATAGAGATTGAACCTGCAGCACTGGCAAAGGCTTGG
The DNA here is from genome assembly GCA_903798195.1 of Danio kyathit. Classification (NCBI taxonomy): domain Eukaryota; kingdom Metazoa; phylum Chordata; class Actinopteri; order Cypriniformes; family Danionidae; genus Danio; species Danio kyathit. The sequence continues at coordinate 47,822,805 of LR812520.1, read as the reverse complement.
TGGAAAAGGGGTGAGTGCTGAAAACAAAGGTCAAATCACTATCATTACAGTATTGTAAAGCTTCCTTATTTTGTTTGTAGGTCTTATACTATCATTTTGCATGCATTCAAGGTCCAAACACTTGAATTTTCTCATTACATTCAATGCAATGAAAAAAAATGTTTTAATGATTTATAAAATATTTAATACAAGAAAAGAATATATATGCTGAAAATTTGGGAAGTTTAGTTTAGTCTATTAGCCATTTTAAGTTATCTGTACTTAAACGTTTAAGTTAATTCAATGAAGAGACCACATTTGGTCAACTCAATTAAATGAGTTATTGATTTCCCATTATTCAAATGAACTGAGGGAATAACTTTCCTCAAATCATTTGAGTAGTTTCAACCTACAGTATTACAGTTTACAGTGTAGTTTTAACTGTGGTGAACTGATAAAGTGTAATGAATACTGCATACACTGCCTGACAAAAGTCTTGTCGTTGATCCCAGTTGTAAGAGCAACAAAAAATAACTTGACTTCTAGTTGATCATTTGGAAATGTGGCCGAGTGTATGAATCATCTGTTGAACTGCATCCCAATCATCACAAATACTGCAGAAGACCTATTGGAACCCGCATGGACCCAAGATTCACACAGAAATCAGTCAAGTTTGGTGAAGGAAAAATCACCAAAAAAGTTTGTGGTTACATTTAGTATGGGGACGTGTGAGAGATCTGCAGAGTAGATGATCAACAGCCTGAGAGATCAACAGCCAACCAGCCAACATCAACAGCCTGAGAGATCAAGTCATTTGTGCTGCCCATTACATTACAAACCACAGGAGAGGGCAGATTCTTCAGCAGGATAGCGGTCCTTCTCATACTTCAGCCTCCACATCAAAGTTCCTGAAAGCAAAGAAGGTTAAGGTGCTCCAGGATTGGCCAGCCCAGTCACCAGATATGAACATTATTGAGCATGTCTGGGGTAAGATGAAGAAGGAGGCATTGAAAATTAATCTTAAGAATCTTGATGAACTCTGGGAGTCCTGCTAGAATGCTTTCTTTGCCATTCCAGATGACTTTATTAATAAGTTATTTGAGTCATTGCAAAGATGTATGGATGCAGTCCTCCAAGCTCATAGGAGTCATACACAATATTAATTCTTTTTCCACTGCACTGCACCATGACTTTATATTCTCTACTATACATTGTTTCTGTTAAGTGACAAGACTTTTGTCTAAGCAAAGTCAGACCTTACTGTCCTAATTAAATCATTAAAAAACAAGGTATGATCATATTTTATTTAGGTAAAATAAGCGTAATCTAGAGGCCTTTGCCTTTCATATAAGCCACTTCTGGTACCAAATGATCAACTAGAAGTCAAGTTATTATTTGTTGTTCCTATTTGTTACATACATCACCAAATATGTAGTTCCAGATCCGGTAAAATGTGAACGCGCTTTCTCTTCAGACACTAGCGGAGCGATGAGGATCACGGGACTGATCATGACACGAAGGACCAATCAGCGGAGATTAACTTCGCACTAAGGAGGGGTTTGGGAACAAATGAATCGCTGAACGAATCATATAGGAGTCGTTGGGATAATTACGTAAAAATAAATGCATATTATAAGACAATGCACATGTTTTTGGACCTTCCATGCATATCAGCCTGTTGTTGGAGACCCCCAACACCAAAATATTACCATTTCTAATGCAAAATAGGGGCTCTTTAAATTACACCATAATGGAATGTTGGTGGCTTGAAAACACAAACCTTGGAAAATGGGTTTCAAAGTGCATGTTTTTAGCATTATCGTTGTCAAATAAACTGCAAAAAATGCTTTGGGTGAAATCTTGATTTCATATTACGGATGTTTTGTATATTATTGACAACTAACAAGATTAGCATTAATGTATTTATTAAAACACACACATAGTTGTTAAATGCACACTTTACAGAAGCGACTGTCTTCTCATTCCTGGACAAATGCACATATTTAATTTCCCCACACCGAAAGTCGCAGAGCAGCACAGTGGGAATTGAGTGGCAGAAAGGGGGCGAAGGGGAAGCCGAGATCCAGCTGTTTCTAAAGCAGGTAAAGGCACATTAAAGTGCTGACGGAGTGTGTGAAGAGCTCCGTTGCTGAATTATTCATGAGCGCTGGATGAAGGACAAGATTCTCGCTCATGAAGCAGCGTCACGGCCCCTCTCTGACAATTTGTCCTCCACACTCCCACTTACAGGTGCAGAACCGCAGCGGCTCAATCTTTATTATGGCCCAGAAGTGCATAGCAATAACAGCCTGTTGCACCTCTACAGGTCTCCACATCCATCAGAGACCACCGGCGCACTACACTTCAACCATTACCCATGAAGAATTTCTGCAATTAACAATGCTGATTAGTTTTGCAGTTGTTCATAATTTATGGCCATAATAAGCCTGGAATATGGCTTGCATGGGAATATTCTGGGTTCTGTGACATTGATGTTGATTTACACCAATTTTTCTCTGGATTTAGAATGAACGGTAACACTTTACTTGAAGAGGATGTTCATAAGTCTGTCATGACACCTTTATAATTATGACATGACACGTATTGTTTCTTATGACATTGTAACCCTAATAATAATTCTGTTAATCTTTTCAATGTTTTTGTTTAACAAAATCTTAATGTGTGAATTACTTCAAGGGGGTGTTCAAAAGACTGCCGTGAAACTTTTATAATCTTGATATGACAGATGTAAAAAATATGAAGGGGTTTTATGCATGCTTATGATTAAAAGTCATTTGCTCAAAAAGTCGTATTAAATGCAAAGATAACATTGTTTTTGTCATGACAACTTCACATTACAAAGACAACATAAATATTTAATTGTCTAACAGACATTGTGATTTAATTAGTCAAATATATACATGATATAATTGTCGTGAATGTTTTTTCTTTTTTCAGTGGAACAAACTGAATTTGTTATTAAAATTTCTCAATAAAACTCTCAATACTTAATACACAAATATGTTTATAGAGGAGTTGTCATTAATAATTAATGACATTTGAATGACAAATTCAATTTGTTCCACTGTACAATGAAAAAAAGTGAAACTGCCGTCTTTCATTCAAAGTACATTTTTATATCAGATTAAATGAAAAATTATGATTTCTGGTTTTAACCTGGTTTTATTTAATTTGCTTTAAAGCAAAACAAACAAAAAACAACAACAAAAAAATAATAATAAAACAGCAGAGACCCCACAAAAAACGAACCCCCTGGGAGAAATTGAAAGCATTACATTTTCTCAAAGTAGTACGTTTACTTTAAATCAGCACATTTCATGTCATGTGACCACATTTTCGAAAGTGAGTTTAATTACTATCTTGTGTGACATTTATAGCCATACGGAAAGCACTAGTAGAAGTACAGATTTTAATTTGAACCAGATAAATTCAATTAATTCATGGTTTTAAATATTAAATTTATTTTCAACCAAGTCAAAACTATCATTTGAGTGTAAAAAAGAAAGTAAAAAAAAAAATTATTTAAAAATGATTTAAAAGTAGAAAGGAGTTTTTCCATATCAAAAATCTACATTGTACCAGTGTAAATTTTATATATATATATATATATATATAGATATATATATATATATATATATATATATATATATATATATCTATATATATATATATATATGAGCAATAGCACACGAGCAGCATTGCGATGTGGCTGTATATCGTCACTGGTGGGAGGCGTGCCTTAGTGTTCCACCAGTGAGGCTATACACCCACATCGCACTGCTACGAGTGTGATATTGCGTTTATACGACAGTTCAACGGTATAATCGTGTGTATAAAAAAGAAAATCAAACACAGAGTCTCAAAATCCTTTTGTAAGAGTAACCACTTTCTTTCACCATTCATTCACATATGCAGCTGACGTCAGAACAGCAGAAACCGTTGCTCATCCACTAATGTCACTTTTATGTTTTTAGAGCTAGTATTTAAATAATTCTCTAGCATGATGTCTGAAGTGATGACAAAACAGGGGATTTTGCTCACATTTTAAGATCATAAGGCTGAACAGCATGAAATGTAACCAGTCTACAGAGATTTCCCAGTATTCCTCGAGTATTCCTCGGTTGCAATCAGGATATCACAATAATTCTTTGTTCTGCTTAATGACAGGCTAATGGCCGCCGATGCGCTGTCTCTCAGAAATAAGCCTCAAAAGTACATTATGTTGTCCAACAGCAGCAATATTTGTCAAACTGTAGAGTCCTCTGCTTGTTGATGTATGTGGGCGGAGTAATACACAATGGTGAAGGTTGAAGAGGCTGGATGAGTGCTGTTATTATTTGCAGAATATATTTATATATATATATATATTATATATATTATATATATATTATATAGATATATATATATATATATATATATATATATATATATATGTTGTGTGTATACAGTACTATATATGTATCTTGTGCGCACGACATATAGTAGTATCATGTGCGCATTCAAAAGTCTTTATTATTATTTTTTTTAACATGTCGCTTTCGGGGCTTCATAAGTATGTGTTATGTCATTTTTGCGTTTTTTTAAGCTTAAGACTGTAATTTATTACTTTTAAAGTAACTTTGCCCAACACCGACAACAAAGTGTCTGTTATACAGCACAGCAGTGTCAGCTTTGCTAAACTCCTCTCTTCCATAATATCACCGTCTTCACTTGCCTTTAACCTCTTCATGAGATGCAAAGACAGAGATTAAGAGAGAAACAGTCCTAGAAGATCTGTACATCTCACTGAAGGTTTAATACCATTGTGATCTCTTGACTTTAGAAGTAAAAAATCAATCCCTGCTGCTTCTGCACTTATCAATGTTCTTTTCAACGTAGCAATTGAAAAAGAAATCCAATACTCTTTCTTTAATTGAGCTATTAATACCCAGCTGGATATCTCAATGGCAGCGACTACACCCATCAAGTTGTATTAGATGGCTGAGGTCATTCTCATTTTAGTGCAATACCACCTTTTACCCTGCATCCAATCAAGAGCTAGAGAAATGCTTTTCATCACATTCACTTTTCATTGTCTACACCATTTTTCTTTCTTTTTTTTTTCTTTCTTTCTTCTTTCTCACCTTTCTTTTTTTTTTCTTTTTCCATCCATCATTTTCCTTTCTTCTGTTCTTACTTTCATCATTCCTTTTTCCTTCTTTTTTTCTTTCTTTCTTTCTTTCTTTCTTTCTTTCTTCTTTTTTCTTTCTTTCTTCTTTTTCTTTCTTCTTCTTTCTTTTTCTTTCTTCTTTTTTCTTGCCTTTTACTTTCCCTCCATCTTTCTTTCTCACATTCTTTCTTTTTTCTTTCTTTCTTTTTCATTATTCTTGCTTTCTTCTGTTCTTTCTTTCATCTTCCTTCGTCTTTCTTTTTTTTCTTTCTTTCTTTCTTTCTTTCTTTCTTTCTTTCTTTCTTTCTTTCTTTTTTCTTTCTTTCTTTCTTTCTTTCTTTATTTCTGTCTTTCTTTCTTTCTATCATCTATCCTTTCTTTCTTCTTTCTTTCTTTCTTTCTTCTTTTCTTCTTTCTTTCTTTCTTCTTCTTTCTTTCTTTCTCACCTTTCTTTTTTCTTTCTTCTTTTCCATCATCCATTTCCTTTCTTCTGTTCTTACTTTCATCATTCTTTCTTCTTCTGTTCTTTTTCTTTCTTTCTTTTTTCTTTCTTCTTTCTTTCTTTCTTTCTTTCTTTCTTTCTTTCTTTCTTCTTCTTTCTTTCTTTCTTTTTCTTTCTTTCTTCTTCTTTCTTCTTTCTTTCTTGCCTTTTACTTCCTTCATCTTTCTTTCTACATTCTTGCTTTCTTCTTTCTTTCTTTCATCAATCCTTCTTCCGTCTTTCTTTTTTTCTTTCTTTCTTTCTTTCTTTTCTTTCTTTCTTTCTTTCTTTCTTTCTTTCTTTTCTTCTTCTTTCTTTCTATCTATCCTTCCATCTTTCTTTCTTTCTTCTTTCTTTCTTTCTTTTTTTCTTTCTTTCTTCTTTCTTCTTTCTTTCTTCTATCTATCTATCTATCATCTTATCTTCTATCTATTATCTATCTATCTATCTATCTATCTTCTCTTTCTTCCTTTTCTTTCTTTCTTTCTTTCTTTCTTTCTGCTGCGCATGTGCTGAGTGAGTGGGCGGAGCTTTGAGTGAGCGTTTGGTGTGTGCGTGCAGGTACGAGAGATTTACTTTTTCTATCCTTTTTCTCTTCTTTTTGAGGTATTGGCCACATTAGTTTGAGAAAGAGAATTATTAAACTTATACCGGAGCATCTGCTCTCGGTTTTCGTGTCAGAATGGCTATGACGGGGAATCGGAGCTTTGATTTTTTGACACGGCGTCATGGGATCAAGGTGGACTCCGCTGTTAGTGTGGAGGAGTGTGTATTGGCAATAGGTGAAGTTGTGGGCACTGAAAACATCCTGTCAGCATCTCGTATGAATAATGCGATCGTAGTGTTTGTAAAGACGATTGATTTGGCCAATCAGTTAGTTGAAAGTGGGATAGTTATTGGTGGAATTTTTACCCCAGTGCTTCCCCTGTCTACCCCATCTAAAAGAGTAACTTTGTCCAACGTACCACCTTTTATTTCGAACGAGGTGCTGACAGGAATGCTTTCTCGCTACGGCAGACTTGTTTCCCCGATAAAAATTATTCCAATCGGGTGCAAGTCGCCGTTGTTGAAGCATGTTGTGTCTTTTCGGCGTTATGCCTATATGATTTTGCAGGACAACTTGGACGATTTAGACGTGGCTTTAAACTTTCGTCAGGATGAGTTTAATTATGTAATATTTGTCACTACAAACAGCATGAAGTGTTTTTGCGTTGTGTGCTGCAACGAATCATTTGATCCGCGCATGCCCGGGTAGAGTAAACCAGCAAGATCAAAATCGTTTACCTACTGGTGCGCGTGACTCTGAGATGCTGAATGACACGGATGCTGTAACTGGTGTTAGTAATGCGCCTAGCACAGATCTTCCTCAGGAATCTGTATCACAGACAGTAGCTGAGGAGATCTTTACTGATAAAAATGATGAGAGCAGAAATGATGTAGTTGATGTGGAAGGAGACGGGCCATTACAGGTGGACGATCAGCCAATACGGGCTGCGGTGGATGTATTGAGTAAGAACAGTAAACCGGTAATAGCCGGAGAGCAAGCGTCTTTCAGTAAAGAACAGGATCAAAATTTGGACATGGATTTAGATGACAGTGCTTTTAAGACGCCTCAGAAGAGACGTTTAAAACAACAGAATACTGGTAAACAGGCAAAAAAGACGGATAATTGCGATCTGAGTCAATCCGAAACTGAGAGTGAGAGCGACTTTTCAGAGTGCAGTGTGTCATGCAGTTTGCCATTAAGCGGTTTTTCTAGCCGAGTTTACACTGTGGACGACATAAAATCATTTCTTAAAGTGACAAAAAATGCCAGAAATGTTAAAATTGAGGAATATTTCCCAGACGTTATGCAGTTCATGGAAAAAGCAAAGGTTTTTAGGAGTGAGGGAGGATTCAATAAACAGGAGGTGTATCGGCTAGAAAAACTGCTTGGCAAACTCAATGCCCAACCAAGGCTCAGTAATGATAGCACATAAATACGTTCTCCTTTTTTTTTTCTGTTTCTTTGCTTGGATTATTTTTGTTTTTGTCTTTCTTTCTTTTCTATGGAGGAGGTTTTTGTGGCTTCCTTAATGTAAATGGGGCTAGAGATATCAGGAAAAGGTTTCAGATATATGAAATAATTAAACAAAAGAAAATTGATGTCTTATGTATTCAAGAAACGCATAGTGATGCTTTAAACAGTGCTGACTGGGGTAAGGAATTTGATGGGTTATCAGTTTTAAGTCATTTGAATTCAACTAGCAGTGGGGTTGCTATTTTGTTTTCTAAGAGCTTCGTTCCTGTTTCCTATCAGGTCGATGAAGTTATAAAAGGTAGACTTTTAAAAGTTGATGCCCAGTTTGAAAAATATTCTTTTATTTTTATATGTGTGTATGTTCCAGTTAATGCTTTAGAAAGGATGGTGTTCCTAGATACGTTGAGTAATGTTTTAAGTAATTGTGACACTGACAAAGTTTTGTTTTTAGGGGGGGGATTTTAATTGTACTGAGAGCATTCTTGATAGAATCATGTTGAACCACACATGGCTTCACAGAAGCGTCTAATTCAATTAATAAAAACCCATGGAATTGTTGATGTCTGGAGGAATTTTAATGGAAATCAAAGACAGTATACCTGGGCTCATGCTTATAACAATCTGATTTCACTAGCAAGATTAGATAGATTTTATTGTTTTAAGCACCAGTTTAATCTTTTTAGAAGCTGTTCAATTTGCCCAGTGGGTTTCTCTGATCACAGTTTGTTACAGTGTGTTATATCTCAAAGGTCTATTAAATCAAAAAGTGCATATTGGCATTTTAATAGTAATTTACTGTCTGATAAGCATTTTAAAGATATTTTTAAAGAGTTCTGGAAGAATTTTAGAAATACAAAAACTTCTTTTCAATGTTTGCAGCAGTGGTGGGAGGTTGCAAAGGTGCAAGTTAAACAGCTGTGTCAACAATATACTCTTAATGTCACAGGAGACATTGTCCGTTCAATGAAATCAATTGAGAAGGAGCTGGTAGAGCTTCAAATGCTTGTTGACAATACAGCTAATTTGGCCCATTTGGACTCTTTTAATAAGAAGAAAAATGTTTTAGGTAAATTATTGGATACTGTTACGCAAGGAGCGCTGGTCAGATCACGCTATCAGAGATAGAGTTGATGGATGCACCCTCTAAATTCTTTTTTAATTTAGAGAAAAAAAATGGACAAAGAAGGCTTATACATGCTCTAAGATCAGAGGATGGATCTTTGTTGTCAGATCCTTCTGATATTCGAAAAAGAGCGGTGAGCTTTTATGAGGATTTGTATAAAAGTGATCTTATGCACAAACAAACTACTAATGTCTTCCTTGAAAACTTGCCTCAACTGTCCCAAGAGGCTAATGCTGAGATCAGCAAGGCCTTAACTCTGGAGGAGTTGGAGGAGGCTCTGCAAAGCATGGAATGTGGGAAAGCACCTGGACTTGATGGGTTGTCCATTGACTTTTATAAGTCTTTTTGGCCGGAGGTGGGTCCGGACCTACTGGAGGTGCTCAGAGAAAGCCTGGCCCTTGGGCGGCTCCCCACAAGTTGCCGTAGAGCAGTTCTCACGTTACTGCCAAAGAAGGGAGATCCGAACGACATCAAAAACTGGAGACCAGTAAGTTTGTTGTGTAATGATTACAAATTGCTTTCAAAAGTCCTGGCAAACAGATTAGGAGGAGTTTTGAAGCAGGTGATCCATCCTGACCAGACATATTGTGTACCTGGTAGACGTATTGTTGACAATATATCTTTTATCAGAGATGTTTTGGACCTTGGTAAAAAGCTTAATTTAGATATTGGGCTTTTGTCGCTTGATCAAGAAAAAGCTTTTGATCGCATTGAGCATAAGTATTTATGGGATGCTCTAGAGGCTTTTGGCTTTAGTTCAAGTTTTATTTCAATGGTAAAAGTGTTGTACTGTGATGTTGAGAGTATTTTGAAAGTTAATGGTGACTTATGTGCTCCTTTTAAGGTTTTTAGAGGTGTAAGGCAAGGCTGTGCTTTGTCCGGTATGTTGTATGTTTTAGCTATTGAGCCTTTTTTAAATAAATTAAGGGCAGATTTGTATGGTTTGTGTATTCCAACATGTCCAAATGTGTTTAAATTGTCAGCATATGCAGATGATGTTGTTGTTTAATTAGTTGTCAAGATGATGTTGAATTGCTGTTAAAATTGCTAAATGATTTCAAGGAGTTTTCCTCCACTAAAGTGAATTGGTCTAAAAGCGAGGCCATTTTAATCGGAAAATGGTTAAATGGAGAACCAAACCTCCCAGATGGTTTATTTGGACCAGGGAGGGTTTTAAGTATCTGGGAGTGTTTTTAGGAAATGAAGCAGTTGTACAAAAAAACTTTGAAGGTGTTGTTGAAAAAATAAAAGGTCGTCTTAGTAAATGGAATTTTTTACGGTTTATGGCCTGTCTATAGAGGCCGTATATTGATAATTAATAATTTGTTGGCATCATCTTTGTGGCATCGATTAATGTGTGTGGATCCTCCTTTTAATTTGTCAAAAATTCAGTCAATTTTAATAGATTTTTTTGGGATAAGCTACACTGGGTTCCGAAAGCTGTGTTGTATTTGCCCAAGAAGAGGGGGTCATGGACTTGTGCATTTGCAGAGCCGAACAGCAGCTTTTCGGCTTCAGTTTGTGCAGAGACTTTTGAATGGACCATTAGACGCAAACTGGAGATCCATAACCTTTATGCTAATGCAGTCCTTTGGAAATGTGGGCATTGAGAAAACTTTGTTTTGGCTGAATCCTAAAAGGATGGATTTATCCAAACTTCCAATCTTCTATCGTAACATCTTCAAGATATGGACTTTGTTTACTGTGCACAGACCCTTAGACACGACGTCTTTACACTGGCTGCTACAAGAACCTCTAATCTGTGGTTCACGCATGGACATATCCTTTAGGGGACCTTTTCCTGCTCTCAATGAAATTCTTTCATCGGCTAAAATAACAACTCTTGGGTGTTTATTAAAGTCAGCTGGAAAAGACTTTAAAAATGCTGACTCAGTTGCTGGACATTTGGGTCTTCATTCTAAACGGACAGTTACCAAACTCCTTGAGCAATGGAGGGCTTCTCTCACAACTGAGGAGATCAGGTTGTTGGGTGACTATTATGAAGGGTTAACTGTTCCAAATTGTAATGATGTTTTCCCGTTTTTGTCATTATCTCCCAACTTAGAAAACTGTGAAGGGGTGTTTTTACATTGTAAAGATGTGACAATAATTGGGCCAGAGTCAGCATCTGGGAAGGTTTTATATAAAACATGTGTTAAAGTTTTTAACAAAATGGGTCTAAACAATAGAGTGGACACTCCATGGCGTGAGGTTTTAAAATTGAATGAGGATGAGCACCCTCAATGGCGATCATTGTACAAATCACCATTAACTAAAAGACATGGAGATTTGCAGTGGAGAATTTTGCATGGTGCTGTTGCAGTTAATGCTTTATTTCAATTTTAAATCTGACGTTGGTCACGACTGCCCTTTCTGCTCGCAGAGAGAAACTGTTTTTCACACATTTACGCAATGTTCCAGACTTCAGCCTTTGTTTACTGTTTTACAGAATTTGTTTGAATCTTTTGGAGAAACCTTTTCCACTAAAACTTTCATTTGTGGGTTCAAATATGTTCAGAGGAAACGTTTTAAATGTCAGCTCCTCAATTTTTTATTAGGACAAGCTAAAATGGCGGTATATAGTACCAGAAACAAAAAATTGAAAGGAATGTGAGTCACAACTTGTTGGCAGTTTTGTTAATTCTGTCAAATCAAGAATTCTTGTTGATTTTAGGTTTTTTAAAGCTATGGATGATCTTCCCTCTTTTGACTTGATGTGGTGTTACGCTGGCGCTCTGTGTGAGCTTTATGAAAATGAGTTGGTTTTGCTCCCATTTTGGGTTAATTTTTTTTCTTTTTCTCGTTTTTTTCTTTTTTGTGAGTTGATTGTTTGAATAATGTATTAATGTTTTTGTAAAATAAAGTGTTGTTAAAAAAAAAAAAAAAAGTTTTCTTTCTTTCTTTCTTTCTTTCTTTCTTTTCTTTCTTTTTTTTTTTTCTTTCTTTTTTTCTTTCTTTTTTCTTTCTATCTATCTATCTATCTATCTATCTATCTATCTATCTATCTATCTATCAATTCTTTCTTTCTTCCTTTTCTTTCTTTCTTTCTTTCTTTCTTTCTTGCCTTTTACTTCCCTCCCTCCATCTTTCTTTCTCACATTCTTTCTTTTTTCTTTCTTTCTTTTTCCATCCATCCATTCTTCCTTTCTTCTGTTCTAACTTTCATCATTCCTTCCTTCCTTCTGTTCTCTTTCTTTCTTTCTTTCTTTCTTTCTTTCTTTCTTTCTTTCTTTCTTTTCTTTCTTTCTTTCTTTCTTTTCTTTCTTTCTTTCTTTCTTTCTTTCTTGCCTTTTACTTATCTCCATCCATCTTTCTTTCTTACATTCTTTCTTTCTTTTTTCTTTTCCTTTTTCCATCCATCCATTCTTCCTTTCTTCTGTTCTTTCTTTCATCATTCCTTTCTTCCTTCTGTTCTTTTTCTATCTATCTATCTATCTATCTATCTATCTATCTATCTATCTATCTATCTATCTATCTATCTATCTATCTATCTATCTATCTATCTATCTATCTATCTATCTATCTATCTATCTACCCATCAATCCATCCATCCATCCAACCATCCATCCATCCATCCATCCATCCATCCATCCATCCATCCATCCATCCATCCATCCATCCATCCATCACCCAACCCACCCAACCCATCCATCCATCCATCCATCCATCCATCCATCCATCCATCCATCCATCCTTGCTTGCCTGCTTTCTTTCCTTTTTTACTTCCCTCCCTCCATCTTTCTTTCTCACCTTTTCTTTTTTCTTTCTTTCTTTTTCCATCCATCCATTCTTCCTTTCTTCTGTTCTTACTTTCATCATTCCTTTCTTCCTTCTGTTCTTTTTCTTTCTTTCTTTCTTTTTCTCTTTCTTTCTTTCTTTCTTTCTTTCTTTTTATCAAAAGATACCTTTTATTATCTTTCTTTCTTTCAAAATGGGCCTTCAGTCACCTCAGCATGTGATGCGAGAACTGGTGACATTTCCTTTCATTCTAACCCTTTATTCTGCAGACATAATATTTCAATTTTAGTTAAATGTCATTAATCAATTTACCTGCAAATGTCAGGAGTTGCTTTGCATGGGCCACTTAGGTACCTTTCCATGTAAGAGATCTTCCTTGTCATCTTCGCTTTCTGTTTCTCATAGAGATTTGGGATATTAGCTGGATGTCACATTCGTGTCCCTTCTCTTGTTTTATTAATTTTTTTTTGTCTTTCTCATTTGCATAACACTTGGTTTATTAATTTTAATACCTGCTCCTTTTTCTGTTCTTAATAAAGGTTGAGGTAAGCACACGATGAATGGCACATCTCAGCCCCATTCCCTGAAGCATGAAATTGCTTTTAGTCTTCCAGTCCATTTCTGAGTTCATAAAAGTGATTCCTCTCTGTCCATTCATCCATTTATGCAATGACTTGTGGGCGGGGCTAGATTGATTTGACTGACAGTGACAGGCACTGATTATAGAGCAGAGTTGTCTGCTGGTTAGAATAAACATTGGTTATTGACAGTAGAGTAGAGAACAAATTACATTTCTGAGCAGTAATAGAGTGACTGTAAATTAGAGCACAGTAGACTCGCCAAATTGTCTTTATATAGCCTGCATATAATGGGAGCGGATTATATGCTAATTAAACTGTATGGCATTATTTTTACAGTTAATTTCACACTTCAAGCTTTCTGTCTTTCATATTATATTATATTATATTATATTATATTATATTATATTATATTATATTATATTATATTATATTATATTATATTATATTATATTATATTATATTATATTATATTATATTATAGACCATTTCAATGTGGCTGTTCAATGTCACTGGCCCATGAACATTTCCTGCTTGTTGTCAAACTATTTTATAACTGTAACAAGAGGCAATATCTTAATGTTAAAACAGCTGCCATAACAATATTTATTGATATGTGGAACTTTTTGGATTCTCTGAAGCTATAGAAATTAAAAATGTAAAACAGGAAATAGGTCAGGACCATTGTTATTGTTTACATCCCTCAAAATGGTCTATACATTTACTCATTTAGCAGACGCTCTTATCCAAAGAATAAAATAAGCATTATATGAATTCTCTGATTAGTCTGTTACTAAATATACCTGTATTTTTTTTTATATACAATATTTTTAAAAGACACTTTTAATTTGACATACTCCACATTCTCAGGTAGTGTAAGGACACATTTCTATCAGAGCCATTTTTTTTATTTACCTTTTCTACCTTTTCTATTTACCTTTCATTTTTTTTCTTACCATTTATTTTTAAGAATATAAAGTTCATAAGGATTCCATAAAAAAAAAAAAAAAAACGTTATACATACTTTTTTTTTTTTTATATATATAATTTGTGTACATCCTTGCTGAATACAATTGTTCATTTATTTAACAAAAAACAAAAAGTGGTTGTTTGATTTAATTAAGGTTATTAAATGGAATGGAATGCTGCTTCCAAAAAGTTAGGGGAGATCAGGAATGAAAGTAGCATGGGGCGAAAGTAACAAAGCGATTTTCTCTGAGCCCTGACAACATTTGTTTCCAGGCTATAACAGCACATTCTGCATGCAACCCTTGGTGGAGCTGCCAAATATCATGTTATTTCGGGACCGTGTTCCACAGTTTTGTCCTCCAATTTTCACTTTTTAAATGCAGAAGAGAAAATTATTAATAAAGAGTAAATTATTGCAGCGGTTCTTTTTGCCTTATTAAAAGTTGTGTTTCTCTTTTCATGCATCACACTAATGATCAATCTACAGGTTATTTAGTGCAATAACACGTCCTTAAGTTTGCAATGTCTGAGTTTTTCAGTTTAAAAGTAAATCAGCTTTAAGAGTTCCTGTGGGGTCGAAAGTAACACTCTTATTTATGTCCAATTGCTAATATTTATACCTTATGTTTCATTTCCACATTAGAGTTTGCAGTGTTTTGATCCAGATGTTTTATACAATTAGTGCATATTATTAGTAATAATAAAAAATATTCAAACTTTTTAGAAAAATTCATTGTTGCATTGCTTTTGAAACATTTGATGGAGCTGAATTTTAAAATGTTTAATATGTTTTACAAAAATAAAGGACAAAATTGGCGGTTCATTCCTCTGTGGCGACCCCTGATTAATAAAGGGACTTAGCCGAGAAGAAAATGAATGAATTAAGGACAAAATATGTTTGCAGTTAACATTTTCAAGGTCATAGTTAGATATATCTAAAATAAACAAGATTAAGCCAGTAAATAGCAAATATTGTTGTGTTACTTTTGATGCAGTCGTGTGTTCATTTTGTCCCTGCTGATGGGCTCAAAAGTAACTTATATGTAAGTAAGTTATATTGGAGCTGTTCTATATAGGGTACATGTCGAACGTCACGTGACCAAACCGTATCCCTGGGTAGATCACTTCCGCTCATCGCTATTTCATATGCGCCAGCGGTTTGTTATTGAAAGTAGTAAGTAGTGTTTTATACGTTATATAATAGGATATATGCGCAACTTTCGCCTTCCAATCAACCTGGGTAGAACACTTATATTTATGGTGTCTCAGACTTCTTCATAAACCTGTGACAGGCTGCCCCAATGATGACATCACCAGTCAACCTGTCTTTATTTGATACTGGTGCAAAAATTCACAAAGTGTTAATGTGAATATGTAGATCCATACGGCAGACCAGATAACTTTATAGCATTAGCTAGTTAGTGACATTGTACAGCATTTCCATTCCGCTAGCTTAATTACCTTCATATTCCATTATGTATGATGAAGCATACAATTTAAATCCTTTGGCCAATTTGGTGGCCGGACATTTAGATGATAATGAGCATATTCGGTGAACATCTGTGATGGTTAACTTTGGTAGTTCCTGGAGACTTCTTGTATAAAACAACTCCAAATTAGCGGAGAGTGAAAAACTGGAAGTGTTCTACCCAGGTTGATTGGAACGCGAAGGTTGCGCATATATCCTATTATATAACACTTAAAACACTACTTACTACTTTCAATAACAAACCGCTGGCGCATATGAAATAGCGATGAGCGGAAGGGTTCTACCCAGGGATCCGGTTTGGTCACATGACGTTCGACATATACCCCATTGATACAAAATAACACCTGATTTTTATAGAGCACTCTTGTGAGTTAGAAAATATATTTCTGCTAAAAATATCATCTTTTAAAATTAGGTTTCAATGAAAAATTGTACTTTTTTTCCCTGCTCTCCCCTATCATCAACAAAATAATTTTGCAATTGTTTACTTTGACCATTTAGAGTTCATAATAACATGTCATGCTTAATTTTAAAGTTAAATAGCAACCTTTGAGATCGCAGCTTCCAAAGAAAAACCCAAAACGGACAGACCATAAAGTTTAGTTTTCTGAAAGTGCTGATTGTTTTTGGTCCCTTGTCAATATTTTGTCAATGTTAGGGCTTTTAAGCTTTTAAACACAAAGGCAACCAAAAGTAGGACACACCATCAGATGGTCGACATAGCATGTCAGTCAGGTCAATATACGATGGGTTGAACTGAAGGTCAAGGTTACTGCAATGTTTTTTTCCAGACTGCATTTGGCCCGACTGAAATCACATTCCCTTCAGTGGAACGAAGCAGTCTCTCGTGCATCAGCAACACACAAGTACACACACACATATTCCAGATAAACACTGTGGTTTTAACAGGTGTGCAGACACACACTCTCACACACGCTCACATGCTAAACATCATAAGACAGGAGCCAGAGGATTTTCTTCACCCCACAAATGTGCTGCCAGTATGCCAGATGGCCCCTGTATGTGCAGAAAACAGGTTCCCCCTCCCGTACAGTGAGCAGAATATAAAAAGAACCAATACCCATCAATCAAAAACCGCACAGCACTCTTTTCTAGACTTATCTATGTTTTTCCCCTGTCATGTCATTTTCTGCAAATGAGCAAAGTCAAAATTAGTCAGTCAGCTCTCAAATACTCAGCGATTGTTCTTAATGTCCACCTGAAATTGTTTTTGGTATTTATATGCAAGTCTTAAGGTACCCACCAAGCAGTTTTTTGTGTTTCAGATACGTCCAATAGACGTCCAAACATAGACATCTTTGCTAAAACAGTCTAAAGTTAGACATCTTTTACCTACTAACTATTAATAAACAGCTAATTAGTAGTTTATTAAGCTAGTAGGGTTAGTTAATGGTTTGTTATTACCAGGAATTGTTACCTAAACTAAAGTTTAACAAAATGATATGGCAAATGAACATAGAACATTTGGGTCCAGAGACATGACTGCACAGAGCAGATATACTATATGCAGAGGCATAGCCTACCAAACAAATTAGACCCATTTGAACTACACTGAACGCCATAGTAGTAAATTAGAAAAAGATTGTTGACTTAAAAATGCTATTGGCTATTTTCAAAAGGGGGTGGGGCTACCCAATGCACCCCATGTTTCAGTTGAAATGACATCACACATCAAACAAAGCTGCACGTTTCAAGACACTTCAGTGGACCTTTAAAGCGACAGGGGAACATTTGATCTCGCTGCTGACTCGCAAACAAACCAACATAACTCTTTTGATGTGTCTGCATTTGAACGCAGGAGCGTTTGAGGTAGACGCGGGGCTGGCGTGAATGGGCTCGGGCGAACGTCTTTCTAGCGTCGCCTGACTGCGAGTGATAAAGCTGCCTTTTAAAGGCCCGGTGTCGGCTTGGCTTTCTTTTATCCAATTACAGTTGTGATTACCCTTAGAAGATGGAGGCTTTCTTGCCTGTGTGGGGTCTCGGCTGAAATGTTAAGGATATAAAGTGCTCAGAGACATTACACATGCACTCTTGTATGGAAATGTAAGCCTCCAGAGCCGCCCTCCCCCTCAAAATAACTATGATATCATGTGTTTGACAGATTGTGCAGGGCATAATAACCTCCTGTTAGCTACCGCCGCAGAATGAGCCTTCCTCCAAATATAACAATATGTTTCTCATATAGAACAGCATGATTCTGGTGGAAATCATATGCAGTTTGTTAGAGTGCACCGTAAAGCAGCTTGGTAAAAACATACTTTAAATATGAAAATATGTTTAAACTGTGATTTACAAGTCAACTGGATTTTAGATTTGTTAATCCTACAGTGCACAATGGAACTAAAATGGTTTGTTGCAATATATATATATTAGTGGTGGGCCGTTATCGGCGTTAACGCGTTGCGTTAACGCGAGACTCTTATCGCGCGATAAAAAAAATATCGGCGTTAATCTATTCTCAAAATTGGGTTGAGAGCTGGGTCTATTCTACGCAAGCTATGGGGACTTTCACTTTGAAAGTTTAGCGCGGATATATACATGACCGGTGAGCCGTCTGAGAATGAAGTGCCCTTCTGAATCAAATCAGCAGGATGCCTGACTTCAGTGTTGCCAGACGTACGATAATTATCGTATTTGTACGATAATTATGACCTCTGTACAATGTACGATCAGTAATGTAAAAAATTCTATAATGTACGATAATTTCAGAATTTTATGGCATTTAAAATGAGTTTCATTGTAATCTTAGGGCTTCTATACTTATTGATAGCTGCATCTTGTGTCTGATGTCTGTGAGGAGAAGGTGGAGTTAGACACGTTTTCTATCCAATGACTAGTTTCCATCTCATCTTACGTTACATATTCTCAGCCAATCAACGTGGAGAATAGCTCTCTCTCATGAGTTAACATTCCTGCTGCGCGCGGCCGTGGTTCAGTCAGTCGTTTTCAGGTTGAGGTCGGTCAAGTTTTAAAAAGTAGTGCTGAAAAGGAAGGTGAGAAGGACAGAAGAGTTTGCCCTTGATGTTCTCGCTTTTCCCCCATTCAAATGCATCATGGAAATGTGTTTTTTCAAGGTTAATCTCATCAAAACAAAGCCACGAGATCGGCTCATTACAGATCCTCTGGATGGGCTTGTGCACACCCTCAGACTGTTAAAAATTTGGGAGGGTGCACTGCTTTCAAGCCACTATGTTGCGCTCCATGTAGGCATCATATTTATAGAGGTAAAGTTGGTTTTATATTCGCACATTCGTTCATTTAGAAGTCTCTATATTGTTTACCATGTTACTTTGAATATTCGATCAAAATTAGCATGCAAGTATGACTTCAAAACAACATTAACACTGTTTATTTGACTGTGAACAATGTTGGACTTTGATAGTCATTGGCTGCTAATATGATTTTGCTATTTAGAGTTTGCAAATAATACTTTTATGAAATTATATTATTAAGGGGAAAGTCCGAATGTGCGAATATAAAACCAACTTTACCTCTATATCATATTTGTACCGCAAAATGAATCCCTCAACATCTGGCAACACACACAGGTTTTCAATGTACCTTCTCACTAAGGTACGCCTATGTTCTTTTATTTTTATTTACTTATTGTGGTAATTTTCACGTTGTGTCAAAACTCTATTTGTCTATATAATAGCTGTATACTCTCCGTTTGACTCTTGTACGATAATTTTCCTCCAAATACGATAATTTTGAGGTTCTGGTACGATAATTTCACATTTCCAATCTGGCAACACTGCCTGACTTTAACTGCAGTTCGCCAGTTTCACTTTAACTCATGAACATTTAATTCATGCCTTCGTGACAAACTGGGGTATTAGACGCAAATAAATGAGTAAGGACTGGTGAGAGTGTTATGGAATTTAATAACGAACGCCAAATGAGAAGAAAAAGAAACTTCTGCATTTCGCGATGTGTGTGTGTGTGTGTTTGTGTGTGTGCGTCTGTACGTCTGTGCGGTCCTTTACTGACAGCCGCCTGTGTGGATCTTGTTGGAAAATATAGCGAAAAGTCCTACATGATGGTGCTAGTTTGTCAGTATTGCCACTAATATCTGCATACTCCACGTATTAATTCCATTTCTGTGTAGATCAGTTATGACTGAACTACATAACTACAGTTATGACTAGTTGCATTAAGGTAATCAAAAATCGCTGTTTACATGGTAGACTCTTAATCAGAGTATTGTTTTAATCATATTAAAATCGTATTAAAGTATTGTTGCCCATGTAAACATACTCAATACTTGACACCGTCAGGGCTCTGTGAACTTGCCTTTGCAAAGCAGCATTTTCTGTATGTACGTACATCAAAAGAAAGTATGAAATCGCTGTTTGGAGCTTATGTAGGCCTACAGTTCAACATTCATGTTTAACTGAATAAAAGTTAGTAAACACAAGTACATCTTATTGAACATCATTTATTTTCATCACTAATTATCATAGTAGAACAGTTTCCCTGGTCTAATGCGCCACCTGGCTTGAGAAACCCGTTCTCAAAGACTTATTATTTGGGTAACACACATATTCTGAATGCCTTCGGCAGAATTCAAATGAGCCATTTTAATCTAGATTAATCTAGATTAATTTTGAAATTAATCTAGATTAATCTAGATTAAAAAAATTAATCTATGCCCACCTATAATATATATATATATAAAAATACAGTTGAAGTCAAAATTATTAGCCTCCCTGAATTATTAGCACCCCTGTTTATTTTTTTCCCCAATTTCTGTTTAACAGAGAGAAGATTTTCTCAACACATTTCTAAACATAATAGTTTTAATAACTCATTTCTAATAACTGATTTATTTTATCTTTGCCATGATGACAGTAAATAATATTTGACTAGATATGTTTCAAGACACTTCTATACAGCTTAAAGTGACATTTAAAGGCTTAACTAGGTTAATTAGGTTAACTAGTCAGGTTAGGGTAATTAGGCAAGTTATTGTATAACGATGGTTTGTTCTGTAGGCTATCAAAAAAATATTAGCTTAAAGGGGCTAATAATTTTAACCTTAAAATGGTTTTTAAAAAATGTAAAACTGCTTTTATTCTAGCCGAAATAAAACAAATAAGACTTTCATCAGAAGAAAAAACATTATCAGACATACTGTGAAAATTTCCTTGCTCTCTTAAACATTATTTGGGAAATATTTAAAAAAGAAAAGAAAATTCAAAGGGGGGTTAATAATATTGACTTCAACTATATATATATACTGTATATATTAAACGTCATAACAAGGGATAAGTAATGAATAAACAAATGATCAAACAAAATAGAAATAAGAAACAAACTGAATAACATATTTGTATATCCTCCTGAGAATGTAAAAAAAAGCAATCACATATTATTTATGGAGCTTTAGATTGTTTGGAGCTTTAGAAATAGTGAATGCAAACATATTTATAATATATTTTATTTATATTTTATAGTCTGTCCCTGTGAGGAGTGCAAAGCTTATTATTAATCATTATCCATAAATAAACCAATAAATCAATTATTAGGTTGCAGAGAATTTGGGTCACACTTTATTTTGATGGTTTGTTTGTTGAATTAAGTTACATTGCATCAACATGCCAACTAATTCTCATTAGATTATAAGTAGACTCTTAGGCTGGGGTAAAGGTTAGGGTTAGTGTAAGTATATATATACAGTACTAACTGATACTGTTAAGTTCACACCCTGTATTTATTTCTGTTACCTGTCTCTGTCTCCTTAATTACCCAGTTTGTTGCTATTGTGTATAGCTATTTATTGTCTTCACCCCTCATCTCATTATTCAGTTTAGCCTGATTGTTTCCCTTCACTATATATACACCAGTTTGTGTTTCCCTCTCATTATCTGTTGTTTTTTGTTGCTCCCTGGTTTGTTTTGCTTTGTTTTAGCTTTGTTTTGTTATAGTCTTTCAATAAATTTATGATAAATGCTGCGTTTGGATCCTCACCTAGTTTTTCTCCTTTACACTACACAACGGACTGTAACAGATACATTGTTCAAGTAAAATTAAAAGTTTTACTTCTCAAAAAATGTAAAATTACTATAATTTAAAACTCCCATTCTATTAAAGTAATCTATACATTATATCTAATTGGCATATTATTATATTATTGAGACAACATTTAAGAAAGAAGTGCAAAAAAACTAAACAAAAGCATTTTCATAAATTAATTATGTTGAGAGTTTTTCACTGTAAATTCTAGGATACTAATCTTTTGTGGCACACTTAACATTGAAAACGCTAAAAAAATAAAGTGAAGTGAAGTTTATAAATTAATTTTGAGAGGATCACATGATTATGATTGACCACAGCCGGTCCTGCATTAGCTAATACATGATCCTCAACCACAGTCTTCATTCCACAACCATCTTCGTCTGGAAGAACCCCTCCCTTCCTTCCCTTCTCCTCCCCCTTTACCTAGATCGGGCGGCATGGCAGCCCAGTGGTTAGCACTGTTGCCCCACAGAAAGAACACCGCCGGCTCTGGTCCTCGCCGGTCCGGTCAGCATTTCTGTGCGGAGTTTGTGTTCTTTCCGTGTCAGCATGGGTTTCCCCGGTTTCCTCCCACCATTCAAAGACATGCATCACACGTAAACCAACTGAGCCAAATGGGCACAACAGTCTAGCTCCCAGCATCAATATTTTACCTTCTCAAATAGGGGTGTGAACCTACACTGGTCTCACGGTTTGGTTCGGTTCGGTTACAATTATCATGCCATCGATTCGGTTCAATTCGATATCTCGGTGCATCACGGTGCATTGACGATGCTTTCCATACATAATTAGATTTTTTTCTTTACAACACAAGAAAAAAAATTGTATTAAAATCTATAAATATGTTTATATTTATATATTACTTGTAATACAATTTTGTCCTTTAATACAAGCAGTCAGATATATGAACTGTACCTTTAATTTTACCTGCTCAAAAAAAACACTCTTTGTGAATGAAATCTCCAATACATGCTCAGAAGACAGCACGAGCAATTCATAAAAGTTTCATAAAAAATAAACTAATATAAATATTATCCCGCTTGCTTTTTGAGCGCTGGCAAGTTCTTACACCCCTATGATTGGTCATTGTCTTCACCCACTCAACAGAAAGGGCTGCGCTTGGCTTTAGAAACGAAAGCGCCGTTCACCCATGAGTGACCAACCAGCCGCGGGTCAGTCTATATGCGCATAATACACGGTTAACAGGTAATTCGTAATACAATAAATACAATACAATAAACTCGCACCACAGGCACGCTTGTGTCTCGATCCACAAACAGCCGAGAGGAGGGAAATTTACCTCACGAAAATGCCAGCGGGTCAAATGCCCAAAGTGTGTGTGTGTGTGTGTGTGAGAGAGAGAGTGTTAGAGTTTTACAGCATTTCTCCCTAGTAGTGAAATAGCGGCTCGTGCTTTACCATTCCTCAATGTCAGTGAAAGATCTGCTTTTTAAGTAGTAAGAGTGTTTATTTTACTCACCCTCGCCTCCTTCGCCATAGTATTCTACCGCGACATTGCGCATAGGGAATAAATGACGTCAGTGCGTAATAACCGGTTATGATTATTACTGAACCAATATCGAATTTTCCCCATCTGCATCGCTGTGCACTGAAGAAACGATTAATTTTGACACCCCTATTCTCAAAGCAGTTCACCGTTAGCCACATCAGAGGGGGAGTTTTTGAGATCTACCTGAGCTCAATCTTCCCTCTTGCCCTGCAAACAGGAGGGAGCCCTAGGCTTGAGGATTACTTGAGCTGAGGGCTCTCTCCTGGGACAGCATGCCAAACAAGCCTATTATAAATCATCAGCTAAGTGTGAACTCTTGAAATTACATTCTTTTTGTTAACCCTACGTTTTTTTTTACCTGTGTTTAGTAAAGAAATTTACCATAAAATGTTTCCTGCTCACCAAGGCTGCATTTAATTAATCAAAAATACAGTAAAAATGATAAATTGTAAAATGTTATTGCACTATAAAATAACTGTTCAAAAGTAGTTTATAATTTAATTTAATAATTTATTACAGTGATTTTAAAGATGAATTTTCAGCTTCATTACTCTAGTCTTCAGAGTCACATGATAATTCAGAAATCACTCTATTATTAATATTATTATTATTAGTATTATTATTATTATTAATAATAATAATGGTAATAGTAATAAAAGTAATGAGTGGACTAATAATTTCATTTGAAAATACATACAATAAGTAATAAATAAATATTTAATAAATAAGTATTAAACAATTAAACATTTATTTTTACATTTAATAAATGCCGCCTTGATCTTGAGACTTGTCTTGCAGTTCTACATTCATTCACCATGTCTGTATGTTTTCCTAAGATTGTAGTTGCCTTGAAAAAGTCATGCCTCAATGAAAAACTAATGTTCGCAGTGTTGATATTTGTGTAATTATATTATACTGTAACATTGTTTTCTAATGTCTGTATAAGATGGAGACAATGAGAGAGAAATATAAAAAGGAGGCAATTAATTACCATCACAGGAGGAGTGATATCATCTCCTTCTGTTCTTCCATCTCGCAAAGAAATCTCTCATCCTTTTTCATTACCTTTATTTCCTGATGGTGTGCTGAATTCAGCAGACCATTAGAGCATTCAAGCTTTTCTGACAGCTGACGGACATCTTACAAATGAGATCTGCTGAAGGCACACGAAACAGCACGGATAGATTTGAACAGAAGGCCCCTGTGAATGACAGCAAACAGTTTTTTAATCAATAAACCAGATTCATGACACAATGGTTAGCTTTTGTCTTATTAATGCTAATGCTGTACATCGGGAACAGTTTACTCTTAAACAAAAAGGATCTTTAATGTCATTAATGGTTGCGTGAAAAACCTGTAACACATTTTCATTTCACAAAAGTGTTTTTACAGTGAGAAACATGTCTTCGATTTTATTTGATTTATTTATTTATTTAAGCTGCAATCAGGAATAATTTATAGAACACATAAATAGTACTATTGCTAACTTTTTACCATGGGTGCTGTTTTAATTGGAGCATTGTCTAAGAGTTCTTTATTTTAAACATATTTTTATTTTCATTACTTTGTGGGTAAATATGCATCTTTGCAAAGTGAAGTGTATTGCTGTGAAAGATTTTATTTTTAAAGCAACATTGTAGGGAGTAAATGTTTTTTGATTTTGAGATGTTCAAGGCCATAAATGTTAAAGCAAATGGACCTCGGAGCCTGCTCTCAAACTAAAACGCATAATTTTATAGTGCATGAGACAAAAACAGGGATGCAAATTTCCACAGCTAAAAACATCATTATAGTTTTTTGGCTGAAAGAGAGAAAGGTCAAAGATTTGAGCTGAAAATATATGCCTAAATTGAAAATTAAACTGTGACTTCACTTGAAAATGCCATCTGTTAAGCATCACACGTTACAGATAGTCTTGGGTCATCTAAAATTGAAAAGGTCTAAACCGGCAGAAAACATCAAGCATAATTATTTCTATTAGAGGACAACAATAGGCTACCAAGTACATGTAAACATAGCTTTTGTGTTTGTAGCTTCACCGATATTTAGAAAACCATGCACTAATTGAAGAAGTATTAAGTAAACAACAATATACAGTGTATACATAGCCGTCACTCGCTTGCTGCAGAAGTTGGGAATTTCTCCATTTTTTAAGCGCCAACAGAAGCGTCAGCCAATCAGGGGTGCGTTTCCCAAACAACGACGTAACTCGCGGCTGAACTATCATAGTTGATGCATCGTTTGGGGAAAGAACGATGTAGTGACGAGTGTTTCCCAAAACCCGTAGTTTCTCTGTCGCAGATCCATCGCTTGAACCACGTTAGTTATAACATAAAACGCCCATAAGTATGCTCTAAAAGGGGTGGAGTAACTTCTTTAGAGAACAACCCCACCATTTCATTGTGCAAATTATATTGTTTTACACAAACACGCATTTAAAATAAAATCCAATATTAGTTTTGGTAAAAACATGCACTCGCTTTCCATATTAATTGAAATATATGTAAATGGCACATATAGAGCCTGTGTTTGCTTTACTAATTTTATTGAGAAGTTGAACATTACATATTCTGTTCTAAAACATAAAATCACTTACAAAAGCTAACACTATTCTAATATCATATATAAATCATATAAATAAATAATTAATGAGGCGATTTATTCTAAATATATTTACTTTAATAATAATATTAATGATGATGATGATTATTAGTATTATTATTATGATTATTATTATTATTATTACTAAGTGGGATATTGTTTATTTATTTAACCTACAGACCCATGTCATATACAGTACAGACACTTAATAAACCCACTATAAAATAAAAGAATTAACTTATGCTATGTTTTTTGTTTTCACAAGCTTTGAAAACGTAACATAAATTCCGCTTTTAAATAATAGCTCTTTCGCTATAAGGCTGTGTTCAAAATGATATCAATGTTTTCAAAGTGCACTGCGAAGGGAGCACAATTGTAAACACGAAGATCGCTAAAACTGAACTGTAAAAATACTTTGAAAGCAAATTACACCTAAGAGAGATGACCTTAATGTTTTTTTTACTTTTAATAATTCCAACTTTGAATGTTAGAATGTTCTAAATGAATAGGGCATAAGGGGGATAAGTGGGAATAGAACACAGCCAGGAACTATGCTTCTAACTACAGCTCCAGAGGTGTAGTTTCAAGTGCTCAACTTTGCGACGCAGTTTGTGAATGTTCGTTGGAGCGATGGATTTGGGAAACAGCAAATCAACAAACTATCTTTGTAACGACGGAACTTGCGACCTTAGTTGGCTAGCGATGGTTTTGGGAAACGCACCCCAGGTTGATTTATGCAAATACCCAAGCTCAGACAGTACCCAATCGTGATCTAATTTCATTGACTCTTGCTGCTATATTTATATTTGCTTGATCTATTGGCTTTAGCAGAAATGAACAACTGGAAGAGAATTACTCGCTTGCCATGATCTTGAGTAGGTGGACCAGCTATCAATCGGCCAATCAGTGCCATTCTGCTTGTATGTAGCCTCGTGACTGCTCAAATCTATCAGTACGCATGAGCAAAAATAGCAGGCTGAGGTTCTCCCACCAAACGCAAAGGCTAATGGATAGATTTCTCCAGGTGTTATAGACCTCCTTTGTTGTAGAGTGTTGTTTTGAATGCACCACAGAGACTGTGTTTACACTCTTGGGGAATTCAGCCTATGAATAGCTTACTTATAGTTGTCTCTGCACATTAAACTGGAGTAGGAGAACAGATTTTATCAGTGGAAAATGCTGTGCTGTAAAAAAATTGCTGTTCTTTATGTGTGGCTACATTAAATTATTCCCAGACAAACATGCTTGCTTAGAAAGTTACTTGACCGAAAAAGCTGCAGTTTTAAAAGGGAGAATTTACTGTACTGTATATTAAAATAGTTTAACAACAGGACAATTCTGGAATTTTTGTCATCTTTCATAAATACTTCAATCAAAATGTGTTTGCATCACACAAAATGCCTCTGCATGTGTTTTGTTAAATTTTTTTCTAAACAATTCAAGGTTAAGCAATAGCACACTAGCATCTGTGATGCCAAATATCATAACATTACTAAATTAATCTATATTTTTGAATGACACAACTTGTTCGTTTGCCCTTAAATAAACCTGCCATTTTGACTGAATGATTCAATGACTCACTCGTTAAAACAATGAATTGCCATCACTGACATTTTAGGTTCAGATTTAAAAGACTCTTTTATTTCATTTATACAGTAATTGCAGTCATGTTAGTTCATGTTAGTTCATGTTAGCGCAGCTCTTTTTTTCTTTCTCTTTTCGGTGTAAAGAAGTGAAGTGATATGTGTTCCCAAGTTAGAATTTGGATTAGATTTGGATAATTTAGTTCAATATCAAGTAAAATATTATTTACTGTCATCATGACAAAGATAAAATAAATCAGTTATTAGAAATGAGTTATTAAAACTATTATGTTTAGAAATGTGTTGAAAAAACATTTCTCTGTTAAACAGAAATTGGGGAAAAAAATAAACAGGGGTGCTAATAATTCAGGGGGGCTAATAATTCTGACTTCAACTGGATATATATATATATATATATATATATATATATATATATATATATATATATATATATACACTCACTAAGGTACACCATACTTGGACCCCCTTTTGCCTTCAGAACTGCCTTAATCCTTCGTGGCATAGATTCAATAAGGTACTGGAAATAATCCTCAGAGATTTCGGTCCATATTGACATGATAGCATCACTCAGTGGCTGCAGATTTGTCTGCTGCACATCCATGATGCGAATCTCCCATTCCACCACATTCCAGAGATCTGGGGACTGTGGATTTCTGTGCAGCAGAAATCGAGACTCATCAGACCAGGCATCATTTTTCCAATCTTCTATTGTCCAATTTTGGTGAGCTTGTGCGAATAGTAGCCTCAGTTTCCTGTTCTTAGCTGACAAAAGTGGCATCTGGTGTGGTCTTCTGCTGCTGTAGCCCATCCGCCTCAAGGTTGGACATGTTGTACATTCAGAGATGCTTTTCTGCATACCTCGGTTGTAACGAGTGGTTATTTAAGTTATTAAGTTAAGCCTTTCTATCAGTTGGAACAAGTCTGGCCATTCTCCTCTGACCTGTGCCATCAACAAGGCATTTGCGCCCACAGAACTGCCGCTTACTGGATATTTTCTCTTTTTCGGACCATTCTCTGTAAACCCCAGAGATGGTTGTGCGTGAAAATCCTAGTAGATCAGCAATTTCTGAAAAACTCAGACCAGTATATATATTGCTAACTACTTTATTAAGATATTTATTGTTTAAATTACACAAATTGCTATGTCTGTGTGATGCATTTAAAACTAGCTCGTGTTTAAGTACTTTGGTAATAGCAAGAAGGACTTTAACATATACATAAGCATTCACATCCATCTCAATGGTAGTAACAAGAGTGCTGGAAGCCTTTTTTTTTCAGGGAAGCTCATAATGTTGGAATAGCACAGTCCAGGTTTTGTCTCTTTAATGAGTTAGCACTTCCTACTCCAGGGCAAAAGGTACTTGCTGATTCAGTCTCTCCACTCAAAACTAATTGGCCACCCATACAAAGTGGCCATGTGGTCAGATTTTAGGGAAAGTTCTAATGACTAAAGGTTAAATACATGCCCACTCTTTTTCTAGATTGTGAAAGCAAGCATTTTCATGTGGCTGCTTTCATACCATCTTCTGCTCCAGTGTGACTGATTTAGAGCAGGCCTGAGATCAGTAATTGCAGCTAGGTGTCATAGTGTCGGGCAGTTAAAAGTGCCCTGTTCATGTGAAAATGAGACAAAGCGGTTAATGTAACACTGTTAACCTGGCCAACAGAAAGCTTTTTAATGTGCACTTCAGGAAGCCATAATGCTGTCTGTTCTATACGTTTAATAGAGACCAAACATAGGATCCTTTGTCAAGCTGGCAGAACTTTCCAAACTCTGAATGCATTCTAAATTTAATAGGACAAGAGTTATACCAATGATAATTGACTTTTAACCTTTCTATAGGGTTAATTTCAGCCTAAAGTGAACACTTTCTTCACTTTCGTCATCTTTCATCACTCTGAAGTCTTTTCAAAGACTATCTGGTTGTTAAATTGTGACATATGGGGGTAACTGAGTAAGCTTCTAATCATGTGAACTGAGAACTCATAGTTTTGAGATATCGTTTAGCCTAGACAAGAAAACTTTTTTTCAACTTTCAATTGTTGTTCCATCATTGTGTGAGCAGAATGAAACCGTGATTAGACAGCTAAATAAAAAGTTAAACAGATCAGTGCTACATTTTGATCCAAATGTAAAGAATGTCAACTCCTGGCAAACAAAAAAGTGCATAGTGCTCATTGTGAAATAGGCATTTACTGCCTCGTCACACAGCTGCCGTTTTTCAATATGCAGAGCTCTGTTTAGAAGGAATGGAAAAGTATGATAGCCTATAGAAAAAGATGCCTTTGTGGACACACAAAAGAGAATGGATTCTGTTAAGCTCCATAAAATGTTTTAAAATGAAAAAATACAGTAATGCTATAGCTTTTTTTTTTTAAACAGCAGCACCATTCTTTCAGTATGTTAAACTTGCATTATAACAAAAGCAGCATCAGAGCTTTCCTGTTGTATTTTAACATACTTACAGAGAAAACTTGTTATTGTAAGGAAAGATATGTGGGCAGGGATTTTAATTCAAGCATTGTTTATTGGATATAGGCACATTTAATGCAATTTGAGTTGAATAGTGGACTAAGTAATTGGAGAAATCCAACATGTCAACAGAAAGAAAACTTACATTACACAAGGTCAAGTTATAATGAGATTACACAAACTTTAAAAATTAAAAATGACTTTTTTGCACATTTTGTCTGTTCCTTTATACAAAAAATGTGTTTTGGGGTCTAAATTAAACAACATAGGCTCATTCTGAAAACGTAGCCCAATACACTGTACGTTTTTGGAGATTGCGAATAATGTAGCCAGAAGTACGCATGGCTGCATTTCTTTTTTAAAACGAATGCTATAGGGCGGTATGACGCCGTTCCTTTTTGTGCTTACCAGCTGACCACTTACCTCCGTTTGGATGGCTTTCCCGCTGTAACCAGTTTGTCCAGTTAGCTCGCCATGTACATCAGTGGACTTGAGACGCAGAGAGGAGTTGGCCACAATGAAAGGGTTCGAGTCCGGTGAAAAATGGTTCCAGAAAGCCGATAGACAAAAACAAAATCCAAAATAAAATAAACAAGTAAATAACAGGGTGAGAATGTGGTAAGATCTGAAAACCTGGTTAAAATCAGGCGAGGCCTTTTCTTTTTCTGGATTGCTTTATAAAATTGTCGATTAGGTTTAGGGAAGTAGGTGGGCGGGTCAATCAGTGCTTTAAAAAAATACTATTAGTTGGGTTTAGGAAATGAGGAGGGTGGGTCAGTCGATCAGTCAGTCATTCAGTCAGTCATTCAGTCAGTCATTCAGTCAGTCGACAGCAGCCTTTGGTGGATTTACGCTAGCACAGCAGGCGTGAATGGCAAATGCAAGAGAAATTTGAGATCTGAAAAAGCATACACAGTGGCCTCTGGTGGATTCATGAAAACAAAAACTGCAAAAAAAAAACGTAGCTCTTGGGGCATATTTGGCACACTCCAGAAATGTATACAGGGGTACATTTTCAGAATGAGCCTGGGTTGATTTTAAAACGAAGTGCAAATTGCAATTTTTGCATGCTTCATTTATTTATTGTGAAAATGGTGAAAGTGTGCATTTTCATGTTACATCTTAATTGGATTAAAATAAGTTTTTTTTTTTTTTTTTGGTCTCCATAGGAAAACACATGGATTGATGAATCATTCACAGTAAAATGAATAAGCAGGTCTTGAAAGACATGAAGTGAACAAGAATTAACCCTTTAAAAATGTGGATATTGTAATTAAAACGTAATTAATGGTCCCTAAAAGGCTATATCTTTAGAAGCTACACCAGCTTTAACTTACAAGTAGCTTGATCAACCTAGTTCAATAGAATTTTCTCCCTTAACAGCTACAGTATACGGTAAGTAAACCCACACTATCTTCTTAATGCCCTAAAAGACAAACAAATCCAAATGTTGTGTGTTTAAGTATAAGCTCGTAGTAGTTCTGAACTTCAGACTGCGTGTGGTTTTGCAGACAGCCTCTCACAGGGATGAGTTGATATATGTGAGTCTGACAGCCAGTGGCTGAGGCTGAACTGAGCCCTGCAGCCCAGCTCTGATTCACGATTGAAACGTACAGTAAATAAAAGCCAGTGGCTGTTATTTAGAGAGAAGATGTTTTTGAAGAAAGCCTCACCCTGGGACACGGGATGCAGGGAGAGCAGGGGGGAAGAAACAAGGCTTTGGGGGAATCTTCAATAAAGAAAGGGGAATCAAATCTGTGTGTTGTACAGCAGATCGCCTCGCTCTTTTCTCCTCAGGACAGATAAGGCCTGTGACCCTGGATTGTTTGCTGTAATGGGCCTCCTGATTGCCTCGTGCAAGTGTTTGTGTTGCAGGCACAATGAAATTAGTCACAGTCCCTCTCCGTGTCTCTTTCTCTGCACCACCAGTTTTTAGTAGGCTTGATTCCAGCAGAAGGCATAATTCATCATGGACATGACAAATTACAGAAGCCCACTTACTGGGAGAAGAGATCGGGCCGCAATGTGCGTGTATGTACTCAGCTATAACCGAGGCTGGCAAATCTTGATTTTCGGAAAAGAAAAACGAGACGGGCAGAGGCGGAGGAATTAGAATGGTTTGTTTTGAGTGTGACGCTCGCCCCAGGGACCCTCTCGACTCCGGAGCCAGATGGCTAATAAGTCTGCTGAGGGGATCCGAGCTGTGGTTTGGGGCAACGGCTGAGGAGTCTGAGATTGAGTAGAGATTGGAAGAACGGGTGCAGGGGGAATTTGCTGGGCTGGAAACAGAAGGATTTGCTGAGGCACATTCTGTCGGAGTTCCTGGGGCGAGTTATGAACTCTGATCATCAGCGCTTTCCATTCCCTATAGGGTAAATATACCCATGAACACATCCAAACCTCAATTACCATTGGGCCATTACTGTCAGATCAACCTCCCACGGCAACGTCTGCGTCAAACGTCTAATCTACAATTATAAACGTTAAAATACTTTTGGTTTGCATAGAAACCTCAAAGGTTTTCTCAAAACTCAATCTTGCAACTATATGCCTTGCGCATCAGCTAAAATAAACCAAAAATAAACCTCGAGGGGCTTTATAGTGATTGGTTGCAATTTATTTTGATGATCTTCTTTACACATTCTGTTGACTATGAGTAACTTTGTCAACAAGCAGTCATTAGAGTATTAGTAGACTGTCTGCTTTATATACAGATGTGGCTACTGAGAATGAGCGAGTGAATTAAAGTGATCTCACACGGTACTGCAGTGCTGCGTGGCACAGCACAACATGGTCTAACACAAGAAATACATGGCCAGCAGGGGGCAGTTATGTAACATAGTGAACATACTGAACTGATATACTGTAGCAGACAGAGGATGTGAGAGGAGCTAAGCGGTGTGACGCTCTGCTAAGCATTCTGCTCCATGATCGTGCGCTTGCTCGCCGGTAAACTAAAACTGCTTAGATCCCGCGTCGACATAAAATTTCTTTAGTAGGCTAACTCAAATTTTTTTCAAAATCTTAAATAACTATCTAATTAAAACACTTCGATAAAACAAGTTTCTCTTTCAAAATTGTATTCTTTCTTGTGCTTTTTTCTTTCAGTACGGTTTTTTAATAATATTTTAATAGGTCTAAGTGAGCAACTGTGAATTTTATAGCTTATTTATTTAGGCAGCTGTGTGTGTTATCTTATAGTTTAACTGACTGTTAGTCTATTATAAACTACGGAGCTCTGAACATAACTCAAATTACAAATTCGCTTTTACAACCACGTCTTATTAATGCATATCCTTGTTTTCATTAATGTTATGCTTTAATGATTAATTATGAAATGGTATAATTTGTTCCTGGAATAGTCCTACTAAATCTATGAAACTACAGAATTAACATTCATTTTGATGGTCTCTGAACAGAAATTCTAGTGATTCAAAACAATTTGCTTACTTTAATTAATTAGCATGTACTGGTCAACTTATTCTGCTAATCCAAACCATAACTTAACTAATGTTACATAGCATAATTTACAGTAACTACTAAATATAAACTAATTCTGATGAGAGTTAAGGGATTAGTTTCCTTTAACCAAAATTGAAGGACGCACAGGCCAAAGTGAACTTTTTCAAAATAGCTGGTAAAACATGTATTGTATATCGGCAATTACATATTAATCATAATAACTACTTTATGTGAAAAGTCAATTGTTAAAGGTTTCCAGCTTTCTTCACAATATCTTATTTTGGGTTTGAAACAAGCGAAGAGTGAGTAACTGATGACAGTATTTTTATTTTTACGTAAACTATACTTTCATTTTTCTTGCTGTTGTAAATTCAGTCGTAGGTTTATGTTGCTATTGAGAGAAAAGAATGTAACAGGGTTTACATATAGTACATACTTTTCTTAAAGAACTGAACCCTATGACTTTGGTGTTGCCATAATTTACTGTTTTAAGGGCAGGAAAACTGCATTTAATTTAAATACACTGGAAAAATGCAGGGTTCCACACAATTAATTCATGTTGTCCCGGCACAAATTTAGGTGGATTGAACATAAAACAAATAAGCTGTCCCAAAAATAATCTCAGGAATTGTGTCTATTCAGCTCAACAAAAATAATTTTTAGAGTGTAATTAAATCTCATTAAACAATTTGTCTGCCAAGTAGTTTATTAGCCTTATTGTAGACTGTTTTTACAGTTGCCTAGCAAAGAAGCAACCAAGCCTGTCCAAATTATTTGAATGAGGTGTTTTCTATTAATTCATTCATTAAACAGCTTTAACCAATAGATTAAATGACTTTTTTTAATATTAATTGCTTTTTTACTGCCAATATGTCAACAGCTTGGTACAAAACCTTAAAGCGCCATGAAACCCCCCTGTCTCAGCAGGGTGTTTTCACACCTCTAGTTTGGAAAAAATCAGGAGAGTGGGTGAATCCAGCTCTGTGTAGGTGGGAGTGTGGAGTGACGAAAGAGGGAAGGATTTGCATGAAAAGGGGAGTTTCAAAACAACACACAGACGCAGGGGAGAAAGACCGTGACTATGTTTGCATAGACATCAGTAATCAAATTATTTGCCAAATTTTAAATTTGTTGACTTTAACTGCAGTTTGGCACTTTCACTTTCATTCAGTTACATTTAATGCATGCCCCCCATGACAAATGAGATATTGGATGCGAGGAACTGCTGGAAGAGTGTAGTTTTAATGAAATATTTGTTACCACACGCCGTATGGGACAAAAAAAACCTCCGCATTTCTCGGTAACTTAAATGCACTCGGTAGGTAGCGTCAGAAAGACGTGTGTGTATAGACTATCCTGTCACAAAATGCGGTGAAAATCCTACACGACGGTAATAGTTTGATTAAAATGTTTACATGTTTGCATTCAGAGAGCAGCATTTACAGCAGATCTTTCAGTCTATAATATTGTAGTGATATTAACATACTGTAAACTTAGTAACTAAATCATTTTGACTACGGTATGTCTTTAAAAACTGAAAGAGTACTGCTGACGATACGAACTAACTTTGCCATCTGAATAAACATAAACAAAGCACACTGATCACACACTTACCAAATCCTTAACAATCAACACGAACTGGAACCGCGTCTTTTTTTAAGAGGAGACGAGTGGCAAATCCGGATTTCACCATTTCCAGATGCAAAAAGCTTTCGGGTAAGAAATGTTCCTTAAAAATGTATTTTTGTTGCTTGTTAGCAGACCACTGTAATCCACACGTGAGTCCAGCTGCGCTCTCATAGCAGGAAATTAAAAAACAAAACCTTCGTTGTAGCACATTTATAAACGCAACACTGACGACCCATGTCTCCAAACAATTCTTCTTCTTCCACTTGTTTTAATTACGGTTGGCAACACAGCATGGCGTCTCTCTGCCGTCTGAACACTGTAACAGGTAAAAACAATCTGCAAAGCTATCATGCATATTAATGAAGTTGCACCTCATTCACAATAGAGTGCACTGATTGGTTCGAACCAAGTCTATCTTTTAAATTAATGATAAAAGCTCAAAGACGTCACGTTGTACCCGCCGGTACAGACATCCAGTCTACACGCTGGAATTCACACAAGGATCTAATTGCCGTGACGTTGCTTTTAAAGTTCTTTTCAAACTGGAAGAACGAATTTGCTCGAAATAATGCAAAACAACCAATTTTCACTTTTTTGTAAAATATATATGTGTCCTAATAGTGTTTTTAGCAGCGTGGGACACATATATGACTGTCAACATCTCAAAAAATGTGTTTTGGTGTTTCGTGACCTTTTAAATAGGAGACATCCTGGACATCCTAGGTTGTCTAGTCAAGTCTGTAGACTGATTTTCATGTGAAGGACATATTTTATGAACCAAAAAGATGTGACTTGAAACAAATATACTGTTATGCTAATTTGTCATACAAAGCAAAGGATTTATTAAAAATGTAGTTTTTCATAACCATATAGACACAGCCTATATTCTCAAATATGCTTTATATTCTAAGTATTACAAGGGTCATTTTAATTTTCACCTGCAATTTTCAGTTGCTGTTTTTTGTTGTTTTCTCAATGTTGTCATACAGTATTTTATGTAGTGAGTACATAATGAGGAATTTAATTATCCACAGTCTAGCAGAGAGCTGGAGCAGTAGGTTTGCAGTGCAGTTCACACAATGACCATTGATGTCACTAATAACAAGGGTTTCTCAATTCATCCTACAGCACCTGAACTCTTTTAGAGATGTTTTCTGTAATGTCACTGAAGCATTTTAAAGCATATAATGCAATTCCAAAACAGCTGAATAATTTGTACCGACTGAAGCAAATTGTTCCGTCTCACAGAAACACATGGAGCACCATGGCTCTTTGATAATTTCACAGATGTATGGTCAACATGTATGCACCAGTTATTTAAAGACTTGAAACATGCACAGCCGTATAATCAGATTTCAGTGCTATTAGCTTTATATTACTGTATACAGTCATACTGTCACGTCATATTTACATCCAAAGCTTCTATTGAGATATTAATATTAAGCTTTGAATGTTTGTCATCATATTTAATTAAGGTATCACCCTAAAAATACAATCATTTTGGTAATACAGACTATAAATGTATAGTTAGGCTACATTAGGCCACCCGCGAATGTCTGTGTTTCACTTTCACAAGCATGGAAGAAGGCTTTTTCGCGGCACTGAATATGCTGTTTTGAAAGACATATCTGAAGTAAAGTTATGTTTTTGCCAACAGAAAGTTCTGTTTTTGTTTGCAGGAAGTTGCTAGGCAACAGAGACACAGATATTTAAAGGTTCAAGAAACCCTTGAGTACTTTTTTTGAGATTTTAACATATTTGTGTGCATTGAGCATCAGTTAAGACAATATTAGCACTTGTCAGCTTTAATTGTGGGAAAAACTGGATAAATTTGAGCTTTTGTCAGCTAATTTCTTCTTCCTGGTTTAAAATTATTTTTGGGGCGGGATCAAAATCGGTGACGTAGCGCAAAACTGTAAGTGAAGTGATGACACGTTGATTTCTCAGTATTATACATAGCGGAGTTTTCCTATCCTATAAGAAGAGCCTGCTTTTTAATTAGCCGGCAGCTAGCTCTCTGCAACTCTCACATGGTCGCCCACTGAAGCTAAGCAGGGCTGCACCCGGTCAGTACCTGGATGGGAGACCACATGGGAAAGCTGGGTTGCTCCTGGAAGTGGTGTTAGTGAGGCCAACAGGGGGCGCTCAACATGCAGTCTGTGTGGGTCCTAACGCCCCAGTAAAGTGAAGGGGACTCTATACTGCTCAGTGAGAGCTGTCTTTTGGATGAGACGTAAAACCGAGGTCCTGTGGTGGTTAAAAATCCCAGGATGTTCTTCGAAAAAGAGTAGGGGTTTAACCCTGGCATCCTGGCCAGATCTGCCCATTGGCCTCTGTCCATCATGGCCTCCTAACCATCCCCATATCATAATTGGCTTGTCTCCTCAATCAACTGGTGTGTGATGTGCGGTCTGGCACAATATGGCTGCCGTCGCGTCATCCAAGTGGATGCAGCACACTGGTGGTAGATGAGGAGTTCCTCCCCATAGTGTAAAGCTCTTTAAGTGTCTAGAAAAGCGCTATATAAATGTAAGGAATTATTATTATTAATTATTCATGAGCGCACATGCTTTCCGAAGGCAAAGCAGACCTGCCAACCTGGGAGACCCAAAAGTGACTGGGTGAGACACGGGTCGTATTTGTTTGTTTCCATGATCCACGGGGTTTGTTGATGTTTTTCCCCATGATTCTGTCAGGGCCGATACAGCAAAGCTGTTGGTGTGCAGCAAGCATTTTTGTCAGTAGAACTGTATGAGAATTGGAGAATGGCAGACTTTGTCTTTTATCAGTGGACTTCGTTACCATTGAGACACATCGCCTTTATCCGTGCTGCTGTGTTCGCTCATGTGTAAAATCCCACAGATTACCAGCAGGGTTAATGGTTGGAATAGACGGGGCAGACGGGGTGTCTGCATTCAGACCTGGGGATTGAGGAGGAGAGAAGTCCTCCTCATTTATAATGTTTATATAAATACAATTATCTTTATAATGATAGAACAAATTGTGGTTATGTGTATATGAAATTATACGAATGACAAATGTAGCAGAGCATTAAATTACTTACTTTTTATTTCTTTGCATTTTAACTTTGTAAAATCTAAAATCGTGGGTCTCCTCACAGTTTGTGTCTCATTTTGTGAGCCAACTGACAGTTCGCTCTACATTTTTTCCCCCTGCACTGTCGGCCACACCCACTCCTCCCTCTGCTCACAGCGCTGCTCCACACCCATCTCAGAGCATTTTTTGAAAAATTTCTGAGGTAGACTTGAACTGAAAAAGGAGGGTTTCATGGCCCTTTAAACTAAAGTAGCAGACACTGAAATGCATGCGGCCATTTTGACCACTAGAAATAATCAGAACTCTTTTGTGTTCTGTAACTTTAATAGAATAACAATGTTAGAAGGAAATATAGACATATTTAGTAAAAGTCAGGAAAATATATAGATACTGTATGTGTTTTATTTCAATAAAGAAATAATTAAAAAAGGTCAAAATGACTGTCTCTGTATTTCTAGTGTTAAAGAGTTTCTTATAGTGTACTTCTCTACAGTGTTAAAGACTCTTGAGCAGGTGCCAGACATGCTTTTTTTTGCTTTTGCAAACTGACTGCAAAAGCAGGTGCAGGGTAATGAGAAGAGATCCCCTTAGGTGTGTGTGCACAGACGGAACTATTTAGATTCTTGGCTTGCAGTGCACAGCTCACCCATCAAAGTGCTGAGGGCTACCTGAGAGCAGGGCAAGAAGGGGAACTATTATCTGAACTATTCTGCTTTACCTAAGCGGCCTGCTTAAGAAGAAATCTACAGTATGCCAGAGAGCATCTCCTCTGTTCTCAAAGCAAGTAGTCTAATAAAAGAACCTGTCTTTTATGGGAGACCTTGGTACAAAATGTGCCCATCTGTGTTCTCTCATACATAGAATTACAGTAAAGACATGTATGTTGCATAGCAACCAGCATAAAAGGTTTCCGCAAGCAGGACAAAGCTTACTAAAGACTGAGTGATGGTGTAAGTCTCACTGACAAAGTTGCCAGCAGGTAGAAAAAGAAAAAAAAAACGAGTTGATGAGACAGACACCATGTGAAAGCTTCAGTTTAAAAAGCTTGAGCAGTAGTTTACGATCCCCCTGTGTGTTTTAGACTCTGACAATTTCATTTGAAAACTATCCGTCTTGACTGTCAATCTCTGTCAGTATTTATCAAAGTCCTTTTAAAGCAACTCAGTCCACTCTACGGTCATCATGGAAATGGCCCCGGGCAGCTTGCCAATCATGCAAGTATAGCTCCTATATCATGTTTGTCAAGCATACACTTCAAGAACATGTGCGGTCAGTAATAAAATAAAATCAGACAAAATCTGCTGTATTTTTTGCTTTGTAACCAATGTGTATGCGCAGAAACCAATCTAGCAGTGATAATATGGTGATTTTTCCCTTTTAAATGAAA
This sequence comes from Danio kyathit, assembly GCA_903798195.1. Classification (NCBI taxonomy): domain Eukaryota; kingdom Metazoa; phylum Chordata; class Actinopteri; order Cypriniformes; family Danionidae; genus Danio; species Danio kyathit. Next base: position 47,783,496 of record LR812520.1, on the reverse strand, counting down.
AAGGCATGATTTTTACACACAATTTTCACATTGTTGTTTTTTTTTTTTTTTTTTGAGATTTATTTAGTATTTATCTCTCCTTACATATGCAAGACTGCATCTGAAACCGTCTACTACTCAGTAGGTACTGCATTTGAATTTAAATGTACTACTTGGCTGTTAGAAAAGTACGTTCTATACAGTATGAATGTGAGAAGCATGAATGGATCTCAGACATACTACAGCCGCCATTTTGTCATGATCACGTGACCTACCTGCGTGAGTTGTGTCGCACACTTCAGAATCTCGCCGGAAGTTGTAAGTCATCTGGGTACTTTTTGCATATTGTTTTTCGAATTCTATGAATTTGAACATACTACTCGGCTCACATACTGATTTTAGCATACTATATAGTATGGAAGTATGAAAGTTTCAGACGCAGCCCAAATGTATTTAATATCATTCAAATTAAAAAAAAAAAAAAAACATCTGATAGCTTTGCAAATGTATTTAAAATTACACCTAAGAAAGATGACTTTAATGTTTTTTTTCCGAGTTTTTAAACTCATTCCGAGTTTAAATGTTGAAACGTTCATGGAATAGGACATAGGGGGGATAACTGGGAATAGAACACAGCCAGGAACTATGCTTCTAACTACAGCTCTAGAGGTGTAGTTGCAAGCGTACAAGTTTGCGATAAAGTTTGCGAATGTTCGTTGGAACAACGGATTTAGGAAATGCCAAGTCAACGGATTATGTTTGTAACGACGCAACTTGCAACCTTAATTGGCTAATGATGGTTTTCGGAAACGCACCCCAGGACTGTATCTAAAAATGGCTTTCTAGCCAACCTGAAAGATCAGAGGACAATGGACTTGGTTACAACAGTTATAATGGTCATTCAGACTGATCCAATTAAAATGAGAAAAAACTTGCAGATGGACAAACATCACCACAGCCATCCATTGACCTGAGCTTTATGAAAGTGACCAGATGGAAGCCTCTCCTCAGGGGACACAAATAAAAACCCACTCAGAATTGGCAGAAAATAATCTAAAGTTCTCTCAGACTGTAAGAAACAAGATGCTCTGGTCTGATAGCCTGATAGACCTCAGCTCCAAGCGTAATGGCTAGGAGAATTCAGACGATACCATCCTATCGGTGAAGCAAGTTGGAGGAGTATCATGCACTGTGGATGTTTTTCAATGGCAGGTACTGAAGAACTGATTAGAGTAGGCATTATATCCTTTATGAAAACCAGGTAAAACAGACCTAACTCGGTGCTAGTTCAGAGCTACTGCTTTTATTGTATTCTATTTTTGTTTGTCCATGGGCTAGTGAGCCACCGTAGAGCCAGATCTGAAGTCTCATATTTCCCAGCAATCCAAACACAGAATATTCAAATACAAACACATCATCAACAATGCATTGCTGTTAATGATGATGATTTGCAAACCCAAATCGTCATCCAAACACAGTGAACGCAACATGTTTGTGCAGCATGCCAGTTTGATTAGACAGAGATTACAACAGTAATAACATGTTAGTGCAGCATGCTGTAGATTGTATAGATTGCAGGTCATGCCAAGCAGTTCTTACTTCTAGCCCTGCAATGATATGGTGCTACTTAAGAAGCACTTTTCCTGGATCAGGACTAGTGTTTTGGGTGTCGAAAGACAAAGCACTCAAAACTGCCTTGGTGGGAAAAGGGTATGTACAAATCCTTGAGCGGCTCACCAAGAGTCCTGGCATGGCTTCCCTTGAAGATCTTGGAATATTATTGTTGTGATACTTGAAAGTGTATGTGTGATCCTGAGCAGTGCGCAATAGTCTGGTCCTACAGTGGCTGTTTAAACAAGCTTCAGGATTTGTCACACACACATCTGCATTGATACCTTCTCGTAGGCACTGTACAGCATGTACTCGAATTTGGATGATTGTGTTTGTAGTTTAGGAATGTTGCTAAATACTAATTGGCTGCAAAATGGAGTGGTGGAGAGGAGCTAGAGATTCAAGTGTTTTGAACCAGACGCAACATAAAAAAATGGGTTGCCAAAAAAAGAAATGAGAGCAAGGAAAACCTTTAAAACGAAATAAAGAAAAAACAACTTCTCACAATTTTTTTCCCCCCAAAGCTGCCCTTAAACCCACCTCGAATGCGATTGAATAGGCATTATCAGTGGTTATCAGCTGATAGATATGGGCCAGTTGGGGCCTTCTGCCACATAGTTAATCAATCCACATGGTTAATCAGCTATACTAATACAGAAGACTTCAGATTTAGATCTATTTTTACATTACTGTGACAGTTGGGTTTAGGATTGGGGTAGGGGTAGACGTTAATAAAATACAATTAATGGGAAATATTATAAATAATATAAATAATTATCGTTAACTTCCGGCCACAGCCGTATCTGATCTATAGCTGATTAACCATGTGGATGGCTGATAACAGCCCTTGAACCTACCAGTAGGCCCCTACTGGCCCACATCTGTCCAATAGTATCTGGATGCAGCCTTTATGATGCAAGCTGAGATTGCACGATGCACGCAGTGGAGCGAGTGACGCCACTGTGACGGGTAGGGTTAGGGGTGGGGTGAGCGCATTAAAAAGCATTGGATGCAGCTCAGATTGCACTGCACCAGGTCTGCATCCAGACCCCTCGCCATCTGTCAGCTGATAATGCCCAATTCAATTGAGTGATAACATTCGAATCGGCTCCCTTGAACGCTAGTTTGCGTTTGCCTACTGTACCTAAGATTAATATGAGAAACAATATAGTGATGATTAACATTCTCACTCTAAACAAATATGTAAAAAAATGTGAAAATGATGTCTGTGTTCATTGTGCGTATGTGTGTGTGCGTGCGTGCGTGCGTGTGTGTTTGTGTGTGTGTGTGTGTGTAGACAGGCTGCACAGATCTTGCTCCAAATATTAAAATGAGCAAACATAATATTTATTCATGTATATAATAGTGGTTGGCCGTTATCGGACTCTTATAGGACGTTATTGGACTCTTATCAGGCGATTAAAAAGAATTATTGCTGTTAATCTATTCTCAAAGTTGGGTTGGGAGCTGGGTCTATTCTACGCAAGCTATGATGACTATGATGACCTTGATATTTTAGCGTGGATGTATACCTGACTGGTGAAAAAAGTGCCTTTCTGAATCAAATCAGCAGGATGCCCTTCTGGATCTTTCACTTACTTCGAAGACACTACTGACTACGCTTACATGGACATCTGTAATCTTATTTGCCGTAATAGACAATAATATAATTAAGGTGTTTGCGTGACGTGCTTTCATGTAAGAGTTTCCTGTAATTTTGGGTGACTGCAGTTCGGCAGATTAACTTTCCGCTGGGCATCCGCTGTGTAAAACATATGCTGGATAAGTTGGCGGTTCATTCTGCTGTGGTAACCACAGATTAATAAAGGGACTAAGCTGAAAAAGAAAATGAATGAATGAACGCTGAGCACTGTATGTCCTGTGATGTTTCATCTGAACTGAGTGCTACTCTTGATGGAAACAGATCTACTGTATATGCAATTATGTTATAAAATGTGAAATGTTTTAAATAAAAACAGATAGGTTATGAATGTTTGAGTGAAGGATAATGAGTGAATGAGTAAAAATGAGTGTGTGAGAGACCAAACAGGGTTAAATAAAAAAATAAAAAAAAATACTAAATTAATTGATTAGCCCTATATTAGAATCTTTGATTTCATACATCTTCACATTCAAATGGAATGCAGAACCACCCCATCACAATAAAAAATGTGACAGGGTGGTATGTGACAGGGTGGTAAAGTGCATCCAAAAATGGCCGCAAATTTCCCATGTGATCAAGTTCCTCACCTAGCATACATTCATTCAATCTGAAATTTACTCTTTTTTTGCTTTATAAATGTAAATAAATGAATAAATAAGTTTACCCTATCTATTTTGCGTCACGAGGTGGTTGGGTTGAGCTTGACGGACCCTGTCTAACAAGAAAAAACAACAAAAAAAGAAATGGAAATAAATTTCTGTAATTTCCTGCTTTTAGTCTTGGAGGGTGCAGGGCCCATATGATGTCAATTCTTTTTTTGTTATGTCATTTAAAGCAAAAGTACATCATTTGTAGATGAAACAAGTTGGTGTGATGGGGTGGTAAGTCAAACTGAGGGACGCACACAAATCATGAAATATTTACAAAAAAATATAAAATGTATTAAATAAATATATCTTATGAAAATAGAAACACACATATAAAGCTCAAAACAATAAAAAATTGGGAGGAAAAAAGTAATTTATTTGATGATATTTTAGGTGCAAATGCAATGTTAGTCAGCACGGACATGTGTAATTTGTTATGTAATCATGAAAAAATATTAAAAAAATATTACTCTTCAATAATAATAATTTTTAATATATCATACTAGCAAGAACCCTTGAATGAATTACGTTAAGCTTTGGAAACACATTTTAGGACATTTTTGTGCTTCATGCAGCTCATCAAATATTACGGAAACATATGGCACCGATTTCATAGAATGACCCCAATAATGCCACTAATATATACATACTCCATATGTCTTAATTCCATTTCTGTTTAATTCAGTTATGACTTTAGTCGGATTAAGGGAATCAAAAAGCGCAGTTTGGAGTTTATGTAGGCCTACAGTTCAAAAATCATGTTTAACTGAATAAACAGTTAGTAAACACAAGTACAGCTTATTGAACATCATTTATTTTCATCACCAATTATCATAGTAGAACAGTTTCTCAAGCAGTTTGTGATGCATTTTGGAAACAGGAGATGAGCCCCTGGTCTAATGCGCCACCTGGCTTGAGAAACTCGTTCTGAAAGACTTACTTTTAGTCATTATTTGGGTAGCACACATATTCTGAATGCCTTCGGCAGAATTCAAATGAGCCATTTTAACCTAGATTAATCTAGATTAATTCCAAGATTACAGTGAGATTAATCTAGATAAAAAAAATTATCTATACCCACCTATAATATATAAACACTATGTTCATTAGCGGGTCCAACACGAGGTGACAAATTAAAAATTATTAATCATCAATCCAGTTCTGTCTATATTAAACCTCTAATGGAATACCCCAGGCTTTATTTTCAGTATAAAATATTAAGTATAGCCAGAGGTGGAAAGAGTAATAAAATCTTCTACTCAAGTAAAAGTACTGTTACTTTTAGAAAATTGAGTAAAGAGTAACTATTTCTCAAAAGGGATAAGAGGATATAAATCTCCAATTAGTTTTTATTTGAATAAACAACTTTAAAAAATTAAAGACCAATAACAAAACATATATAATGATTTAAAATATTTTACAGATTTTTTTTTTTATTTTACAGATCCTACGTATTTAACAATTCATACAAATCCACAAACGTGCACAGACAATTTTGCTTCAAGTCCCCGTTAATATCTAATCCTGGTGCTAACAAACATTAGCAATGTTATGAACACAGTTGGGCAAGCTTCTTCCACAATGAAATTACATTATAAATTACTAGTTACTGTCATTTCTTTTGTAATTAGTTATATTACAATTAATATCTCAGAAATGCATTACACTACTTTTGTATTACTTTTAGGTTGCTTTAACCAAAATAACCACAGAAGTGTGACTAAATTTTTAAAAGTATGTCTATGTTTTCAAATACATTTTGCTATTAATTGTAATTATTCAGAGAGATTTTTGTTTGCATAAGGAGTCTGACAACAGCCAGTGCTCCACACAGAGATCTGATCATTTGACATCTTTTCTTTTAAATATTATATATGCAATTACATGAACACATTTTTTTATATACTTTTAATACTGTTGGATGATTTTACATCAGTAATTTGCCACTTGGCAGCAATTACTAGGTAAACTTATTTAATTAAAGAAGTAATAAATAGCATGGGTTATGAAAAATGAAATAGGGGCCTCCATAAACTGTCTATGCATAGGGCTCAAAAAGCTATGTGAGTGTGTATGGGTGTTTCCCAATACTGGATTGCAACTGGATGGGCATACGCTGCGTAAAGCATATGCTGGAATAGTTGGTGATTTATTCCGCTGTGACGACCTCTGAAATAGAGACCAAGCCGAAGGAAAAGAAATGAATGAATGTACAGAACTGAACTGTGAAATAATAATATAATAACAAAATTAATACCTTCAAACCTGCAAAATATGTTATTACTGTCCGCACAACCTTGCTGACAATAAGGAAAAATTACACTCCTGCTTGTTTAATACTGCTCGAGTTATACATGTACATAAACACTGCTGTCTCTGTGTTGTGATAGATGTGAAGGTCTCATTCACGGTCTGTCTCTGTCTTTAACCTTGTCCTCACAACAAACAAAGATGAGATTAGAAGGCCCTTAAACTACGTTTGACCTGTCAGGCAGGTGTCTTCTCTCTCGGTGTATGTGTGCTTTCTCTCTCTGGTCATTATACACCTTCCTGTCAGCTAATCACATCTCTGTCACCTCCTCCCCTGGAACTGAGATCTTTCTCCTTGATCATGTCAGACATTAAGGACGCCCAGAAAAGAGCTACGCTCCGGCGTCACAGTGTCTGGAACACTGGGATATACAACCCAGGCTCTTCCGGCATCCAGCGCTCACCCTCTGAATTATTTAAGGCCAGATCCCTCCGCATAGAGGACTCCTTTCTACATATGTTTGCTTTCGGTCCAGCTGAGCTGGCAGCTCACAGCTTGTTGTGGCAGCTTATCAGGTGCTGACTTGTGGTGCGCGGCATTGTGATTGCTTGTGCAGCAGATGCAATCAGTTCTGGTATGTTTTCCTCATGAATGTGTGTTTACGTTTTTTTAATTTTGCTTATTTCAGCAGCACGGATGATTATAAGGGCAAGTGGGTGTAGCTGAGACGTGTTTTTTTGCCAGAGAAGATTTGTGTAACACCCTTGCCAATGTTTAAAAACAATACTCCTTCAGCAGGATACATAACTGAGCATATGATTCGAATGATATTGATTTTGGCAGTAGCCACAGTCGCTGTGCTATCTATTTCATTCATGTATTCTATCGCTTGACTGCCCTGAATTTCAGAATTTTGAGACATGCCAGCAAGTAAGCGGTCATTTAGCCAACTTTCTATCCAAAATGACTTGTTTAACATTAGTTAAAAAATGTTGTTGTACATTTCAGATACATGTACTTAATTTTTAATAAGTCTCCAAAAATCATTCATTGTGTACTGTACAACAAAGCACCGCTCTTAGATATATCTTAGAATATTGCATATTCCTCCACTAATAGTTTTTCAGATCATGCCAAATCACACATCAAGACATTAATGACTAAATCACGTCACTCTTTCAAAAAAATTAAGCCATTCTGCAGCCCACTTCAGCACGCTCTCAGTCTATAATTCATTGAGATGATGTAGAGCCATTTATGAATTCGATTGCCATTTTCCCCAGCCACATTTGATAATCGATATCTCCAGAGAGCTCAAAACAAGAGCACGAAATGAAATACAAATTATCCCCTGAAAAAGCAACAGACCCTTTGCTGTATTAGATTCGGGCTAGTGCACACACGGTGACACACGCCAGCAATATGCTGTGTGCTTCTGACTGTGGGCGATGCTCTGATCTGCAGACTGCACAGTTCATGAACATGTTGCTAGTCCTCCCACATCAGCTATATTTAAAGTGCAAGAGCTATTATGCAAGTCAATACCGACTCCCACTAGCTCAAGGCAAAATCATTGATCATAGGAATAAAACAGTCTTTATCTAACTGTCTCCTTCCTTCTACACACTTCAAATGCTGCGTGTCTGTCTGTCCAGAATGAATACTTCCCATAATTGGAAGGATGCATTTAATAATAATGTTAATCTCAACAAAGAATTGTTGTTTTTATATTGATAAGTGTTTTGGAGTGACTTTTTGTTCATTTTTTTTGCCAGAGGCAAGTCTGTTCGATGCTAAGGTTGTTTAACAGAAAGCCTTCAACAGCAGATTTTTGGTCTTATCCAATATGGATAAAAGATTATCTCCACCTCTGTTCTGTCTTCTCTTATTGTCTAAAGTCTGGCTGATTCCAGACACACTTACATCTGCAGCTTTAATATGTAAGAGCTCCCCCGGGCACGTCTGGCCATATGCTGCCTCTGAGGAAACCTCCTTAGAGGTTATGCTTTCAAATTTTGCTTTGAGGAAACATCTTAGGAAATAGTTGAATTTGTGGAAATCATTGACTGAGATATTGTTAGATTTCGACAAAGAATATCCAAACCTTTGCATATTGCACAGGGGGACATTTTGCTGTCAAACATACAGTAGCAATGATTGTCATTGTTTGAAAATAGAATAATTTGATGCTTCTGCACTAGAGGAACAATTTTATAGTTCCTAGAACTATTGTCGGAAGTAACTGCTTTTTACAACATACTCATTGGAAATACATGGCTCAACTTATTTTCTGTGAAATGTAAGTCACAATGCTGTGGGCATGTTTTATTGCATGTTTCAGTTGACAGATCCACTGGAGGGCGCTGTCTACATTTTTACAAATCTGAAATTTATCATGTAGGGTGAGTTTTGTTGTTCGTTTCAAATACTGTACACGTCCTTCTTGTACACATTCAGGAGAAGGCTGGGCTTGTCATACACAACCACTGACGTAAACCCTTACCTGAACCCAACCAATTCAAAAGCTAAAGTAAGAGAAATGTGCACTGCAACTATGTGAGTTTACATCACTATGGAAATAATCCTTTATTTGTCAATAATATATCCCTGCAAATAACATTTACTGAGGATATTTAAATATCATACTTTTTTAATTTGACCTAGAAACTGCAGTCAAATGTACATTTAAAGTTTTTTTACTGTTAAACAAAACATATTTCAATTAGGGATGCACCGATCCCGATACTTGGATCGGATGTTGGTTCGATACCGCATATTTTTTCTGGATCGGGTATCGACCAGCTGGTACCGATCCAAATCTGATCTTGCGCGTGCGCTATATTCCCTGTAATTTATAAACCAACAATAGCCACAAAGATAGCCTATTATAAGGCACAAGAAATTGTCATGTAGGCCTACTATATCCCAAATGTTCTGAAGCCATTCTATAGTTTAATGTGAAGTACAGATAAATATTCTAGTTCTTAAATTCATGTTCAGTTCAGCACTTCCCGCCGCTGCGCCTGTCAATCATTCTCCATTCATTCACAATTAAAACTGCGAGTCGCGTTAATGACAACACAAAAAATGAAATGAGAAATGCATTTATTTTGCATTAAATGGGTTCATTTTGACCTGCAACAAGTAGTTCATTGCTGTTCCTAAATCATGTTGCGCTGAGTTTGTTAGATCAGCAGATCGCATTCGCAACACTGGAGTAGAGAGGGTTTTTGCCTGCTCTTCACACACAAAGTAGGCCTGAAAAAATTAGAAAAGGCTCAATAATACATTAGACAGATCCTCAACACACTCATTTCTTCCCTATGTGCTGCTGTTTTGAAAGTGTCCGCAGATACCGGAAGGCTGCGCGCTGTGTCTCGGTGAAGCACTTAATTCACCCACCGGCTGCGCAGACACGATGTGCGCCGCTCCGTAAAATGATTCTGTAATATCAAAACTTTCTATTCTCTCATCCTTTCGAATGAGTTTATTCCTCCAAGGGGAATACTTTCAGTGCTGCGAATAGTTTGTGAAGCCTGGCTCATTGTGGTCAATGTAGATGATTAAATTAATAAAAGTGAAACTGATGAGGACAATATGGATTGTCATTAACTGAAAATTATTTAGCCTAATATAGGCTACTCTGAAACTGAATATTTCACTGTCATTTTATTTATATTAATATTTTATTTAACAGAGCACTTTGTTTTGATGAGGGTCAATATTGGTAGCCTGCAGATTTCAAAGAAAAATCTTAATATTAAAATAGGAAACATAAGCTGGACCACAACAGATCAATGTTGTAACCAATGCTCAAATAATGTAGCCTAGTTTACTGCAAGCATCATGTTTTTAGTTAGATTGTGTATCTGTCATATACAATAGGCCAATAGGTGTGTTATTTTTACTAAAAAAGATATATTATTTGAGTTTATCACCAGAACAATAGAAACTGTATTATGTTTAAAAATCTTTGTTTTTTTTAAATTAAAAAACAGCACAGTATTGGAATCGGATCTGTATCGGTCGATACTCAGAATTTTGGTATCGGGATTGGATCGGTTGCAAAAAAATGGTATCGTGCATCCCTAATTTCAATGAGCCTGTGTTGGTGTTTTAGCTTGTTTAGCACTGCAGGGATTAACTATTTTAGTTATAAGATCTCCTTTGGGAGGCCTAAATTAGTTTCTACTTCAGAGTATGGTGCAACCCATTGCTACCAGTGAGGTACAGTAAATGTACAGTAGGTTGAATGGACAAATGAATGTCATACAATACATTGGCACAGCTTTTTAAAGTGTTACAAGACGTATACATTCATTTCTCAGTCTCAATTCTATGTAGCACATAATTTATTTCAAGTCACATAATTTAACTCATAACTAGGGCCAGACAGAATCTGCGGACAGTTTTTGCTATTTCTGCGGAAAATTTGGTTAAAAATCTGCGAAATTATGCGGAATGATTTTTGGAGTATCATAACTAAAACCTTAATATATGAAATAAAAAATAATACCCCTTTTAACTTTTTTAATGTTTACAATGCAAATCCAATTAGATTCACTTTATTTGGTAAACAAAGCAAGTCTCATATAATATATCTACTAAAAGACAGAAAATATTACTTTACAAACTATTGTAAATAAATCATATGAACATTTTCATATTAGTCAATAATTATATTGAAATTAATTTAAAAACTGAATAAATATAAATTTACACACATTTACACAAGTAAATAAACAGAATCAATGATGGCCTAAAAATCTGCGGAATTTTGCGCGCCCAGATTCTGTGTGAGCCTACTCATAACCCACAATGCTTAAAAACACAGCATTTTTGACTTGCTGAAACTCTTACAAAATAAAAATATACATACTTTTGTTCCATGAATGTCTCTCACTTTCTGTATGCAGTCTCACATTTAAAGTGGCTGTCAGAGGAAATCAACACATGCTGTCATGAATAATTAAGCAATGCATTTTCTCATAGGATAAGGACACGCAGTGTCATGAATAATTATGTGACCTGTTAAATCATCAATGTACTATAGGTGTTAAAAAGTGTCACAATCTGTGAAAATGATACGATGAAAAAACTTAAGCCTGGAAGATAAAAATAAAATAATAATAATTTAAAAAGACTCCTTGATGTCTTCTGGCTACTTCTAAAAAATTCAGGTTGGTGTTCATGATGCAGCTTAAAGACACCATGCTTGTATTCTGCTTTTTCATGACAAATAGTATTATCATAACTAATTTGAGTATATATGTTTTATGGCATTACTGCTAAACCCCCTTTTTACAGGATTTTACACGATTTACACATGTATGAGGAAACAATGGTGTTGTAACATAAGAGTCGGGGTACAATGGAGTTGAGAGTCCAAATGCAGTTTAATAACAGCTTAGTCAGGCAGGCAATGGTCAAACAGTAACAAACAGAATCATGATGGTAATCCAATGGTGTAGTCGTGGTCACAGATAAGACAAAAAAAAGAAAAAAGGCTTCAAAATGTTATATGTAAACATACAACAAGACTCTGCAGTGTGTGTGTGTGTGTGTGTGTGTGTGTGTGTGTGTGTGTGTGTGTGTGTGTGTGTGTGAGAGAGAGAGAGAGAGAGAGAGAGAGAGAGAGAGAGAGAGAGAGAGAGAGAGGTGAATATAGAAATCAGGGAGAAAACTGGAACTGGTGTGAGTGTGAGGTGCATGCTGGGACTTGAAGTCCAGTTCCGTGAAAGATTTGCAGTTCTCCAATGATCTGCAACTGCTAGATCACTGGTGATTGTGAGGGGTTTGAGGCTCATGGTATGCCATTACCATGTTCTGAACTGTTATTATTTAACTATGCCTAGGTATACAGTAGATTTTCATTGTATTTCATTATACAATGTCCACCCTATACACTCCTTAAATGTTAAGTTTTTGAATGTAATGTAATAACGTGCAACTTTAGTAAAGCTGCTTTGGAATGATAATTATTGTGAAAAGCACTATACAAATTGAATATGACACCATGAAGACTGTTTTACATTTTTGCATTATACAGTGCATTTTACACACCTTTGCATGCATTTGACACATTTTTTGTTTCATAATAAACAAACGTTTGTTAAGAATATGTGTTTAAAAGGCAGATTGCAATGCACAACATCACTTACTGTTATAAATCTAAAGCAAACATTAGATCGTATGAACATTCAAACCTAGCACTGTAAGTCAAGACGTGTGAAATCTCAGACATATCTAACACTGCGTAATATAATACAGAGAGAGCATTGAATATTCAGTGTGTATTTCGTAAGAGACTTCAGTTTTTAAAAGTCTCTGTTAAACACAAATCTTTTCTGATGGCTCTCGAGAGAGCGATTCTGTTGAGTGCTCCTGGCTCCCTCCCTAAGAGCACCTCTCAAATCTCTGCTGTCACTTTCACCAAGATTGCCGAGGCTCCTGAATGCTCTCAGGGTCATTTTGACACTGCATTTCCAAAGTGTTGAGTAATATTCACTTTGTCTGGGAACAAATTTGCCTCATGGCTCTTTTCAAGCGATACAATTGCTTTCTAAGAGTGAAGTGAATTCTGTTACATTAAGACCAAGAACATAGCGTCCATTTATAATTGTTTATTTTAGCTTTTATATCCAATGAGATAAGCAAACCGGCTGCAAAGATTGTCCTCAGAGTTTTCAGGAGTAAAAGTCATTCTTAATCCGGTTAACACTTGTATTTTATTGCAGGTCAGCTTGACCTGTTTGTTGTGTGTGCGTGTGTGTGTGTGCGCGCGTGCGTGTGTGTGTGTGTGTGTGCACTCAAAAAAAACCTTTTGCTGCTTGTTTAAACTACTTATTTAAAATTAGTTAAAACAGCATTCTTGGGGTTTTATGATGACAACTTATTTGTTTTATGTTCAATCCACTTCAATTATTAACTTAATTGATTTGTGTTGGGACAACATGAGAGTATTGTGTGGAACCCAGCATTTTTTACAGTGTGTGTGTGTTTACGAGGACAGAAATGTGTGTAATAACAGTACATGGGTATAACCTAGGTATTACGATGCTATTGTTTAAATTTGTGACCTCATAATTCAAAACACTTAAAAATCACACTTAATTGTTTATGGATGATTGATGGATAGATGGGTAGTTTATGAGGATTATAGATGGATGCATCCAGTTGATCATCTGTCCATTCATCCATGCATCCATCCACAATAAATGGAGAAATTAACTGGTATATGGATGGATAGGTCTATGCATGGATGGATGGATGGATGGATGGATGGATGGAAGGATGGATGGATGGATGGATGGATAGATGGATGGATGGATGGATGGATGGATGGATGGATGGATAGATGGATAAATTAACAGGTCTATGGATGGATGTACAAATGTGTGGTTGGATGAACGGATAGACGGACAGATGCATGGATGTTTAAATTAAGAGGTCTATGGATGGATGGATGGATGGATGGAGGGACAGATGTGAACGGCTAGATGTCAGCTGTTTATGCATCCATGCATCCATCCACAAAAAAAAAATGGATAAATTAGCAGGTATATGGATGTATAGGTCTACTTATGGATGGATTGATGGATGGATGACTTGATGGCTAAATTGTTGGATGGATGAATGGATGGATAGATGGATAAATTAACAGGTCTATGAAAGGATAAATAGATGGGTGGGTGGACGGAAGGATGAAGGGACGGACGGACAGACGGTTGAATAAATGTTGAAATTAAGATCATCCATCTACAATAAATGGATAAATTAACAGGTATATGGATGGATAGGTCTACCCATGGATGGATGGATGGCTAGATAAATGGATGACTTTATGGATGGATGGATGGATGGATGGATGGATGGATGGATGACTTTATGGATGGATGGATGCATGGATGGATGGATGGATGGATAGATAAATCAACTGGTCTATGGGTGGACGGATAGATGGAGGGACGGATGGACGAACGGACAGATGAATGGATGAATGTTTAAATTAAGAGGTAGATGGATGGATGGATGGATGGATGGATGGATGGATAGACAGATGAACAGCTATGGATGGATGGATGGATGGATAAATCAACTGGTTTATGGATGGATGTATAGATGGGTGGGTGAACGAATAGATGGTGGGATGGATGGACGAACAGACAGGTGAATGGATGGATGTTTAAATTAAGAGGTATATGGATGGATGGATGGATGGATGAATAGACAGATGAATAGCTAGATGTCACCCATCCAGCTGTTAATCTGTCTATCCATCAATGCATCCATCCACAATAAATGGATATATTAACAGGTATATGGATGGATAAGTCTACACATAGATGGATGGATGGATGAATAGATGGCTAAAGTGTTGGATGGATGGATGGATGGATGGATGGATGGATAAATTAACAGGTCTATGGATAGATGTAGATGGATGTTCAAATTTAGAGGTCTATGGATGGATGAATGAATGGATGGACTGATAGATGGATTGATGGCTACATTTGTAGATGGATGGATGGATGGATGACTACATTGTTAAATGGATGGATGGATATGTGTGTTTAGGTGAATAAATTGACATGTATATGCATGTATTTAGATAGAAGCAAAAATGAATACATCTGTCTTTATCATGCTTAATGGGATATTTTGGCATTCAAAATTGGTCACAGGTTATGAATTCAGGCAAAGGGGTAGGGTGAACTGATATAGTAAGCAGTTTTTACAGTATAAAATATATTGCGCCTATGGAGAGTCCTCATTAAGCACTAAAACCAGCATGTCTGTGTGTGTGGAATTTACATATTGTCTTCCTTAAAAATGTACCAAGAGGGTTGTCAGACTAGATTCAGTTTATAAGTTGTGGTGTGACACTCATCAAGTTTGTTTTTGTAATGTTGATAATGTACTTCCAGCTCTTGTGGGAGCTTCACAAGTTTCCATTCAGACTTAGAAGTGGTGAGGCCGGTGGTTATGAAATTGGATGTCTTGCTCAGGCTGTCTGAAAGTAATACAAACACTGAATTCAATTTCAGGGAACTGTTTCTGCTCAGGAAGGATTTTTTAGAAATAATTGAAGAGAACTTAGTAGGTACACTAAAACACCTGCCATGGTACTTTTTCAACTTTATATCATTAAACACCCAGCAGGTGTTCTTTAATGTAAAACCACTACTTGTTTTAAGTGGTTGCTTTTTGGATTACTGTTTTGTGCATACTAATGTTGGGTACGTGTTTTAAGCTCTTCATTAAAGAAATAGCATATCCAAAAATAAAAATTCCAGGTTCCACTTTTAGTTATTTTATGCATCCCTAAAAAAAAAGCTGTTTTAAATCGTAACACTTCATTTAATCAAGGAAAAAATGACCAAAATGTGCTGTGTGATGTTAAAACATCCGGTTTCCAAATGAATCATTATCAGAGGATCAAGACCAACCAAGGATTTGACATAAATTATGATAGTTCACCCATTGCAGCCATCATGATTGCATCTCTAATAAGACCCAATTGCTCCACAGCTGCTGTTGGTATATTTGCATTTCTCTGAGGAATTTCATAAACTCTAGAGTCTCAAATGAGTGATTTTCACATTCAAACTGACAAATATATGGCCAACCACCATCAGTTATCTAGTCAGACATAGATATTTCTTTCTCCCTTTTAACTGTAATATTCTACATTTCTCAGCAGTTTGAGATACAGACAGACAGACAGACAGACAGACAGACAGACAGACAGAGAGGTGGATGGATGGATGGATGGATAGATAAATAAATGAACAAGTCTATGGATGGATGGAGACATGGGTGAATAAATGGATGGATGGGTGGGTGGATTGATGGATAAATCAACAGGTCTATGGATGGGTGGGTGGATGGGTGGATGGATGGATGGATGAATGGATGTGTGGATGGATGGACAAATGGATGTTTAAATTAAGAGGTTGATGGATGGATGGATGGATGGATGGATGGATGGATAGATGGATAAATTAACAGATGGATGGATGGATGGATGAATAAATTAACAGATGGATGGATGGATGGATGGATGGATAGATGGATAAATTAACAGATGGATGGATGGATGGATGGATGGATGGATGGATGGATGGATGGATGGATGGATGGATGGATGGATGGCTAAATTAACCTATCTATGGATGGATAGATTAGTGGATGGATGGACAAATTAATGTTTAAATTAAGAAGTTGATGGATGGATGGATGGATGGATGGATGGATGGATGGATGAATGGGTGGGTGGATGGATGGCTAAATTGTTGGATGGATGGGTGGATGGATGGATGGATGGATGGGTAAAAGATTGAATGGATGGATAAATTAATAGGTCGATGGATGGATGGATGGATTGGTGGATGGAGGAGAAATGGATGTTTAAATTAAGAGGTCTATGGACGAATGGGTGCATGGATGGATGGATGGATGGATGGGTGGATGGATGGATGGATGGATAGATGGATGGATAAATTAACCTATCTATGGATGGATAGATTAGTGGATGGATGGACAAATTAATGTTTAAATCAAGAAGTTGATGGATGGATGGATGGTGGGTGGATGGATGGATGGCTAAATTGTTGGATGGATGGATGGATGGGTAAAAGATTGAATGGATGGATAAATTAATAGGTCGATGGATGGATGGATGGATGGATGGATAGATAGATTGGTGGATGGGTGGAAAATGGATGTTTAAATTAAGAGGTCTATGGACGGATGGATGGATGGGTGGATGGATGGATAAATTAAAAGGTCTATGGATGTATGGATAGATGTGTGGATGGATGGACAAATGGATGTTTAAATTAACCGATCTATGGATGGATAGATTAGTGGATGGATGGACAAATTAATGTTTAAATTAAGAGGTCTATGAATGAATGGGTGCATGGATGGATGGATGGATGGATGGATGGCTAAATTGTTGGATGGATGGATGGATGGATGGATGGATGGATAAAAGATTGAATGGATGGATGAATGGATGGATGGATGGATAAATTAACAGGTCTATGGATGGATGGATAGATGGCTGGATGGATAGATAAATTAACAGCTCTATGGATGGATAGATTGGTGGATGGATGGACAAATGGATGTTTAAATTAAGAGGTCTATAGATGGATGGGTGGTTGGACGGATGGATGGATGGATGGATGGATAAATTAACAGATCTATGGATGGATGGATAGATGGGTGGATGGATGGACGGACGGACAGATGGAAGTTTAAATTAACAGTTCTATGGATGGATGGATGAATTTATGGATGGATCCTTGGATACATTAACAGGTGTATAGATCGAACGATTAATAAATTAGCAGGTCTATGAATGGATGGATAGATGGGTGGGTGGGTGGATGGATGGACAGATGGATGTTTAAATTAAGAGACAGACAGACAGACAGACAGACAGACAGACAGACAGACAGACAGACAGACAGACAGACAGACAGACAGACAGACAGACAGACAGACAGATAGATAGATAGATAGATGGATAATGATGGATATATATATATATATATATATATATATATATATATATATATATATATATATATATATATATATATATATATATATAAATATATATGTATATATGTATATAAATCTATATAGATAGAGTAGATTTGCCTTATTTTATCACCTTAGCTGGTCTGTTGTGGATGTAAAGCGGTTGCTTGTTTTCAGTCAGTTCACTGCAAGATTTGTGACCAAACTATGTATTTGTTTTCCTGGGTGGAGTGGCTTTGCATTTATTCTTTCTTCTGTTTTTCTCCTGCCTGCTCAATCAATCCCCGTCCGGTCTGCTAGTCACTAAACAGTCCCAAACACTTCATTGGAGATTGACTGCATTCATTTTCATGGAGATTTTCAAACACATAATTTATTCATCACGAAACGGGCCGTCTTCTGCGACCTGTCAGCTCTTTGACAGTAAAGTGACGGGTTTGGTGTTTGCATATACACAGATCACAAAGAGGTTTGCTTTGTTCCGTAAAGCAATCTTTTTGCCTTTAATGTTGTCGTTTTTTGATCTGTTAACTTCAAAGTAGCTGGTTTCTTTTGCACGCAGCATGCAGAACTACCAATTCCCCTCTTTTTGTTTGTATCAAAGGATTAATTTGGTTTGTTGTGAACAGATTTCAGACTGAATCTAGTGTGCAGAGGGTTTTGTCATATCGGATCATTTGATTTAAGGAGATGTGAGACTCTCTTCAGTGAACTGCTGAGATTAGACTGCCACAGCAGCCCGATCGCATGTCCATGACAACTGTGTCCATTTTCACTCTAATTAATTCATTTCAGATCAATGAGGGCCTGAAACGTTTACATATCTCATGGGATGCATGTATTCTAATTTGAAAACAAACTTTTTTAAATATTCTACAAACTGCTAAAATAACTGTAGTAGTAGTGATAATAATAATAATAATAATAATAATAGAATTATTATTATTATTATTATTATTATTAATGTTTATAGATCTATAAAACAAGATATGTTTATTTAAGAAGTCAACTCTTTATTTAATAATTTTTCCTACCCCATTTGCCTTATTTTCTAAACCTCACGAAATGTTGCCAGATTTATGTTTAAAGGGGTTGTGTTATGTTTATGATTTTTATTTAAACAATTCAAGATATCATTAAATAAAGATATTTAAATATTATTTCATGTCTTATTAGAGTGAAAGTGATTTAATAAATAAATAAATAAACAATTACTAAATAAATAGAAATCGCTACTACGACTAATACTAATCATATTATTATTATTATTATTATTATTATTATTATTTGTATAATAATGGTAGTTTTTATTTTTAGAATATGTAGTTTTTTAGTTTTACTTAATTTTGATTTCATTTCATTTTAATACAATTTTATATTATTATTTTTATTTAATTTTAGATTAAATATTGTATTTTATTGTTTTCATTATGTTATTTATTTCACTTAAACATTATTTAATTACAATTTTATTAGATTTTTTTTTATTATTTTTGTTATATACAGTGCTCAGCATATATAAGTACAACCCTCACAAATCTATCTTTTAAATTCATATATTTAATAGGAAGCTGTACAATATTATCTGTGTGCATATATGTTAGATTAGTCAGTACTGAAGCCAAATCTGGAGCTTATCTAACAAAATTTTTTAAAGTAATTTAACAATAACGGTCCTAAAAGTAGTACACCCAAATTTATGTTATAGAAAAATATTAAATACAAATTTTAAAAAGTGGAAAAATCAAGAGAAGCAAAAATGTGAAAAAATTTAGTTGAAATTTTGGTAGGTTGTATTTTTTTTTTTTTTTGCAATATTTTGCTTGAGTTTAATTGTATTCTCTTTCAATTTCTAAATATGTTTGGTGACTAAAATGTTATTTTAATAAATATATGTGTTTAATAAATCTGTTTTGTTTAAATGCACCAAAATACATTGCATATATTCACTAAGAAATTGATAAAAAAATATTAATTTTCAAAACGGTATGTACTCAATTATGCTGAGCACTGTATTGTATTGCATTATACTCCATTTTATTTGTATTTAGTATATTCCTGCAATGTAAATATATAGTTGAAATGGTTTTATTTATTTGTATAGTTTAACGTTTTAGCTTAACCCCTGTAAATATCACCATTTGTGCTTTTTGTTTGTTGAATCACTTTGGTCTTACATGTTAGATTTCATATGCGAGCTGATCTGCATTTCAGTTTCTGTCAGTGAGTTCAGCCTTTGTTTCTGGTTTAAAGTGTCCTCTGGTAACTGAGAAAGCTTATAGGGTCATATCATAGGAAAGAGAAGTGTCTGACCTTTCATTATGAGTGAGTCAAAGGTCTGTTTCAGGGTCTTGAAAGCCTCTAGGGTTCAGTCCTGGCCCAACCACTGCCTTATTTTGGCTCTGAAGCACTGAAGTGGAAACAGCAGAGCAGAGAAATGATCCTCATCAGACAGACACACTGCAACACTTCAACTAAAAAAAGTGATGAAAGGCATTTGTTCACTTCAAATGAATTGACTTTGTTGAGTTTGCAGCCACAGCAAAAAACATCCAAATAGAATGCTTTTTGAGTGAGATGAGAATCTGTTAAATAAACAAATAATGCAATTTTAAAGCAAACAATTAATCTGTTTATAATATAGTATTTTCATTTATTGAGTGCCTAAAAGTGGCTAGCACCGTCGCCTCACAGCAATATGATTGCTGGTTTAATTGGATAAACTAAACTGGCCACTTTCCACAAGTAAGTAATAAATAGATAAATATTAGTAAATTACTTCAGATGACAAATCCAAAAACTTGTTTAATTGATAATCGCACTCTACACAAACAAGTAAACATAATTAATGAAGTAAAAAATAATAAATAAATAAAAACACAAACCAACTGTCACGATCACCAGCGATCTTCTCCCCATAGATCGCTGGTTTAACATGCATTCTCACAATGGACTACAAATCTACCATCTAATGGACTACATCTCCACATGCACATGCACTCCGCTCACACACACATGTTCCTCATCTCCACTGATTGCACACACACCACCGGAGGATTGTCAAAGACTGATTACACACAGTATATAAACAGCACACACACTCACTCCAGTTGCCGAGTCTTGTTACCTGTTATCAGTCAAAATTCTAAGCGTTACCTTGTCTTGTTCTTGCCGTGTTTGGACCATCGCCTTGTTTATTTGTTTCTCCCTGTCTGCTGCCATCCTTGTGCCCATCTGCCTGCTATATTGACTACGATTCTGCATTGCCCTCATACATCTGTTTGCTCCTGTATGATCATTGCTTGCCTGACCATCCCTTAATAAAAACCTGCATTTGGATCCGCATCCTGTTGTCAGCGTACTGTATATCCCTGGTTACAGTAGACTCGGCCACAACATGGATCCAGCGGTTGTCAAGATCATGCGTCTCCGTCAGGAAACCAGGTCAATCGAGGAGTATGTGGAGAAATTCATCGATCTGGCACATCTAACAACAATGAGTGAGGTATGCCTCATGATCTTTTTTCACGGTGGACTGTCTAAACCATTATACTCCACAATGCGATTGCACAAACCCCATGAGACATTAGTACATTATATTGATTTGGCCTTAAGAATGTCTGGGTCACCCTTCACTGTTGGCGAAGTGGAGGAGGAAACCCCTAAATGTTTTTTGGGGAGGGGCAATAAACAGCAGGACCCGCTGGCAACGGGGCTTGCTGCCCAACCCAACAACACCATTATGCTGGCATCTCCTATACTCCTGTCCCCTGTTCACCAGTCTAGACCTCCAGCTAACAAGATGGCTGCCGCCAGTTCTCCATATCACAAAATGGCTGCCTTCAGTCCTCCAATTCACAAAATGACCACCTCCAGTCCATCAGCTCACAAGATGGCTGTCTCCAGTCCTTCAGTTGACAAAATGGCCGCCTCCAGTTTCCCAGCTCATTTCTCCATATCTTCCAGCTCACAAGATGGCCGCCTCCAGTCTTCCAGCTCACAAGATCGCTGTCTCCAGTCCTTTAGTTCACAAAATGGCTGCCTCCAGTTCCCCAGCTCACAAAATGGTCGCCTCCAGTCCTCCAGTTCATAAAGTGGCTGTCACCAGCCCTCCAGCTCATGCATGGGTAAGCGTCAATCTGCCACCAGCTCACACGATGGCTTCCTGTTCCGTGTCTGTTCCTGCTATAGTTCCAGTCCAAGTCCCTGTTCCTGAAATGCCATCACCTGAGCTACCAGAATGGCCACCACCATCTGAGTTGCCAGAGCTACTGCCACCATCAGAGCTGTTACTACCAGAGTTGCCACCGCCGCCGCCAGAGCTGCCAGAGTCCTCTGAATCCCTCGAATGGCGGGTGTCAGAAACCTCTGCATTCCCCGAATGGCGGGCGCCAGATCCACTTGAATTCCTCGAATGGCCGACGCCAGATCCTCCTGAATTCCCCGAATGGCGGGCGCCAGATCCTCCTGAATTTCCCGAATGGCGGGCACCAGTTCTTCTTGAATCCCTCGAAGGGCCAGGGGTACGTGACCCACCCGAGTCCCACGAAAGACCAGAGCAGTCACCTGAGTCCCACGAAAGGTCAGAGCCTTCACCCGAGTTTCACAAAGGACCAAAATTACCACCTGAGTTTCAGGAAGAGCTGCCAGAGCCATGTGATCTGCAAGAGCCGTGTGACTTCCCAAAGCCGCCTAAACCATGTGAACATTCAGTGCTCCCTGACCCACTGGGGTTATATGAACTGCCAGTGCTCCTTGAACCCAAGCCTCCCGACCCACTGGGGTTATATGAACTGCTAGTGCCCCTTGAATCTAAGCCTCCTGACCCACTGGGGTTATATGAACTGAAAGTGCTCCTTGAACCTAAGCCTCCTGACCCACTGGGGTTATATGAACTGCCAGTGCCCCTTGAATCTAAGCCTCCTGACCCACTGGGGTTATATGAATATATGAATGAATATTCTCCATATCTTCCAGCTCACAAGATGGCCTCCTCCAGTCTTCCAGCTTACAAGATCGCTGTCTCCAGTCCTTAGTTCACAAAATGGCTGCCTCCAGTTCCCCAGCTCACAAGATGGTCGCCTCCAGTCCTCCAGTTCATAAAGTGGCTGTCACCAGCCCTCCAGCTCATGCATGGGTAAGCGTCAATCTGCCACCAGCTCACAAGATGGCTTCCTGTTCCGTGTCTGTTCCTGCTATAGTTCCAGTCCAAGTCCCTGTTCCTGAAATGCCATCACCTGAGCTACCAGAATGGCCACCACCATCTGAGTTGCCAGAGCTACTGCCACCATCAGAGCTGTTGCTACCAGAGTTGCCACCGCCGCCGTCAGAGCTGCCAGAGTCGCCGCCGCCGCCAGAGCTGCCAGAGTCCTCTGAATCCCTCGAATGGCGGGTGTCAGAAACCTCTGAATTCCCCGAATGGCGGGCGCCAGATCCACTTGAATTCCTCGAATGGCCGACGCCAGATCCTCCTGAATTCCCCGAATGGCGGGCACCAGATCCTCCTGAATTTCCCGAATGGCGGGCACCAGTTCTTCTTGAATCACTCGAAGGGCCAGGGGTACGTGACCCACCTGAGTCCCACGAAAGACCAGAGCAGTCACCTGACTCCCACGAAAGGTCAGAGCCTTCACCCAAGTTTCACAAAGGACCAAAATTACCACCTGAGTTTTAGGAAGAGCTGCCAGAGCCGTGTGATCTGCAAGAGCCGTGTGACTTCCCAAAGCCGCCTAAACCATGTGAACATTCAGTGCTCCCTGACCCACTGGGGTTATATGAACTGCCAGTGCCCCTTGAATCTAAGCCTCCTGTCCCACTGGGGTTATATGAATCGCCAGTGCTCCTTGAACCGAAGCCTCCTGACCCACTGGGGTTATATGAACTGCCAGTGCTCCTTGAACCTAAGCCTCCTGACCCACTGGGGTTATATGAACTGCCAGTGCTCCTTGAACCTAAGCCTCCTGACCCACTGGGGTTATATGAACTGTCAGTGCCTCCTGAACCCAAGCCTCCAGACCCACTGGGGTTATATGAACTGCCAGTGCTCCTTGAATCTAAGCCTCCTGACCCCCTGGGGTTAAATGAACTGTCAGTGCCTCCTGAACCCAAGCCTCCAGACCCACTGGGGTTAAATGAACTGCCTATATCTCCTGAATCCAAGCCTCCAGACCCACTGGGGTTATCTGAAACGCCAGTGCCTCCTGAACCAAAGCCTCCTGACCCATGGGGGTTATATGAACTGCCTGTGCCTGCTGAACCTAAGCCCCCAGACCAACTACAGCTCCATGCTCCAGGCCCTCCGCAGCTCCACTCTCCAGGCCTTCCTGCAACTTCACTCTTCAGGTCTTGCGCAGCTCCAATTCCACGCTCCAGGCCCTGTGCAGCCCCATGCTCCAGGCCCTCAGCAGCTTCACTCTTCAGGCCTTACGCAGCTCCAGCTCCACGCTCCAGGCCCTCGGCAGCTTCACTCTTCAGGCTTTACGCAGCTCCAACTACACGCTCCAGGCCCTCCGCAGCCCCATGCTCCAGGCCCTCAGCAGCTTCACTCTTCAGGCCTTATGCAGCTCCAGGTCCACGCTCCAGGCCCTCAGCAGCTTCACTCTTCAGGCCTTACGCAGCTCCAACTCCACGCTCCAGGCCCTCTGCAGGCCCACGCTCCAGGCCCTCAGCAGCTTCACTCTTCAGGCCTTACGTAGGCGATTAGAATTAGAAATTATTATTAGAAATCAGTTACTAAAATTGTTATGTTTAGAAATGTGTTGAAAAAAATCTTCTTGCCGTTAAACATAAACTGGGGAAAAATATTCAGGTGGGTGGTGATGGGGGGGGGGGGGGGGGGGGGGGGGGGTTGGCTGGCTAATAATTCAGAAGGGTTAATAATTCAGACTTCAACTATACATGATTTTCAACAATGATCATATGAAGTGTAATGTGAAGTGGACGCTGACAATGGAGTTCGGATCCAAATGCAGAATTTATTCAACAGAATGGTCAGGCAAGCAACGGTCAATACAGTGGCAAACAGATGTATACAGGCAAATCCAGAGTCGTGGTCATATAACACGCAGATGGTCAAAAGGCAGGCAGCAGACAATGTAAACAAACAGACAAGGCGAGAGTTAAAACACGGCAAGGCAAGAGTAGAGAAAACGTGTTGTAATGTTCACAAAGACAGTATAACAAGACTCAGCACTAATTTGTGTGTGTGTGTGTGTGTGTGTGTGTGTGTGTGTGTGTGTGTGTGTGTGTGTGTGTGTGTGTGTGTGTATGTTTGTGTGTGTGTGTGCGCTGTTTTTAAAGTCCATGTAATCAATTGTGAACAGCTTCAGCTGTGGGTTAGCAGTCAGCAGTAAAACCGGAACAGGTGTGAGTGAGCGGTGCATGACTGGACTTGTAGTCCATATACTGGTGGATTTGTAGTTCTATAATCATTCTGCGTGTTTACCAGCGAACTGCCAGGATTAGATTGTTGGTGATTGTAACATTAAAAAATGTTCTATTTTTAGCTTGACATTGGCTGCTAATAATTCAGTTTTGTCATCACAGGAATAACTTAGGACTTTACATAATATTACACTGCAGAACAGTTGTTTTTGTTGTGAACTACTGGCAGCATAATTCATAATTGACGTTCTCTCTCTGTCTCTGAAATGGACTCATATCAGGACACACAGAGCTGTGTGTTGTAGTGACGGCGATGAATATTTAAGCCGTGTTGTGTTGCGCTGCTCTGGAGAACTGCTGAACTCTGCACTTGAGATCAGGAAACTGTTTTAAGGAGAAGTAGAGCCTCCTTCTCCATCGGCGGCAGCGTGGCACCACTGATGTGCCCTAATCTCTGTCTCAGAAAGAGACACAGCAAATTATGCATCGGATGGGAACACACACACACACACACACACACAGACACAGCCTTTCCACGCAAAATCCACTTGTTATCTTAGTCAGGCAGAAGTGTCCTGATTTTAATGGCTGTCTGTCGGAGACACAGTGATGATGTGTGAAGTGAGTGTGGCGTTAGCACTTTGTGACTAGACTGTGAAGTTACAGCTAAACAGACTAACTTAATTGAAAAGCTGATCAGTTAAATAAAAACGTATCGCACGCAGGCGATGGAATTTTAATAAAATAATCTCCAACTCAAAGAAGAGTTGTTGTTTTAAGGTCAGAGAGTGCTTTATTGTGTATGTAATGCATTATTATATTGCACACGTCGCTTGCTAATAACCTTCTTTGAATGTTTAATCAATGGCATCTCTTTGTGAGTCATTTGTGATAGCTAAATCTTGCTATGAATATTCACAAATGATGAACTTAGTTTGGGAGTAAACAATATGTGTAATTGCACACAATGTAAGCATTTTGAGAGATTCATATTTATTAACCTTTAAAGCCAGACACGGATGTGCTTTTAGTAATGAACAAGTCCCAGAATCATTATTGGTGCTCTCTGTTACAATTTTTTTTACAATTATTTATGTTCAATGAAAAATCCAACAGATTTATTTAATTTAAATTAATTTAATTTAATTTAATTTAATTTAATTTAATTTAATTTAATTTAATTTAATTTAATTTTATTTTATTTTATTTTATTTTATTTTCCTCCGAAGGATGCAGACTTCAAAGGTTAAATCGAGTGTTTTGAAATGAGACAATCTTGCCTAGCAACCGTAACAGCTTCCGTTAATAAGCGTTAATAAAATTTGTAATGACTTTCTTTTCAAAGTGATTTTAAAACTTTTTGTAAGCGATCTGAGGGCAAAGCAAGGTTTACAAAAGCTGGAAATATATTCCCTTTGATCTATACATGTACACATAAAAATGTAAACTGTCTAGAAAATCACTTTTTAGTAAGACATATCATACTCTTTTTGATTTTTTAACATGTGTTTAGATATCCATGTAAAATTAACCTAATTCATACAATTAATCTGGAGTTTTCTTTTAAAAAATGTCCTGCCGTTATCAGCATGCAATAAATCTTGGGATTGATTCGAGCTAATATGGCAAATAAAGCCCCACCTACTTGTTCAGGAGCCAATCCGCAATCGATATAGACAATTCTCCAGGGGAGACCAGACCAGATGTGTGCTTTTATGACAGTTTATGTGGCCAACAAACACACTGGAATAGCGAATACTTGCTTCACTGACATAAGAAATATATCCAAATAAAGCTTGAAATCTCTACTTTTTAATGAACCAACTACACTTAAAAACAAAAGTTTTCTGGTTTCGTAATCTGTATGAAACAAACGCAAGGTTGTCCTGTCAAATGCACATCACATGACAGCAACTACTCAAACGCTCAAAAGTTGCTGTCAATTCTGGAGCAGACTTGCCATCAAAATCATTGCGAATCCGATTGTTAAGTCATGACGTAACGGTGACGTATGGAATACTGTTTCTGGGTCCAAGCCGCTACTCATTTGAATTGAGAAAATATTTGTTTATGGCCTTTTTAGTCATATCACACTTTAAAGTGAATTTTATATAAAAACATAGTGTACACAACAGTCTCTGGGCTTGCTGCATCACAAACACCAAAATGTTATCAATTTATAAAAAATAATCACTTTCTGGCCATCAGATATTAGGCGTGGATATGTATACATTGCAATCGTGATTTTCGAAAGTATTACATTGCTTTGTAAATGTTTAGTATTTCCATTTGATGAGTCTCCCCATACAGTTTGATAGAGCACTTGGACCCGGAAACCACTTGGCGTGACGCCACACTTAACAAGCGGGTTACTTCAAAAGAGCAGCGTGATTGGACAAGGCATTATTCAGAGGATGATAATGTGTAGAATAGCCATAAATAAGGTTTGTTTCGTGATCTTGTTTTTTTTTTTTTTTGAGTGAGCATGCACATTAGCTTGGGCAAACCTGAAAAAATGCAGATTTTTGTTTCATTTGAACGTTTAGAAACTGAACTTATGAGACATTTGTTTCAATTTATTGGTGATTCCAAATATGTAGTGTATAAGCTTGGCTAACAGTTTTGGAGAATTTGATGTTTTCCCATTCAGACAGAATGCGCGAGCATACTGCCTGAGAAGCATTTCAAAGATGGCTGCCGATTGAAATGACTTGCCCTAAAGGTGACTTTGATACTACATTTTAAAAAAAAATCTGTTTGGGGGTGCCGGAAAAAATCCATAAAATGACGGCTGTTAAATCACAGAAATTTACAGTAAAATAACGGACGTTAAATGACAGAAATTCACCGGAAATTCAAATTTAAAGAAATTTCTGTCATTTAACTTTTGTTATTTTATTATCAATTTCTGTAATTTAAAAGTTTTTTTTTCGGCTCCTCAGCTGCTGAAACCCCCTCGTTTTTTTTTTTTTACAGTGTACTTCTTTCTTAAATGTGTGATTTAAAAAAATAATAATAATAAAAAAAAGTTATAAAAAAAAGCATTACAATTAACATATTCATAAATACACTATTTTACATAAACAATGATAAAAGTAAAGTAAAAAAAACACTATACATCATCAAGACCTCTTGACTGGTTATCATGAAAAATTAAGATTCTTACCTTTTCAAAAAAATCCCAAATGTAATATATTATAGGAAAAACTGTAAAAATGTCCATCCTCTGTTAAACATCACTTGGGAAATATTTGCGAAAGTATAAAAAAAAATCACAGCATGGCTAACAATTTTGCCTTCAACTCTATGTATGCTTTCTAATAATACAAATAAAAATTAATAAGAAAACAATAAAATGAAAAAGATGATAACACATTTGAAAACATAAAAACTTGAATAAAATACCTTTTGGTGCAAAAAAAAACATCCTAAAAGAAGCATTTTTACAGTTGCTTTGATCATTAAAACAGCTAAATCTAGTACACACTCTAAACAAAATAATGGCCTTAATATAGCATCATATGACCTTTTAAAGCGCTCATTCCTTCACAGAAGTAGCCCATAACCGCATATTTATTCTTTCATAACTGAAAAACACACGCTGAGCCGAGCAGCACAGGTGATTCTGCTGCTGTTGTGTAACTTCAGTAATACTCAGCTAGGATCCGTGTGTCCTTGAATTTATTATCACAGAGCAGATGGCGAGGTTGACAATGTCATACATGCTGTAAATAGAGCAAATGACATTTTAAAGAATATGTTAAGTGGTGACGTCCGCTCCAACATCTACGCGAAGGAAACCAGTTACCCCAACACAGTTAAGCGAGCCACGTGCCTGTGATGAACAGCTCTGTAATGTCGCCAGGTATCCCATTCTTCCAGAACCGTAAACGAATCAACATGGCGATAAATCAGCCCTCTTTTATATCAGCATTTTGACACAACCTGTGTTTCGGCTTTTAAAAATGATTTGTTTCTCA
Organism: Danio kyathit; assembly: GCA_903798195.1. Taxonomy (NCBI): domain Eukaryota; kingdom Metazoa; phylum Chordata; class Actinopteri; order Cypriniformes; family Danionidae; genus Danio; species Danio kyathit. The sequence goes on along the minus strand of LR812520.1, from coordinate 47,754,429 downwards.
TAAGATGTGCTTCCATATCACAAGAGAAAAAAAAGGCTTGACACAATGAGCAACACACACATCAATCTGAATATATTTGTTGGCAGTATATTAAAAAATAAATAGATAAATAAATAAATGAGGCTTGTGGCTCTTCAGATCTGTCACTTTCGGATGTCACTCTGAACAAATGACAGCAATTTTGTCTGAAGTAAATAACAAAAGGCAAGAGCTACTATATAGGCAGAATAAACCAGTTTTGGTGGTCTTGGCATATGTACACATTAGACGCTTGAGGCAAATTTCAACCACAAACTGGTTTAAACTACAAATGAAATCAAAGCGAACCATATCATTTTGTTAGCTCACATTGCTAATTTTGTGGTAAACAATTCATCTGTGCATGTCATAAAGAAAAATAAATTGTTTGCCCTTGTAATTTAAAATTAAATCTGAAAAAGCACTTCCTGTTTGTTTTCAGTTCAATTCTCAGATTACGTCTATCTGAGGTATTGGGCGTGGCTAACATACTTAACCACGCCCCTCCTTCGGTCAGTTTTGACAGAAATAGCGAGGAATTAGTGTCTGTTAGGTTGTAATAACTCTTCCCAATCCAGATCTTTCTGAATGAAATACCTAATTTACTACATCCAATCAACTCGCAGCAACAAAAAAACAAGCCACGCCCACTGTTTTCTCATTTAATATTCCATTTCTCTAAGAACTGTCACAATAAAAAAATAAATAAATAAATAAAAAAAACAGTCCCAGCTTCCGGTTCATGCGGACTGAAGCGCTAAATGTTTTTGTTTACTTTCAAGTTTGCTTATTTTTGATAATCGGCTGCTAAAATAATTAAGTCAGTAGGCAGAATTTGTTTTTAATGTCAACTAAAACATGATATGAGGGTGGGACATGGATTAGCTTCTCCCATTTAAAAAAAAACAGCCAATGAAAAACAGCACACTTGATTAGAGATATCTTTAAGACTAACACACTGATACTAACACCTAAAATCTTGATTTAAATTTCACGGGACCTCTTTGAAGAAAGTCTGATACCTAATCGCAAGGCAGTTTGTAACTTTTTGAATTAGTGGCTAATTCATGTAAATTTATATGATCTCATTCATACATTTTAGTTTGATTTGCTCATCCCACAATGACGTTTGCATTTAGGGCTGGGGTTTGGTGACATGCCTTCTTTTACCAGCCTGATCTCACGAGGAATCGTAAGTATTTTACGTTTTGTCAGTTTAGTGGCTAATTCGTACGAATTTGTACGAGTTCAGTTGTACAAAAATGTACGATTTTAAAAAGGAGGCGTGGCACCTAACCCCACCCCTAACCCCAACCGTCATAGGGTGATGAGCAAATCGTACAAATTTGTACGAATTAGATCATACAAATTCATACGAATTAGCCACTAAATCAAAAACTCACGAATTGCCGTGAGATTGCATTGTCCTCTAGTGCTTTTACAATGTAGATTGTGTCAAAGCAGCTTAACAGAAGTAGAAAGTAAAATAAAAAGTCATAACACTATTTCAGATTGTGGAACATTCCATCATATCAGGCAAGCAGGAGAGTAAGGGTAGAATGCTGGTGCAGTTCTAGTTAAATTAAAACTTATTCAAACCAAAGGAAACAAAACTCCACCAACTGAGGAGAACAAACTTTAGTAGAAACTAGACTCAGTTGGGATGACCAGTGCTACTCTGGCATAACATAAAGGGGCAGAGCTGGAGTCTAAGATGTTGGAGGGCTTAAAAATGAGGAGCATCCATTGGGAATGAGGCGCAGTAGGTTATTGGGTGGGTGTTCACTGGAAACTTTGCATTAATCACACCCTTTCCTAACAACACATGATGTGGCACTGCGACATGCAATAAAAGGTATCTTTTCCATGTTAAAAGGATTTTTTGTCCTAACCATCTGAGATGGCGATGTGCATAATGTCTATTTTAGAAACGCTTTTTATTTCCGCAATGTCATGGCAGAACAACAGCATATACTACAATGCAAAGTGTTTTCAGTGTTAAATGTTCCCAATGTGAGTTTAAATACCATTTTACGTGACATTTATTGCCATACTACTAAAAGTAGCAGCATGTAGTTCACCTCAGATCTTGAAAATAAAATAACTAGCAGATGGTTTGAAAAGGAACGACAGAACTGTGATTCAGTGTAACAACATCAGTCACTCAGTAGCCTATACATTTTTAAAAAAAGGTTTGATATGTATTCATTTGATTTAAAGCCTTCACCATTGAGAGTACAGTGGCTGGTATTTAAATGTTTCTGCCATTTCACGTCATTTTTGGTGCAGACAGACAAATTGCTTGGAATGTTGTCACATCATGTGCTGTTGACACGGTGCTCATGCTCTTGACATTCGATCTCACGGAAACCATCTGATCTGGAAAAGGGCCAGATCCAAGATTACATGAACCTTGGATAAAAAAGAAGAAACCAACAGACTAACATAACCCACTATTCTGCATGTAAAATAGTTATGTTTCCTTGTGAGATCAGGCTGGATAATTCTTAAACATTGCTATACGAATATATATGAGTGAGTCACACAATTAACAAGTAAACTTTTTTTTTGTTAACTTCTAAAATGACATGATTTTATTGGTGTTCTCTGTTGTATTTCTCATTCCGTTCAAAGTGAAAATCAAAATCATATGACATATTCATGATTTTTGCTTGTTGGACAACAAAAGGTCAATAAATACAAATAAAAAAAATGTATTCACTCACTGTTTGATGATCAGACTATCATTGGTTGCTTTCATAAAGTAAGTTGTAAGCTAGCTTGACATACAACATTAGATGCTTGAGGCAAATTTCACTAATGGCTGTTATTTTGCTTAGTATTTCAACCACAAACTGGTCTAACCAGGCACTAAATGCATTTTTGTTTACTAGCAAGCTTGCTTAGTTTTGATCATCTGCTGCTAAAACAAATAAATCAGTAATCAGATTTCATTTTCAGCTAATGACCTTTAAACAATGAACAATACATTTATTATAGTATGTATTAATGTTTGTTAATGCTACTTAACGAAGATACAGTTGTTCATTGTTCAACTTTTTTAACTTACAAAGCATTAGTTAGGATTTCATCTTAACCACAACTTAAGATTTTAATTAATAACACATTAGTAAATGTTGAACTATGATTAATAAATGCTGTACAACTATTATTCATGCTTAGTTCATCTCAGTAAATAAATGAGCTAACATTAACTAATGCATTGTAAAAAATATATGGTTGTCTGAAAGATTTCAATTGAATCATATTAACTTATTGATTATATAATTTATTACAGTGTGGAACCTTGTTTTACAGCGTGATAAAAATTATAATTACTTAAATTGTCCATGAATATTCACAAATGATAAACACGATTTAAAAGTCAACAATATAATTGAACACAAATCAATTTATGAAGTATTATTTGTCATTTTTGCTTTTATTAATTTAATACTGGTGTTTTTCTTTATTGTTATTTGTCCTTTTTGTTTTAATAACTGTTCTACAGATTTATGATTTTTGATGGCCCATTTTAGTTTTAGTAGACTGTCTGCTTTATATCTGTTGATCTGTTGCTGCTCCTTCAACAGACATTTAATTGACTATAAGAAACTTTGCGAGTACATGTCAACTTACACTAACCCTAACCCCAACCTAACAATCTACTTATAATCTTATGAGAATTAGTTGGCATGTAGATGTAATGTAACTTAAAATCAACGGACCATCAAAATAATGTGTGACCAATACATTTACTGTAAACTAGCCAAACATATTAGACACATATCAAACACAAACTGGTTGGTAACACTTTACAATAAGGTTCATTAGTTAATGCATTTACTAACATGAACTAATCATGAATAACACTTGTACAGCATTTATTAATCATAATTCAACATTCACTAATGCATTATTAACATCCAAGTTCATGCTTGTTAACATTAGTTAATGCACCGTGAACTAACATGAACTAACAATGAACAACTGTATTTTCATTAACTAACGCTAACTAACATGAACAAATGCTGTAGTAAATGTATTGTTCATTGCTTGTTCATGTTAGTAAATGCATTAACTAACATTAACTAATGAACCTTATTGTAAAGTGTTACCAACTGGTTTAACCTGGCACTAAATCCATTTACGTTTACTTGCAAGCTTGCTTACCTTTGATAATCTGCTGCTAAAACAAAGAAATCAGTGTGTGGGATTCAGTTTTACTGAATTAACTGTGGAAAAAAAACGCTGATCTGCTGGACTGAAAGAGCGAATGGCGCTGAAGGTCATCAGTGCAGAGTTTGGCCAGTCAGGAGATCTGGAGCAGGATTTCAACGCTTTAAATTGTACACACACCAAGGTAAAGAAGGTCATATTGGCAATCAAGAGGACAAATGGTGGCATAAATCATGTCAAGCACGGTTACAAGAGACTGACATTCTGATAGAGAAGGTCATGGTTGATCCCTGTACCATGGAGCAGGATGTTCCCATTAGTGCAACGCTTTTTACACTTCCAAAAGTACAAATCGGACTCTCAGATAAGGCTTTTGTTTTATTACTTTGGATTTGAGCTCATGTGTGGGTGTCAGGACAGGGCAGTAGATTATTTGATGTAAAATATGCATATTTTGTAAAAATATAAAGTGTTTGCGGGACTGGATTATTGTGCTGAACTCACTTACATGTTGGCTGCTGTAAAACGTATTCCTTCATAATTTCAGTTTACACAAACATCTTGAACCATATGTTTATGCACTGATCATTTCTTGCACGTGATAAATGTGTAAACTGTGTAAAAATATATGCATTTTTTTGTGGTTCTTAAAGCAGTTGAAAGGTTTTGATAAACATATTATGAATATAATAACATTTTTCAATAATAAGTGAAATACAGTTGAAACCAGAAGTTTACATACACTGTATAAAAAGGCACAGAACCATTTAAAAAAAAAGTCAGATGTTAATGTGACTAAACCTTTTCTCTTTTAGGTAAGTTAGGATTATCAAATTTGTTTTTGTTATGCTTAAAAGCAGAATAATGAGAGAGATATTTTTTTTAGAAATTGTTATAACTTTTCTTGAAAGTCAAGTTTACATACAATAAGATTATTATGCCTCTGAAAAAGCTCAGATGATGGTGTCAAGGTTTTGGAAGTTTCTGATTGGCTAATTGACAACATTTGAGTTAATTGGAGGCACAACTGTAGAATAGTATTTAAGGAAAACCTCAAACACACTGCTTCCTTTTGTGACAACATGGGAAAATCAACAAGCCAGAATCAACAAAAAAGCCAGATTACAATTTGCTAAATTACACTTGGAAAAAGACAAATTTTTGGAGACATGTCCTGTGGTCTGATGGAACTAAGATTGAACTGTTTGGCCATAATGACCATTGTACATTTGGAGGACAAAGGGGAAAGCTTACAAGCCTAGGAACACCATCCCAACTGTGAAGTATGCGGCGGCAGCATCATGTTGTGGGGCTGTTTTGCTGCAGGAGGGACTGGACCACTTCACAGCATAGATGGCATCATGAAGAAAGAACATTATTTAGAAATACTGAAGAAATGTAGAAATTACCCATCTGTTAATAATAATAACAACATTATACAAATGCAAATTGTCATGAATAAACTGAAAAAAAAGCTGCTTGGAGGTAGTGGCTTTTATATTTATGTAGAAAACACTGTTATGTACTGTTACTGAAAATAAATTGTGGCGTTATATATTCATTCATTAATTTTTTTGGCTTAATCCTTTATTAATCAGGGGTCACCACAGCGGAATGAACCGCCAACTTATCCAGCATATGTTTTACGCAGTGGATGTCCTTCCAGCTGCAACCCATCACTGGGAAACACCCATACACACTCATTCACACACATACATTACGGACAATTTAGCTGACCCAATTTATCTGTACCACATGTCTTTGGACTTGTGGGGGAAACCGGAGCACCCGGAGGAAACCCACGCCAACACTGGGAGAACATGCAAACTCCACACAGAAATGCCAACTGACCGAGCCGAGGCACGAACCAGCAACCTTCTTGCTGTAAGGTGATCATGCTACCCACTACACCACCCTGGCGGTATAAAATTAATAAACAATTTGCAATTTTAAATTACAAATGGAACGATGTGAATGTTATTTTTATATTTTATATAGCTTAAATATAAAAATAATAATCTAAAAATAAAATTGGAATATTCATTTATTCATTCATTCATTCATTCATTCATTTTCTTTTCGGCTTGGTCCCTTTATTAACCTGGGGTCGCCACAGCGGAATGAACCGCCAACTTATCCAGCTTATGCTTTACGCAGCGGATTTACAAGCATGAGGAGAACATGCAAACTTCACACAGAATTGCCAACTGACCCAGCCAGGGCTCAAACCAGTGACCTTGCTGTGAGGCGATTGTGTTACCCACTGACCCACCGTGCTGCCCCATACTGTAATAGTTATACTCTATTTTTATTGCACCTCTTAAGAAGAAATTGTACATATGTCTCAATGATGTCTTATAACAATAATTTATTTAACTTCCATTTTATTCAACACACCATTTGTACATTTTTAAGAACATTTTTCTTGTCAAAAAAATAAAAACGCGCTAGTTACTTTCCCTGGTAATTAGTTACATTTATAATGATGTAATTCAGTTACTAACTCAGTTACTATTAGTAAGAATAACTATTACTAATGAATTTTTATATAATGTGCACAACACTGGTCTCAATTAACCGTTTGTGATTGGATCAACCTGCTGATTCTAGTTGGAAACTGGACTTTATTTTAGGATTCCCTATAAATATTATGTATTTAGACACCGCTCTGGTTACTAAAGTAACCCTCGTTCCCCGAGGGGGGGGAACGGAAATGCTATGTGGAAAAACTTCCACTATGGGGATTTCGTCAGAATCCAATCATCTGAAAGAGTATAAAAACGGGCCAATGAAATGCCAATGAGTTGGCGGCGTCAGCATGCACAGCTGTCGTCAATGACAATTAACTTGGCATAAAAGCCCAGCATGTGCTCAGCAACGGCATCCTTTTCTAGCTGAAGAGGCTTTCACACTCAACAGCTAAGGGACAATCGTTGTGGCGAAGGAACATAGCATTTTCATTCCCCCCCTCGGGGAACGAGGGTTGCTTTAGTAACCAGAGCGTTCCCCTTCGGGAGGGGAACTTCAATGCTATGTGAAAAAACTTCCACTATGGGGAAATTTATGGAAAACGGCACAATGAAGAACCTTACCACGTCTCTGGTGAGGGGCACGCCACGCAGCAGCATGAGCGCACCTGCATAACCAGAGGCGCAGTCTTCCAACGTGTCCCCTCACCCTCACTTACCTTACTAACCTGTTCCAGTTTAGATATATTTTTCGGGGAGTCGTAAAATACACCTAGCTAGTTTCTAGGAATTTTGAATATGACAATACGTTGGGAAAGTGCTCAGTCCCAGTAGGGAGGATGCTGAGGAGGTCACCTGCTGTCCGGAGGGGGAGACCTGGTGACAAATAGCATATAGACTAGCCCTGAGAAGGGGGAGTGCACATATGAGAAGATGGTTAGCAGGGAGGGAAGACACGAGCCCGCCTAGGAACAGGGGACTACATCGTGGCTGAGTGAGCATATGGGATCTCCAGCGGGGATCGCACATAGCAGACACCTATACCCAGAATGCGGGATGACCAGCATACCTACAACGTAATGGGCCATCGCCTGACTCCTCCGCTGAGTCAGGTGGTGGGGGCCTCGGAGGAACTCTGCAGGGTTCGCCAAGAGGGGAACTTGACTGGCAAAGTGAAAAAGCGCACGTATCTCTGTGTAAGAGAGAGAGGCGCAGCAAGCGTTTACAATACCCACTGAATTTCCTCATGTACCAGGGTTTCCCAACACCCTTGAGGAAACCGGCTCCACTCGCAGATTGTAAAATCTGGCAAATGTATTAGGTGTCGCCCAGCCCGCAGCTCTACAGATGTCTGTTAGAGAGGTGCCGCGTGCTAACGCTCAGAGGAGGCAACGCTCCAAATGGAGTGCGCGCTAACTCCTGGGGGACACGGCTCGCCCTGGCTCTGGTAAGCGAGGGAGATGGCATCATCTATCCAGTGGGCCAACCTGTTTAGATACGGTACTTCCCTTCTGCCGACCACCATAACAGACAAAGAGCTGCTCAGAGGATCTAAAGCTCTGAGTACGGTCCACATAAATCTGCAAAGCGCGGACAGGACACAGAAATGAAACGGCTGGGTCTGCCTCCTCCGCGGGCATCGCTTGCAGGCTCACTACCTGGTCCTTAAACAGTGTGGTAGGAACCTTGGGCACATATCCAGGCCGGTCTCAGGACAACGTGAGAGTAGGCCGGCCCGAATTCCAGGCACAAGTCACTGACCGAAAATGCCTCCAGGTCCCCTACCCTCTTAAACGATACTAACGTGACCAGCAGAGCTGTCTTCAGGGACAGAAATCTCAAGGATACTGAGTCGAGTGGTTCGAAGGGATCTCCACATAGGCACATACCCCCCATTCAGTTGATATACGCCACCGTCGTCGTGCTGTCCGTCGTGCTGGACGTGTTGCCCTCTGAGCACCGGTAAAAAACGGCGCAGAGCGAGCATCACTGCCAACAGCTCTAGGCAATTGATCAGCCAATGCAGCTGGGTTCCCTTGCACAGGTCCGCAGCAGCATGCCCGCAACACACGGCCTCCCAGCCCATACTGGAAGCATCCATTGAGACAACGACATGCCTGGACGCCTGTCCTAGGGGCACTCCGGCCCGTAGGAAAGAGGGGTCCTTCCAACGGGTGAGGGCACGGCGACACAGCGCAGTGACAGTCACTCGGTGTGTGCCCGCGAGCCATGCGTGTCTGGGGACTCGATCGTGAAGCCAATGCTGAAGTGGTCTCATACGGAGCAATTCGAGCGGCGTGGCCGCGGCTGCAGATGTCGTATGCCCCAGGAGCCTCTGAAATAATTTCAAGGGGACCACCCTTTTCCTGTTGAACTCCCTCAGACAGTTCAGCATCAGCCCGGCGTGCTCTCGTGAGAGGCGCGCCGTCATGGTGACCGAGTCCAGCTCCAATCCGAGGAAAGAGATGCTCTCCACGGGGGCGAGCTTGCTCTTTTCTCGGTTGACCTGAAACACCAACAGGTCGAGGTGCCGGAGCACCTTGTCTCTGTACATAATCAATTGATCCCACAAGCTGGCTAAAATCAGCCAGTCATCGAAATAATTGAGTATGCCTATGCCTGCGAGTCGAAAAGGCGCTAAGGCACCCTCCGCGAGCTTGGTGAAACCCCGCAGAGACAGAGAGAGTCCGAAGGGGAGGACTTTGTATTGCCATGCTCGACCTTCGACCACAAACCGCAGAAACTGCCGGTGGCGTGGAAGTATGGAGACATGGAAATACGCGTCCTTCAGGTCTATTTCTGCAAAAGGATGAACACATCGGATGATGCGCTTCTGCATAAGCATTCTGAACCGCAGCCTGTGAAGACAGCGGTTCAAACACGCATGTCTAGGATTGAACGTAGCCCACCGCTCTTTTTGGGTACGATAAAGTACGGGCTGTAAAACCCGCACTCCATCTCAGCTGGAGGGACCGGCTCGATTGCATCCTTCGCCAGCAAGACAGAGGCGAACGCAGGGTTGATTCTGGTGAAATACACACCCGTGAACTTGGGAGGCCGTTTCGCGAACTGAATCGTGTAGCCGAGTCTGATCGTGCGGATGAGCCACCGCGATGGGCTGGCCGGCCCTAACCAGGCAGGCAGAGCCCTCACTAGAGGCTTCATTCACACGATCGCTGACGTACCAGCGGTGGGGCAGCGCGGAGTGGGTGGGCTCAACCGGGAAGCACTGGGGTCCCACGGGAGAGCAGGAGGCGAGAGGTTCACCGTTTACCGGACTTAACAGCACCCTGGGGCGGGGGCGCTGAGTGGTGAGTGCGGGATGCTCAGCGCTGCCGCTTGGCCGGAGGTGCAGGCGGGGGCGGCGGAGCAGGTCTTAAAGCCGCAGGCGGGCGCCCTCGGCGAGGAGCAGTGGAGGTGGATGGCTCGGTGGGGGGAGCGGTCTTACGGTCCCGCCGATAGATGACTTTACCCATCGCATCCGACTGCTCCTTCACTGCCGTGAACTCCTGGGTGAATTCACCGATGGTGTCGCCGAACGGGCCAGCCTGGGATATGGGCGAGTTAAGAAAGCAAACTTTTTTAACATCGCGCATATCTGCCAGGTTTAGCCAGAGGTGGCGTTCCTGGACCACTAGTGTGGCCATCGACCTTCCCAGGGCACACGCAACCGACTTGGTGGTACGCAGAGCATAGTCAGTTGCGGTGCGGAGCTCATGGAGCAGGCCTGGGTCGGAACCACCCTCGTGCAGCTGGGCCAGCGCCTGCGCTTGGTAGCGCTGGTAGGTGGCCATAGTGTGCAAGGCGGAAGCAGCCTGGCCCGCGGCTGTGTAGGCTCTGGCTCCGAGGGAGGCAGATAACCTACACACTTTGGAGACGAGGCTGACCCCTCCAGGAAGAGGCGCCACGCGGACATAAGTTGACCGCAATGGCGCGCTCAATCTGGGGAATCGTCTCGTACCCCCTGGCTGCTCCACCATCAAGGGTGGTGAGGGCGGAGTCGCACGCAGATCGGGCAGAAAAAGGTGCCCTCCAAGACTGCGTGAACCTACTGTGCACCTCCGGGAAGAAGGGGACGGGAGGCTTAGAAGGCTTAGCCTTCTTAGTATCCTCCACGTAGCACCCATCTAGACAAAGTCTCCAGACCCACAGACAAAGCAGTCCGGGAAAGCACGGCCAGCATATATGCTTCTGGATCTGACGCCGTGCTCACTACCCCAGAGGGAGGGAGCGGGTTCGGATCCTCGTCGGATAGTGATAGCCCACCCTCCGATGCAATGATGGACATCTGGTCCTCGGTGTCATCGAGTGAAAGGGCGACCATCCGAGAGGATGGATTGCTTCTCTCTCTTGAAGCTTGGATGGAGCGCGCTGAGGAGTGAGAGGTCCGCGAGCCCGAAGGCGGTGGGTTTACTCCCACTGTAACCCTCAGATCTGCCCGAGTGCCAACCGCAGAGCGGGGGACAACTGAGGTGGGTCTCCCTTTTGCAAGAGCAAGCCGCGATCTTAGCTGCGCAACAGACATGACGTCACAATGATGGCATGCACTGCCCGCATGCATCGCATTAACATGCTGGACCCCCAGACATGCAACGCAGTGCTCGTGCCCATCATCCGGGGACAGGGAACCACCACATCCAGAAACGCACGGTCGGAACGACATCTTGAAAAAGACGCGCTGCACGACCGTGTTGCTCTTTTAGGAAACTTGCTTCCTTATACAAACCGCTCGTTTTGAGGACCGGACCCAAAGGACACCAGGCAAGGGAGAAGAACCCAGCTCGACCGTCTGCCACTGCGTAAACGCGCTCTTGACCGGAAGAACTGCTTCTCAATCTCTCTTCTGATAGACAGGTTGGAGAACCCTCGGTTGACTCTCTCAGAAGCTCGTGAAAAGCTCTGAAAGCGAAAAGGATGCCGTTGCTGAGCACATGCTGGGCTTTTATGCCAAGTTAATTGTCATTGACGACAGCTGTGCACACTGACGCCGCCAACTTATTGGCATTTCATTGGCCTGTTTTTATACTCTTTCAGATGATTGGATTCTGACGAAATCCCCATAGTGGAAGTTTTTCCACATAGCATTGAAGTTCCCCTCCCGAAGGGGAACTTTATGTCAGCTAAGGTTTTTTAAGTTGATAATTCGACATATGTTCGCAATGTTATAGTCAGTAGTATTTTTCATGGGGAAATTAAAAGTTAGCAGATATTATGTAGACAGTCTAACTTTCACTAGATATATAAACTATGGACAAAATTCTACCAGGCGGTTAAGATGCCAGTTATTGGGTCCTCTATTGACTGTTATGAGCCTGCCAAAATGTGTAATGTGTGTTGATTTTAAAAGCAGGACTTCTGTAGAAAGAGCGATTTTGAAATATTTTGGTGTCAGCGGGAGGCTGCTTTAGATGCTCAGGTTGATTTTTTATTAAAGTGTGGAATATGGCAGACGGTCTGTCTGTTGATGTGAGAGAGTTTCAGCACCCCTGCAGCTTCACACAGACTTTCTGAGGGAGATCTTTAGGCTTTTTTTTTATGTTTTCTGATGTCCTGTGCCCTTTTTTTTTGCCACTTTCAGACACTGAGGAAAAGCTGTCTGTAAAAGCAAGATCTCAACACCTTCAACATCTCACCTGTATGACTGTTTAGTCAGTCCTTACATGTATGTTCACTTCAGTTTAGTTCATTTTTATTGTTTACATCAGTGTCACAATATGTTTTAGGTTACACAAACATCCCACTCAAAATCAAAAATTTCATCATTATTAACATCTTTTAAAACCCTTTCCATATCTTATTTGCATTTGCATTTATTTAATTGATTCACAAGGTTTTACTGAAACAAGGGAGTGGGATTTGGATTGACACAAAGGTTTAAATGTCTAACATTTCATTTTTGAGTAAATTATTTAATGTTATTAACTAAAATAAAACTGATAAATAAGCTGTATAAAAGAAAAAAATAAGACTTTTGTTTAATTGGTAGTTTTAAAGAATCAAATATATGTAGATCTGTTCACAAATCAGACTACATGATTTATTTAGCAGCTTTTACAGTGAACTATCTAATTTTTGTAGGCTTCGTCGGTTACAGTATACAGATTTGAGATGACTTGAGGGTGAATATCTATTCCTTTCATGTTATTAAATGAATATAAAAAATTAGGCTTACTGACAATTACTCTATAATGAAGCTTCACTGCAAAAACCAACACAATCTTACGCCAGTTCGTGACTTTTTGATTTAGTGGCTAATTGGTATGAATTCGTAAGATCTCATTCGTACAATTTAGTACAATTTGGTCATCCCTCAATAACGGTTGGGTTTAGGAATGAGGTTGGGTTTTTAAAATCGTACATTTTCATACTACTGTACTTGTACGAATTCGTATGAATTAGCCACTAAACAGTCAAAACGTAAAATTGTTACGTTTCCTTGTGAAATCAGGCTAGCAAAAATATATTCAAAGGCATATTTCTCAAAGCTGGATTTTCAATAACCAGTGCAGCTGATTCATTGAGCTGATCTTGTGAACCAAATTTAAGTCTGTTGTTTTCAAAGAATCAAAACAGATTTGTTCACAAATCAGACTTTATTATCTGGTCTCAATTGCACTTTGTTTGTCCAAAGTTTCAAAGAAGTGATGGCTGATGTTTTATTATTATTATTAATTATTCATTTAATGTGATTAAATAAATAATGTTATAGTTATTGAGCACTGCTCAAAGGCATCTCCATTACAAACAAATGAAGACCTATTTCTCAAATGCAACTGATTAATGGAAATAAACTCATGAACCAAAATCGGTCAATGAATCTTTTGTTTGGTTTGGTTGTTTTCAAAGAAACAAAACAGATTTGATTACAAAACAGACTCAATGATCTGGTCAAATCGGCTTGAAATAAGTGATGACTGATATTTCCTTTTTTTATGAATTATGTTATGCTTACCGTTTAGGGCAGCATGGTGGCTCAGTGGGTAGCACTGTCCCCTCACAGCAAGAAGGTTGCTGGTTCAACTCCTGACTGGGCCAGCTGGCATTTCTGTGTGGAGTTTGCATGTCTCTGGTTTCCCCCCTGTCCAAAGACATGCGCTATAGGTGAATTAGGTAAGCTAAATTGGCCATAGTGTATGTGTGTGAATGAGGGTATAGGATGTTTCCCAGTGAGAGGTTGCAGCTGGAAGGGCATCTGCTGTGTAAAACATATGCTGGATTAGTTGGTGGTTCATTCCGCTGTGGCGACCCCTGATGGATAAAGAGACTAAGCCCAAAGAAAATGAATGCGGCCGGAAGAGCATCCGCTGCGTAAAACATATGCTGGAATAGTTGGAGGTTCATTCCGCTGTGGCAACCCCTGATAAATAAGGGACTAACCCGAAGGAAAATGAATGAATGAATGCTTACTGAATATTATTCATATGCAGCTCTATTTCAAAAACTCATAAACTAAATCAGTGAATGAATCATTTGAGTCATTTGCTCACAAATTGCATTCAGGAATGTGGTCACTGTGGATTTTTTATTGAAATATGTATTTTTTTATGTTTCTCAGAAGAAAGTCATAATTTTTAAAAGTTTAAAACGTGATGACTGAATTATTTTGTATGTACTATTCCTCTAATATCATTAAATAAATAAACCACACTATTTACTGAATACTTCTCATATACAGCTCCATTACAGAAAAAAAGATATTAAGTGCATCTGATCCATTCATGTGTGAACCATGAATTGTTGCTGAATGTGGGCATCACAGTGGGTCAATGGTTAGCGCTGTCCCCTCACAGCAAGAAGGTCACTGGTTCGAGTCCCGGCTGGGTCAGTTGGCATTTCTGTGTGGAGTTTGTATGTTCTCCCTGTGTTCGTGTGGGTTTCCTCAGGGTGCTCCGGTTTCCCCCCACAGTTCAAAAACATTCGTTATAATTGAATAAACTAAATTGTCTGTAGTGAACGAGTGTGTGAATGCGAGAGTGTATGGGTGTTTCTTAGTACTGGGTTGCGGATAGAAGGGCATCTATTGCGTAAAACCTATGCTGGAATAGTTGGCGGTTCATTCTGCTGTACTGACCCCTGATAAATAAGGGACTAAGCCAAAGGAAAATGAATTAATGAATGATTGAATACCATTCATATGCAGCTCCATTACATGAACTTGTGAACCAAATCAGTGAATGAATCATTTAGCCATTTGCTCACAAATACACTGAGAAATCTGACCAATGTGACCTTTTATGTACAGTTGAAGTCAGAATTATTAGCCCCCCTTTGAATTCATTTCTCTTTTTAAAAATATTTTCCAAATGATGTTTAACAGAGCAAGGAAATTTTCACAGTATGTCTGATAATGTTTTTTCTTCTGGAGAAAGTCTTATTTGTTTTATTTCGACTAGAATAAAAGCAGTTCTAAATTTTTTAAACACCATTTTAAGAACAAAATTATTAGCCCCTTTAGGCTATTTTTTTTTTTGATAGTCTTCAGAACAAACCATCGTTATACAATAACTTGCCTAATTACCCTAACCTGCCTAGTTAACCTACGTAATTAATCTAGTTAAGACTTTAAATCTCACTTTAAGCAGTACAGAAGTGTCTTGAAAAATATCTAGTAAAATATTATTTACTGTCATCATGGCAAAGATAAAATAAATCAGTTATTAGAAATGAGTTATTAAAACTATTATGTTTAGAAATGTGTTGAAAAAATCTTCTCTCCGTTAAACAGAAACGGGGAAAAAAATAAACAGGGGAGCTAATAATTCAACTGTATGATTATGTTTCTCAGTAGAAAAACAAATATTTAA
Organism: Danio kyathit; assembly: GCA_903798195.1. Lineage (NCBI taxonomy): Eukaryota > Metazoa > Chordata > Actinopteri > Cypriniformes > Danionidae > Danio > Danio kyathit. The sequence goes on along the minus strand of LR812520.1, from coordinate 47,738,960 downwards.
GTGAAAAAAGTGATGACTTAAGTATTTTGTATGTACAGTATTAGTCCTTTAATATAATTAAATAGCACACACTCTTTACTGAATACTTACATGCAGCTCCATTAAACAAAAAAGTTTTTTTTTATTATTATTATTTTTATTCACTTGTGAACCAATCATTCATTCTCAGTGAACAAATACTTTGAGTTAATTGTTTCTGACTGAAGTCACAAGCTGACTAATTAATGTTTTCTTTTTTTTAATTAAGACACATTCCTCAAAGCTGTATTGTTGTTGATAAATTGTGTTGGATTAGCTATTCTATTAATGTAGTCAAAATTAAGACATGTTTCTCTAAACCAGATAGTTTGTTTCTGCAGTCCTCCAGTAAACATGTCCTGTGGTTTCAACCAAAAAGGGCAGTGTTGTAAATAACAAACATTCATTTTATATGACATATTTAGTATGTTTTTTTATTTCCTGAAATTAAAACCATGGGTTCCTCCCACTATAAAAACTTTCCATGCACTTAATGTTACAAACTCTTTCAAAATGAAGGCAGCATATTTGAACTCTGGAACTATTTCCATGCTACTGCAAACATAGGTTACTTCAACTGCGGTCAACAGTAGTAAAGCTCCACATAACCAACCAGTGAACCGGTCACTAAGGACAAACAACTCATCTCACCGTTAACATGCCTCCAGAGGCGTTCAAGATGTTTTGACTCCCCATAGGGCGGAAAAAACTGCACAATTTTGGCAGCTTCTGCAGGCTTTGATCACGGGTCAACCACAACTCATGACAAAACAGCTTTTGTGTGTGTCATAACTTAAGGGTTTCTCCTCATTAGTAGACTTTTTTGACAAGGTCATAGAATCGGGTTCATCTCAGGCTATAAAAAAAAGACGTGTCGTGTTATGTTGTTTAAAGAATGACAACCGAAATGTAAAGATAGACTTGTGAGTTTTCATTAACACATTGACATGTATGCCTTTCACAGGGAGTGCAAAGGTTTGGAAGTGGGAGAGAAAAAAAAGGTGATATGGTTTCTCACACTGCTTTTCCACAAATAAATATAAATATATTTTCATACAGTGTCACAGAGATGCTTCACACTTTAAATAAATAAAGTGACAAGGCTTGGGTTTATGACCGGGTTGTGTCCCTTCCCCTGAGACAAGCGGACGGTCAAACAGAGGAGAAAATGAATCACATACTTCTGGAGTATCTCTTTGACTGATTCAAACTCGTATATAGCAAGATATAGAGAAAGCTGGAGTAGATGAAGCTCCACTCATGGTGGATTGTTATTTGCACTCTGTCTTGTATCTGAAAGCTTGGAAAAGCTAACTTTTGTCACAAAGACCAGCACATTGCAGATTTTTCCACATATAGGATTATGGAAGAGACTGAAACATAAACCTTAAAGAGTCAACTTCCAAATATCTAAAGTCGTTTAACCCCTAATATAAAAAGTCATTCAACAGAATTATTAAACCCCCTGAGTTATTAGCCCCCTTGTTTGTTTGTTTATTTTTTTCCCAATTTCTGTTTAACAGAGAGAAGATTTTTTCAACACATTTCTAAACATAATAGTTTTAATAACTCATTTCTAATAACTGATTTATTTTATCTTTGTCATGATGATAGTAAATAATATTTGATTAGATATTTTTCAAGACAATTCTATACAGCTTAAAGTGACATGTAAAGGCCTAACTAGATTAATTAGGTTAACTAGGCAGGTTAGGGTAATTAGGCAAGTTATTGTATAACGATGGTTTGTTCTGTAGGCTATCGAAAAAAAAATATACCTTAAAGGGGTCAATAATTTTGATCTTAAAATGGTTTAAAAAAAAATTAAAAACTGCTTTTATTCTAGCCGAAATAAAACAAATAAGTCTTTCTCCAGAAGAAAAAATATTATCAAACAAACTGTGAAAATTTCCTTGCTCTGTTAAACCTCATTTGGGAAATAATTCTGATTTCATCTGTATAGTGTACCCAAAAATATCTATCCTCGAGTAGTTTCAAACTTTCATGTTTTTTTTCTTCTGTTTTTTATTTAGAAAAAAAAATAGAAAGCTGTAACCATTGACTTCTTATTACGATGAATTTGTGGTTCAGTCTACGAGAACGTCCAGGTCATTCAGTTTGGCCCAGAGAGATTTATTTCCTCACTTTTTTCTCTTCGCACACTTTTTCAACCTCTCTGAGCCATAAATCCATTCCATTCAGAGCCCCTTCTATCTCCACCATATTTTGTTTGATGCCAGCCTGCTCCACTTGCAAATTAACCAGTGTGGCATCTAAGGCATCCAGGTGAACTGTTAAAGCAGTCATTTTGTCCTCAATCAACTATTTTAGATCATCTCCCTGAGAACTGATCACAGCAAGAATTGAATTTCCATTTCTTTGTGAGTGAGTCACCTGGATTTGCATCCTTAACATCTGCCACTTTTTAAGTTGTTTTAGACGCCATTTTCAGCTGACGAAAGAATTCACAAAGTTTTCACTTAAAATTCACAGCAAGCTCAGAACACCTGCCATTAAATACCTTACAAAGAAGCCACTATCAATTATGAAGTGGATTAATGGTACTTTACTTACAAAAACATTTCAAATATAGCCTGACAACAGAAGAGCAGAAAGAGAAGTGATTACTTCATGATCTACGCACCCCACCCCCCAACCATTGACTTCTGAACAGAAATACTACACTGTAAAAACTGCTGGGTTCCACACAATCATGTGGAATTAAGTTAACCTATTAGCAGTGTTGTGCTAGTTACTGAAAAATAGAAACTAGTTATAGTTAGTTACTTCATTCAAAAAGTAACTCAATGACTTTATCGATTACTTACACTAAAAAGTAATGCATTCCTATAAAATAATTTTTCTTGAGTTACTTTTCCAAAAAACATTTTTAATGCTCCCATTAATGTTCTTATAATATTAACATAAAACAGCACGTACACGTTTGGCAACACTAACCTTCATCAGGGTAACAGGGTAAAAAAAAAATCACTTACTTTTCGAGTGCCTTGGACTTATGACGTTGTTGTGTATCTTTATAAAAACTCAAACATGTTTGTGACAAGTAAGTAAATGATGACAGAGTTTTAAGTTTTGGATGAACTATCACTTTAAACTTGGGTGTGTTGGTTTAATACTCACAGGGTTTTACATCCTAATGCACATTCTAACTGAAGTGGTGAATCGGAATTAGTGGTGTGAAGTGCTTAAGTAATTGTATTTAATTAGGTGTTATTCTGAGGAATTTGTACTTGACTGAAGCACTATTGAAAGTGAATACTAAGTACTTCCAAGGAAAAACTGATACTTGAACAGTTTTAGTAGACCTTCAAAGTACATTTCAGATCACTTTTCCGTTTTGTCTATCAGCTTGTGAAGAGGCATTTCTTTAGTCTCCAGTGGCTTTTAGTGAGATGTCTCTCTTGAAGGGTTTACAGATGAAAGTTATGCGGTTGGAACAAAACAAAGGTGAAAAGTTGATGACTGATGTGTCATTTTTTGGATGTAAGTATTATTTTGAGAATTTTGTTCTTGACTGAAGGACCATTGAAAGTGAATACCAAGTATGTTGACCACATTATCAAGGCAAAACTAGTACTTCAGACTTTCATATTGCATATTTTATACAAAGTACATTTTCAGGTTACATTTCTGTTTTGAGCTTACGAAGATATATTTCCTTAGTTCATGATAACAGAACTAATAAAACGGAGAAAAACATTGACATAAAAATGCTTAGTCCTAATGTTAGTTTTATTTTAAATATTTCCCAAATGATGTTTAACAGAGCAAGGATTTTTTTCACAGTATTGAAAAAGTCTTATTTACTTAATTTTCACTAAAATACAAGCAGTTTTTAATTTTTTAAAAACCATTTTAAGGTCAATATTATTAGCCCCCCAAGTAATATTTTTTTTCTAAATTGTCTACAGAACAAATGAAGATAAACGAAATCAGTATTTAGAAACTAGGTGTGTGTGTTGAAAAAATCTTACAATATATCTTATATCTTAACTTGTATTACAATTTAACAGGTGGGCTAATAATTCTGACTTCTAAAATTCTGAAAAATCAGTGCATTAAAACCAATAAAAGTTATTAAAAATACATACTGTAGTCAAAATTTAAAGTGGGTCAACAAAGTTGTCAAAAAGACAAGAATTTAATGAAAGGTTTTGATCCACTTCAAATATTCACTACTCTACATTACCTGACAAAAGTCTTGTCGTCAATCCCAGTTGTAAGAGCAGCAAATAATAACTTGACTTCTAGTTGGTCATTTGTTAAAGTGGCAGAAGGTACATTTTTTTGATGAATCATCTGTTGAACTGCATCACAATCATCACAAGTACTGCAGAAGACCTATTGGAATTCGCATGGACTCAATATTCTCACAGAAATCAATCAAGTTTGCTGAAGGAAAAATCATAATTTGGGGTTACATTCAGTATGGGGGTGTGCGGGAGATCTGCAGAGTGGATGGCAACATCAACAGCCTGAGGTATCAAGACATTTGAGTTGCCCATTACATTACAAACCACAGAAGAGGGCAAATTCTTCAGCAGGATAACACTCCTTAAATTTCAGCCTTCACATTAAAGTTCCTAAAGCAAAAAAGGTCAAGGTGCATCAGGATTGGCCAGCCCAGTCACCAGAAGTGAACATTATTAAGCATGTCTGGGGTACGATAAAAAAGGAGGCATTACAGATGAATCAAAAGATATCTTGATGAACTCTGGGAGACCTGCAAGAGTGTCATTCCAGATGACTTTATTAATAAGTTATTTGAGTCATTGCAGAGATGTATCGATGCAGTCCTTCAAGCTCATGGGAGTCATACACTGTAGCGCTGCCACATAATTGAGTATGCTAATTGTAAAATTCATTGAATGTGTGAATAGGCCATGCAGTTAAGCGTACTCGCACTTAGTTTTTCTAGCTCCAGATATATCAGTGAGTAATGGACTTTTATTTTATGTTCTTTATTTTGAAGTGATGAAGTGAGGTGAATGTATCTGTATTCTATTTCCTGTCTGAACTGTTGCCGTTTTTCTATAAATATACACATTTACATATCATACACATCACTAGGGGGAGATAGAGGGCACTTGGACACTGCTCAGTGGGACTTCTGAAGAAGCCAGAAGCACATGGAGTGGTAGTTTTGCCTAATCTACCTTTTTTTTGGTGTGCTGAGGACCACAGTTTGTGTGGATTTTTCTCTTTGGACTCTATATAGTTGGGCTCTTGCAGAACTTTGAAAAAGACTATCCAAGGAGGACATTAGATGTGCAGCAACTACACGTGGTACCTGCTATCCAGAATCAAACATTTCGGTGACAGCGACCCATTTTGCACGCACACACATCCACGGACTTTGGACTTTGCACATACACATACACACACACCCACACACACGGGATTCACCTTTTTTGTATTGTGTTATGGTATGAATGTTGTTTGTGTTAATGTTCATTGTAAGGACATTTTTCAGAGTACTATGACCCTATAAGGAAAAAAAGGATTTCTTATTTAATCCATGATAAAATTTGAATACCAGATCTAGAGAATAGAACCGTTTTTGTTATTTTAATTTTTGTGTATCCCGTTGATTTGAAGACAAGCGTTACAACACAATATTAATTCTTTTTCTACTGCACCATGACTTTTATATTCTATACTGTACATTATTTCTGTTAAGTGACAAGACTTTTGTCTAAGCAAAGTCAGACCTAACTGTCCTAAATAAATAATTAAAAATCAAGACATGATCATATTTTATTTAGGTAAAACAAGCGTAATCTAGAGGCCTTTGCCTTTCATATAGGCCACTTCTAATACCACATGATCAACTAAAAGTCAAGTTATTATTTGTTGTTCCTAAAACTTAGATCGGCAACAAGACTTTTGTCAGTTAGTGTATATTATACTCCAAATTTAATATAATATGTTTCATGTGAAAACAATTGTATTAATGTTAACAATAAAACCTACTGTATAGTATTACCTAACTAAATAACTACATTAATTAGTTAATGATACTAAAATAACACCAGTACTAAACTATAATGAAATCTTTTTACTTTGGTTGCTTTTGACAGCATTCTTTGACTTATTGTTCCAGTAAATATCAATATTCATCCTCTTACTCATTTACTTCAATTTCTGTGTGTTTTGCTCTCCTAAAACCAGACCGACTTCCTTCCTCTGCGGTCTCCCATTTGTTTATTTGTGCTATTTCTTCCTTTGAATTGATATTGATCCTCATCCAATCGTATGGCTCCATTGGGATTAGTTCAGTCAATAGCACTAATTACATCCAGCATTGCAGTGCCTGTTCCTCTGCAAATTTGACACTGTCAATAAAAATAGATTCGACTTTTGCTGTTGCATTGGCACGGTTACAAATGGAAATTACAATAAATATTAATGTGCATTTGACTCACTCTTTATGCATAATTAAGGCACAGACGTCGAGGAGGTGATGGGAATGACCTTGGGTTATTAATGACCTTCATTTATGGATAAATGAGTGCAGTGAATGTTTTTTTTTTTACACTAGCTGGATCATGACAAAAATATTGGCAGCTCCCTTTGTGTAACAACAGAAGGGAATTGTGCAAGCCAAAATATTTCTCTTTCATTAAAATATTGGTGAAAGTTTACACGGGAACTAACATGATGTAAACTCAGGTCAGCCAAATCCCTCCCTCGACATCGTTCCTGAATATCAGAGGAACCTCTTGCTGTTGAAATATATGGAAACACTTAGGGAAGAATAAACATTAAGATAAGATTTTTCCAACCCCAGCACAGACCTCACAGTAGGATGATTAAACCATTGAGCTTTTTCTCCCCATCGTAACATAACAAGTTCAATGGTTTCTGGAGGATTCATTCCAGCAATATTTGAAGTCTTGCCAGTGTTGGGATTTGCACATGCTGTTGCCATTTATACAACAGGAAACAAGCAGGAAGTGCTGTGAGGGTCTCTATTCTTCAATATTATTTCCAAATCAGATTGTCAGAATCATTAAAGCATATGGTTATTTCCAAATATTATACCCCAACTTATTAACTTCTTATTAATGAAGTTTGAAATACACTGTTTAAAAAAAAAAGCGTAAAATTTACAGTAAAATGCTGGCAGCGGTAAACATTTTTAGACTCCTTGTCAAGTTAATTAATGTCATCAATGTCAGTTTCAAAGCAGTGGACCAATCAGAGTGTCATGATCACCAGTGATCCAGACTTGCAGATCGCTGGTAAAATTCACTTTCATTCGGACTACAATCCTGTCACTATATGAACTACAAATCCTGTAATGCATCTCACTCACACCTGTTCCGGTTCACCTTTGATTACACACACAGCTGGGAGCTGCTCAAGCACTGATTACTCAGAGTAGACAGACTGCTCACTTTGTCACACACTTGTCTGAGTCTTGTTGGTATATACCCTGTAACATCATGAAGCGCTATCCTGTCTAGTCTTTCTGTGTTTGATTCTTGCCTTGTTTTCTCATTATTGATTCTTTGCCGCCTGTATTGACCTTCTGCCTGTTACCTGACTTCCCCTTTTGGATTACTTGTTTGTTCCTGTTTGCTACTGTGTTTGACCATTGCCTGCCTGACCACTTAATAAAACTTCTCATGGATCCTCAAATCCATTGTCCAGCGCCTTCAGTTACACAGAGGAACTCTGCATACAATCTTCTTTGTACTATAGCAAGTTGGTATGACAATTGTTTTATTTGACATTAACATGGCAGGAGAGACTCATTTTTAAAACCCTTCCTGAGTGGTCACATATCTTACAATCTTATATATTTACCCTGCTGAAAAATCCAGCTTAAACCAGCCTAAGCTGGTTGGCTGGTTTTAGCTGGTTGACCAGCCTGGTTTTAGAGGGGTTTTGGCCATTTCCAGCCTGGTTTCCAGCCATTTCCAGCCTGGTCTTAGCTGGTCAGGCTGGGAGTTGACCAGCTTAAACCAGCTTGACCAGCCAAAACCAGCTATGTCCAGCTTAAACCAGGCTGGTCAAGCTGGTTTTAGCTGGTTTAAGATGGTCATTTTCCAGCCTGACCAGCTAAGACCAGGCTGGAAATGGCTGGAAACCAGCCTGGAAATGGCCAAAACCCCTCTAAAACCAGGCTGGTCAACCAGCTAAAACCAGCCAACCAGTTTAGGCTGGTTTAAGCTGGATTTTTCAGCATGGTAGACACAAAGAGAAATAAAGACATAGTTTTAAAATTACACTTGATTTAAAGTTAATTGTGCAATTGATTAAATGATTGGGGCCAAAACTATACAAACTTCATAGAAGCTTACAACTAGGAGATTTAAATAAACAAACTCTGATTTCAACAACACTGCTGACTCTAAGCAGGAAGCAGCCATGTTTGTCACTTTTTGTGGTCCCCTATACATTTCCAGTGTGGTCTGGCCTATTTGCAGTGTGTTTCTGTATTGTGTATATATGTTTTGTGAGAATTTGTGCTGTCAAATTAGTGCTGTTTTTTTTCAATTCGTTAGTGTTTTTCTGATTTCTCTCGCTTTTCTTTTCACTCTCACTAACAAGCGCTTATCCATACTTCAGATACTTTTTTCTGAACTTTTAACACAGACTCACACCTACAAAACGCAATTGGCCAAATGGATAATTTTCTTCTCAAAAATACATTTTGACTTGTTACATTTTTTTTCTTGATTGCTTTGATGCAGCCGTCAACTGAAACTCCACATTTTCAAAACACACAGGCCTAAACGGCAGCACTCATGGTCAAAATGACACATTTTTCTTGCAAAATGCTCTAACCATGTCAAAACATTTAAAATGTGCAACAAAACTGCAAACAAGTATATGAGCTTTTTTAATCAATCACTACACAATGGGCAACAAAATCCAGAACTCTGTGTGAATCAGTGCACCATTGCTTGTCATGGTAGCTTATTGCCCATGCCATTTGTTGTCTTTCTATTTGGGCTGCCAAATTTGCCTTTTTGCAAAGAAACGGATCCAGAATAAAAAATGCTTTAATTAAATGTATATTGAATTCATGAATTCATTTTTTTTCAGACTATGGCTGAAAACTGAAGTACTGTTAAAAAACAAAACAGACAAAGATAATAAAATACTGTAAATATTAGAGAAAACACATGTAAACCAAAATACAGTTAAATCTATCAGAGTAGAAGACATACTGACCTCTTCCATCCATGCTGGCAAAGAACAACACAGACCGGCCACCTTTTTTTTAATAAGGTTTGTAGACTGATTGCTAATTAAAGGTTTGTGTGAAGGATTATCAAACCAGTCCTTCAGTGATTTCATAGTAATCTGGATAGATTCTAATAGTTAGGAATAGGGGGTTTCTGTTTGGTTAGGTACATGCAGTCAATCAAAGTACATCAGGTTTTAAAATACTGGCTATTGTTAACTACAAAAACTGCAGAGACTTTTATGTTTCATTTGTACAGGTATTTGCATGCAAAGCATGCAGTCCACCATTTTGACACTAAATTTCTTGTTTGGGAGCTGTATGTCTACATGTACAGTAATGTTTACATTCAAAAGCATTCTTGTAAAAAGCAAATAAGTTTTTATTTTTTTTTTTCGTTACTCTTTACTACAGGAGGTACAATAGTAACACGGTATGATAGAACAGAAAAAGTTTTACAGTATTCCTTACAGTGAACAAAATATCCATAAAAACACACAAGAGCATTCTGAAAACAACAACAACAACAACAACAAAAAACACAGATAAAGGGGGGGGGGGGGATCTCAAAAAAAGCACAAAATTACTGTTTCTAATCTCTGGAATCTTCAGGGTTAGGCCACATGTTTTCATCAACATCACTCCTGCCACTGAGTCACTAAGCCAGACTGGTATGAGCTGTGGTTGGCCCAGTTTACCCAACATAAATCAGCCGTGTCATTTATTCAGTTGTTTGTTTATTATCAGCTGAGATATATTTTTGATATTAATATTGTTTTTGAACTGATATCATTGCAGAAGCAGAAGTTTTTGGAATATTGTTTTTGCTATTGTGGGATGTTGTGTATTAACATTTGTAAATGCTACAAAACAATCCATCATATTGTTGGGAGGTATAGCTTGTCTGTTAAGAAAATAGAAGCATTGTGGAAATGTGTTCAATGACTGCATATTGGGTGAAATGACATGAAATATGTAAATGGTATGGCCACAAAAGACTGATGCTGTGCTAATTGTGTTTAGAGTTTTGAAAATGTTACAACTGGTTGGACAAACACTTGTTAGCGACTGAAAAACTAGTATTTTAATTTTGCACATATACTGTAAATAAATATGTTCTGCAACATATTTTTCGAAATATTGCAAAAATGGCCACTTTCATATATTTTTTCCAACCATTTTAATTACAAATTTGTACATGAATTTTCCATTATATTACATAAAATTATACATATATGTCGTAAACACATCTATGAAATGATATATAATTTCTGTATTTGCATATTGCGAGAATTTGTGTGAGACTTTTATGAAGATGTTTTCTCAGTTTGTCAGTGTTTTTCTTGTTGCACGTGTTTTCTTGCAGCCCTTTTGAGCTTTTGAGCCCCTTTCGCCCACCGTAGTAATGAGTCAAGCTGACCTGCAACCTAAAATGTTCAAATAATTCAGAATAGATCCAGCAGGCATTTAAAAACCTCCTTTGAGCGACATAAAGTGGTGGTAATCATATGCAGCGAGCACTGAAACGACAGCAGTTGCTCACTGGACGAAAGCGAAGTTAATCCCAAAATGAAGGGAATTGGTTTCCAGCATGGTGTACACAACATACGGGCCTGACTAGCTGAAATATGATGGCCATTACAGATTCATAAAACACTGGCTGAAGCTCTCATCAGCTGTGCCCTGTGCACATCTCAGAGGAACGTTTCAGACGCCCACCAGCCTGGAAGAGCCATGTGCTGAACTCAAGCCATCTAAACTTGTGCTGCAAGGCCTTTAACATCTTTAGCTGTTATACTATTATACTGAAGAAAGAAACAGTGTTGTGTTTATTGCTAAAAATAAACAAAAAAGATATATGCAGATTTGTATGCATGCGAGACACCACAGTTTGCACTTTTATCAAATAACATTTATTAACTTATTAACTTGTTTAATAAATATATAAATGATACTTGTATGTTATGACTAAGAACTGATAAAATGTTAATAACTGTTGTGAAAGGAATTAATTTTTTATTTCTTTTGGCTCTTTTGCTTTTCATTAAACATTTGTATTGCTTAGGTAATATATATACCAAACCTCTTCTCTGAGTGTGATACGCTTTGCATACTAATGAAGCATTTTTGCAGAAGTAGATAGAAAGATAGAGCGACATCGATATATGGAAATAACTTTCTCATTTAGCTTTCCTATCCAATGAAATGTGCTTAAAGGTGTGAAGACAGAATGTTACAGAGCATAGCTTATCTGATACCAATGTCAGCTTATGTGCACAGAGACGTTTGCAGAAAGAGGAAGTATGTTCGGGTGCGGGCGCCAGAGGACTGCAGAATGACTGACAAGTGACTAATTCAACCAAAACTCCACCTTTAATATCAGTTGTGTATAAATATTGGAGTTAAGGAAATGCAGAGTTGTTGTGAACCTTCTGAAGTAAATTATTGCATTGGTGTAACGTGACCTAGAGCTTTGCTATCAAATTATTCATTTGTATCTAATAAATTACTAATATTTTTGGCATTGAGGAAAATCCTCTCCTGGCCTATTTATTGAACACTCATGGAATTGGCTAAATATTCCAACATAACAATTAGGAGTTTACACTGTAACACAACAACGTGTAGAGTATAAATGTTTCAAATATTAACGTAATCTTTGTCACATCTTGCTAACTGAAAATGGTAAGTAAAAATAGTTAGGGAAATATACTGTATACAATTAAATTCTGTTATAAATCATATAAACATTTTCTGTCATTTCAGTGAGGATGACCAACTTTTGGAAATGTTTAAAAAACAAATGTGGCTCATGTAAAAGTACTTGTATAGCCTGTCTTATGTGTATACATTGAAAAAAAATGATTCAAAGATGATTCATTGGATTTACTTTTTTTTTTAAGGTAAGTGATTGTCAGAATTATTAGCCCCCCTGTTTATTTTTCCTCAATTTCTGTTTAACAGAGAGAAGATTTTTCAACACATTTCTAAACATAATAGTTTTATTAACTCATTTCTAATAACTGATTTATTTTATCTTTGCCATGATGACAGTAAATAATATTTTACTAGATATTTTTCAAGACACTTTTAGACAGCTTAAAGTGACATTTAAAGGATTAACTAGGTTAAATAGGTTAACCAGACAGGTTAGGGTAATTAGGCAAGTTATTGTATAACGATGGTTTGGTCTGTAGACTATCAAAAAAAAAAATAGCTTAAAGGGTCTAATAATATTGACCTTAAAATGTTTTTTTTTTTAAATTAAAAACTGCTTTTATTCTAGCCGAAATAAAACAAATAAGACTTTCTCCAGAATAAAAAATATTATCAGACATACTGTGAAAATGTCCTTGCTCTGTTTAATAATGATTTAATAATTCTGATTTCAATATACAGTGTATATATATATATATATATATATATATATATATATATATATATATATATATATATATATATATATATATATATATATATAAACATACATACATACATACATACAGGGCTTTACATTAACACCCGCCAAATGCGGGTAGATTTCAGCCGTGGTGGGTTAGACAGACACTCTCACTAGCCACTTTGGCTGGTTGAAGATCATTTTTAAATCATAGTTTTCTTAAAAGCAGTGTTCGACAATAAAGATGGCCCAATATGCGTGCAAATGTCATCTTCGATTTGAGAAGCAGCATGACCAACAAAAATAACGTTCGCACGAGCAAAGGAAAGCAGGTAAATACCAAGTAAGAGGATGATGATAACTCGCGCTCACAGGTGATGTGATGCGCGCGGCTGTTTTAAAGCTCCGGATGTTTCTAAAATATGTCTTTTTGTAAGCAGCAGCGGTTGCCGGTTTTGTTTTAACTGAACAGAACACATTATGGGCCTAACGTTACCCGTGTGATCATCATTCCATTATCACACACGGTATGTTTTACACCTGCTTTCTTTAGCTTACAGTTATTTTTGTTAATATTGTTTAATTATCATTGTTACACTAACATTGCTTTAGCAGAAGATTAACTTCTCATGTATGTGTAGTTAACTAGTGATCTGGGAGACCTTTAGCCTGGACAGACTAGGCTACTGTGCATAGTTTTAGATACATGGCAACAATTATTTTTTAAATGTAATTGTATTTTAAGAAGGTTTTGTTGAATAAAGAGAGCAATTATACAGCTATATTTGGCATGTATTGACATATTATTTAACGTTTGTGGCAAAGAAATAATTATTTATTTATTTTTGGTGTGGTCAGAGATAAATTTGGTAAATCCTCAGTGTTGAAAAGTCCTGTAAAATAAAAACGAATTGCAATGCAACACTATGAAAAAAGTGAAATGAATGAGGAGGCATGTGGACATAACAGAGTCTAAATTATGTCATTGTAGCATGCCAAAGTCAAATTTATGCATACAAGATATATTTTCCCAACAACAAAATTGTGGCTAGTGAAAATGGCGAGTGGCTAGTAATGTTGGAAAACTACTAGCCACAGTGGCTGGTGATCAAAAAAGTTAATGTCAAGCCCAATATATATATATATATATATATATATATATATATATATATATATATATATATATATATATATATATATATATTGCGGCTTTATAGTCACTGTCAAATGACATGTCAAATAAATAAATACAAAATAAAACACGTAAAAAGGTTTTTATGACAAACATTATATTTTTAAAAATGAAAAATGTTTTTTTAAAGATTGGTTAGTTGCCACCAATTAGTAGCAAATATTACAATTCAATAATATCTTGTCAGAATACACTACAAAGACAATAATATTAAATGTTAAACAAATCAAAAATTCATTCATGTTTGTTTATATTTAATATTTAGGGGAATTTGACTAAAGATATAGTACAGGCCAAGTTTTTTAAATTAATTATGGCATGCATGTCCTCTCATTTGAATCATGATATTTAAATGTATAGGCAAATGGAAGCCAAGATCAGTTTTTGTTTCCAACAATGTCAAATAACATTTTCTTTTGAATTTCCTTGTGAATTGTGTGTGCAGGTTAATCGTTTTTTTTAACAAAAAAAAACTGGGTTCATACATATTTTTACAAGGCATGCATTTATGCATGCATTATTATATACAGCAAAAACTATGAATGCATTTTTCTGCACACTTCTTAACCTTCAGACCTCCAGATCTAAATTTCAAACCCTGACTACAGCCATGCATCTGTAAGAATAGGTTTTAACTACAGCGGTTCGAACTGTAGTTCCTAATTGCAATATGGAGCAATTAAGTGCTGATGTCAAATCAAAAGTAATTCATAAATACTTGATAATGAAATAATTTAATGACAATAATTCTCTATGGTTACAACTGAATTAGTTACAAAATAACTGTATAAAAGGATAAATTGTACCCAGCTTAAATGTAAAATAAAAATATCTGAGAGAGCGAGACAGGGGAGGAAGAGAGAGAGAGAGACAAAGAGCAGTAAGTAGGCCTCAAAGAGAGCCTGATAGCAGTAGAGCCAGAGAGGAGGGGAGCAGGAAAAAAGAGCAGAGCAAAGTTTACCAACTATTTTGTATTTTTCTTGACCATATGACCAAAGCCCAATACTGAGACATTCAAACCGACCAATCAGCAAAGTCCACACACCAGGCCCTGATCTTATTAGTATCTGCCTTTGGAGTCAGTATGGACCTTCTTGGTGAAAAAGACATGTTTTGTCATATAAACAAATGCATATGATAATTTGCCTTCCTACACGTTTTTAAAAAAACAACAAATGTTTTTAAAGATTGGTTAACCAGTAAATGGTAACAAACATTACAATTCTAAAGCATCTTGTCAAGTGTTAAACAAATAAAAAATTCATGTTTGTTTATATTTAATATTTAAGGAAATTTGACTAAACATATATTACAGACCAAGTTTTTTTTATTTAATTATGGCATGCATGTCCTCTCATTTGAATCATGATATTTACACATTTAGGTAAATGGAAGTCAAGAGCAAACTTTTTTTTTTTTCCAACAATGTCAAATAACATTTTCTATTGAACTTCCTTGTGAATTGTGTGTCAGTTAAATTGTTTTTTAATCAAAACAACTGTGTTCATACATATTTTACAAGGCACGCATTAATGGACATTACTATATGTACTACATGTACCTGTATTTCGGTCTATATTTCACACTGTCTGTATTTAGCACTGTCGTTGTATTTACCCTGTCTGTATTTTGCACTGTCTGGAGCCAGCACCTAAGCTTTTCGCTCATCATAGCACACGTGCTGCTGATGATGTGACAATAAAAGTGATTTGATTTGATATATACAGCAGAAAGTATTAATGCATTTTTACTGCACAATTCTTAACAACCTCTAGACTTCACTAATTTTCAAACCCTGATCACAGCCATGCATCAAAATGTTTATATCATTGCCAACATATTTTACCATTCTCAAATTCATTGCATAGAATTTCAGTGCGTTATTTAAAAAAAAATAAATAAAACACCAATCTGCACAGAAAATGTAGGGAAAAAAGTCGATAGCTGGTGTCTGGAGTGTATCATTCAGCACATGCATTGTCTGTTCAAACATGTATGAAATAGTGTAGCGGTATTGCTCATGTGCTTGTGCAATGTAAGCTATAGTGTGTTGGCAGATGGGGTTTGTACCAGAGCTTTTTTCAGGGAAGGGCAGTGCAAGAGCAGAGCCACAAACTCTGCTGACTCCTGCAGCTCTTACTGCTATGATGCAAATCATTTGTTTTGGTGAGTTTTTCTGCTCATCAGCACAAAAAAAAAATAAAATAAAAAAACAGACACACTGAATGGAAAGGTAAAACAGGTGCAGGCAGGTGCTGCTGTAACAGTGAAGAGAAGA
The DNA here is from genome assembly GCA_903798195.1 of Danio kyathit. Taxonomy (NCBI): domain Eukaryota; kingdom Metazoa; phylum Chordata; class Actinopteri; order Cypriniformes; family Danionidae; genus Danio; species Danio kyathit. The sequence continues at coordinate 47,722,852 of LR812520.1, read as the reverse complement.
GAAATGAATGAGTTGAACTGGGGACTAAAATGATATTTTTGACAAGCTATCAATGTTTAAGTCTCAGCTCTGCTGCTGTAAACAGCTGCAAATATTCAGCTATTATGAAACTGTTGTGTTGGGTATTATAAAAGAGATGAAAAGCAGTTTGGGGCTAGATTTGAAGATTTTCTCTCTCATGCACTAATACTATTTGGATATTTTATTTATTTAGTTAGCGATTTACAAAGTACAAATAAATAGAAGCAGCCCCTCTGTGAACCACAAAGTAGAACTTATTTATATTGTTGCTTATTTGTACGATTATTTTTATTCTTATTCCACAAACAACAGTTGGAGGTACAGTAAAAACTTGTTTCAGCATTTTTTTATTTCTATGACAGCAAATAAATCTAATTAGATGTAGTTAAATAAAATAACCCTGATTAGATTCTAAACTTCTCATTGTTTGATGTTTGTGCATGAGAATTTTTTTTCGCGATTCTAAAATAAAAAAAATATTTATTTATTTATTCATTCATTTTCTTTTCGACTTAGTTCCTTTATTTATCAGGGGTCGCCACAGCAGAAGGAACCGCCAACTTATCCAGTATACGTTTTACACAGCGGATGCCCTTCCAGCTACAACGCAGTTCTGTGAAATGTAGTTAGTTAATTAGTTAGTTAATTAGTTTGTGAGTGAGTGAGTGAGTGGTCGTTAGTTAGTTAGTTAGTTAGTTAGTTAGTTAGTTAGTTAGTTAGTTAGTTAGTTAGTTAGTTAGTTAGTTAGTTAGTTAGTTAGTTAGCTAGTTTGTGAGTAAGAGTGTGTTTGTTAGTTATTTAGTTTGTGAGTGAGAGTGTGTTTGTTAGTTAGTTAGTTAGTTAGTCTGTTTGTTGGTTTGTTGGTAAACAGCTACTTTGTTTTGTTTTTTTGTTTGTTTGTGTGTTGGTTGGTAGTTAGTTAGTTAGCTAGTTGGTTAGTTAGCTAGTTGGTTAATTAGCTAGTTAGTTAATTAGTTAGTTTTAGTAATTCTAGTAATTCGATAGTTGCTTATTTAAATATTTAGTTACTTGATTGATTGGTTTGTTGGTTGGTTGGTTAGTTAGCTGGTTGGTTGATTGGTTTAATTGTGTGGTTAGTTAGTTAGTTAGTTAGTTAGTTAGTTAGTTAGTTAGTTAGTTAGTTAGTTAGTTAGTTAGTTAGTTAGTTAGTTAGTTAGTTAGTTAGTTAGTTAGTTGATTGGTTGGTTGGTTGGTTGTTAGTTAGTTTGTTGGTAATTAGCTAATTAGTTACTTTGTCTGTTTGTTAGTTAGTTAGCTGGTTGGTTGATTATTAGCTAGTTAGTTAGTTTGTTTGTTTGTTTGTTTGTTTGCTGGTAATTAGCTAGTTAGTTACTTAGTGTTTGTGTGGTTGTTTGTTTGTTTGTTGGTTGGTTGGTTATTATCTAGCTAATAACCAACCAACTATAATTAGTGAGTTAGTTAGTTAGCTAGCTAGCTATTGTGTATTTTGTATTGACCTACTCTTATTGTTTCTGCAAATAAATGGTTTAAATGATTCTTATTCTTACATGTTATCAGTATTTTCACATTTATTTCAGAACATGTACTCTATTAATAGTTAAAACACAGAAGTGGTCTAAATGCATAATCTACATTTCTCTAATGCCCAAAAGTGCCACACATAGAAATGCCCCATGTTATCTCCATGTTAGATAACATGTTAGATGTGTGGTTGTTAGTTAGTTAGTTAGTTAGTTAGTTAGTTAGTTAGTTAGTTAGTTAGTTAGTTAGTTAGTTAGTTAGTTAGTTAGTTAGTTAGTTAGTTAGTTTAGATCAGGGGTGTTCAACCCTATTCCTGGTGATCGACCTTCCTGCAGTTTTCAGTTGAAGCCCATATCAAACACACCTGCCTGTAATTATCAAGTGCTACTCAGGTTCTAATTAATTGGTTCAGGTGTGTTTGATCAGGGTTGGAGCTGAAATCAGCAGGAAGGTCGATCGCCAGGAATAGGGTTGAGCACCCCTGGTTTAGATAGTCTGTTGGTAATTAGCTAGTTAGTTAGTTAGTTGGTTAGTTAGTTGGTTATTTGATTGGTTGGTTGGTTGGTTAGTTTGTTGCTAATTAACTAATTAGTTACTTTATCGGTTTCTTAGTTAGTTAGTTAGTTAGTTAGTTAGTTAGTTAGTTAGTTAGTTAGTTAGTTAGTTAGTTAGTTAGTTAGTTAGTTAGTTAGTTAGTTAGTTAGTTAGTTGGTTGGTTGGTTGGTTGGTTGATTGTTAGCTAGTTAGTTAGTTAGTTAGTTCGTTAGTTGGTTAGTTAGTTAGCTTGATTGTTTGTTTGTTTGTTTGTTTGTTTGTTTGCTGGTAAGTAGCTAGTTAGTTACTTTTTGTTTGTTTGTTGGTTGGTTATTAGCTAGCTAATAACCAACCAACTAAGTTAGTTAGTTTGTTAGCTAGCTAGCTATTGTGTATTTTGTATTGACCTACCCTTATTGTTTTTGCAAATAAATGGTTTAAATGATTCTTATTCTTACATGTTATCAGTATTTTCACATTTATTTCAGAACATATTCTCTATTAATAGTTAAAACAGAGAACCAATAAAAACAACTTTGAAGTGGTCTAAATGCATAATTTACATTTCTCAAATGCCTAAAAGTGCCACACATAGAAATGCTCCATGTTATCTCCATGTTAGATAACAGTTAGCAAATGAACAGTCTCTTTGATATATTAGAAACAGGAATACCCATGCATGTGTGTGTGTGTGGAAGCATGAATAACATGTGTCAGTGTATAATTAGTATGCCACAAGGCTGTTCGCAGTTGATCGGATCTTGCAGTTCAGTGCACACAGCGGCTGAATTCTGAGCAGTCCAGATGAACTTTGTCAACCTTCAAGCTCTGCCCTTCAGATCAGCACTTTCTTTAGCTCAGATATTCTCTAATTATCATCCACTTACAGTATTTCAATAAATAATTAAAGTGTAAGTCATCAATCAAGACCGAAACATTGATAACGAGCAGAGGACAAAAATCCAATACACACCGAGCCTCAAAACTCAATATCATAAATAAGTTGTGCGTTGTAATATTCGCATAAATCACGTCGCAAAATATTACAGAGGGGCGTTGTGAATTTTGTTAATCACAGCGGATGCTGGTAATTCGAAGTGTAAAAATGACACCAACCACTGAAAAGGCCTGGTGTCTGTAGGAGCCAACTCGCATTTCACTGGCAGTAAAACTAAAGGAAATGCCTGGGTTTTGGAGAGATTGATAGTTATTGATTTAGCCAGAGGCGGACAGACTCACTCCTGTGGTTCCTGCTCTATAGCAGCTGCGGCAGCGTTGCACATTTTCGGCAAGCGTCGACCACCTGCAGTGCTTCGCAGGCTGGCACAGAAGCTTTATAAGACTGTGATCCTAAAATTCCACAGAGGAAGAACATGATGCAGCTGTTATGTGGATTATGGACACACACGTACACATACGTGTGCATGAAATCTGCAACTTTTGTCCAGTGATGATAGTTGTTTTCTTCTTTCAAGATAAGAGCGATTGGTTGGTAAAGTTGGTGTCGCCGGTGGGATTTTGCATTAAGCAGATGCCCTGCTAGGCTCCATATGCAGTAACGTTCTGATAAGATGAGTGAAATGTAAGCCCTCAAGCCTCTGAAAACAAGCACTGGTGGCTTGAGCAGAAAAGTTCTGTGGAAATTACTTTTTCCCTCCCTGCTGGCTTTATGAGGTTTAAAGTGTGTGAGTAATTTAAATTGACAATGTTTGTTTTGCTAGGACACATTAGTTCTGTTTCCATCCAAAAAATGCAAATTAAATTTATGCGCAAAACTTGCATATTGTGTAAAAGACGCGCAAATAAAGCAGCGTTTCTATCCAATGAATCAAAGAGAACAAAATTGTCACTTCCTGATTAACTGCCGCCAAATATCAAGAGTAAAAACAGAATTTACTGCGGTAGGAGAAGCTGCGTGAACCTTTTCCTTATTTAAAAAATGACTTGCATCTCAGAAGGCAATGCTGACATGCAGTGAATGCGTGGTGGCATTTAAAGCCATGAGTGCACAGACACTCTTGACAGTCCTGGAGGTAATTAATAATAAAATAACACTAATATTAAAATGATTAAGGCATTTTAGAATCACCAAAACAACATTTCAGTTGTTTTACAATGTGCTTAGCCTGCTGGTTTGTCCAATTACACACATTTTTATCATCATATGATCTCTTATAACAAAATCACATGACCTTTTTAAAGCGCATACTGGAACTTGTTCGGTAAAAGTGTTTCCATTGTAGTTTATGTGCATCTTTTCTTATAAAATAAAAAGTGTATCTTACTTAAGTATGCTCATATGTTTTGTTTTTTTTTTCCAAAATTTATGCGCGTCTTGGCATTTCCATCAACCAATTTTTTATCTGCATCTCCAAAATGCGCATAAAACTGGAAACATAGCTATTGTTATTCTTTAGGTGAACAATTAATTTGCACTCAAAAAATGTTTTTAGCTACTTATTCAATCTACTTATTTAAAATAAGCTGAATCAACAAAATTCTTGAGCTTTTTGGGGGGACAACTTTTACATGTTTTATGCTCAATCGACTTAAATTTGTGAACACTAAGTTAATAATGGCTCGTTTCCACTGACTGGTACAGTACGGTAAGGGTCGGTACGAGTCACCTTTATCAGGCTTGCGTTTCCACTGCTAAAAGGATACCAATGGTACCCTTTTGTTGGGTGTGGTGTACGACAGAAAGTTGCAGTCATCTCATTTTCACTCAAGAAAATGTCTACAGTAAAGCTGTACAGGTCAATCACACATCATATGAGAAGCACTTCTCACAAAACAGATGCTTTACACACATAAATACTTCTGTATAAATGTTTATTACTAACTTTTCTTTAAACATGAGTTGATTATAACAGCAGATGAATGACAGTGCGAAATAGCCTACTGTAACATCTGCAATTATATGAAATAAATAAATAAATACAACATATATGAAGACATACAGACCGTTACAGTCTCAGATATGTTACCAATTACAGAAAAACTACACACAGCAAACATTTAGTCCTTATTTGGGTTCAAAACAACACAAGATATAGCCCACAGTCAGTGCAAAACTCTCATGATTAAATGTGTCTTTAATCTTCAGCAGCACGTGTAGCCTCTTGTTAGAAAATAATTCCATTATTCCGAGTTCATAATAGTCCAAAACGTGATAATAATAATAGTTAAACATGGCAGTTTGTTCACGTTTGTTAAAAAAATAATGTGCTCCTTTTTTTCCGGCTTCTCCTTTGTTTTTTGGCGTGTCACTCTCGCTTTTGTCAGTTTCTGACAGAATCGGGTTTCAAAAGCACGTCAATAATCAAGCGCACGTTATTATCATCAGCTCAAGAAGTTTGTTATTTCAAATATAGACGCGTGGTGAGCGCAAGCAAGAAAGCGAAACCGCTCGTGCTTCAGACTGGCTCGTAAATAACTACGGGGCACAGGGTAAAATCTGCTCTTTTTTTTGGCTTTGTGGCTGTTCATCAAGATGATGACAAAGTTCGTTTGAACCCGGGTCGACTATGGCTCAATATTATATGTATATATAATTACGCTGTAATCTCTCGGCTGTGTATTAAAAACATAGCGGTTTCTTTGTTTTCATTCTGGCTTGTTGCGTGAGCGAATGACGTAACTCTGTAAACCAATAGCGTTCAGCTGCACGTCTAGCTCCGCCTTTTGTAACCTTTCTTGTGTTTGGTACCCTTTTGAAAGGGTGCTGAAAAAGTGGTACAATACGGTTCGTTTCGGTACGCCTTTTAACCGTACCGTACCGAACCACTCAGTGGAAACGGGCCATAAGTTATTGTTGGGACCGCATAAAGGAATTGTATGGAACATAGCATTTTTAACAATGTGTGCAAGTTTTTTGGTAATCTTCAATCAAATTCAGACCATTTGCTTCCTTCTCTGCTGATGTTAGTTTGACGGCTTCAGCCATGATATTCTTAAACACACCCCCTCTTACGGCTAGTTTGCAACTAATGATGAGCAAAAAAAAGCCCCACCCCTCCTCAATATTTCATTTCCATAGAGACAGAGTGCAATGCGTCATAATATGAAGGCCACTCCCACTAGGGGGAAAAACTATTCAAACTGCTCTATTGACTTTATAACATAGGTCTCAAACTGAATTCCTGGAGGGCCGCAGCTCTGCACAGTTTTGCTCCAACACTAATTAAGCACAGCTGATCCAACTAATCAAGGTGTTCAAAAGAGTCTTGAACACATTGATTAGTTAGATCAGCTGTGTTTGATTATGGTTTGAGACCTATGCTTTATACTGTCTAAAACTGGGGTGCCCAAACTCGGTCCTAGAGGGCTGCTGTCCTGCAGATTTCAGCTTCAGCTTGCCTCAACACACCTGCACAGATGTTTCTTGAAAGCCTAGTAAGAGCTTGATTAGCTAGTCCAGGTATGTCTGATTGGGGTTGGAACTAAACTTTGCAGGATCAATTTTGGGCACGAGTTTTGGTCTAAAAACTGACATGAAACCAGTTGAACAGTAAACAAGTTAAAGAACTCAGAACTATATATGTTTTTATAAGCTGTCGATCCCCTCAAAAACAAACATTCAAGTGCACAAAAGCATGTCAAATTAATATTTTACCACTCTATGTGAACCTTAGAGGACAAAATTTGACTTTCCAGAGACTAAATGTTTACCTCACACAGGCATACAGAGTGTCACAAGATCCTGATTCAGTCAATTTTCCAGCTGATACATTGCGATATCCACATTTGTGACTTTAAAGTCAGGCTTTTATAGTTCGAAATAGCTTATAAAAGCTTAGGCCTGGTCACACAGCAGCTTTTAGATAGGTTTCTGTTATTAGTTATACAGTAAGTCAGAAATGAGACAATCACCCTCCTTCAATAGAAAGTCAATGGTGGGGTCATGGCCTAAGTGCACTCTGTCTCTATTGAAAGTATCAACATACTGAAATAAAAGCCTCAGCAACAGTTCATACGGCCTTTAACAAACTCTTTGCTGAAAACAGCAGGCAAAACGTGATGTCCTGCTTCATTCCGATGAGAGGTTTCACTTTCTCTCGAGCCCCTTCTGCTTGAGAGCCGATGACAGAGTAATTGAGGGCTCCACACTGACGCAAATGGCTCCATTATGGTGGCATGATAACCTTGTCATGCACTTGCCATCTTAATGAATGGAAACATGTGACGGCTCTTTTGCAATGCTGTCAGAAGAGAGCAAAGAGAAGACAATTTCACATCAACGTCAACATGACCATGAATATACGCTCATATGGATCAAGCAAAAAAAGTAATTCTGTCGTTTGGTCATTGTGTTGACAGATGAAATCTATATGCTGTTATTTTTACTATCAAAACCAAACAGGAGAATTTTGAAGACTTTTATTGTTGAGTTTTTATATACAGTGCTATGACAAGGTCAGGTTTCAGAAGGATACTAAAAGCTCTATGAAAGCACTGTAAAATTATTTAATGTGAAATTGCATGCAGGTTTTTTCCAATACAATGTAAATGTCAAAACTCTGTAAAAGCACTGTAAGATTAACCCATACAAAATGAAATCCCAGTGAAGCCAATTAATAGCTTTGTGTGAGGGTGACAAATTATGAGGGTAATTCACCCAAAAGAAATTACAGTTCTGTCTCCCCCATTTTTCCTAATATCTTCCCAACCAGTATGACTATCTTTTATAAACACATGTAACCTACATTTTACCATTTTAGATGTATTATGGGATTAGTACATACAGTGCAAACCACTAGTGACACAGAAACTGATGGTGGATGAGGAGATTCCCCTCAAAAACATGTAAAGCGCTTTGAGTGTCCAGAAAAGCACTATATAATTGTAAGGAATTATATAAGTGTAAGGAATTTGGCTCTCCTGGTTGGAGGAAAGTCCTTACCCCAGGTGAAGGAGCTCACATATGTTGGGGTTTTGTTCATGAGTGAGGGAAGGATGGAACATGAGATTGACAGGCAGACTGGTGCAGCGGCAGCAGTAATGCAGTCGATGTATCGGTCCGTTGTGGTAAAGAAGGAGCTGAGCCAAAAGGCAAAGCTCTCGATTTACCGGTCAATCTACGTTCCTACTCTCACCTATGGTCATGAGCTTTGGGTCATGACTGAAAGGACAAGATCTCGGATACAAGCAGCCAATGTGAGTTTCCTTTGCAGGGTGGAAGTCGAGAGAAGTCAGCTCAGGTGCCTCGGGCATCTGTTTCGAATGCCTACCTAGGGAGGTGTACGCTTCAGCCGTATATTCAGCCTTTGCTTGACCCACCCTGTTTTCTACCCGACCGTTCCTGGTAAATTTAGATCTGGTTTCCAAAATCTCACGTTTAAATTGGGTACTACCAAAAGAAAACTGTAGGTTGTGCAAGGATTGTAGGGTAAATGTCAGTTTTGTTTGCCCCTTTGTGATGAGACATGAGTGCCGCCTTAAACCTGAGGTTCCAGTCTTGTGACTGCTAAAGGGTAAATTATTTTTCCCATTTGCGTCTATGATGCACAAAAAAAAGACTCCATACATTAGACTTGCCTGATGTAGGTTTTCTAACAGTAAACTGACCATTTTCTAATGCAAGCTGAAGGACAGCGCATCTTTATTTTGCTCTCCCATGTTGGTAAAGCCCACTCTGAGGACCGTTATGCAGATAATGTGCGCACAGACTGTGCAAAAAAAAAAAAAAAGCAAGTGCAGAAAGCACTGGTCCATCACCAGATATGCTGTTCCAAAATAATGTCAGGACTTACACCAGAGTTACCGACCGCTTCCGCATTTTATTTGAACATTTATTCCCGCACCGCAAGAAATCTGGTCAAGTCCTGTGGCTCCCGCTCCATGTACCGTAGGAATGCAGACCTCTATAGTCATGAACACACTGCCTTGTAGAGGAAGTAGTTTGATTGTTTCCTGTTGTTTATTATTCCTAGTCATTTCTCCCATAGGCAGCTGAATTGGAAGTTCTAAAACAATCGAAGAAAAAAAAAGAACGCACTTCCACATTGCAGAATAAGATCAATACTTTGTTCATACCTGTTCTTTTAAGCTTTCAAATTGCACGATCTTGAAATCTAAACCAGCATCTTTAGGTAAAAGTGCAATTGTGTGCTTTAGATTCTGTAAATACCATTATTACATAAATTCCACTTATTATCAGACTCAAAGTTCTCTTCTGGCTTCAGAAAATCTGAAAATAATGCTAAAGTATTATGGATTACTTTTATAGTGCTTTAAAATTTCTAATTAATATAATCTATTTTCACCAATCACTATGTAAAAGATCCTTGAAAATTTGTATTGTTTATTCATTCATTCATTTATTCATTAATTTTCTTTTTGGCTTAGTCCCTTTATTAATCAGGGGTCGCCACAGCGGAATGAACTGCCAACTTAACTAGAATATGTTTTAAGCAGAGGATGCCCTTCCAGCCGCAACCCAACACTGGGAAACACCCATACGCTCTTGCATTCACACACATACACTAGGTCCAATTTAGCTTATTCAATTCACCTATAGCACTTGTCTTTGGACTGTTGGAGAAATCAGAGCACCCGGAGGAAACCCACGTGAACACAAGGAGAACATGCAAACTCCACACAGAAATGCCAACTGACCCAGCCGGGGCTCAAACCAGCAACCTTCTTGCTGTGAGGTGATCGTGCTACCCACGGCACCACCCTGATGCCTTAATTTGTTTTCTTGTCTCACAGAAAAAAAATGATAGCATATGAAGTTGGATTGACGTGAGGGGTCAATAAATGCTGACCGAATTTTCATTTTGGTGAAAACTGTCCCTTTAAATATTTTCATCCTCCACACTGAAGCTTGCGGTTGTGGCTGCAAATGTTTGTACCTGCATAAATTTGCTCCCCCATGAATTCTAATGCTTGCACTCTAATCACAGTTTGCCTTATATCATCAGGGCCGTGTCGTTTTGATGATCGCATTACGATGCCGCAGAGCTCGCTGTGTTTAACATGTAATCTGTGTTGCCACGTTGGGCAAATCTCCCTGAACTTTCTTACTTACTGGAGGATAAAAAAGCATCAGCGTTGCATCGGTAAATGTGTGATTTATGTGGTAACAGAGATGCAATCAGAAGAGTCCGGAGTCATCAATCACAACTATGTTTTTCTCTGCTCAGCCCGTGTATGGAGATGGTGCCGCCTCCGCAGTGCATTGACATGCAAACCAGATCCCACTAGAGACATGGAGAGAAGTATCAAACCGAGGACTGACTGATGAATGACTAAGGTTTGCTTAAAGGTTACCGTCTCCTCTTTTCTTTCTTTCTATCGCTCTTTCTCTCTCCTGTCATTCGCATTCCCTCCTCCTGATTAATACATCTTGATTATATGCCATGAAATGACTTGGCGCATGACACACACATATAGCTGTGCTCTGCTGATATAATATTAAGCATGTCCGCTCACATCAGTTCAGCTTACACTGACAGTTCTTTCCTGGTATTTAGTAGGCATTTTTAAAATGGACTCGCTCTGGCTTTGGTATCGATTCAGTCATGCCCTCAACTAATGCATGTATTAACAAAATGCTGAGTTAATCTTGTCCGATTGATGTGGCCGGTAAATGTAAAACTATGCGATTACTTTGTTCTGCTTTAATGCTACAGTATATGTTCGCCATCCAATTTATCAGCTACACCAAGCTAGTGCTGACTTGGATCCCTTTTGAATTTAGGATTGCCTTAATAGGACAATATGTAAGATTTTTTTCAATAAAATATCCCAAAACCAATAGCACATTGTTATATATTTTGCTGACATATGTATTTACATTGGCGGTACAGTGGCTTAGTGTTTAGCACTGTCGCCTCATAGCAAGAAGGTCGCTGGTTCAAGTCCCGTCTGGGTCAGTTGACATTTCTGTGTGGAGTTTGCATGTTCTCCTTGTATTTGCGAGGGTTAATTTCCTCCGGGTGCTCAGATTTCCCCCACAGTCCAAAGACAGGCACTATAAGTGAATTGGATGATCTAAATTGGCCATAGTGTGTGTGAATGTGAGAGTCTATGCATGTTTCCCAGTACTTGGTTGTGGCTGGAAGGGCATCTGCAGCGTAAAATATGCTGGAATAGTTGGCGGTTCATTCCGCTATGGCGAAGCCAAAGAAAAATGAATAAAAATGAATGAATAAATGGGCGACGTGGTGGCACAGTAGGTAGTGCTGTCGCCTCACAGCAAGAAGGTTGCTGGTTCGAGCCTCGGCTGGGTCAGTTGGCGTTTCTGTGTGGAATGTGCATGTTCTCCCCGTGTTTGTGTGGCTTTCTTCTGGGTGCTCCAGTTTTCCCCACAAGTCCAAAGACATGTGGAACAGGTGAATTGGGTAAGCTAAATTGTCCGTAGTGTATGAGTGTGTATGGATGTTTCCCTAGATGGGTTTCAGCTGGAAGGGTATCCGCTGTGTAAAACATGTGCTGGATAAGTTGGCGGTTCATTCCGCTGTGGCGACCCCGGATTAATAAAAGGGACTAAGCCGAAAAGAAAATGAATGAATGAATGTATATACTGTACATTGGCGACATGGTGGCTCAGTGGTTAGCACTGTCGCCTCATAGCAAAAAGGTCGCTTGTTCGAGTCCTGGGTCAATTGGAATTTCTGTGTGGAGTTTGCATGTTCTCCTTGTGTTTGTGTCCTCTGGGTGCTCTGGTTTCCCCCACAGCCCAAAGACAGGCACTATAGGTGAATTGGATGGTCTAAATTGGCCATAGTGTGTGTGAATGTGAGAGTGTATGGTTGTTTTCCAGTACTGGGCTGTGGCTGGAAGGGCATCTGCTGAGTAAAACATATGCTGGAATAGTTGGTGGTTCATTCCGCTATGGCGAAGCCACAGAAAAATGAATGAAAATACATGAATGTATTTATTTAGATTATCCTAATAAATGTCTTGAAGAAGGTTTAATCAAGAGAAATTTTAACTGTCGACATGGACAGTGTTTTGTCACCATTCTAATAAATTTTTACACCTTCAATTCCAAGGTTTATTTTAAATAAAACATCGAAACGCCAAAGCCATTTTAATGTTTTGTGTTTATTAGACACAGGCTCTTATTATAACAGAATTTTAAAATATATCTAGTATGATAAAGCAGCTCCACTTCTTCCCCAAGTGATCACCCATGGAGGAACCCAAAGCGATGAACTGTGTCATAATAAAAGTTCCTTGAGTCTTGTCAAGCTCATCTCTTATCAGCGAATGCTTCATCGCATTAGTTTCCTTTTTTTTTTTTTTTTGGATGGCTTCAACATTCTGCTTCATATTATAATAACAATAATAGTGTTTTGAACACTATAGTCCTGTAGGATGTAATGAAGGACACAACTCCCATGATTCCACACTGTCAAAGCGTCATCAAACTATGCCTTTGTTTGTTGTGAATTTAATTCTACCCTGGCACAAATTTAAAAAGAAGCTGGGAAATTCCTCCGCTGTGTCTGTCTATTTATTTCACATGACTTTTTTTGGGATGTTGTAAATGATTTTAGTTTTGAATGTCACAAAAGCAGCACTATTTAGCTGATTGACATTGCTGGACAGGGATTTGTTGAAATGGAGACAGTTTTGAATTGTGAAGGCAAAGAAAATCGCTTGTCAGTACCAGTATGAATGGATTTAAAAAATACATACAGATTTTTAAAATTAATACCGCTTTATGCCACAAGGTACAAACAATTTCCCAACAACTGTCAGCAAATTGCACATTTAGTAAAATTATGTTTCATTTGGCTTTACCTTTTAGGTATCCAATTTGAATAATCTTAGCCATTTCTTCTATTCTCCTCCATGATTTCAGTATGAATTTATAGATGCACAGTTTGCAGCTAAATGTTTTGTTTTATTGTTCAGAATTCTTATTACAGTGTATGAAAAAATAAACATGATTAAATATTTGATGTAATCAAGTCAGAAACTAGAGTAAAAAAATAAATAAGTTCCCCGGTTGACCTGAATTCACCCTGGTGCTGTTTAAACTTTCATAGATTGCATTATGGGATTGTTTGCCAATGCGTGATTCCTGAAGTTTCATCCAAAAACTTTACAAACAACAAGCTCCAAAACTCTTCATAAGGAAAGCAAACAACAGTGCTCCGCTCTTGTGAAGCTGCACGACTATTAAGCGAGTCAGACACTCCCAACGAAACACAAGTCGGCACTTCACATCTCCGTTCCCTTTGAAGCCATTCAAATATAGAATCTGGATGACAGTCCTAAAGATGGATGACATGGTTCATTGTAACTCGGAGAGTAAACCAGCTTCATTATTTGAGAATATTCCGCACTCTCAGATCCCTTTCCTCTTCTCCCCTGATGAAATAAGAGAAGAGAGCGAAAACAAAGATGGAAAGAAAACTAAATGTGAGTCACTCAGAAAGGTCTCACCTAACAAGGTTTTTTAAAAAAAGACTAACATAAAAGATTTAACACATCGCTAAGTGTTTTCCAAGTCCACATGGAGTAAGTGAAGTGTTAGAATCGAGCAGTTTTTTCTGATGAATGTAGGCATTCTCACTCTTTTTGAAAAGACAAGTACATATCAAGTGTGATCCTCCTCAAAAGCATCTGCAGACTTTGAAACGTGATCATCTTTGGGATGTTTTAACAATGGTTGGAGGCTAAAGTCACTTCCTCCGGAGACATCTTATTACGGTGACCATTTAAGCCCCACTGACAAGGTCAAAGTGAGACGCTCTCACTCGTCTCATACTAATCGAGAAAGCCGAGAAACCAGCTTATGGTGAAAACTGACCACAACAAACGACCTCACTATCCTCAAACGAGACACGCTCCTATTATGCGATTGCTGACCCTTATTAAATGTCTGACCTGAAAAAGTTCTACACTTTAGAGCAAACATAATGCATGGTAATTTAGTGACTGTTATATTTGTCCTTTCAGAAATGAGCACAAAAGATTATTTCCCTTGTCAAAAGATCATCTTCCTGTTTTTACGGTTCTATTTCTAGGGACTAGTGGTAAATTAATTTGAAGCTGAAATGAAGAGGCCTGGGGACAATCATAGAGAGAATGATATGGAAAACTCCCGCTGCTTATTCTGTTCCTGGAGAAGTTCTGTCAAAGTGGTTTGAGGAGGCAATCTCACGGGTCAGTGCACGCTCTAAATTAAGTTACACATCCTAATTGCTGCCTGTAGCAATTAGAGTCGAAATATGGATGCAATAAAATTAATACTGAACCTTTGTTTGATTGGCCTCACTCTGGAGAAATTTTGTTTCTGCACGTACCTGCTAGTATTTATAAAGTAGGCGCTATTGTATGATTACGCTAACCAGCCATTTTATTAGAAACACCTGTTCAACTGCTTGTTAACACAATTAGCCAGCCAAATCAGCCAATCACGTTACTGTAATTTGGTCATGCGATCAAGATGATCTCTAATGGAGAATCAAAATAAAGAAAACATTTTTTTTAACCCAGGCTTAATCTGGAAAATTATTTTTTGTACGTGTTTTGAGATCTCAAATTTTTCTTGCGAGTGCCATTCATGCCTGTTCTTCTCGCATAAATCCATCAGAGGCTGCTGTCAACTAACTGTTTGACTAACTGACTGACTGATCAACTGACCCACCCTCCTCCTTCCCCAAACCCAACCAATAGTATTTTCAAAAGCACAGATTAACCTGCCTACCCAGCTCTCTAAACCCAGCCGACAGTTTAAAAAAGCAATCCAGAAAAAGAAAAGCCCTCGCCTGATTTTTACCACGTTTTCAGATTTTACCACATTTTCAATTTACTTGTTTATTTTGATTTTTGGATTCTATTTTTGTTTTACCCGCTTTACGGAACCGTTTTTCACAGAACTTAACCCCCCCCCAATCCTTGAACAACTTCTTTCTGCATCTCAAGTCCGCCGACGTACATGACGAGCTACTGTTCAAACTAGTAACACCGGAATAGCCGTCCATACTGAGGTAAGCGGTCAGCTGGTAAACCCAAAAAGGAATGTTGTCATATACCGCCCGGTAGCATTCATTTTAAAGATGTTTTAAATGCAGCCATACAGTCTTCTGGCTACATAATTCACAATCTCCAGGAAATTAGGTTACGTTTTCAGAATGAGCCTATGTTGATTTTATTAGATACACCTGTTCAAGTGCTTGTTAACACAATTAGCCAGTCAAATCAGCCAATCTTGTGACTAATGAAGAATCAAAATAAAGAAAAATATGATATGCTGTTCAAATAATGCTGAGGGTGATGCGGTGGCGCAGTAGGTAGTGCTATTGCCTCACAGCAAGAAGGTCGCTGGTTCAAGCCTCGGCTGGGTCAAAACATATGCTGGATAAGTTTGCAGTTCATTCTGCTGTGGCGACCCCAGATTAATAAAGGGACTAAGCCAAAAAGAAAATGATTGAAATAATGCTGATATATTGGGACTTTCATAAACAGCAATTTCTAGGGTTTAAAGAAAATAAAATAAAAAATAAAAAGTGGCTCTAGACCACAAAACCAGTTGTCAAGTTTTGGAAATTGAGTTTATACACCATTTGAAAACAGAATAAATAAGCTTTAATTGATGTACAGTATGGTTTGCTAAAGAACAATATTAAGCTGGAATTCTTAAATGTTTATTAATATTAATACTATTAAAATAATATTAAAATTGCCTTTAAAGGTGTCCAAATTATGTTCTTGGTAATGCACAATACAAAACAAAAATTATGTTTTTATATTTAAAAAAAATGACAACTTAAGACTTCTGAGTTCATTACCTGACAAAAATCTTGTTGATTATCCAAATTTTAAGAACAAAAAATAATAACTTGACTTCTAGTTGATCATTTGGTATCAGAAGTGGCTTATATAAAGGCAAAAGCCTCTAAATTACGCTTATTTTACCAAAATAAAATATGATCATTGTTAATCATTTAATTAGGACAGTAAGGTCTGACTTTGCTTAGACAAAAGTCTTGTCACTTAACAGAAATAATGTACAGCATAGAATATAATGTAATGGTGCAGTGGTGAAAGAATTACTATTGTGTATGACTCCCATGAGCTTGGAGGACTGCATCCATACATCTTTGCAATGACTCAAATAGATTATTAATAAAGTCATCTGGAACGGCAAAGAAAACATTCTTGCAGGACTCCTAGAGTTCATCAAGATTTTTTGGATTCATCTTCAATGCCTCCTCCTTCATCTTACCCCAGACATGATCAATAATGTTCATGTCTGGTGACTGGGCTGGCCAATCCTGGAGCACCTCCACCTTCTTTGATTTCAGGAACTTTGATGTGGAGGCTGAAGTATGAGACAGAGCGCTATCCTCCTAAAGAATTTGCCCTCTTCTGTGGTTTGCAATATAATGGGCAGCACAAATGTCTTGATACCTCAGGCTGTTAATGTTGCTATCCACTCTGCAGATCTCTCGCACGCCCCCATGCTGAATGTAACCCCAAACCATGATTTTTCCTTCACCAAACTTGACTGATTTCTGTGAGAATCCTTCTGCTACTAGAAGTCAAGTTATTATTTGTTGCTCTTGCAACTGGAATCGATGACAAGACTTTGTTAGGTAGTGACATTGAATTTCAATTTGGGTTAAAGAATACAGTAAAGAGTTGTATATTTGGTTTTGTGGTTCATGGTCACAAATGAGAAACTATAAAGTGAACAGCAGTTCTGTTGGTAACAATATCTTGTTAAATAAAATGGTCAGATGAAAATGGCCAGAATCATTTAAACTAATAGAAAGATAAGATTAATGCAAATAATCACTCATTACAGCCATGGTCTGCAGAAGAGATTCTCTGAATGCAAAACCTATATAATCTTGAAGCAGATGAGCACACTTTATGCCACTCCTCTCAGCTAAAGTAAGAAGATACTGAGGCTGCAATTGGCACAAAAGTAACAAAATTGTCCAATAGGTTAGAAGAAGGTTGCCTGGTCTGAAAGTTTTAAATTTTAGCTACAAGATTTCATAGGCTGGGTCCAAATTTTACATAAACAACATGAAAGCATGCCTTCATCCTGCAATGGTCCAGGGTGATGGTGTATTGTTGTGGGCTATATATTTTTTGAAATATATACATTTTGGGACCTCTCATTTAAACATAAAAACCTGCCTGAGTGCTGTTGCTGACCATGCCTTATGAACACAGTGTTCCCATTTTACAATGGCTATCCAGCAGAATCACAATGTTCAAATGATCTCAAACTGCTTGTTTGAACTTGACAATGAGTTCACTGTATCCCCACAATCTCAATCCTGTGAATGTTGTCCTCTAACAGTGAATGTGCATTCAACAAATCTGCAGCAACTGTGTGACGCAGTTATCCCAATATTGATCAAATTCCAGTGTTGAGGAAGCTACTCATCAATAAAGTAGCTAAAACAGAATATATAAGGACAATTCTTAAATTAAATGGAAGTCTCCTGTTAAGTAACTCTAGTTTTAAGATCTTTTCACACAAATTAAAAACACAGTTTAAAAAGCTATTAACAAGCTAATTTTAAGACAGACTACATTCTTATAATACGTATTTAACCCATTTAAGCCCACCAGCAACTATAGTTGCCGAAGTTCATAGTTGCCATTTTCCTTTTATGAGAAATTTTCTACGCTATCCATGTTTATTTTTTAATGACATGCAAGCAAACAACTAAATAAAAGATTTCAAGAAAGAAAAAAGGAATTGATTTACTTCCTGCCACATGAGGTCTTCAACATCCTACCCCTAATTTTAGGATGCAAAATGGATACAAACCCTCCCAAATAAAGGAAATTTTCATGATACTAAAATGATTTTTGTTCACAAATGTAAATCATCATAATCATGAAGATCTCTAGATTCATCCAAATAAAACAAATCTTTCAAGAGATCTATAGTTTTTTGTATACTTTGTCAAATGTTCAAGCGGCAACTATAGTTGCCAGTTGGAAAATAAGCACATAAATCATGGGGAATTAGGGAATAATGTGTTAATAAGTTAATAAATCAAGGTTATTTGTCTTGTTTAATGATTTTTTCTTTCATAACACTCCATCTAAACATAACAATTTAACTGATATCTTTAAAGTAGACTTTTTGATACATAATTTGATACACAGCAAAGTCTTCAGAGTAAAAATAACTTCTCCCACTTCTTTTAACTCAAAGAGTTAAAATAACACTGGAACAGAGTTAAAGTGCTGAATGAACAGAGAATAATGAACTCCTGCTATTAAAAAGCAGAATCACTGAAGAAAAAAACAAAACTACAACCAAATTCAACCAAAATCAACAGAAAACTCAATAAATCTCTCAAAATCTCAGCTCTTCAGGATCATTAAACAACTTCACAAAAGAATCAGCAGCTTCACTTATTACTAAGCTGTCTGACTATTTCTGTCAGATGTCTACAAAAGTCTGTAGTGAGATTTACTGAAAATATGGCCCAATCCCAATTCTATTTGTGTACCCCTACCCCTACCCCTTGGCCCTTGAAACAGTGTGAAGGGGGAAGGGCTTCAAAATTTACCTCTAAGAAATGGGACAGCACTACAACACCTCCACACGTCATCATATGTCATCGTGAGCTCTTGCTTCATGTGAGATCGATGATCGCGACTGCTGTAGTTATTCCAGTTGTGTTATTTTTTGGTATTTATCTTCAGGAAATCACTGAAGGCATATATCATGTTATCATAACGATATAATGTGGCAATAAGCTTTTAACTGTACTGTGCATTTACACCGTGGCCATATTCATTTATGCAAACATACAAAAACAACATTAACATTATACCAGACACTGTAAAAATCGAATTCCCAGCCACTAGACTTTTCTGACAGGGTATTCGAGTGTCATCAAGTGTGAAAGTATGTTGTGGGACTGCTATACAGGGGTTATTATTATGGATTATAGATAGTGAAATTTTGCATTTTTTATTTTAGCGTTTTTTTTTTTAAAGCATGATGGTAAAAGACAAATGCGGTTATGAATGTATTAAAACATGTGCTTGTTGTCATAAAAATTCGTAATAATGACTAATTTGTGACTAATATTGACTAATAAATGACTAATTTGTAAATCTCCTGACTTCGGGTGCAGCTATGCTGCTGTTTTAGCTGGGAAATTCTGGGAAATTTTCTTACCCTTTGGTTTCGAGTATGGTCCTGAAAAATCTCACTTTCGAGGGGTATCTAGTTCTTTTCCTTAGCCCTACGCCTTTAAGCTAAAGAGAATTAGGACACCCCTACCCCTTCGGTGAATGCGCAAAACAAGGAGAAGGGGAAGGGCTAAGGGGTAGAATTGGGATTGGGCCTATATGTGAAACACGTCTTTATAGGACACCATTAACAAGGCTACATCATAAAACCTTTTTTAAAATTTGGGCACAAATGGGTTAAGACTTTTTTTTTTCTTTACTGAAGCCTACTTTTGGAAATTTTCCTTATTTCAAAAAATCTTACCATGTACAATTCTTACTTCACTGACAGATGATTTGATTTGTTTCTAGTCTGATTCTTCTTTATTCATTTATTTCTCGTATTTAAATGGTTGTTTTATTTTTGCAGGGAAGCTACTCCTTTACTTGCTGGGAAAAGTAGCTAGCTACTGGAAAAGCTACTGTACATTGTATCATACATAGCTCAGCTACACTGCCAAAATATCTGAGGAATGTTTCCAGCACCTTGCTGAGTGTGTTACACAAAGAATTAAGGCAGTTCTGAGGGCAAAAGGGGGTTCAATATAGTACTAGCAATGTGCGTCTAACACTTTTTTTTTTGCATGTTATATTGGCTCAGGCAAGTGAATGTTTCCACTGTGCACAATGTGTCACTATTATATCGGGTTGATCTAAATACTGCTTATTTTGTGTTTTCGTTTTTCTGTAGGTGCAAGCAAACCT
Source organism: Danio kyathit (assembly GCA_903798195.1). Classification (NCBI taxonomy): domain Eukaryota; kingdom Metazoa; phylum Chordata; class Actinopteri; order Cypriniformes; family Danionidae; genus Danio; species Danio kyathit. The sequence goes on along the minus strand of LR812520.1, from coordinate 47,702,908 downwards.
CTTATTAACTCTGTTATACCATAGAATTAAGTACAGCGCTGTCAGAGAGCAAGACTGGAGCAGCTCGGATGAGGAAAGAATCAGCTAAAGAGGGATAATTATAGAATCTCGTGGCCCGGTGCCAGAGAAAACATGTTTTTGTTTGTCTTCTGTGCCCCTTTGAGAGGAAGGGATCCTGGATGTTTGGAATAGGTCGGCAGACTGTGGGTTTTTAAACTCTCCTGCCTAATCAAGTCGGAAAAGATCAAATACCCAGGACAGAAGGACAGCCTTTTCCTCGCCCACCATTTCTCTGCATATCAAACACAGGAAGAGCAGAAGAAGAGAAAATGTCAAGGGGCCAGAGTCTCGTTTGAACCTAACTTCTGTAATTATTGAGGCTAATTTAAGTTGCTTTTTTTCCAGCACTTACCAGAATGTGAAATCACTGTTTAGCCAGACAAGTGAAATGTTGAACTAAATACTACTTGTGTTGATTTTTGTTGCCCAGAAAATGGCCACAAGCGAAAATAATAATTAGAATGGTGATTAATAAACACAAATAAACTAATTTGATGTTACGCCACGTTTCTGCCTTTCTCCATTAACACTGCCACTAAAGGTTAATCACTTGCACACATGCCTTAGATACGGTTATTATATTTGTGTTGTATGAACTGAATTGACTGACTGATAAAAATACATATACTGTACCTAAAAATATAGGTCGCTTTTAATTCCAAGTGTACTTTTGAACACTGATAAATTCAGCATTTTTTTAAATAAATGCGTCTTTCAAAGGGCACCTATGATGAAAATCAACTTGTGTAAGCTGTTTGGACAGAACTGTGTGTAGGCATAGTGTGTCCACAGTCATATTGGGGTAATATAAACACAATAAGCCTTTTTTTTCTCCTAACATTAAAATATGATCCAAACCCCTCCCATTTTGAGGCCGACCACAATGTGACTTAGGAGTGCGGTTTCCCTGCCCACCGATTTGATTGACAGCCATGTATTAACATGTCTCTGTAGTAACGCGTATAATCATATCCACAAGACAAAACTTGCACAAAGCAACTGGGAATAAAAGATCTGTTCTGCTCTCTGTGATCATCTGCACCCTTACGAATGAGTTTTACAAGTTTAAAACGTTTTTAAAACAGTGCATGTTAGTAACAAATACAGTAAAATCGCTACACAATTCATCATGGCAGTACAATTATAATTAATTACAATTACAATTAAGACGCTTCAATTCTGGTTTGTGGACTTAAATCAGGTTTATTTTGTACATTTACCTAATGTATGTGCATACAGTAGTGTATGTTAACCTCCTAGGGCCTGAGTGTCCACATACGTGGACAGCACATTTTTAGCTCTTAAGTGGCTATTTACAATACTTTAAATGTTTTATATTTTGTTACAGACATACAGTGTCATCCTGCAACTGTTTTGCAGCATATGAAATGTCCCAAACCCTATTTTTAACTGTCTAAAATGGGAAAAAAATGTGTTTTTACTCTCTGATAGTCAAAGCAAGTAAAAAAAAATAAACATATGTTAAATATGCATAAAAAGAAGATTCGGGGAAAAAGTGTTTTATGTAAATTCAGACCACAAGTCCACATATATGGACATAATTTTTCTCTAAAAGTACATCATATCAAAAGATGATACTTAGATTTTTATTCTAATTAAGTTCCAATAAGCCCAAATAGCAAAGAGAAATAAAAAAATCATGTAAAAAAATACCTTGGGCCTTAAGAGTTTATTGTGTATCCTGTCACATTTGCCATGTAAAAACAGTGCAAAGCTAAACATGTCTGCGCGTGCATGCGCAAACTTTATAACAACATTGTGTGTGACTCATCGTTGCTGAAAGTCTTGAATTAACTCCACAACAAATAAATTAAATAACAGTTGGGAAAGTTCTTACTGTAGGAAGAGAGATCTGCTTCATTCGTGTCTGTCACAGTGCTGTTTATCTACTTAAAGGCTACAATCATTTCTGGCTCTGACACGCACGTGGGAAAGGTGGGTGGGGAAAACCAGCTTATTTGCATTAAAGGCACAATCAATAAAAACAGCTACAATGTCATTACCATACCTGCCAACACTCCCGTTTTTCCTGGGAGTCTCCCGTATTTCAGACCCTTCTCCCGTATTGTTCTGTCTCCCGGAATTTCACCCCCCCCCCCCCCCCCCCTTTAGTTTGCGCGCATTTATGAACTAATTGTTGGCATGTATGGTCATAACAGCTCAAATTTCCCAGATTTAAAGAGCTATAATAAATAATCTGATGGGTATTTTGAGCTCACAAAAGAGACACAAAAGTAATTGGAGACACAAAAGACTTATCTTAAATATTGAAAAAGGGATCAAATATGTGCCCTTTAATAAATTTGTTTAACTACAGTATTTAACATTACAGCAATTGTATTTCTGTTCTTTATCAGTAGATCTAAATCTATGTAATGCAATTACACAATATACATAACGTACATAAAAAGTAAGATAACATTTTATTTTTATGGTCCATATGAGTATTAGTAGACTGTCTGCTTAATATCTGTTGATACAGCTCCTTCAACAGACATTTAACTGACTATAAGAAACTTTGCAAGTGCATGTCAACCTACCCTTACCCCAACCTAACAGTCTACTTACTGTATAATCTAATGAGAATTAGTTGACATGTTGATGCAATGTAAATTAGATTCAACAAACAGACCATCAAAATAAAGTGTGACCAAAAGTAATGAGTATGATGAGGTAAGCAATCTTCAATACACAGGTTTGTCATATTCATGTTAATTATGGATCTAAAATAATAATTCGTTTAAAACATTGCTATGTACAACAGTGGAAAATAAGATGGCAAACTACTAGGTAGCAAATGCCCAATGAGATTCAAGTCCCTGCTGCAATGATGAAGTGATGGAATGATGCTTTTGGTTTGTAGCATGATTTGTAACAGTAAAACAGTTTAAGTTAAGTTCATCTACATAATTTCTAGAGGTATAGTCCTACAGGGACATACAAAATATTACAGTATGAAATGCATATTCATTGAATATTAAAGGAATAGTTGACACAAAAAATGAAATTACGTAATTATTTACACTCCCTCATGTGGTATGAGCTGTTTTGTCTTCTGTTGAACACAAAGGAAGATCTTTTAAAGAATGCCGTTTGCTGGCAGCCATTCATTTCCATAGTGGGAAATAAATACTATGGAATCCAATGAGAAACTCAAATTAGGGTTGGGCGATGTTGACCAATTTGGCATCGTACGATGTCTAATGTGAAACATTGCGATGGACTATGGCATCGTCTTCACAGGCGGAGGTGAATTAATTTTAATGAATAATTAATGAATCCATAACGAATTAATTATTTGTAGCCTACCATTTCAACTACCTGACCCGCATGATCTTTGTTTTACGCATAACTAAATCATAAACAAATAAAGATAAGTTACACACAAATTACCACCTGTCAATCACCTTTTCCACGGGACTCTGGCATGACTAGGCAAAGTGATCTGTGTCATCGACATTCTTGGTTGATAAAAAAGGTGCACAACCAACATCTGAGGGTTTCGCTAAAATTACTAAGTACAAGCGTGAAAGCGAAAGACTGAAGCAGTGTACTGATGCTGTGACACGTTACCTGATAAATTCAAAAGACAGAAGAGTCGTTAGATAGAGACAAGATTAATTAAATATCACGTTTAACAGCTATAGTGAGACGCGATCCAGCGATACATCCTTGATAAACTGTCCGACGTACACTGTTCTCGGGAGCTCAGACGAGCGCATGGTAGTGTGTGTGTGTATGTGGCTGTGTGTATGTGTGTGTGTCTGTGTCTGTCTGTGGGTGTATGTGGATGTGGTCACTTGATGTGCGTTTTCAGTGGATGGAGGGATGTTCAGAAATGCTAGGTGAAACGCCAGTGTGAACGTGGATTATTTTCGTTGTAAAACTAAGCTGTCCGTAGTGTATGTGAATGTGAGAGTGTATGGATGTTTCCCAGTAATGGTTTGCAGCTGGAAGGGCATCTGCTGTGTAAAACATATGCTGGATAAGTTGGCGGTTTATTCCGCTGTGGCAACACCTGATGAATAAAAGGACTATGGTGAAAGAAAATGAATGAATAGGTGTATTGACAGTAGTATTTTTACAGTAGTAAAGTAAGCTGAGGGTGTCATGGTGGCGCAGTGGGTAGCGCGATCGCCTCACAACAAGAAGGTCGCTGGTTCGAGTTCCGGCTGGGTCAGTTGGCATTTCTGTGTGGAGTTTGTGTTCGCATGGATTTCCTCCGAGGGCTCTGGTTTCCCCCACAGTCCAAAGACACGCAGAACAGGTGAATTGAATAAACTAAATGTGTGTGAATAAGGGTGTATAGATGTTTCCCAGTACTGGGTTGCAGCTGGAAGGGCATCTGCTGTGGCGACCCCTGATGAATAAAGGGACTAAACAGAAGTAAAATGAATGAATGAATATGTGCATTGACAATTTTTTAATACACCTTTTTTACAATAGTGAAGTAAGTTGAAATTCAAATGTAGCATCTATTCAGACAGCACACAATTTTGCAAGCAGTGAAGCGGTTCTCGTATGTATTACAGCATTATGGGATGTGAAAGATGAAATGATAGCAAATCTGTAGCGCATTCTTCCTGCCATGAGCCGATTCCAGCCCTGTTAGATATTTATGAGTTGAGCTACTGTCCACTCACTTCTAAATACAAACCAGGAAAGCACACATCTCACCCCTGACACATGGAAATTGGCTAAAGGCCCAGGTACATACAGTAGACATGGAGACGAAGTTGAACATCAGTCAGCTCCCAAACCCCTGTTTACTCTCTAGGCGCAGACCTGACAAACACTGTCGTGAGAAATTAGGGCTGCATTTAAATTCACATTTATCTCTCTCTCTTGCTTCCTCTTTACTGGAGACTTTTGCCTTTTTTTTTTTTTTTTTACTGTGGGCTGCTGTTTCTCGTGGCTGTTTTTTTTTTTAGATATATTCTACGAAAACACGGAGGTGTGAGCACACTTATTAACAGTCTCTCACTTTGTTAATTTGCTGACTCACTAGCAAGTGCATATCTGTTTGGGGTCTGTGTAGATTTATGCCCTGAATCCTGAAGGAGTCTCAGCTGTCGTTTTTAGAAAGGCTGCTGCAGCCGGAGACTTTAGAGAGGTAAAATACTGGTGCATTTTAAAGAGAGTGGAATAATACAAACAAGGTGCGTATATCTGTCAGTGTGCCTTGCTGAAAAAGCCTGCCAATATGCCCATGCTGGTCTTTCAGTTTCTGTGATCCTTTCAGTATTTAAGGATAGGGCTGTTTGTAACACTTTTTTACAGACAGATTTTTACAATTTCTATTAATGGACAAAAAACTATTTATTATTGAAAGAAAGTCATACTTGTACATTAAGGAATTTCATTACAGACCAATATATCAAAGCAAATGGCTTTTAAACAAAGATAGATACATTTGGAAATACAGTATATGAGTATATTGAGTAACTTTATACATACATGCATATACAGTTGAAGTCAGAATTATTAGCCCCCCTTTGAATTTTTTTTTCTTTTTTGAATATTTCCCAAATGATGTTTAAAAGAGCAAGATAATTTTCACAGTATGTCTGATATTATTTTTTCTTTAAGAGAAAGTCTGATTTGTTTTATTTCGGCTAGAATAAAAGCAGTTTTAAATTTTTTAAAAAACATTTTAAGGTCAAATTATTAGCCTCTTTAAGCTATATATTTTTTGATACTCTACAGAAGAAACCATCGTTATACAATAACTTGTCTAATTACCCTCACCTGCCTAGTTAACTTAATTCACCTAGATAAGCCTTTAAATGTCACTTCAAGCTGTATAGAAGTGTCTTAAAAAATATCTAGTCAAATATTATTTACTGTCATCATGGCAAAGATAAAATAAATCAGTTATTAGAAATCTGTTATTAAAACTATTATGTTTAAAAATGTGTTGAAAAAATCTTCTCTCTGTTAAACAGAAATTGGGTAAAAAAATAAACAGGGGGCGAATAATTCATGGGGGCTTATAATTCTTATTTCAACTGTATGTGTATATATATATATATATACACACCGCCTTTTTACCCTTCACCTTTGTGTATACAACATAATGTACTTTTGAGGCTTTTTTAGTTGAGAATGTAGTGGTTTAGATTGCAACTATGCAGTTTGTTTATAAGGATAGTGCCTATTTTAAAATATTTGAGACAGCGCATCGGCAGCCATTAGCTTGCCATACAGAGCAGACCAAAGACGGTTGACGCTGTCTATCCACAAGATGGCAACAGGACCACATAATAAGCCCTTAGAAGATTAAAACTGCGTAATTTCTAACTACAGCTGATCAAATCATTATTATTCTGGTAAGTGATATTCTAAGTCGAACTGTGTATTTTGTATGTTGTAGTGCTGTATTTATACCATATAATTGTAGTGTATTGAGTGTGAGATGGGACTTTCATATCAGGAATGTGTGTTGTGTTGGCAGAAAGAAAGAAGAAATGCCTGCATGTGTTTAGCGTTTTTCCTTATCGCAAACACAACAGCAATCCAGTAGTGATTGCGCTGCTTTTTTCGGGGTTAATTCTTGTGATATCCCAATTGCAACAGAGAAATATTGTAGACTGTAATAGACTGTAATACTGTAAGGAGATATCTCTGTAGATGGAGGGCATTTCATGTCACGTTCAGCTTTATAATATTAAAATGTCAGCAAATCACCTGTTTTGTCATCACTTTACACATTACTCTAGAGAATCATTCAAATACTAGCTCTGAAGTGATGTTGGTGAAGTAGTAATGATTAAGTGAATCAGATGTGAATGAATGGCGGAAGAAAGTAGTTACTAATACAAAAGGGTTTTTAGACTTTCCGTGTTTGATTTTCTTTTTTATATACACGATTGTACTCTCAAACCTTTGTACTCGTAGCAGTGCGATATGGCTGTATATCAGCACTGGTGGGACACTAAGGCACTCTGCCTGCAGCCTTGTGCTAACACACGCCTCCCACCAATGCTGATATACAGCCATATCACACTGCTACAAGTACAACAGTTGCTTTTATATATATAAGAGAAGAAGAAGAATCAGTTTTATTGCCAAGTGTGCTTCACACACACAAGGAATTTGTTTTGGCTACAGAAGCTTCCAGTGTACATAAAGTGACAAGTGACAACACAAAATGAAATATGAGAAAAGAAAAAGGCGATAAACATTAGACATTAAACAGAAATGCAGTAAGTTAAAAATATCTGAATGTTGAATTGTATGTACAGATATGTTGTAAATATACAGGTTATAAGGTGCTGTGTACCAATGCGAATGGAGAAAGTATTGCATTCTATATTGTTATAAGGTGCTGTACAAGTGCGTATGAGAAAGTATTGCATGTTTATTGCCCAGTAGGGGAATATTTAACTGTTCATGAGGTAGATGGCCTGAGGAAAGAAACTTTTCCTGTGTCTGGCTGTTTTTGTGCTTGGTGCTCTGTAGCGCCGACCAGACGGTAACAGTTGGAACAGGTAGTGTGCTGGGTGCGAGGTGTCCAGAGTGATTTTGCGAGCCCTTTTACTCACTCTGAAAGAGTACAGTTCTTGAAGTGTAGGAAGGGTAGTGCCAGTGGTTCGTTCAGCAGTCCGGACTATTCGCTGTAATCTATGGAGGTCAGTTTTGGCAGCTGAGCTGAACCAGAGGGTGATTGAAGTGCAGAGGATGGATTGGATGACAGCTGAGTAGAACTGTACAAGCTGCTCCTGTGGCAGGTTGAACTTCCTCAGCTGACGAAGGAAGTACAGTCTCTGCTGGGCTTTCTTCACAATAAAGTCTATGTGAATGTCCCACTTCAGATCCTGAGAGATGGTGGTGCCCAGGAACCTGAATGACTCTACTGCAGCCACAGTGCTGTTCATGATGGTGAGTGGGGGGAGTGCAGGAGGGTTTCTTCTATCTCCACTGTTTTGAGAGTATTCAGCTCCAGGTTGTTGTATCTGCACCATAAAGCCAGCCGCTCCACCTCCTGTCTGTATGCAGACTCGTCACCGTTCCGGTGAGACTGATAACAGTAGTGTCATTAGCAAACTTCATATATATATATATATATATATATTTTTTTTTTTTTTTTTTTTTTTTTTTTTTAAGCACAAATGCACAAACACACACACACACACACACACACACACATAAAATGTAAATGGTAAATGTAGCAATGGTCTGAGTACTAAGCCTTGTGGTACTCAGTAAGGAACTTGGTTTGATGCTATTAACTTCATCTTAGTAAAAAATATCTTCATTCTCAAATTTCAGCCTGCAAATGAGAGGGGTCTGGATGCAAACCTGGTACAGTGCAATCTGAGCTGCATCCAATGCTTTTTAATGCGATTACCTAACCCTACCCGTCACAGTGACGTCACTCACTCCATTGAGTGCATTGTGTCTGACATTGCATTGCTGAGCAATTGCACCACATTTGCATACATTGAACAAAACAGACAACACAAATCAACATAAACATTCAATCATCAACACAAATATTACATATTTAAAAGTCTAATCAATGTAGGTAAAAAGGATTTCTTAAAACGGTTGTATCTGCACAAAGGCAATCTGTATCGTCTACTGGAATGCAGTAACTCGTACACACAAAATAAACCATTGGAGGGGTGAGCTAACATTTTAATAGCTTCATCAAGAACTGATTGCTCATAAAAATATTCTAAGAATCGATATACCACGAAATACCATATTTTGGTGAAACCTTTATGTGATAACATTCATGTTATTGCTTATATACGTACAGTATATACTACCTGACAAAAAGTCTTGTCATTGATCCCATATGTACAGTAAGAGCAACAATTAATAACTTGACTTATAGTTGATCATTTGGAAAAGTGGCAGAAGGTAGATTTTTTTGATGAATCATCTGTTGAACTGCATCACAATCATCACAAATACTGCAGAAGACCTATTGGAACCCGCATGGACGCAAGATTCACACAGAAATCAGTCAAGTTTGATAAAGGAAAAATCAGTGTTTGGGATTACGTTCAGTATGGGGGCGTGCGAGAGATCTGCAGAGTGGATGGCAACATAAACAGCTTGAAGTATCAAGACATTTGAGTTACCCATTACATTACAAACCATGGTCACACTTTATTTTGACGGTCCGTTTGTTGAATTTAAGTTACATTGCAACTAATTATCATTAGATTATGAGTAGACTGTTAGGTTGGGGTTAGGGTTGGGGTTGGGGTTAGGGTTAGTGTACTGTAAGTTGACATGTAATTGCAAAGTTTCTTATAGTCAGTTAAATGTCTGTTCAAGGACTGTTAAATGTCAGTGTCAACAGATATTAAGCAGACAGTCTACTAATACTCAAATGGACCATTAAAATAAAGTGTTACCCAAACCACAAGACAGGGCAAATTCTTCAGCAGGATAGCGCTCCTTCTCATACTTCAGCCTCCACATAAAAATTTCTGAAAGCAAAGAAAGTCATAGTGCTCTAGGATTGGTCAGCCCAGTCACCAGACATGAACATTATTGAGCATGTTGGGGTAAGATGAAGGAGGAGACATCGAAGATGAATCTAAAGAATCTTGAACTCAGGGAATCCTGCAAAAACGCTTTCATTGCCATTCCAGATGACTTTATCAATAAGTTATTTGGGTCATTGCAGTGATGTATGGATGCAGTCCTCCAAGCTCATGGGAGTCATACACAATATTAATTATTTTTCCACTGCACCATGACTTTATATTCTATGCTGTATATTATTTCTGTTAGGTGACAAGACTTTTGTCTAAGCAAAGTCAGACCTTACTGTCCTAATTAAATCAAAAAAATCAAGCTACGATCATTTTTTACTTTGGTAAAATAAACGTAATGTAGAAGCCTTTGCCTTTCATATTACTCACTTCTGATACCAAACGATCAACTAGAAGTCAAGTTATTATTTGTTGATCCTAAAACTTGCACAGGCAACAAGATTTTTGTCAGGTAGTGTACTGTATATTGTGTATATACTGTTGTATATATACACACTGTAAATGTATTATCTATTTGCTGTTTATTAGTGTAAAACACAGATTAATGACTTATTCTGCATAATCTTGTACATCCCTTAATCACTTAAACAACTACCTACTATTAACAAAACCAACAAAATTTGCAGTTACAACTAAAAATGTTTCCCTGTGAAGTCTAACCCAATTTGTTTTTTAAACTTCTGCTGGTATTTAGCTTTTGTGTCTGTGCCTAAAATAAATGTTAAATTAATACACTGGTAAGATTAAGTCTGATTAAGATACATTGCTTGCAGATGTTTTTGATAATGTACTATTCTTTAGACTGGATATCTAATTCAATTGAAACCAAGGCTTATTCTCTCTTTGTCTTGTTTGTGTGCGATTAGACAACACTGAATCATCTTTCTTTCATTCTCTCTCGCTCATCATTAATGCATGATCTGCATGGCAGACTCTTTAATCTGTTGGCTTGTTGAGACGCAGTTTTGATTTCCCTCTCGCTGTGTTTTCTGCTGATTATATTCACATGCCAGAATTGATTGAAATTGAGAGATAATTAGTTTAAACAATCCAGGGCATAAAGAAGCTCTTTCCGCATTTCTCAAATAAGCCTGTCCCTCCTCTGTCTTCCTGAACACCATGTCAGATTAGGATGGTTGTAATTTTGAAGTTTGGCTGATGTTTAGCTGACATGAAATAAGAGATGGCTGATAGTACTTTTGTAAAAATGCATGTGTAATTAGATATTGTAACTTATTTGATCAACCAAAAATGTTATCTCTTTTAGGTAAGTTAGGATTATCAAATTAGTTTCTGTTATGCTTAATAGCAGAATAATGAGAGAGATATTTTTTGACAAATTGTTATAACTTTTTTTTAAGAGTCAAGTTTACATACAATAAGATTATTATGCCTCTGAAAAAGCTCAGATGATGGTGTCAAGGTTTTGGAAGTTTCTGATTGGCTAATTGACAACATTTGAGTTAATTGGAGGCACAACTGTAGAATAGTATTAAAGGAAAACCTCAAACACACTGCTTCCTTTTGTGACAACATGGGAAAATCAACAAGCCAGAATCAACAAAAAAAAAGCCAGATTACAGGCTTCAATTAATTTAAAGCTAAATTACACTGGGAAAAAGAATAATTTTTGGAGACATGTCCTGTGGTCTGATGGAACTAAGATTGAACTGTTTGGCCATAATGACCAGTGTTACATTTGGAGGACAAAGGGAAAGCTTACAAGCCTAGAAACACCATCTCAACTGTGAAGTATGGGAGCGGCAGCATCATGTTGTGGTGCTGTTTTACTGCAGGAGAGACTGGTCCACTTCACAGCATAGATGGCATCATGAAGAAAGAACATTATGTAGAAATACTGAAGCAACATCTCAACACATCAGCCAGGATATTAAAACTTGGCCACAAATGGATCTTCCAAACAGACCATGACCCTAAGCATACTGCCAAATTAGTTCAAATGTGCTTTAAGGACAGCAGAGTGAATGTTTTAGAGTGGCCATCACAAAGCCCTGACTCAATCCTATAGAAAATTTGTGGGCAGATTTGAAAAAGCTTGTGCAAGCAAGACTGAGTCAAATCTGACTCAGTTACACCAATTCTGTCAGGAGGAACGGGCCAAAATTCCTTCAAACTATTGTGAGAAGCTTGTGGAATGATACCCAAAACATTTGACCAAAATTGTTTGATCAACCAAAAATGTTTAAATGTTTAAAAGCAAAGCTAAAAAAAAATACCAAGGAAATCTATGTATGTAAACTTCTGACTGTCTAGAAATTAAAACATTCTCAAAAAAAAAAAATTCTCTCACTATTCTGGCATTTAGCAAATGTAAATCATTTAGGTAATCCTAACGGACCTAAAATAGTAAACATTTAGTATGATTTACCATCAGACATTTTTTAAAAAATGGTTATGTTCCTTTTTTTAGAGTGTATGTAAACTTCTGGTTTCAACTGTATGTATGTATGTATATATATATATATATATATATATATATATATATATATATATATATATATATATATATATATATATATACAATATATTCTGGAAAAGAAACACAAATCACAAAATACAGAAAAATGCTAATGTACTATTTTTCTTACAGAGTACATAGTGATGTGGATTTCAAAATGAGTAAATAATCCCTGAACCTTGACTTCTGTGTGATCTTTGCTTTTAGGAAACCAAATGCTTACTTAGTAATTGCAAACCAGCTGTTACTACCATGCGGTAATCAGGCTCCAGTGCTTAAACTAGCTCTGCAAACAGGTTTTGCTTCCATATTTATTGTTTAGCCCACCAGTCGCACTCCTTTCATTTTTTTTTTTTTTTTTTGTTTTGTTTTGGAAACAAGAAACATTTTCCACACACAATCCTTTGACAGAATTGTATCCTCATGCAGCCACAGGGACTTTTAAAACACCGGCACCGTGCACAGTTCATCAGCCTTGTTTACTTTACCAGTCAATGCCTCACAATGCATTGATATGAATGGAGTTCAGCAGGTGCCCAGTGCTGAGATCAGAAGGAGCCGTGAGCAGAGATGAATCTGCATGGCATCCTGGGTGATCTTTCCTCAGAGCAGTCACCAGTGTGCCTCCCTCATGACAGAGTCACATTTTATATCTCTATGCTAATGTGATGAGCCATCGCTCGGCCAGGCTCATTAATCTCACGGATGAGTCTGCGCGCTCTGGGCCTGAGCCTCAAGTTAGACCAGTGTGTGTCGCCTCCCTTCTCCTCTCGCAACCTGCTCCCCGAGGACTCGTGACAGCACACTTCACTCATTCCCTCTGCCTTTACTGCTATAGAGATGCTGGAAAATGCAAAGTCTGCATGCTAAAGTATGGTCCTATGTGATAAAAACCTAGTCAGCTGCCTCACAACCTGCTGCAAGTTGGCTACATAAGCTAGGCTATCCTCCTACCTTTACAAAAATGTTTTTCTATAGTAAATAAGTAAGCCATATGTTCTTTTCTGTATTGATTACCATTTTTGTATAACCAGTTTTACTGCATTGTAAAACCAGGCTAGTTAGGCTAACTCTTTAAAGAAACTTATTGGAAAAAAACATTCAAATTTTGAAACCAAATGGGAGTACTGTAAATTTATATTATATATTGAATCACATTATATTATATAGTTTATACAGTATATTATAGTATCATCAAACATTTAGAGTATTAGTAACTTAAACATTTTAGTTCAGTTATCAAATCTCTATCTGTGTGAGTTGAGATAAGTCTGAACATTTGAGTCTGAACAACTATATAGCTACTCAAAATGGTTTATGGAATCCGATTGCGTTAAAAAGTTGACTTAACTCAAATGAATACGTTTACTAGAGTTTATTTAACTTCAATGGTTTGCTGCAGTCAGTTTCCACAAATCATTTGCGTAGCTATATTGTTTGGACTTAATTGGTTCTATTACCTGAACACAGTTTCTTGGGGTATGTGAAGGGCTTAAAGCAGGTTAAATTGAAGGCAGTGTCCTGAACCAGGATTTTGAAGTCATCACAACATTTGCATTTGTACTGTACTGTATGCAAAGTCCATGGTTAAACTGTGGTTACCATTGTTTAACTGTAAAAACACTTTAAAAATGCTGGGTTTCACACAATTTCTTCATGTTGTCCCAACACAAATCGATTAAGTTAACTTAATTGGTTTTACAAATGTAAGTGGGTTGAACATAAAATCATTAATTCCCCCTCCTCCCTCCAAAAAAACTCAAGAATTAAGTTGATTCAGCTTATTTTAAATAAGTTGTTGAAACAAGCAGCAAAAATCTTTTAAGTGAACTTCAGATTTCTAGTTATGTATGTTTTAAAAGCATGGTTAATTTTTGTAAGGGTAATCATCATGGGATCTCATAAGATTAACAAAAATATAACACAAATACACAAAAAGAACAAACATACCCCTGCTTGATAAAAATGTAGCTGTTGCCGTTAAAGGGGTAGTTCTCTCAAAAAATTACATTTCATCTTAAACATTTTTTAAATGAAAAAAGCTTTTAAAAACAATTTTAAAATGTATTTTTGTCTTTATTTTGATCAAATAAATGCAGCTTTGGGAACTGTGAGACAATTCCTTCAAATACATATAGTAAAAAGAAAATTACATTTTTCAATAACAGTTGTGTGTCTTTAAGTGAAGTTTATTCAAAACTAATTTCGAGAGGATTACATACTTATGATTGACCACATCTGGACCCGCATTAGCTAACACATGATTCACCAATCAGATGATTGCTTAGTCACCATAAATAACCATAAGGTGCGTTCGACTTTATGCAGCGCTGCACAGATCGTTCAAAATGTTATTAAATAATTATAAAATGATTTATATATATGTATATATACATTTTTTTTTCCTGTCTAGCTGTTTATACACAAGTTTTAAAAGTGGCATTAATGTACCTTGCTTTTTCTGGGAAACTCCTACTTAAAGTGTATCTCACCTATTTTAGGAATGTCCTTTTGTTTAATCTTTTTGGATTAAAATGCTTTTTTGAGAATACTTTCATTATCCAAAATAATCTTAATCATTGTTTAAGACTTAATCAACCTTGTTTTGGGTTTTACATTAATATATATTGGAAAGTTTTATATATATATATATATATATATATATATATATATATATATATATATATATATATATATATATATATATATATATATATATATATATATATAAATAAATGCAAATCCCTTTTTAGCAAATTCAGACAAGAAGTATTAGTCCAAAGAGTGATGTTTAAACTCCTAAAATTTGTGCTTATTGCTTTGTATTTAATAGGCCTATTCATTTTTATGTTTATATTACCTTCTCGTTTCCCCTTATTTCTCTCATGTGTTTGTCATATATTTAATTCAGAATTCCCTTATTGTTTAAACATTAACTATAGTTTGTAGAGACTGTATTCTGATTTATTTGAACTGTAAATCTTTTGTTGTTATGGATAAAAAAAAAAAAATGTTGATGATGTCATGTGATAGGTCATGACTGCCGCAACTTTGAGCCCCGAAGTGTCCGGCTGTCCGGCTTGATGGCTCCGTTTTCAACTCCGCCCCTGCCTGCACTCGGCTAATCTCATTGATCACCGGCTACAGCCATGGTTCAAGTCGAACACACCTATTGTCTTCCACAGTCATCTTTGTCTTGAAGAATCCCCCCTTCCTCCCCTATTCCTCCCCCTTTTTTCCTAGATTGGGGGACCCAGTGGTTATCTTTGTTGCCTCACAGCAAGAACGTCACTGGTTCTAATCTTTACTAGGCCAGTCGACGTTTATGTGCGGAGTTTACTTGTTCTCCCCATGCTCTTGTGGGTTTCCCCTGTGTTCCCCAGTTTCCTCCCACCGTCCAAAGACATGCGTCCTAAGTAAATTCACTAAAACAAACTGTCAAGCTCCTAGCCAACAGTATTTTTCCCTCATAAAGCAATTTGTCATTAGCCACAAATAAGCAGAGGAGTTTTTGAGATCTACTTGTGCTCAATCTCCCCACTCAATCTCAATCTCCCCACAAACCTGAGCCCTGAGCTCAAAAGATCCTCGAGCTCCTGGGACAGCATGCTAAACAAGCTTATAATCAATCCTTAGCTAAGTGTGAACTCTTGAAAGGGATAGTTCACCCCAAAAAAAAAAAAAAAATCATCATTAATTGACCCTTTACTTGTTTAAAACTTAATTGAGTTTCTTTCTTCTGTTGATGACAAAAGAAAATATTTTGAAAAATGTTGCTGGCACACATTGACTTCCATAGTAAATCATAAGTCGATGGGTGCCAGCAAACAGGATATTTCAAAATATCTTTTTTTTTATCTTCAATGGAAGAAAAAATTTCATAAACGTTTAAAACCACACAAGGGAGAGTAAATTATGAAGTAATATTCATTTTTCATTGCTTTAAGAAGCTAGATCAGCAAACATCAGCTTAAAGCTGCTACTTTTACAGCGTGTTTGCAGTCATTTTTGAAGCTTGAAAGATTCCATGTTCATTTTGAAAAGGAATGAAAAACTGTTAATGATGTTTTTTGGTTGAACTTAAAAAACAGATTCCAACTTGAATTGCTTGTACCGTCTTCAAGTGTTTACACGAGAAGTTCACTGGGGTTACTGAAGACTTTTAAATCACTTGTCCAGCACAACATGACCTTGGAGCACAGACGCACTTGCGGCCAAATGAAAACTATCAGCGGCTCATAATATGACATCTCTTCAATAAATGAGAACACCTGGGTGAGCTGCAGTGACTGATTTCTCTTTCATTAGTTCAATGCAGCCTGCTTTGGACAAAGATGCTTCATTACTATGTTTTCTCTTTTTCTCATTATCATGTTTTCTCCCCTCACTCTCTTCTCCAGGTGGAGTAGATGAATAATTCATTTTATAATTCATTCGTTTAACCAACATGATAACATTTTAAATTGAAGGAAAAACCACCGGGAACGAACACAGGCGCCTTTGTGTGTTTGACAAAGAAAGTTTCCTCGTTCGTGCAGGCTCAGAAAAATGTCTTAAGAAATATATTAAAAGCAGAAGCCAATAACTTTAAAAACAAGTACAGAAGTATGGGAGGTCTAAAATCATGCACAGTAGGGAAAGTGTGTGCACTATTTGATTTTCAGGCACTAATTTCTGCATTGTACTTTTCAATAGCAAATGCATTTTGTGCCTGTCCCGAGGGGTCCTGGGATCCCCTGCTGAGTGGTGAAGTACATTCTGGCAATGTTAAGTTTGATGCAGTACCATTGATGTGGTTTCTTGGGCTAAGAAGGAACTGAAAAGTGTTTCGACGATAAGCCTATTATGGAAAAAGAAAAACTTCCCTGTCAAAAATGGTCAGTTCTATGATTTTTTTGTACTGAAGATAAAATAAAAAACAATGCAGTTCAGCAAAAACGCACATCTGACATGATATGAGCAATCGATGTTCATAATGCCTTTATGTTCTACAAAAGCTTTGCACTGTAAAAAATTTGACCCTAAATTCACAGTAAATTACTGGCTAATAATTGCATTACTTTCACAGTAAAATACTGTATGTAAATTCACAACAAATTACTGTGAGATAGTTCATAGTAATTTACTGTGATTTTGTTACATTAAATTACTGTGAAATTACAGCCATATAGTGTAACTTCACAGTAGATAGTAAAGTCCATTACTGTGATTTGACAGTATTATCTTGTAGAATTAACAATTAACATATTCTGACATTTACCATGACTTTGAAATCATTTTGGGTGTTTAACAGTGTTTGGTTTTATGAATCAATTATTTTTGTTTCAGTTTATTACATTTTTGGTTAAGCACAAATATATTTTCATTTAAAAATTATTTCATATTTCCATGTTAACCGTTTAAAATTAAATAAAGGTGCAGTGCACCCAAAATTGAAAATTTACTGATATTCAAGTCATTTCAAAGCAGGATGATTTTCTTTGAACAGGATGATTTTCTTTGAAGGTAATTTTGAAGATGCAACCTAATTGTTTTGGGGGCTGCAATAACATTCTGTTATTTCTAAGTATCAAAAAATAAAATAAAAGTGTCAATACTAGCATAAAAGTTAATTTGTAATAATGTCTATGTTGAATCAAATAAAAAGAGTTTAAATTCCTATAACTAACATGCAAAAGATATAGCACTTTTTACAGTAATTTGCTGTAATCATGCTAACTTGATTAGTTTCACAATAAAATTCTGAATACAACACATTACTGTGATTGTTTACAGTTAAATCCTGTAAAGTGATTCTAATGTAATTTAGTAACATGTTGTGAAAATCTGGAATTTTCTTACAATGTAGCTGTTCTAAAACTATTGCACAGTTAATTATTAGTAATACAAACAATCAAAAAACTCTGAGAGTTTTTATTGAAACATTACAGATTTTTTTTTTCATATTTATTTTTATAATCTTACCTCTATAGGAACAGTTCAACCAATTTTCACCTTCCAAAAATTACCGTAATTATGAGATTCTGACTAGTAACAGTTGTCACATCCATTTAGAACTTAACTTGCAAACAGAATTTTCTGAGAATACTTCTGATAGCAAATCGGGATGACGTCAGTGTCCAATGTCGGACAGATGTTGCATTTTGGTCACTTTCCAACGCAACCTAAAAACAGTCAAATATCAAGGTCTAATGATTTTGCACTTTGACGTTGTGTTATCAATACTACTATGACATCTATCAGGATTTCAGTTGCCATACCTGAATGAATGTCAGTATTTGACGTCATTATGACGTTGGTTCGACGTTGGATTTTGGTCAATTACCAAGACAACCGAATATCAACGTCATTTGACGTCATTATTGGACATCAAAATAATGTACAATGAATTTTGGGCACCTGACATGACATAACCTAAATCTAACCTAATGTCTTATGACGCTGTGTGCCTGCTGGGAGTTTTCATTGGTCATGAAATATCAAAAAGGCCATGTGGCCAAAATTCAAAGCAAGTAATAACAGTTTGTTTTGTTCTGTGTGAAGTTTAGAACATGAAAATGGAATGTTGATGTCCCACAAACCAGCAAATATGTCTCAAGTAAAACTTGACTTTTTTAGAGTCAATGAACATCACAAACTGTACTTCAAAAATAATACAATGTTTAGTTGGTCTAAATAGGAGTTTTTTTGCCTAAGTGGACTGTTAAATAATGCAACGTCTCCCAAAAATTCACAATGTAATGATTTTGACCAATCTTAGATATCACCCTAAATCCTGGCTGTTTTCCTACAAGTCTGCACTCTCTTGAAATAATGCTACCTTCACTGTCAGGAAGACAGTGTTGTGGAGCTCGCCTCATTGGCTGGGCAAAAGTGCTCATTGAGGGCACATTGTGGCCATAAAGGGGCCTTCGCAAACACCCTTCTGAAAGCTATTTGTTATAGTCTGTAATATAACAAGATTGAACAAGACTGTAATTTTAGCAAGATTAAAGCACTTTTGAAACTTCTGGAATTGTAATGTGCATGGCAATACTGTATGTCTGACCACAAAGATTTATCTGACCATTTTATGGATCTGTCCCACTGCAAAAAATGTTTTTCTTATTTAGAGATTTTGTCTATGTTTTTGTTTATTGTCCATATATCTAAAAAATTCTTAAAGTGAGAAGCATTTTCTAGACAAATCAAAAATATTGTCTTGTTTTCAGATATAATGCCAAAATTAATTTCAATAGTGAATAAGTTTCAAAATTAAGTATGTCATAAAATATCCCAGTGATGTAATAAAAAATGTATTTCATAGCAATAACAAGATTATTGTAACCTAACGAGTCGGATGACAATGGGGTGAGGGTTCAAACGCAGTTTATAAATAGCATAGTCAGCCAGGCAATGGTCAAACAGGAACAAATAGATACATGAAGGTAATCCAAAATCGTAGACATGGTCACAGGCGGTGCAGGAGAAAATCAACATAAACAAAAACAAAAACAGGAATCAAAAATCAAAGAATAAGGCAAGGAAACTGCCTAGAAATGTTACAGGAAGCAAGACTCAGCCAACATGTGAAAATGAAAGGTGTCTTTATAGTCCAGGTAATTATTAATTATGAGTTTCAGCTGTGTGTGTGTGAGAGTGTCCGGATTATTGTCAGTTGTAGCTGTTAATTGGCGCACAGCATCATGGTAGCTGTAGTTTATGTGGTGGTGGATGTGCAGTTCTCCAGCAATCTGTATAGGCTAGATCGTGACAATTATTTTGCTTATCCTATCGGCACATGAAGAACTGATTTAATTTTGACATATTGAAAGGATGTCTAAAAATGCTCCTTTTCTTGACTTATGAATTTTTAAAGAAGCCACACCGTCCAACAATAGCTCAGTGAATAGAAAAAAATTTGAATCCATCTACAGAATGGAATATATGACTGCCTAACTTCAATTGAACAATTGGACATTTTTATACAAATATGGGCCCATGTTACATTGTATTTGATACATTGAAAATAAACTGATCAGTAAGGAACCTTCACTAATTTCTAGCTGTATTATTTGAAAAAAAATAATCATCAATTATTGTTATTTCTTTTAATTTTGAACTATTGCTGTTTGTCTAGTTATTTGTTTGTAAATTGCTTTAATGTATAAATTAAAGTTCCAACAAATGTAGTCATCATTTTTAGATAATTGAAATAAAAAGAAACACTCTAATTAAGAAAAGGATTTATTTTATTTGCAGTGCAGAATCAAATATTTCAGAAAGCCAAAAGAGATAGGGTTAAGGGTGTTTTCCCACCTGCCTTATTTAGTTCTGTTGAATCGCACTAGAGTTCGTTTTCCCTCTTGATGCGGTTCGTTTGGGCAGGTGTGAATGTAGCAATGGAGTGCGCACCAAAAAAACGTATCGAAACCTCCTTGAAGAGGTTGTCTCGGTACACTTTCAAACAAAACCTTGAGCGGTACGTTTGTGGTAAGAACATGATCCAAACTTAAACAGACCCAACCACAAAAAATACTGCGCCTTTTTGGAGATACTATTGCCTTTTTGGACTAATCCACCTGCGATAGTCCGATGCGCTGTCCCATCTTATAAGATGTGGAGAAAAAATATGTGTTGACAGCACTTTACTAACAATTTTTAACAGAGAGAAAGAGAAAAACATTACCTGATAGATCGTTGCGCAGTTTAGTAAAATTAATTTACGGCTCATCCTGAAGTAACTTGCGATGCACCTTTGCCGTTTGTAATGCATTAAAACATTGTTTTCCCGCCACAGCCACGCTTCATTCTCGAAATGTATAGTTTGTCTAAAGTGATGTATACAAACTATATAGTATACGATGACCAGGGATACAATCAACCAGCGCAGTCGTCCATAGTAAAAAGCGACATTTTGTGTCTGCCGGGTTGTTTACTTACTTTCATTTGCATTTTCCCACATGTTAATTCTGACCAATCGAAAAGCTGTTTAAGAAATACGTTCAATAACATCTGGCCAATAAGTGATGTGGATTTTGGTTCTTTTCAACTGGATTGGACCAAAGCAATCAGTGTGGTGTAAAAAGGACCCAAAAATGTTACAATGTATCATTTGTTGCCCTTACCAAATGAACCAAACCACAGATGTGAAAGCATACTAAAACACAACTGAGCTCTTTATTCTAACAATTCTCATCTGATGGGTAAATGTACATATGCCACATACAGAAATTTACTGGCTTTGCAGTTTTATTTTTTTAATAGGTTTTCCATCTCCCTCACACAACACCTGCTCAAATGGGTGCAGACAGGCATATGAGATGATTCAGGGCTTACATCAGAATTTCTCACCATCTGAACTCACAAAGGCCTCAATTTCAGGCCAGCTCGTGTGTCCAGTCTGGCCTGACTCTCTCTCTTTTTCTGCAGGGAATAGTTCTCCGTTTTCTTTTATGCCAGTCCTGTCCATCTGAGGTAAGCAATACCCAGACGATCTGCTGAAACGCTCCCTTATCTATGTACCCCCATTAATATTACGCATTCAGCAACTTTGTAGGCATAAAGTTATGGCTGTATAACTATGACCTTAGCCTCATTTTCTCTTTCAATCTTACAAGTCGTGAAACGGTTCTTATATCTTGCTGTCACTGTAAGTGTCAAAACAAGGAATAAATAACTCCCACATGCATCCATTAAAGGTGTACACATCATTAATTTAGTCAAGGCTGTTTGGTATATTCAAACCCAGGATATAACATGGACAGTCGATGCTGAAAATCATCATCCAAACATCATCCGTATTTTGGGGATCTAAAATTATGTTGATAAAGTCTGTATTAAAATGGCAGCAATCCAACTAAATAAGAAGATACGCATTGTTTGCTTTGTCATTTTATTGCTGCACACACACTTGCACGCACACACAAATGTATTATACTGTACTGGATCTCATAAGGTCAGAGATGCCATGTAGGATTAGGATTAAAATTGAAAAATGATAATCACAGTCTAAATGTTTAATCTGATTCCACTATGATATTGCATAGATATTTTAAAACACAGAATCTGTCCTTTTTTGTTTTTACTGTAGGTATAGTATTAAAACACAGAAAATGTCCACTTTTTAAATTTTGGTATACCCTCAGAAATAGAGAAATAACAGTTTGTTATATATAAAAAAACTCTTAAGAAAAAATAAAAAACGTTGAGTTTTTTTATGGCCCATTCACACGAGGCTTCAGCGTCAATGCTTGACAGAGGGCGTGTCTGAAGTTGGGGCTGACGCGATCATCATAGCAGCGTCAGCCAATGAAATTAGTTAGCAATAGGCCACTGTCTGAGCTGGTGTATTTGCATACATCGATCTGATTGGCTGACGCTTCCGTCGGCGCTTGAAAAGTTGAGCAAGTCCCAACTTTTGCAGCGAGCAACGCCACTGAATCGGCGCAGACGGATCCAAAATGCAGTTCGGCAACGTCTGACGTCACCCATTCAAAGTGAATGGGAAGCGCTGAAGCTGACGCCCCGTGTGAATGGGGCGTTACAGTGGTTATGCCATAAAAAAACTTTTTTTTCAGTACTTTTTCAAATTAAAAAATGATGATCACAGTCTAAGGGCCCTATCATACATCCGGCGCAATAAGGCGTGTTTGCCCTGACGTGTTGCTATTTTCAGACTAGCGCAACCTTAATTTTCCCGTTTTCTGCCATGTTGTTTCAAAAGCAAATGCATTTGCGCCACTTTGTGGACTCATGGGTGTTTCGGTCTAGAAAAGAGGTGTATTGTTGACGCGTTGCTATTTTGAGAAACTAAAATAGACTGTGCAATAGACCATCTGAAAGCAGGTCTAAAGTCCAGTGCAGAGCGCGTTAGTTGTGCACCTCGCTAACACATTGCTTAAAACATGCAGGATGTACAGCAATACACAAATATCTTCACAAATGAAAAAGAGTTAAAGGAATAAAATATTATAAAATATTACAAAATATTACTTTCTACATAAATATAAAAACCACCATGCCTTCATCTCGGGTTTTTTTTTTAGTTTATTCACGACAACTTGCTTTTGTATAATGTTATTATTATTAGCAGTGTTATTTATTATATGCACATTTATATTTGTTTTAATAAAAACAACTTTAAATTTGTCCACCTGTCAGGTTTTGGACCACATAGCATGTGTGTTTGGATATAGCTAATTTTTTGACAACACTTCGTTATTATTGCTCATTTATTTATTTGCTGGAAATAAGAACTGAATTTAGAAATCATTTTGAAACAAATCTTTGTGCTTAACAAAAAAAAAATAATTATGTAGGCTAATGGATGTCTTTAGTGGAGTGTGTACAACACCATTTCCTTATCCACAAAAGAGAGAAAGTGAAAGTAAAGGCCGATTGGAGAAGGCTCATTCGTATGATGGGCCCTTAGACTTTGCACCTAGATCGTTAAAATAGAGCCCTAAATGTTCAGTGTTTATAATATTGCATAGACATTTTCTAGTTTCTAATTTTCTATATATGTAATTGTTTTTGTGTGTTTTAGTGGTGAAAATATCTCAAGTGTGTCAACTTAAGTGTTGACTTGGTGTTTTTATTATTGTATTCTACAATGAAATTGATCTGTTGATGCTGTTACAAAATAAAGTAAGTTTTTTTAGGAGTAATTTTGATGTTGGGCGGCTCAGTGGTTGTCGCACTGTTGCTCACAGTAAAAGCTTGCTGGTTCGGGCCAGTTGGTATTTCTGTGTGGAATTCCATGTTCTCCCCGTGTTAGCGTGGGTTTTCTTCGGGTGCTCCGGTTTCCCCCACAGTCCAAAGACATTCTGTATAGGTGAATTGAATAAACTAAATTGACCATAGTGTGGGTGTGTGTGTGTGTGTGTGTGTGTGTGTGTGTGTGTGTGTGTGTGTGTGTGTGTGTGTGTGTGTGTGTGTGTGTGTGTGTGTGTGTGTATGTGTATGTGTGTGTGAATGCAAATGCGAATGTGTATGGGTGTATGGGTAGGGGCTGGAAGGGCATCCGCTGTGTAAAACATATGCTGGAATAGTTGGTGGTTCATTCCACTGTGGCGAGCCCTGATAAATAAGGGACTAAGCTGATCGAACATGAATGAATGAATTATTTTGATGTTACCTAAATCCTCAATCATGAGCTTTACTTTGGAAACTATTATAACAACATTCCAGTGTGTAGGCATAGGGATGCCAGAGATCAGAGGTCATCTAATAAGCGAGGCCATTTCTGCTCTCTGGTCATAATCAAAAGCAGCCACATGTCCAGTGTGTATTAAAGAGAGATAACAACAACAAAACAAATTGCAAAAATAAACAATTCTTATCAGAAAAGAGATAGATGTGGCAATATAATATTCAGTAATATTCAATATTACATCTTGCAGCTGGTTGCCAACATATACTATAAGGTTTTGAGCTTCCTTTTGGGAAAGTAAAGGAAACGTTTCATGTTTACACCACATATTCTATTTTAGATTTAGAGTTGTGCTTCATCCATCAATGAAAATTAATCTGACATTATTTACTGTTCTTTATGTTGTTCCAAACCTGAATGTGAAATGAAGAAGACAATCTTTTTTGATCCATAAATTGAAAAGTATGTTGTTTGTATTCTGCAGAAGGAAAAAAAATCATGGTTATGAGCAACTTAAATTACAGAATTGTCTTTGTACTATAGTGCACATAAAACAACAATAACAGCAACAACAAAAACAATGTTTGATTAATTTCTTTTGACTTACTTGAATACAGCTTTTTTGGCATTTGTTTTTTAGAATTTCATAGTGTCACACCCCATTACACACATAGCAGTTTAGTTAATGTAAGCAATTTATAACACCACAGTACTGTGACTCTACATAAACATTTCTAGATGAGCAAACACCCAATTCAACTTTGTATGACTTTGCTTTGTATTTTAGGCATTTTAATTAACATAACAACAATCCGGTGGGGAAAAAAATCAGCTAACAAAAAAACAATAAATAAATAATCAAATAAATACATCCTGATGTTTATTAATGTAAATGTAAAAGCAAGGCCAAGATTTTTTTATTAGAGTATGCAAGGAGTACACAATATGGAATTACATACAAAGAAAACAAAACAACAACAACAGATGCGTGTGTTTGTGTGTGTGTATGTGTGTGTGCGTGTGTGTGTGTGCATGTAAAAGTAACTAGGTGGAAGGTCAGAGTACATACATAAGGAAAAAAACTATATATATATATATATATATATATATATATATATATATATATATATATATATATATATATATATATATATATATATATATATATATATATATATATATATATATATATATATATATATATATATACACAAACAACATGTATAACTGTCAATAAATGAAGCAAGTAACAGATATAAATAACAGAGATAGAGAAAAAAAATCAATCAGTGGTAAAGAGTGATAATGATAGTAAGGTAATGATAGTTATAATGATAGTAAAAAGAAAGGAAAACAGTATTAACTGACAACAACAACAACAATAATAATAATAATAATTACAAGTACTACACCAACTACTACTACTACAGAAAATTACTAATGCTGCTACTACAGCCACAACGACGACTACTACAGACGTCTACTACTACTGATACCACTACAACAATGACGACTACTACTACTGATACCACTACAACAATGACGACTACTACTGATACTACTACAACTGATACTACTACAACATCTACCACTATTATCACTGATACTACTACAACAATGACTGCTACTATAACATCTACATCGACAACATCTACTACTTTTGATACTACTACACCAACGATGACTGCTACTACTACTACTGCTACAACATTACTAATTTTGATACTACTACACCAATGACGTCTACTACTACAGATACTACTACAACTACTACTTCAACAACCACAACTACTACTCCAATAACTACTACAATGACTGCTACTATTACTACTTTGACAACAATGACAGCAACCTGAATAATGAAAATGGTAAAAATATGTATAATAATGATAATGAGGAGATAACAGGAGAAAAAGTCAGAACAGTAATAATAATAATGGTAACACAAGTAGAAGAAATTATAATAGTGAGGAGGTGAGGGGGGTTGGGAAATCAAGAAGAGGACAAATAATGACTATAACGATAATGATGATCATAATAATAATAATAATAATAATAATAATAAAATAATAATAAGTAGAAGAAGAGAAAAAACGAGAATAAATAGAAGAAGAGAAGACAAAGATGATATAGAAAAGGAAAGGGAGGAAAAAATAGAAGTAGAAGAAGAAAAGGAAAGGAAGAAAAGTAGAAAAATAAAGTGTAGCAGACAAGACAATGAAAATAATAATAATAAAAATTACTATAATAAAGATAAAATACAAATGATAAGAGCAAAGTAAAGAATAATATTAATAAAAAGAATAACAAGAAGAAGAAAAAAATATATATGTATATAAAATAGGTCAAGTTAACATCTATTTTTCATTGTCTGTTTTGCAGCTTGTACTAGTCCAGAATCACAGATTTTAAGGCATAGTTCACTCAAAAAGGATAATTATGTGATTTGCTCTTTCTCCACTCGTTGCAAATCTGTTTGAGTGTCTTTCTTTTGTTGAACACAAATGAAGACATTCTGAAAAATATTCTGAAACAAATGAAAAAGAAGTTCTTGATCAGTTCTTCTTAGTTCTTCTTTTTTGGTCTCCATACTATGGATGTCAATGGCTGCTGTTGTTAACATTTTTCCAAATATATTGTTTCAACCAATTGATGTGAGTAAATGACAATTAGATTTTTGGATTTTGTATATTGCATAGCATATGGCGGCACGGTGGCTCAGTGTTTAGCATGATCGCCTCAGCAAGAAGGTCGTTGGGTCGAGTCCCGGCTGGGTCAGTTTGCTTTTCTGTGTGGAGTTTGCATGTTCTCCCCGTGTTCGTGGGTTTCCTCTGGGTGCTCCGGTTTCCCCCACAGTCCAAAGACATCCGGTATAGGTGAACTGAATAAATTAAATGCGTAAAACACTGCGTAAAACATATGCTGGATACGTTGGTGGTTCATTCCACTGTGGTGATCCCTGATGAATAAAGAGACTAACCCGAAGAAAAATGAATGAATGAATAAATGCATATATATATATATATTTATGACTTAACTAGTCTACATCAACCCTTGTGATCTCTTTGCTCTAATGATCAACTATATCTGACAATTCCTTGCAGACAGTTCATGCTTGAAATGTTGAGGCGATAGAGCTTTTTCCATGGCAGCTCCTAGACTTTGGACCAATCTTCTACTGTCTTTAAGAACATCTCCTACTTTAGAGTTAGAGGTCATTCATTCATTCATTTTCCTTCAGCTTAGTCCCTAATTTATCAGGAATGGATATAGCAGAATGCCCTTCCAGCTGCAACCCCGGTACTGGGAAACACCCATACACTCTCGCATTCACACACACACACACACACACACACACACACACACACACACACACACACACACACACACACACACACACACACACACACACACACACACACACACATAGGCACACACACAGAACATGCAAACTTCACACAGAAACGACAACTGACCCAGCCAGGACTCGAACTAGCTTCCTTCTTGCTGTGAGGTCACAGTGCTCATTCAAAACACAGAGGTCATTCAAAACACACTTATTTTCTTTAGCTTTTAATCATGTGTTGTAAATTGTATGTATTGTACATGTTTGTATGTATTTTTGTTTTTGTGTACAGCACTTTGGCACCTTCTGTGTTTGTTTGAATCCCTACAACGTCAGACTCACTCCATGCAGTCAAAGGATATCAAAGATGTTTGATGTTTTGCAGCAGGTTTAGGACACATACTGTAGGATCACATTTACAAAACAGGGTCAATTATTGTATGACCGCAATCCAATAACATGCTGAAGGGAGTGGAAAATTCACAGCCGGCTCAGTGGAAAAACGTGCCTCAGGCTACATTTACTATGCGAATCTCAAATATGTTTTGTTGTACTGTGTTTCAGATACACCTCCTTCTTTCACTATTTAACATTGCTACTGAGAAAACTGACCGCAATGGAAAGGTTCAAGAGACAAACATATATTTAATTACATATCATAGACAAAGTTAAGGTGTTTTATGGAATTTATTTGATGTTGTGCAAAGAACAACATGAAAATAATTATTTATTTGTCGATAAAATGTCTGTAAATCATTAGTGTGAAATGAAACTTGAAAATGAAAATTGACGGCAGCGCGGTGGCACAGTGGGTAGCGCTGTTGCCTCACAACAAGAAGGTCACTGGTTCTAGCCTCAGCTGGATCAGTTGGCATTTCTGTGTGGAGTTTGCATGTTCTCCCCGTGTTCTCGGGGGTTTCCTCCGGGTGCTTTGGTTTCCCCCACAGCCCAAAGACATAGGTGAAGTGGGTAAGCTAAATTGTCCGTAGTGTATGTGTGTGATTGAGAGTGTATGGGTGTTTCCCAGTGATAGGTTGCAGCTGGAAGGGCATCAGCTGCGTAAACATATGCTGGATAAGTTGATGGTTCATTCCGCTGTGGCAACCCCTGATTAATAAAGGGACTAAGCTGAAAAGAAAATGAATGAATGAAGGAAACAAAAGTTGTTGGAGTCATAATGCCCCGTTCATTTTACCTTGACATTTTTTTTTTGTTTCACAATGAAAGTACTGAAGGTGTTATAGACTGGCACAAACAAACGTACGTTAAGCATTAGTATTGTAAATCACACTGCATGATTCATTTTGATACTCTCCTTTAATAAATGTAGCATCTGACAGGGAAACTCAGGCAAATGCACAGGCACTAAATAAACAAATAAAAACATACACCGTAGAAAAGTAATATAAAATTAGCACTTTTCCTTATGTTGTGATTCATGTTTTATTTTTTTTTTATTTTCCCCTGTTTATTTATGCTTTTGAATTGCATTATGGGACCTGGATCTTTCTTCCAACAACTTGTAAATAAAAAGTTTGACAAAAGTTTTTTTTTAAAAACATTTTTAATAGTTTAAAGTGATATGTTGTCTGGGTTGGTGTTTAATGTTATGGTATAGCCACAGCCATATCACCCTGCAGCCCAAGACCGGTTACTCACTGAAGCTAAGCAGGGCTGAGCCTGGTCAGTACCTGGATGGAAGACCACATGGGAAAACTAGGTTGCTGTTGGAAGTGGTGTTAGAGAGGCCAGCAGGGGGCGCTCAACCTGTGGTCTGTGTGAGTCTACACTGTCAGTGGGCGCCGTCTTTCGGATGAGACGTTAAACCGGGGTCCTGACTCTCTGTGGTCATTAAAAATCCCATGGCACTTCTCGTAAAGAGTAGGGGTGTAACCCTGGTGTCCTGGCCAAAGTCCCTCAATCAGCCCTTACCCATCATGGCCTCCTAATCATCCCCATCCACCGAATTGGCTCTATCACTGTCTCTTCACTTCACCAATAGCTGGTGTGTGGTAAGCGCACTGGCGCCGTTGTCCTGTGGCTGCCGTCGCATCATCCAAGTGGATGCTACACACTGGTGGTGGTGTGGAGAGACCCCCCTCATGATTGTGAAGCGCTTTGGGTGTATGGCCATACACAATAAATGCGCTATATAAATACACATTACATTACATAAAACCATGTAATAAACTGCCAGTACATTCTCTGTTGTTTTACAGACTTATTTCTGTAGATATATATTTTTTTATACTTTATATTTTTTCAAACTATTAAAATGTCAAACTGTAGAGTTGAATTTTCTACATCAAGGTCCCATAATGCAATTCTCTATAGGGATGTTCCGAACAGGTTTTTTTGCCCATGAGTCCGAGTCATTTGATTTTGAGTATCTACCGATACCAAAACCCGCTCTGATACTTCTATAATACATAAAAAAAAGTAAGAAACAGATCCAGGATGTTCTTTATTTTGTATATAATTCACCTTATTTTAACATTCAACAACTCTGTTAACAAACAGAGCACTTCTGTGAGGTAGCTAGAACAATCAAGTAATAAATAACATACATTCTTCACTTTTGGACATTAGTGCAACAGTAAATTTAAAAAAAAAAATCTAATATAAACACAAATAACACCTCAACTTAAAATACCCGGCAGGCAATCCCAAATTTACATATCTCACAGTTTGCTATGGCAACGTTGTCCTCATCAACTTTATAATACCTCCAGACCGCAGACATACTCACGCTTTCTGCTTCAAGCTGCTTCCGTGTTCTACTTTGCTGGCATTTAACCAATAGCGTCTTTGCAACAAAGTGATGTCATGCCGCACGCGTTGCTGTTACTGTGTGAAGTCAAGAAAGAGGTCTTACTCTGTGCCCTGCATAACTATGTGTTAAAAAAGAACGACTGATATACAGTTGAAGTCAGAATTATTAGCCGCCCTGAATTATTCACCCCCCTGTTTATTTTTTTCACGAAATTTCTGTTTAATGGTGAGAAGATTTTTTCACCACATTTCTAAACATAATAGTTTTAATAACAGATTTCTAATAACTGATTTAATTTATCTTTGCCATGATGACAGTAAATAATATTTTACTAGATATTTTTCAAGACACTTTTATACAGCTTAAAGTGACATTTAAAGGCTTAACTAGGTTAATTAGTTTAACTAGCAGGTTAGGGTAATTAGGCAAGTTACTGTATAAAAGTGGTTTGTTCTGTAGACTATCTAATAAAAATCTATCTTAAAGGGGCTAATAATTTTGACCTTAAAATGGTTTATAAAAAATTAAAAACTGCTTTTATTCTAGCCGAAACAAAACAAATAATACTTTCTCCAGAAGAAAAAATATTATTACTGTGAAAATTTCCTTGCTCCGTTAAACATCATTTGGGAAATATTTAAAAAAGGAAAAATAATCAAAAGGGGGCTAATAATTCTGACTTTGACTTTATGTATGTGTGTATTTATATATATATATATATATATATATATATATATATATATATATATATATATATATATATATATATATATATATATATATATATATACACTATATATATATATATATATATATATATATATATATATATATATATATATATATATATATTCATTTTCTTGTCGGCTTAGTCCCTCTATTAATCCGGGGTCGCTACAGCGGAATGAACCGCCAACCTATCCAGCACACTTTTACACAGCAGATGCCCTTCCAGCCGCAACCCATCTCTGGGAAACATCCACACTCATACACTACGGACAATTTAGTCTACCCAATTCACCTGTACCGCATGTCTTTGGACTGTGGGGGAAACCGGAGCACCCGGAAGAAACGCAGGCAAACACAGGGAGAACATGCAAACTCCACACAAAAAACGGCAACTTATATATATATGTGTACATTAAAAAAATTGCTAATTTGTCTTTAGTAAATCCCCAAGTCTGCTTCACCTGTCCTGAAAAGTGAAGTCAGTCTATTTTGATCGCCCTGCAGTACAGTTCTCACTTGGGGTTTGGCCTCTTAGGACTGCATATATAATTTATATCATGCTGGGTGTAGACGAAACATTACTTTTGTCTGTTAAAATCGTGACTGGCTCAAATTATTGCAGTCTCATTGCTGTGTCAAACTCTGTCTTACATGCTGCATATTATACAAGACAGTTACAAACTCCTGTTAGCACTACACTCAAAAAATATATATATTTTACAGTAGCTGCTTGTTCAAACTACTTATTTAAAATAAGCTGAATCAACACAAATTTTGAGTTTTTGGGGGGAGGGGGGGGGCAACTTAATTGTTTTATGTTCAATCCACTTAAATTTGTAAAAACAATAACATGAAGGAATTGTGTGGAAAACCACTTTTTTTTTTTTACAGTGTACAAGTTAATGTACTAAGAAAAAAAAGCAAAATGAAAATGCAATGCATGACAGTGCCCAGGTAACAAGGAGCTGTAATAGAGAATATAACCAGTGCAGGTCACATTTTACAATTCATCTTAGTAAAGCTACTCAACGACAAATGATCAGCCGCAACACGACATTTCCATAGCTTCATTATGCAGCAGATCCCCAGGCGCAATAATCATGATATCAAATGACAGGCTTTCTTCAGGCTGCTGCTGTTGTTGTAAATAGAAATATGTTAATTTGGCTTGCAGTATTTAAGCGAACAAGTTGCAAACATCATTTGTTGGAGGTAATTTGTACGGTAATTTGTAAGATCAGGGCTTTCTTTTAGAAGAGAGAAGAGATATAAGCTAAATTAATAATGTTAGTGATTAGCTAAGTAATGTAATATTGATTTTTATAGATTTATGTAGTGCTGGGCATTAAATTATTACATAATTTAAATACATACAGGCATTCATATATTTAAGAACATGTTTATTTAAATTTACCTATATAAAATATATGTGTATGTGATACAAATTATATATACATTTAAATATCTATGTAACAAAATTGTTTTATACAGTTTAAATAATTGTTTTTATGTAAGTGTGTTAATCATATATACAGTTGAAACCAGAAGTTTACATACACTCTAAAAAAGGAACATAACCATTTTTTTTTTAAAATGTCTGATGGTAAATCATACTAAACGTTTACTATTTAGGTCCGTTAGGATTACCTAAATGATTTACATTTGCTAAATGCCAGATAATTTTTTTTTTATTAATTTCTAGACAGTCAAAAGTTTACATACATTTCCTTGGTATTTTTTAGCTTTAAACTGTATAATTTTGGTCAAATGTTTTGGGTATCCTTCCACAAGCTTCTCACAATAGTTTGAAGGAATTTTGGCCCATTCCTCCTGACAGAATTGGTGTAACTGAGTCAGATATGTAGGCTCGCACAAGTCTTGCTCGCACAAGCTTTTTCAACTCTGCCCACAAATTTTCTACAGGATTGAGGTCAGGGCTTTGTGATGGCCACTCCAAAACATTCACTCTGTTGTCCTTAAAGCACATTTTAACTAATTTTGGTCTGTTTGGAAGACCCATTTGTGGCCAAGTTTTCATTTCCTGGCTGATGTGTTGAGATATTGCTTCAGTATTTCTACATAATGTTCTTTCTTCATGATGCCGTCTAGGCTGTGAAGTGGACCAGTCCCTCCTGCAGTAAAACAGCCCCACAACATGATGCTGCCGCCGCATACTTCACAGTTGAGATGGTGTTCCTAGGCTTGTAAGCTTTGCCCTTTGTCCTACAAATGTAACACTGGTCACTATGGCCAAACAGTTCAATCTTAGTTCCATCAGACCACAGGACATGTCTCCAAAAATTATTCTTTTTCCCAGTGTAATTTAGCAAATTGTAATCTGGCTTTTTTGTTGATTCTGGCTTGTTGATTTTCCTATGTTGTCACACAAGGAAGCAGTGTGTTTGAGGTTTTCAGAAGTTTTTGAGGTTTTGAGGTTAATCAGAAACGTCCAAAACCTTGACACCATCATCTGAGCTTTTTCAGAGGCATACTAATCTTATTGTATGTAAACTTGACTTTCAAGAAAAAGTTATAACAATTTCTCAAAAAATATTTCTCTCATTATTCTGCTATTAAGCATAACAGAAACATATTTGATAATCCTAACTTACCTAAAAGAGAAAAGTTTAGTCACATTAACATCTGACTTTTTTAAATGGTTATGTGCATTTTCATACAGTGTATGTAAACTTCTGGTTTCTATATAATATATATATATATCTGTATCTATATAATACACACACATATATTATTTCAAATCAAACTTTTATTTCGGATTATTATCTTTTTCTTTCACCTTAATTTTGTGGAAGAGGCAAATATGATTAAGAAATTTTTATAATATCAAAGTGAACAGTTGACATTGATACAACAATGTAAATTAACCCAATATTAAAAATATGTGCGTTTTAAAGGGGTTATGTAAGACAGCGGTTCCCAACAGGGGGGTCACAGCCCACAAGGGGGCCTCAGTGAGCTCTGTGGGGGCCTGGGGGGTTGCGTCATATTTGTACAATTTTTTAGCAGTGGACAATTAGGAGAACAATCATGTTCATAATTAATTTTACCTCCTGGCTGACCAAAAAATTAACAAATTTGTAATTCGTCCTCCACAAAAACGATCACTGATTCGCCTTCAGCAGATGATGACCCAAGCATTCTGGACCCAGGTAAAGGAAGCTCCAAACATTTCGGGTTGCAGCACTAGCAATACTGGAAACACGAAATGCAGGAAATACCAAGATAGTTACCTGAACTATGGTTTTATTCCATTTTCTCGAAGCAAAGAGTCCCTGACCCAGCCACAGAGCATTCTCTGCGCCAAAGATCTTGCTAACGAATGCATGAGATTGTCCGATTAATAAAACATTTGCAGACGGCTCATCCCCAATACCGCGATAAGCCCATTTTCTGAGCGCAAGGCAAAAGAATTGACAGACACCCAAAATAAAATGAAGGACGTCACAGCTACTGACACAAAACTTTAAAATAATTGGCAACTAATATAGGCCCAATTTAAAGGCCAAAGGCTTACGTTTTTCAGTTATAAATGGCCTACAGATGTTTTGCTTTTATATTTTAAATTAGGCTATTATTTGTGCATAAACATATCTAGATATAGTAATAAACATACTGTTTGTTTGAAAACAACATTTTTGTCATCCTTAGTGCAAACTTATATGAGCAATAATGTCATTAAATGTTGAGGGGGGCCTTACAATATTTTTCGGAGAAAAAGGGGGTCTTAGCTAAAAAAGGTTGGGAACCACTGATGTAAGGGGTATATTTTAGAAAAAAAATAGTAATATAAGGATTTTTGGGGTGCAAGCATGTGCATTTTATTCTGCAGTATCAAGGTTATGTCAAAAGTTATTTTTAAATATCAATGAGTTATGTTTACCAGAGAACTTATTTTAATCAATCATTTAAAAATCCTGTTATAAAAACCTAGAAGGATTTTATAACGTCCCCTACAATAGGAATTTAGAAATGCCCCAAATCAATCAATCAATCAATCAATCAATCAATCAATCAATCAATCAATCAATCAATCAATCAATCAATCAATCAATCAATCAATCAATCAATCAATCAATCAATCAATCAATCAATCAATCAATCAATCAATCAATCAACCAATCAATCAATCAATCAATCAATCAATCAATCAATCAATCAATCACAGCTGAACGTCAAAGGCAAAAAATAAAACAGGTCTCTACATACAATTCAGCACTGCTCTCAACACTGCCTACTAGCTGTGGTGAAGGAGTCCTGTCTGAGTTCTAGCTGAACGCTTCTCTGTGTTGATTTTATGTTTCAGTGTGCCTTCAAGTTAGAGACTGGTCTCATTCTCTACACCAACTTTTCTTTTGCAAATTAATTACGGCCTTTATCTTATCAGAGGTGAACATGCACACAAAAGTTCTTTGTTTCACACTTTTTGCTGCTCAGTCACAAATTGCACTTTGCCAGGTTTATCTTTTAGAAATTGTATATTATCACACAGATTTATCTGTGGCATAATTGAATGTTCAGCCAGCACTATGAAGTAGTTTGAGTGAATATACACAAACACCAGACAATAGTTGAAAACAGTGCATTATCATTTAAAGAATATTATTGACATTATCTTTTGTATGATTGTTGTACTTTTGCCTTGTCTTTTTTTTTCTTTTCTTATTATTTACTTTGCTTGGTTATCCACTATCAGCAATATATAAAGTGTTAATCGAAAATTGTTTTTTTTTGTTTTAAAACAAAAAAGTTCATTTGTTTTTACATAATTTCAATAAAATTAGTATAA
This sequence comes from Danio kyathit, assembly GCA_903798195.1. Lineage (NCBI taxonomy): Eukaryota > Metazoa > Chordata > Actinopteri > Cypriniformes > Danionidae > Danio > Danio kyathit. The sequence goes on along the minus strand of LR812520.1, from coordinate 47,667,045 downwards.
AATAATGTTTTTTTAAAATAGCTTGATATATTCTTTGTATTTTCAGTGGTTCTTGCTTGACATCAAATTCTAGAAAAACATATAATTTCTTAATTAATTTCAAAAATTGTTTTAATATTTGAACTTCAAAGTGCTTTGTGTAATGCAGTTGTTGGTCATTGAACATTTATAATAATAATGATGCACAATAATAATAATAATAACAATAATAATAATAACAACAACAACTACAACAACAATAATAATATTATTATTTTATTTACCTTTCTTTTTTTTCTGCTCTGTCTATTTATTTGTATGTATGTTTAAGTATTTCCTTTTAATAGAACACTGGCTGCTTTCCTTTGCTTCTTGTGATGAAACGCCGCTGAGTTTAGAGAAACATCATTATGCAAAAAGCATCGCGGGCGTTCGCTAGAAACAAAAAAATAGCGCTCGTTTGTGTTTGAGAGAGCGGAGCGCGCGCGTGTTGGGAAAGTGGGTGTCGCTGTGCACGCTGCTGGAGGAGCTTCACAGCGATGTGTCGAGGACTTTAAACACACCGTGTCATACAGTGGTGGAAGGAGGGAGACCGCGCCGTGCTGGATCATATACCGCAACTCTTCTGATGCAATGAGTCCAACCTGACCCAATGCGTCTGACGACTCACTTTCAGCGCGCGATGCTCTGACTGCCGAGTGTTTATATGGAGACACCCTAAAAAAACAGTCAACCGGGAAATGGTAACACATGAACCTCCTCACTGGAAGGAACATGGTTGAGAGGAGCAGTAAATTTCTGTTCATCGTTGTCGGCTCGGTTCTGTTCATGCTGATCTTGTATCAGTACGTGGCTCCGGGGATGATGAACTTCGGCTCTCCGCACGGCTACATGCTGGAAGACGATGCGGATCTCTTCCCGACTCCTGATCCCCATTACGTCAAGAAATACTATTTCCCCATCAGGGATCTGGAGCGGACTGTGGATTTTGAAATCAAGGGGGATGATGTGATCGTGTTCCTCCACATCCAGAAGACCGGCGGGACCACGTTCGGTAGGCACCTGGTCCAGAACGTCAGGCTGGAGGTTCCGTGCGACTGTAGACCAGGACAGAAGAAGTGTACCTGTTACCGACCCAATAGGAAAGAGACCTGGCTCTTCTCGCGGTTCTCCACCGGTTGGAGTTGTGGCTTACACGCGGACTGGACCGAACTGACCAACTGCGTACCCGGGGTTTTGAACAAAAAGGAGAGCAGGATGAAAAACCAAAGGTGATGCTTGGGGAAATTTCTTACATGCGAACTGTTTGCTGTCTCAAAATCCGGTTAGTTGTTTTGGGATACAGGCTTGTGCAATAATGGGGTTTGAGACACAGCCTGAACTTTAGAGAGTCAAGAATGCACTTGCTTTCATCTGCAATTCAGTTATCTATGCGCATTACACTCTTTTCACATTACATTTGATGGCTGATCTTTTTAAAGCCCAGGTAAAGGTTAATTAGGTTTCACTCCAGGATAGAACGCGTTTAACCCTGGATTATTAAATCCTGCGAAGCTGGAACGTAAACAAAGTGTTGTTCTGCAACAGACGACCAATCACAAACTTGGCTACTGCATCCCTCATTAAATATTTAAGCACTGACGTATGTCAAGTAAACTTTGACGTGTTGTTAGCTAAAATGCAGAACAGTTAACCGAGTAACAAGTATGTATCTGCAAGGTTAATTCAGGCACACAGAAGATGGTGATATTTCCACTAGTCGACAAGTGTTTATATTTTAAGTCAAGCATGTCATTTTACTCCCCCAAACCAGTGTTATTAGCATCATAGCTGTGCAACTAAGCTAACCCAAAGTTTACAAATAGACAGTATTACAGTGTCAGGTATCGAAAACCTGACCGCTCAGGAAAAAATATGAAGAGTGTGAAATGTTGAAACAAGCCAAGATTAACTTTACCTGGGTTAACAATGTCAACATTTGAAGTGTGAAAAGCCCAACAATGTTATGAGTTTCATCGCATTTCTGTGGTCTTGTGAAATTGGTTGCAAGTCTTTCTGATATTAACATGGTAAACATAGTATATGTTATTTAACTATATGTAAAAATTCAAAGTCGAAAAAGTGAAAGTGTAAGTTGGCTTATATGTAGTATCACAGTTTTTACTAAAGTAAATGAAATATTTTGGACAAAACTATGTTAACCATGTTAAGTCTTGTTGCTCAGATGGAAGATAGGACTTATTGTGTCAATGTTTGTGTCATTTTCGATTTCTGCATGTTTATGTTTTCTCCAGTGATGGAGGTGGAAAATTACTGTGTTGTAAAACAGCCCTCGTAAACACTAGTGAGTCCTGGCTGCCAGGATAGTGGTTACAGAACTCACCACATCAGGACACTACACACTGACTGTAGCAGACATTTCAGGAAAAACACGCCACATTTTGCTGTATTCTGGATAAGAACTATCAATCTGTCTTCATTGCCTTTCCTCACTTAGAAATAACTGTCACAAATCCATTCCAGTCTGTTCAAAAGCTATTGGAGTCGGTTACTGTTTGCACAGTGTATTACCTTTGCAGCGATGTGCAATCTGTCTCCGTGCATGTAGTCTGTTTTAGTTTTTAATAGGATTTTGTGGATTAAATTATCTAAGCTCTGCAAAGTCAAATACATCAGATCAGATTTAGCAAATAATCACCAGCCTGACTCCTACCTAAAAGACTACAGTCTAGCTGCAGCATAGCCTCAAGTGTAAACATCCCTCGTATCACAGCGATGCCATTACTCTTGTTGCTTTTGGCGACCTTAGGAATGCAGCACTGATATGAATGCACATTCCTCTCTTTGATTAATCTCTCCCGTGATAAAAGCAGACAGACCACACCAGTGCGATTCTCCTCTAATTCATCACGCACGTGTACATGTTCGTTTGCCTGTGAAATTAGCACAGGGTCAGCGGTGGCAAGAGGTGAGGGGAGTTTTGTCATTCCTCATTTTTGATATTTGGATTTTTCCGCTTATTACTCGGGAAATACTGTGCATAGATGAGTCGGGTTTGAAATGCTGCAAAGATCTTTTTACACAAGTAACAGTGATTTCAAAGGACAAACTTCTGGTGCAGTGAGGAATCAAGTTTTTTTGTGACTGATTAAAAATTGTAAGGCCAAATATTTAACTAAAAATGTAAAATGAGACAATTGAGATGTGGCGGTGGTCACGTTGGAGGCTGAGAAAAGGGGAGCTGTTTATGACCCGTGAAATCTCTTGTGGAGATTTTAAGCTGTGAAGAATTGCCTGGCTGTTTGCCTTGCTATGGTTTTATAGGGCTTCATGATGTGTTTTCAGATTTAATATTAATGTTATTTAGAACTATCACATTTTATGCTCACATAAGATGTTATTTGGTCTTTAATACAGACTATAATACATGGAGACAAATGATTAAAAGATTTTAGTAAACGTGGATTAGGAATGCACAATATATCGTTTTAGCATCGATATTGGAATGCGCACATCTGCAATAGTCACATCGCAGGATCTGCAATGTTAAGATTATAATGACCAGGAACCATGTTTCAGAATATGATTTGTGGAGTCATCGTTAATTTGAACCCTAATAGAGTGAAAGATTTTTATTTGGATGTGTTTTAAGCAGAGATGTCCAAACTAGGGCATCAAAGCAACAAAGTTGGTCCATGGTAACCTTTGATTTGGCCCACCATACCATTTGAGAAGAAAGGGAGAATGTTGGGGGAAAATGCCTTTAATGCATCCAGGTTGTTTTCAATCACGTGGTGACGTGCGAAATTCAGATGGATGGTAGGAAGTAAAAAAACTGAATGGGAGACATAGAGAAAAATCCATATTTTTGCGATTTATACCATATTTCAAAGAAGATATAAATAAAAAATAACCACATATGTTGGGCAAGATCCTTATATCATGAAGAGTTTCTGATCAAATTTTCCACAAAACTAAAATATATTTACCTGTCATCGAGGTGGTAGATACTGTATTAACTATTACGTTAAATGAAAAATACTATAGCAAAAACTATAGTTTTGGAAGCATTGTTGGAAGTCGTAGTAATTATATTGTTGCTGTAGTACGACACAACTGCATTAATAAACAAATTGTTCAGTAGGCTTCAGTTCTCTACGCTATAATTATACACCCTTGACGCATAGTCTACATTGTTATTTATTTATTTTTGTAAGAGGGAAAAGGTGCTCCACAATAGTAACTGTCTAGTTATGTCGCAAGGGTTGCATTTTTTTGTTTGTTGGGTCGATGAACATACCATCAACAAACATTCACCACTGCTGCGCATATAGACGTTAACGTTATGGTTGTTTATTCCACCAAAATGCTAGTAAAGACATGGCTTATAGCAAAACAAGACAGAGATTTCATTACAGCGATTACATGACATGGTAAGTCATTTATGCTCTCCTAGATTTTGTATAATTGTGGAGGTGTTTGTATCTGATTTTTATACAACACATTAACATATTTATACTAGGCCTGTAGATCATCTTTATTAGTGCTGTCAGTCAAATTATCGCATTCAAAAATGTTTTTAGACATGGATGTATTGAATAAATGTCTATGCAGCCTTTTTCCGTTTTAAGCCAGTTTCTTGAACTTTCCCCCCTTTATGAGCAAACACTTTTGGAAATCTATAAAAGCTGTTCACCATTTCTTATTTTAGCCGATTTAAACATTTATAAACAACATAAAACAGAAACATGTTCTAAAAGCGCTTCCTATGTAGAAGTATCAATGACATCAATGACGTCATGTGAAAACAACCTGTTGTCATTTCTAATTTTTTTTCGTAAACTTTTGTTTGTTTTATTTGTTAAGCTACAAAAAAAGCAAATTTAAATTAAATGTTGTGAATGAATCTGACTTATTATTTATTTTTGTTAAATGAACATTTCAGAAGTAAGATGCAATTCAGCATTAAACTCCATTGTGTTATTGTGCTATTTATTTAAAAATAATTGAGGAAATGATCCATGGCAATGTTTATATTTACCTGCGGCCGACAGCCCTCAATCATGTTTGGTTTTTGGCCCTTCATAAAAGTTTGGGTAGCCCTGGTTTTAAGGAACTTTGACTAAGATATCAAGCGAATTCAAACCAAGAAATTGAATTTAACAATCATTAAATTGTGACAATATATTTGATTGATGTTGAATTTATGTTCTTAGACTTCACAGAAAACCACAAAACATTATTAAAATCTATGTTCTATTGTATCTATGCTTGCAAATTGTTTATTATGTTCTATGCAGATGTATGAATTTTTTACAAGTAGGTCATCTTTTGTGAAATTATATTCATATCGCAATGTATATCACAGAAAAGCAAAATATCGCAATGTCAGTTTTTTCCAATATCGTGTAGCCATAACGTGGATCCACAATAAAATCAGTAAAATGCTGTATTATGCATGTCAGGCTGGTACAGAAATGCTTCTGTCTGCCTGCAAATGGTCCTTTGGTTCACCGTTGTTGTTTTGCTTGTCAAGTTCTCATGCATGCTTACAGAAAACACACTATTATGATGTCACTGTTTTGAAATAATCATGTTGTAATGTAAATGAACTACTGAGCAGAGAAAAATGTGTGGTAACTAGGCATGGGACGATAACCGTTTTCAAGGTATACCGCAGTTTGGAAATGTCAAGGTTTTAAAACCATCAAAATTTTCTGCAATATCGTTCCTAAGGTATGTGTACAATTTTTTTATTTTTGTTTTTTTGTTTTGTTCTTTAGGACAACAGTATCTTCAGCAGAAAAGATTTCTAAAGATGCCTTTTTAAATTGTAAAAAAATCTGTTTTTGAAACAAATGAAGACAGCAGAAGTCAATAATTCATTTAGCCTGACATGTTTACTGTTCCAAAATATTTTAAATGTTTCTCGAAATAAAATATATTGTGTTCAAAAAGAAAATTTTGTTTTGTTTTGTACCCAGACATTTAAAACGAACTACCGTGATATTTTTATCATATTGTAGGTTATCATACCGTCAGAATCTTATATCGGCCCATGCCTAGTGGTAACTAAACACTTCTTTTAGTTGCCAGATTAAAAAAAAAGCTATCTTGCTGCACACGCGTCAAGCAACTGAAGCAGAGCTTGAAAGTAAACAAACAGCGGTTTATCATAAGCATTTTATCGATAATTTTTTCCACAGTCGGCATTCAGAAGGAACATAGAAACATTATCTGATTAACATCTAGCAGCTAAATGTGTCTGAAAAAAATATTCAAAGGCTTTTATTTTCATAAACAGCGCGGTTGTGAATGCGTCTGAATGTTCTGATTGGCTGGAGTAGATGTCTTTCCGGCAATGTTCCTTCAGCGCAGCATTCTGTCAAATTACCGGTAATGTTACAACTTCTCTTTTCGAAAAATTACCAGAATGAATTTACCGATATTTTCAGAAAGGGCCTGTTCAGACATACAGACCTTTCCGGAAAATTGCCGGTAATTTTTCCAGAAAGGTCTGTATGTTTGAAAGGGGCTATTGTGTGTGTGACTCATCGTTTCAGAAAGGCTTGAATTAATTCCACAACAAATACATCAAATAATCATTGGGAAAGTTCTTAATATTTCTCACAAACGTTACGTGAGATCTGCTTCCTTCATGTCTGTCACTGTGCTGTTTATCGGACACAGCCGAGGCGGAGATTGAGGCACACTCTGACAGGCACGTGGGAACGGTGGGTAGCAACAAAAACAGCTACATTGTGTTCAGAGCAGAACATTTCAGCATTCTAAAAGGTATAATAAATAATCTGATGGGTGTTTTGAGCTGAAACTTTACAGACACATTCTGGAGACACAAAAGACTTATCTTAAATCTTGAAAATGGGATAAAATAGGTGCCCTTTATATGATTATTTCTGACTGACACACACAAAATAACAGTTGCTTAGAGTCATTTGTATGTGAATCACACTTTGTTGATTGATTGCATTTGCTATCATATGTATGCGCTGTAATTACAGGTTGTTGTCATGATCTTGACGGTTAATTTTAACGTTTATTTGTCGCATTTGGTGTGGCAGTGAAACCGTATTTATTCGAAACTGTTCTGAAAAGCATACATCACCCTCTTAAGTCTTGACTGCTTCTTGACTGCTTATTCCTGGGATTAGTAGCATGTAGGGCGGCCGCGACGCAGGGTTTAACACCTGTTGTCAGTCCAGTGAGTTACAGTTCACGGAAGCCAGCACCATTCCCACCAACAGGCAGGAAGCCATCTGACAGCTGTGCCAATCTGCATGCTTGTTAGACATGTTTAACGGGCTTGTTTACATTCAAATCTCTCTCGGCTCTGGAGACTTTGGAATCACTGCTCGTCTCTCTTCTTCATGGCCGTTAATGCAGCGAAGGACAAGCTTTTAATTACACATTGGTCTTATTGGGAGTCACATTTTTCCAAATCGCATTCACGCCATGCCGCCTCCCCCAGAGGGAACTGGTGGACTTGAGAACGATGGGCGCATTTTAATTGCTTGACGAGATGCGTATCACCACATTCTCATTGAGGTTTCAGTTAGAAAGCCATCTGGCGAGTGGCGTGTGTGTGTTGCTGTCAGGCATGAAGCACAGGGGTTTCAGATAAAGCAGTGAAAGGAGACCAGAGGAGGGTTGCTTTTTTGTGTGGGCTTGAGGTGTGAGAATGTTTCTCACAGCGATAGGCACATGCAATCAACCACCAGCGGTTGTGTTTTTTACCCCCCCGCCGGTAGCCTACTAGGCAATGCCCCTGCTGCGCTAGACAGTATGTAATCTGTTTAATGAAGGGTCTGCGTCTGCTCTTTGACCAAAATGCTTAGAAAAAACAGATAGGGGGCCCGGTGTCTGACAAACGGCCCTTATAGGGTCTGTTTAACAGTTTAAATGAAAGTCGTACATTCTGCAATGTAAGTCACATCTGAAATGTGCTATGACTAATATTCCAAAGTGACCACGTCATGCAATTAACGTCAAGCTAGCAAAACATGCAGACATTTGGATTGGTGCAGAATGAGAGAGGTATTTATGTAGCATCTGAAACACACTGCTGATTTCTGTTTTGGTTTAAATAGATTTGTCTATGCTTGACACTTATAATAAATGACGTTTAATGCGAATATCACTTTAATTCATCTTTAATTTATGCTCCTATTTACAGTCATGATTGTTCCTGGCAAACATATTTCTAAAGGAGCCGTTGACATGAAAACGACCCAGATTTTGGGTCAAAAAACTCATTAAAATCTGAAAAATTGCTATGTGTAATAACAATAGAATGACAAAAGGAGAAAGTACTGCTGTCAGGGCTTTCCATGCCCTTTTACACCTCCCTTTCTTCATGTGTTCAATACTTTTTTCGCTGTGTCATTTTGTATTACACCTTACTTAATTTATAAACAATTTTTTGTACGCATGGATTTCACTGGTTATTTCTGACATCTGGTAAAAAAATTCATGTCAAAAGCACCTTTAGAAATGTGTTTTCTGAGAAAAAAATGTGAGGCGTTCAATACATTTAAAAAAAGATGCTGTATGTTCCTCTTTCTGTTTTCTGAATACTGTAAAATTGAATGGATGAAATATGGAATGAGGGACTGTTTGTAAATGTTTTTCAGGCGTGACTTAAGCTGTGTTCACACTTGGCAGGTTTGATTAGAATCATACTAACTTTGGTGCGATTTCTCCGGTAGTGTGGTTTATTTGAGTAAGTGTGAACACTACCATTCAATCTCTGTTGTACACCAAACAAGCAGATAGAGACCACTGAAAATGTGGGCCAATGGTCTGCTTCCAGTTGAGCTATGGTGAGGTTTGGCTAAAGTATGAAACAGAATACAGCGATAAGACAATGAATAGGACAGAATCAAGTCAAGTTGAGCTTTTATTACATTGTTCACTACATACTTGGACATACTTGCAGGACCATGGTGCTAAATAAATTAACTTAGGCATAAATACGAGCACAAAACTGGATGTAAGAGATTTTTTTAAAACATATACATACATACATACACATCTAAATGAACCAAAAACAGAATACAACGATGGTACAATACAAAGAACAGAAGTTGAGCTTTAATTTCATTGTTCGAAACATGCGTGGGTATAAAATCAAATCAAATGTCATGTCTTGCAGTACCATAGTGCTACATAAATAATCTTAAGCATGCATATGAACACAAAACCGAATGCAAGAGCAATTTTTAAACCTATACACAAAGTAGCTAATATACTGGAGCGGTAATCTGACTTTACATATACTATAAATAGTTATCTCAATACTCAACTATCTGTTTTTTTTCATCATGTACAATGGAGGCATCAGCAAATAAAGTTAAGATTACATTTAAAGGGATAGTTCACCCAAAATGAAGATTTACTCACTATTTATTCACCCTTGAGTAGTTTCTTTATTCGCTTTTTTGTAAGCATGGATTTCAGATCACCTCAGTCAAAAGCACCTTTAGAAATGTGTTTTGTGAGAAAAAGTGTGACATGTACTTTTTTATTGCTCTATGTTCCTCTTTCTGTTTACTTAATACTGTAAAATTGAATGGATGAAATATGGAATGAGGGACTGTTTGTAAATGTTTTTAGGTGTGACTTCAGCTGTGTTCACCCTTGGCAGGTTTGATTAGAATCATACTAACTTTGGTGCGATTTCTCCGGTAGTGTGGTTTATTTGAGTAAGTGTGAACACTACCATCCAATCTCTGTTGTACACCAAACAAGCAGATAGAGACCACTGAAAATGTGGGCCAATGGTCTGCTTCCAGTTGAGCTATGGTGAGGTTTGGCTGAAGTATGAAAAAGAATACAGTGATAAGACAATGAATAGGACAGAATCAAGTCAAGTTGAGCTTTTATTACATTGTTCACTACATACTTGGACATACTTGCAGGACCATGGTGCTAAATAAATTAACTTAAGGATAAATACGAGCACAAAACTGGATGTAAGAGATTTTTTTTTAAACATATACATACATACATACACATCTAAATGGACCAAAAACAGAATACAACGATGGTACAATACAAAGGACAGAAGTTGAGCTTTAATTTCATTGTTTGCAACATGCGTGGGTATAAAATCAAATCAAATGTCATGTCTTGCAGTACCATGGTGCTACATAAATAATCTTAAGCATGCATATGAACACAAAACCGAATGCAAGAGCAATTTTTAAACCTATACACAAAGTAGCTAATATACTGGAACGGTAATCTGACTTTACATATACTATAAATAGTTATCTCAATACTCAACTATCTGTTTTTTTCATCATGTACAATGGAGGCATCAGCAAATAAAGTTAAGATTACATTTAAAGGGATAGTTCACCCAAAATGAAGATTTACTCACTATTTATTCACCCTTGAGTAGTTTCTTTATTCGCTTTTTTTGTATGCATGGATTTTAGATCACCTCAGTCAAAAGCACCTTTAGAAATGTGTTTTGTGAGAAAAAGTGTGACATGTACTTTTTTTATTGCTCTATGTTCCTCTTTCTGTTTACTTAATACTGTAAAATTGAATGGATGAAATATGGAATGAGGGAATGTTTGTAAATGTTTTTCAGGCGTGACTTAAGCTGTGTTCACACTTGGCAGGTTTGATTAGAATCATACTAACTTTGGTGCGATTTCTCTGGTTGTGTAGTTTATTTGAGTAAGTGTGAACACTGGCATCCAATCTCTGTTCCACACCAAACAAGCAGATAGATGCCACTGAATGTGGTCCGTGGTCTGCATCCAGTTGAGCTATGGTGAGGTTTGACAGCAGTATGAGCGTAACATCAACCAAAGACATCTAAATGAACCAAAAACAGGATACAATGATAGTACAATAAAAAGGACAGAAGCTGAGCTTTAATTTCATTGTTCGAAACATGCGTGTGTATAAAATAGAATCAAATGTCATGTCTTGCAATACCATGGTGCTACATAAATAATCTTAAGCATGCATATGAACACATAACCGAATGTAAGAGCAATTTTTAAACCTATACACAAAGTAACTAATATACTGGAGCGGTAATCTGACTATGCATGTACTATAAATAGTTATCTCAAAGCTCAAGCATCTGTTTTTAATCATGTTGCCGATTACAGTTTAATGGAGGCATCAGAAATTCATTTTTTATCTGGTAAATAATACATTTAAAGGGATAGTTCACCCAAAAATGAAGATTTAGTCACTATTTATTTACCCTCAAGTAGTTCCAAACCTTTATGAGTTTCTTTATTCGGTTTGAAGAAAGCTTAAAACCAGTAATCATTGACATCAATAAGAAAACAAATCCTATGGAAGTCAATGGTTTCTCGCTTTCGTCAAAATATCTTCTTTTGTCTTTAAGAAACTCCTAAATGTTTGACACAAGTAAAGCGTGAGTAAAAGATTTTTCATTTTTGGGTGAACTATCTCTTTAAGCGTAAAATTCAAAATAAAAAAAAAGTTTTCATGTTTAGAAAAATGTCAGATTTCTCTGAACATCACAAAGTAAAAGTACCATTACTTGCCTAAAAATGTAGTGCAAGTAGAGAAAGACCTTACAAAAGTACTCAAGAGTAGTGAGTATTACGCTGTATAAAGCTGATGCGTTTACATGTAATTTGTGCATATGTGTAAACGTAACATTCTGTAGTGCATTTAGTTATTGCTCAGTAGGCACACGACATCATAAGACATTAATATTAAGTTAAGTTTTGTGTTAATGTTAATATTAAGTTTTAAGTTTAGGTTGTGGTATCAGGTGACCAAAGTCTAGCCAGCGTCTAAGGACAACATTATTTTGATGTGCAATAATGACGTCAAATGACGTTGATTTTAGGTTATGTTAGAAAGTGACCAAAATCCAACATCTTAAACCAATGTCATATTGACGTCAAATACTGACATTTACTCGTCAGGTATGGCAACCGAATTCCAGCATCTGATAGACATCATAGTGGTAACGTCCACACAACATCAAGCTGTAACATCATTAGACGTTGATATTTAGTTGATTTTGGGTTGGACATTGAAGTCGGCCTGACGTTGGGTTCTGATGTCAACACAATTTTCATTTCCAAACAAAATGCAATGTCCCCACGACGTTGGGGTATAATGTCAGTCTGAGATAGATGTGGGCGCGCGAACTGTAGAGCGGGGAGGTTGCGCACGCACATGCACCTGGTTTCACGCCGGACTGTACCAAAATGCTGAGGACCGGGGGGTTGGGGGGGGGGGGGGGGGGGGGGGGGTTGAATTCCGGGAGTTTTCCGGGAGACAGAACAATACGGGAGATGGGTCTGAAATACGGGAGACTCCTGGGAAAAACGGGAGTGTTGGCAGGTATGGTCTTGAGGTTGTTCAGTATGATGCAATTTACTGACAGGAGTCACAGGACTGATTTTTCTAATCCCCATAGACAAGAAAAAATAAAGTAGTGACTGCATGTTGAAGGAATGTAGTGGAGTAAAAGTACCAATACTGCACTAAAAATGTACTAAAGTGAAAATAAAAGTACACATTTTTAAAACTACTTAATATATTACAATTCCTGAGAAAAACTACAGTACAGTCATTTGAGGATTTGAATTTGTTACTTTACACCACTGGTCACCACTGGCCTTTAAAAACGTGACTCTTGTGCTGCTTTTAAAGCCATCCAGTAGTTTTATGTGAGGAACTGACAGTTGTATTGCCACTTTAATACAGAATTCTCATTTATGGTTGAATTGTCTCTTTAAGTAATCTATTTGCCATGATTTCTCATTTCTAGCTGTCATAGACGAAGATAGAATCCCAGTTGGGGGCAGCCTGGTTAGGAGGCCTGGCGCAGTGATCAAGCAGACACAATTAACTTGAAATGACAAGGTGCCGATGGGGTACCGGACCACATTGTCATGTTCCTATTATGGTAGACATTTATTGTGATTATTTTTTGGCGGGAAATGAAATTGTACGTTTTATTGGCGCGCAATTGTGAGCTGCAAGGAATCATTTGAAAATTATCATATTAGGCCTACATGAGTGTACCATCAGATCTTGAAGAGAGAACGATTTATGTAACTGTTAAAACAGACGAAATGGAAACAAAACAAATGAAGCAGAAATTAAAGCAGAATTGAGTCCAAGTGTTTGTTCCAAAGAAACTAAGTCTAATTGCACAAGTTAACTTAACAAATTTAAGTGGTTTGAAGATAAAACAATTAAGTTGTCCCAAAAAAATCTCAAGATATGTGTTGTTTTAACTCATTTTAAATACGTAGTTTAAACAAGCAGCAAAACCATTTTTTTGAGTGTGGTATTCCTCAAAAAGGAAATTATTACCATTATTTTATTATATTGTGTCTTTTCTAGTGTATTTTTTAACTGTTGCAAATTTCATTTAAGCTTTTCATTCAACTCATCTTGTTGAAAGCATGTATTAAATTAGATAAATAGTAAATCGAAGCATTGGTAGCCTCAGATTTTTGGGCCCCATGTATGTGTATCTATAAATATGTATTCTCCTGGGAATGTGCCCGTGTGTGTTTGTGTGTGAGTGATGAGTGAGGATTCTGGGCTGTGTGCACCTACTGTCACTTTTTTTTTTCTCTTCCTCCATGTCCTGTCTATTTAAAGATTGCAGCAGATTTTGAGTCCCAGTCCAATAAGCTGGCACAGAAAAATCCTGCGGTACTGCTGTCAGTCTTTCTTTTAATTTTGTGTATATATATCCAAACTCATTTCTTCAGCCTCTCTCACAGTTTTTTTTTTTTTTTTGTTCCCCTCTCTCTCTCCCCATCTTTTCCTGTTCCTTCAGCGGTGTCAGTGTCTAATCAAATAGGCAAGATAATTTTCCACACTGTGGCTTTATGGATATGGGCTGCACAGTATAGCCCAAGCGTGACTAGAACATTAGAGCAAATGTATTTTCATGGAAGATTTACTGTGATTTTTAAAATGGCAGGGTCTACTAATGGACAACTGCCTTCTGTATTATGAATAACAATATTTGGGGTGTATTCAGACACCCCCATAGTTTTCCATAATGATATCATGAACTAATTAAACTATGTTTAGTCTATATAAAGGACTTATTGGTCAGCTGCACTGTAAAACCCATTAAGTTAAGGTGATTCAAACCATTTTGAGGGAACCGATTGCGTCAAACAATTTAAGTTCAAAAAGTAAACTTAATGAGTACTGTGAACTTAATCCATTTGAGTACATAAAACCATTTGAGCACAATAAAACCCAATTAATTAAGAGAACTCAAACCAATTGAGTACTGTAAAACCCAATCAGTTATGAGAACTCAATAAATGTAGAGAACTCAAACCAACTGGGTACTGTAAAACCCAATCAGTTATGAGAAGTCAATAAATGAAGAGAATGCAAACCAATTGAGTACTGTAAAACCCAATCAGTTATGGGAACTCAATAAATGAAGAGAATGCAAACCAACTGAGTACTGTAAAACCCAATCAGTTATGAGAACTCAATAAATGAAGAGAATGCAAACCAACTGAGTACTGTAAATCCCAATCAGTTATGAGAACTCAATAAATGAAGAGAATGCAAACCAACTGAGTACTGTAAATCCCAATCAGTTATGGGAACTCAATAAATGAAGAGAATGCAAACCAATTGAGTACTGTAAATCCCAATCAGTTATGGGAACTCAAAAGATGAAGAGAACACAAACCAATTGAGTACTGTAAAACCCAATCAGTTATGGGAACTCAATAAATGTAGAGAACTCAAACTAACTGAGTACTGTAAAACCCAATCAGTTATGAGAACTCAATAAATGAAGAGAATGCAAACCAATTGAGTACTGTAAATCCCAATCAGTTATGAGAACTGAATAAATAGAGAACTCAAACCAATTGAGTACTGTAAAACCCAATCAGTTATGAGAACTCATTAAATAAAGAGAACTCAAACCATTTAAGGGAACCGATTGCTTCAATTTATGACTACTTACTTAATTTAAGTTGAAGTAATAAGATATTTAAGTGATTAAGTATCTGAACTAATGTTTCTTTAAAATTGAGGATTGTTAAATTTTTTCAAGGTTTTTCAGTTACTCGCTTGAGATTCTTGCACATGAAGTTATAGGACATAATATATAGTATTGTAGTTGTTTATATGGGCTGTAATGTTATACAAGCAAAGAACATCTGTAGCTAAATTTACATGCACCCACATTATGACTTGATTCATTTATGATCGATTCAATCAGAATGAAAAGCCTTCATTTAAATGTCTCAGTTGATTTGACTGAGCTCAGTCCAGATAATATTTTGATTGGATTGGATTAGATCTGAAATAATCTGAGCTATAGTAAAAAATGCATGCCCTTTTTTTTATTTGTAGGTTGTGCATATTTAAGAAAGACCTTGCTTCCATGTGTTATACTGTACAGTATAGGGATAGTTCACACAAAAAAACGAGACTTTACACTTTATACTTGCCATCAATTTGTTCCAAAACTTTATTAATTTATTTTTACGGTTTAATACAAACGATAATAGTTTAAAGAATTTTGGAAACCATCATTGCTGTTGCCAGCAGATTTCCAATAGTTCTGTGATTTTTTAAAAGTTGAAATGTAGGTGTTTACGTGTTTCTCACCTACAATCCTTCCCTAATTCATTCTGATTCGCTAAAACTTGTAAACACACAGTCAGCTCTCTATTTTCTCAAGGTACTTGAGAAAGAGTCTGCAAGTTTTGGTGGTTAATAATGGATGATAGAGTGAGATAAATGTGTCAAGCCCAAAGCGCTATTGGAATAAAAAACGACTCTCGTCTCAAACAATGCCTCTCAAGCACTTCTTGATACTGGATGATGTTCTCCAGTTCAGGCACTTATGTCCTCTATGTTTGGCCATGAAGATTAAGGAGCCACATTGTGACTGTCATAGGTCCAGACCTTTGCTTTAGAGTGTGTGTGTGTGAGTGTTGGTGAAGGTTTGCCGCTCCACAAATTACAGTCTGATGTGGTTTGCGGTTGTGTGATCTTTGTGGTTTGGAGGTCAGTGGCTTGGAGCTTATAAAATCCTCCAGCTCTCTGTTTGAACCTGGATTCTGGCTTTGGGAGCGCGAGCCAGATGGCTTGGCGGTCTCCAGAACTGCTTGGAGCAGAAAGCGGGAGGTTCTGATGGGCCAGTTTTTTTTCCCCGGGCCGGTAAGAAAAAGAGCTTGGAGCCAGTCCTGATAGCAGCAGCCTGACCTCGATGTGTTAATCCCATCAGATCAGTGTGGATTAAATACAGGCTGCTCAAAACCCGTTATGTGGTAATGCAGAATCTGTGTCCGCCCACTGTGAAATCAAGAGACCAGCGCTTTCGGACAAATGGCTCGAAGAACATTCGATTTCTGTGTTTGCATCCGTTCCATAGGACACCATATCTCTAGTGTTGTGAATAATTCGTTTTTAATCTTGAATTCATCACGGAGTGTATATCTTTTTTCCCATTGAATTTTAAAGAAATCATTAAAACATTATAAAACAACCAGGAGAATCACAACAATTTTGAACTTTGATTAAAAATTAAAAGTCTATGGAACAAAAAGGTTAAGAGTGTACTTAACAGTTTTAATGGTAAAAAAAACAGTTTTACTGTACAATATGCAGCAGGGAAAATAAGTATTGAACACAATACGTTTTTTTTCTTGCAATAATATTTCTAAAGGAGCTGTTGACATGGAATTGAACCAAATTTTAGTAAAAACTCAAACAATACAACCAAAAAAATAAAACAAAGCTAAAAATATCAGAAAAATGAGTTATGTGTAATAACAATGAAATGACACAAGGAGAAAGTACTGAACTACTGAAACGTATTTAATACTTAAAATAAAATACTTTTTTGGTGATGACCGCTTAAAGATACCTCTCATGGAGAATGAAGTCACATGAGTGAGTTTTTCACAGACTTTAACATAGTGTAAAAATCTTGATGGAACTTGACAGAACTTGATGATTCTGTGAGTCTCGTCTATCAAATCTGATCTTTATTTAGTTTTTTTCTATTGGATTCAAGTCAGGTGATTGGCTTGGCCATTCTGCAGCTTGATTTTCTTTCTCTGAAAGCATTTGAGAGTTTCCTCGGCTGTGTTTTGGATCATTGCCTTACTAAAATGTCCACCCTAGTTTCATCTTCATCATCCTGATAACGTAGATGTTGGACTGAACCAGCTAATATAAATTAACAATGATGAAGGTCAGAGGGTTGCTGAAGAACTACTGAGAGATTTCAGCTGCTGTCTGGACTTTCACTGCCTTTCTACACCTTATATTTTTCATGTGTTCATGTGCGTAATTTAATTCTATTAAGCATAACTTAATTTGTAAACTAATTAGATCTGTTTTCTTTGCCTGTATTGATTTATTTGGTTGTTACCAACATCCGGGGAAATTTCAAGTCAATGGCACTGTCACGATCACCAGCGATCTTCTCCCCTTAGATCGCTGGTTTACATGCACAAACACTATGGACTACAAATCCACCATATAATGGACTACATCTCCACACATGCACTCCACTCTCACACACATGTTACTCATCTCCACTGATTGCGCACACACACCACCGGAGGCTTGTCAAGACTGATTGCACACAGTACATAAGCAGCACACACACTCACTCCATTGCCGAGTCTTGTTACCTGTTTACAGTTTCAATTCAAAGCGTTTCCTTGTCTTGTTTTTTGCCGTGTTTTGACCTTCGCCTTGTTTATCTGTTTCTCCCTGTCTGCTGCCATCCTTGTGATCATTTGCCTGCTTTATTGACGACGATTCTGGATTTCCCTCATACACCTGATTGCTCCTGTGTTGATCATTGCTTGCCTGACCATCCCTTTAATAAAAGCCTGCATTTGGATCCACATCCTGTTGTCAGCGTTCTATCCCTGGTTACAGGCACCTTTAGAAATATGTTTTCTGAGAAAAATGGTGACGTGGTCAATACATATTTTCCCCGCTGTACATAACCTATATAAATATTTAAGTATTTTGAGAACATAGGGGAAATCAGTTATGTAATTTGTGGTTGTATATGTTGGAGCTAAAGATCATTTTGCACACTTTGCGCTCTAATTTGTGGACTTTTCTGTGCAAATTCAGGGGTAATGTTGTTTTCCCTGCATGAACTCTGCTATTAAACACAGATGTTTAAAACAAAAAAAGTGGAAATAATGCTAACAAAAAGGTTTATCAGTTATTGTTAAAAATCCATTTTACTATGGAACAAAATGAATGACAAAACCCGACTCCATTGAGTATTATTGATCTTGGTTTGGGATGCAGTCGTCTGACAACTGACTAGACAGTTTAAGTGACCTTTTTTTCCCTACAGCTTTTTACAATTTTAGCTTCATTTAGCATTCTGTGTGTGAACTGGAGCCATCAAATTCTCCAAAAATCATCATTTCAATTCATACACAAAGTACATCTTCAATGTAAATGATATTTTAAGCTGCCATTTTAATTTAAAATGTGGAATCATGTATATAGATGCCACGGGATTTCCATAATTCTATTGTTTACGTTAAACATTTATAGGTTTTATATTGATAATGCATTAAATGTGACAATTAGCTATATGCTACCATTAGCATATAATAACTTTAGCTGCTAAACTAGCATTGTGTTAGCAGTTTTCTTCTATCCTACTGTACCTCCAAGCTGTAAACATCTCACAATGCATTGCTTCTCGAATCAATGCTCTTGTCTGGCTATTTTTGAACAACTCATGTAAATGCCCAATAAGAAACATGCTCAGTTGCTGTCCGCTGAACTTGAAACCAGCCTAATTATGCTGGGATTCCTTGAGATCAATCATTCGACTAGCTGGGCAGCATGCTATCTGAAAATATGTAGCTTTGCGCATCCCTTGTAAGGGCATAATAGCCAAAAATACCTTTTTTTTTTCCATATCTATTATAGGATGAAAGGCAGTTTTCATATCACTGGCTCTGACTACTGAAAAGCTTCTTGTTTACCTCGTTCTTTGCTGATTATCTTGGCCCATTTCTTCTTGTTGTCTGTGGAGGTTTGGTAATTGCTCGACAGCGTTCAATAGTGTTTCTGTTAGATAAGCTGTTTTTTTTTCTTCTTTTTTCAAAGAACGCTTTTGCTCGAAGAGGTGCTATCATTCACATTTCAGAGAGAGTTTTTTTTTGTCATCTGACATCTCAACTGTTTGAAGACAAAGTGCTAACAGAGATTATAAGTGTGTGTGAACTGATCTAGGGCAGTTCAAGGGAAGGTCGTGACGGGCAGACAGTGTTTTTAGGATCAGCATGCTAAATTAGCTGAGGACACTGAACTCGAGCAAACAAAGTGCTTACGTGGAGAAGCTCTGAACGTTTTTGTACTTTATGAACGTACCCTTACCAGTGTAAAGATGACACTGCTAAGTCTTCCGGTGTTGTTTACTTCAACATTTCCTTCTTTTGTGTTGTTAGGGCATCAAATGTGGCAGCCTGACATTTGCTTAAAATGAATATTAAATAATATTTATGTTGGTGCCAATAGCCTAGTGGTTAAGTGTGCTGACATATAGCACCGTGGTGCTCACAATGACATGAGTTCGATGCCCAGCTCGAGGTCCTTTGCCGACCCTTTCCCTCTCTCTGCTTTTAATACTTTCCTGTCTGTAACCTCCACTGTCCTACTCCAATTAAAGGTGAAAAACCCTATCTGTTTAAGGATTAATCATGTATACAACAAAAGTTTGTATTTATATTCTATATGTACATATACGGTATATATTATTATCTATCTAAATGCACAAACGTGTATGTATATGTACTTTAAATATTTACTCATATATTAATATTTATATATAATTTTATATATATAAATATATATAAATATAAATATATATATATATATATATATATATATTTTTTTTTTTTATCAGCCTGATCTCACGAAAGAACATAACTATTTTACGTTTTGTCAGTTTAGTGGCTAATTCGTACAAATTCATACGAGTTCTGTTATATGAAAATGTACAATTTTAAAAAGAAGACGTGGCACCCAACTCCATCCCTAAACCCAACTGTCATTGGAGGATGAGCAAATCGTACTGCTGTATGAATGAGAATTCATATGAATTAGACACTAGATCAAAAAAGTATGGCTGTTAGATTGTGTTGATATACAGTTGAAATCAGAATTATTAGACCCCCTTTGAATTTTTTTTTCTTTTTTAAATATTTCACAAATAATATTTAACAGAGCAAGAAAGTTTTCACAGGATGTATGATAATTTTACTTCTGGAGAAAGTCTTATTTGTTTTATTTCAGAACAAACCATCGTTATACAATAACTTGCCTAATTACCCTAACCTGCCTAGTTAACCTAATTAATCTACTGTAGTTAACCCTTTAAATGTCACTTTAAGCTGTATAGAAGTATCTTGAAAAATATCTAGTAAAATATTATTAACTGTCATCATGACAAAGATAAAATAAATCAGTTATTAGAAATGAGTTATTAAAACTATTATGTTTAGAAATGTGTTGAAAAGACCGTTAAACAGTAATTGGGGAAAAAATAAACATGGGGGGCCTATAAATTCAGGGGGGCTAATAATTCTGACTTCAACTGTATAATATACGCAATATTAAACTCAAGTTTAGTCGCAATTGATCAGTTAACAGAACTACATTTATGTACAAATGAGAACATTAAAACATATGCACAAGTAATTGACGATTATGAATGGCTATATTTGTAATGATTTAAAACGTATTTTTGACAAATATATGAAACCTTTTGAAGAATAGTGGCAAAATATAAATGTTTAAGATGGCAAATAATTTGAATTTTGAGGCTTCACTGACTACGTTTACATGGACATCAGAAATTGAATTATTTGCCTTAATCTGAATAAGACAATAATAAGATTATTTTTGAATGTTCCTTTCATGATCCTATTTTACATGTTATAGCACATAATTCGATTAACGTCATTGCGTCACCACGCTATCTACGCTATCTTGTCTTTGTCTTGACCCATGTACTATTATTTTTTTACCTGGTAGACTATGTCACAGGCGAAGCAGTGGCGCAGTAGTTAGTGCTGTCGCCTCACAGCAAGAAGGTCGCTGGTTCGAGCCTCAGCTGGGTCAGTTGGCGTTTCTGTGTGGAGTTTGCATGTTCTCCCTGCGTTCGCGTGGGTTTCCTCCGGGTGCTTCGGTTTACCCCACAGTCCAAAGACATGCAGTACAGGTGAATTGGGTAGGCTAAATTGTCCATAGTGGATGAGTGTGAATGAGTGTGTGTGTGGATGTCTCCCAGAGATGGGTTGTGGCTGGAAGGGCATCCGCTGCGTAAAAACATGCTGGATAAGTTGGCGGTTCATTCTTCTGTGGCGACTCCGAATTAATAAATGGACTAAGCCGAAAAGAAAATGAATGAATGGATGAGACTGTCACATTTTGTCACTTTTTATCATTACAAATCATCAAATGCTGTGTTTTTTTTTTGTGTTCTAGCTCAAAGCCAGGCCAGTTTCTCAACTGGCATGCATATTAATATGAAAAAGATGGAGCAAGTGCCCGGCTGCTGTCTGATAATATGGATCTCGTGGCCCGTGAAGAGAAACGTGCCCTTGAGCCGGACCTAATGCCGGCACTGCATGAATGAGCGCTTCAGTGCCTCCTCTATCTCTAATGGCTTTTTAATAAACAAAGACTTGACCACCCTTCAGCTTGCCCTTTGTGTTTAGCATAAATGAATACATGAAGATGAACACAACTCAGCTGCTAATGCTAGAGTGAACCCGCTTGCTCTGTTTTTTTTTTTTTTTCAATTTCTCTCTCTGCTTTGTATGTGCGCAGTTTTCTTTATCTTACATCCTTGTTTACAAAACACTCTCACGCTTATTCTGTCTGCCTTTCACTCTCATTACTTTTTTCCCCATGTGATTTGGAATCTTGTTCCAATTTTCTTTACTCTCCTCCAGTTTTGGCTGGTATGGCTTCTACAGAAATATTGCTGGCATTATGGTGGACATTGGCTTTGCAGTCGTGTTTTTGCGACGCGCTGCCAGGTAAAGCCCTCGGCGACAGCACCAAATTGATTTCCGCGTGCTGTGGACAAATTGCCATGCAATGACTAATTAGCAAACATTTTTATAATTCATAATTAGGGCCTCCACTTTCCCTGTGTGAGTTGGCTCACTGCCGAGCTTTAATTTGCAAAGCCATGAATTCTGCCTCGGAATTATAAAGACTCGCAACCTCCCCCAACTCAGAGCTCAAACAGGTGTCTTCACTTTCTCTTAAAGACTTCCATCTTCAGACTGCCTGATGTTCAACACTTTTAGCACTCATTTCTGTGCTGAAAATTAAAAATCCACTTGGTATTAATGCATATTTTAAGTTATCTGTTCACAGTTTGTCAATATTAACATATCCCCTTGGTATTAAAGTGTTAATCACCCATAAAAAAAAATGAAAATTCTGTTAGTAACTACTGTCTCTTGTGTCGTTTCAATCGCTTGAGATCTTCGTTCATCTTCTGAACAAAAAACAAGAAATGTTTTATGAAATCTGAGAGCTTTCTGAAGCTCCACAGATAGCAACAATCGTAAGACGTTCAAAATCCAGATAAGGAACCTAAAACATTGTCAAATTTCTGTGTGACTTCAATGGATCAATTGTAATTATACAAACCTCCAAGTAGGGCTGCACAATATATCGTTTCGGCATCGATATCGAAATGTGGAATCCACAAGATGTGCCATGTGGAGTTGGGATTATATTTGATTAGTTACACAAATCAGAACACATGAGATTTGTGAAATCACTACAGAGTTTAACCATAATAGAGTGAAAGTTTATCATTTGTAGTTTTCTTTTGATTGTGTGAGAATTTTAGAAGTTTAAAGATACAATTTTAAGCACAAATAATTGTACAGTTTGTAACGTTTAATAAAAATTGACTTATTTGAATGATTTATTTTACACTAGATTTTCTTTTTTGTTTTTGTACCTGTCCACTATTAGACTCTCCTGAAAACCATAACGCTTTGTTTATTTGACTTATATCTTTGCTAGATTGAATTTATATATGCTTATAATTTATTATATTTTATGCAGATGTAATGCATAGCCAATCTAAATGATGAATCCTTTTCAATTACAGCTATACAAGTCATCTTGTGAAATTGTATTTATGTGTATTGAATACATATACAGTATATTGTATTCAATATATATATATATATATATATATATATATATATATATATATATATATATATATATATATATATATATATATATATATTGCAGTAAAACAAAATATCGCAATGTCAGATTTTTCCAATATCGTGCAGAACACTTTTGTGCACCAAAACCTGTAAAAAAAAAACGTTTGCCAATGTCTTCCGTGTTAGATCAGGGTGCACATTTACTATGGGCAATATTGCGTGTTGCCCTTCTGGCTCTAATGGCAATATGTCTTAGGGTGTACTCACACTAGGCTATCCGAACCGTGCCCAGGCACGTTTGACCCTCATTTTCTGGTTCATTTGAAAAGTGTGAGTGCTCTGAATTGGGCCCAGGTGCGGTTCAATTAGCTGGCCCTGGCCGGGTTGGAAAAAGTGTGCCAAAGTGCGGTATGGTACACTTTTAGTGTGAGTGCAAAACGCACCTGAGCACAAAACTGAAGACGCGACTGTTTCATATGGATTTATTACTCATTTTTACTTTTTAATGAACATGAACTCTCATAGTTCATTAAAGAGACAAACCCCTCTCTGCACGTCAGCTGCGACACAATGACTTTCATGAACATTTACGAGCGTCAGAAGTGGTGGATCTGTTCTGCAAAAGATTTGACTGTTTGTCACTGCATAACAAACGACTTACAATAATACAAAACAATATAACTAAAGCGATCTCCATTGTATGGCACTCTTCTGTTAAACTGAACAGTCGCATCATCTATGACCTAAGCGTGCTTGGGCTTGGAAGGCAAAAAATGCAATGGGAGACCCAGGGGGAGAGGGGAGGGGGGACAATCGCATCTGGGCAAGACAACCTTGACTGGATGCGAGAGAGAAGAAATAGACGAATAATGTCATATTTACAGGGTTTTTTTGCCTCATAAAAGTATTTTTTTTTAAATGAAATGTTCTTCATATGATTACAGTTGAAGCACTGAAGTCACATGGAAAGTTTTGACAAAGTTTTTGGCTCATTTCTGGACTTTGAACATCTCATGACCATTGCTGTCTGTGGAGGATGAGGGAGTTCTCCAATTACATCTTAAATGTCTTCATTTGTATTGCAAAGATGAACAAATGATTGGAATGACATGAGGTTGAGTAATTTAAAACAGAATTTAAACAAACCCATGCTACTGAGCTTACAAGTGAGTAGGAAAGCAAGCACATGAACAAAAAATATAGATGATGACACAGTTTTGATCGTAATATACAAATAATACAATAATAAAATAATAAAAATGTACAATAATACCCTGTTATGGGGCACTTTCAAAAAACAAGACTCCAAGCATACTTTGGATGGTCTTTTGTGGCTTTAAGATAACATTTGTCCACATACACTAGGAAAGCAATGGTTGGGAAGTGGACAAATAAATAGACAACCGCAAAATGTTTTACATTCTGTTTACAACTGTATTTGCTGTTATCCAGTTGTGATTGGATCTACAAAAGCGTATCTCAATACCAGGTGCAAGAAACCACAGTGGATGCACAATTTAGTTAGATTGTAACACATCTTTTTATTACTTATTTTTGATTTTGTTTAGTCAATCACAGCAAATAATTCAATATTAGAACTGTACAACTTGCATGTTCACTGCATTCTCTAGGAGTATGATTATATAAAATTCAAACCCCAATATGTATTTTATATCCATTTATTTATTTATTTGATATGTAGCCATGCAATGAGCATGATTATGAATTATAAAGCTGTTCACTTCAGTATGATGCAAGAGATCTTGATCATCCTGTCTGGGTTTATTAATGTTAAAGACCGACTGCTATCTCTTATGCAATACATGTAATTTTTTTAAACCCGAGCTGGAGCTGAACACCATTTTCTCTGTTATAACACAGATATTTTTACCTAAGCATGTCGCAAGTTAATTATCCACCATGCTATCATTTGTATAACACTAGAGCTGTAGGTAAATGACTACAAATAGAGCTCTAAAGAATTTTTCCTTTTTTTTTTTTGATAATGATTTTATGCTCATGAGTTTGTCTTGCAGCTATGCTATTTATTTAATGAAAGCACAGGTTACTGATTTTCAGTTCTGGTGCCTCCCACTTAACAAGCACTCCTTTAATGAGCACTTGCATAACCACAAAGTTAGCTTTTTCTAAACAAATGACAGCGTTTCAGAACTTTACACAATTGCTTGCATTCTTTTTAGTTAAAGGGCACCTATTTTACCCCTTTTTCAAGATTTAAGATACGTCTTTAGTGTCTCCAGAATGTGTCTGTAAAGTTTCAGCTCAAAACACCCATCAGATTATTTATTAGACCGTTCAGAATATTGAAATTTTCTGCTTTGAACACAATGTAGCTGTTTTTGTTACCTGTGCCTTTAATGCTAGTTCTCTCCACCCTCCGTTCCCACATGCCTGTCAGAGTGTGCCTCAATCTCCGCCTTGGCTGTATCAGATAAACCAACGCTATCTCAAGGCCAATTCGTAACTTTTTGATTAGTGGCTAATTCGTATGAATTCATACGATCTAATTCGTACAAATTAGTACGATTTGCCCATCACCCAATGACGGTTGGGGTTAGGGGTGGGGTTAGGTGCCACGCCTCCTTTTTAAAATCGTACATTTTCGTACGACTGAACTCGTACGAATTCGTACGAATTAGGCACTAAACCAACAAAACGTAAAATACTTACGTTTCCTCGTGAGATCAGGCTGGATAAACAGCTTAGTGACAGACATGAAGGAAGCAGATCTCACGTAGTGTTTGTGGGAAATACTACAGTAAGAACTTTCCAAATGATTATTTGATGGATTTGCTGTGGAGTTAATTCAAGCCTTTCTGCAACGATGAGTCACACACAATGTCATTACAAATTTCACACACATCGCGTGCGTTTAACTTTGCACTGTTTTTGCACGGCAAATGTGACAGGATACATGTTAATATCCACTTCTGTATGAATATCTGTTATGTTAATGTGCAAAATAAACCTGATTTAATGTCCACAAACCGGGATTGAAGCGTCTTCTTTTATAATTTTACTGACATGCGGCTGTGGTGATAAAGTAAAGACAGTAAAATCGCTGTAATTTATTACAAACATTAACATTTTAAACATTTTAAACTTGTAAAGCTCATTCTTGATCACATTTGATGATCACAGCTGAACAGATCTTTTAACCCCAGTTGCTTTGTGCAAGTCTTGTCTTGTGGATATGATTATACGTGTTAT